>CM022299.1:424230211-424830211 GCA_011799875.1 Thinopyrum elongatum
CGATCTGGGAAATGGGATCGAGCTTCGCGGAGGAATCGGGGAGCTTTCCACGTGGCGCGTGACGTTGAGGTACGTGCGTGTCATCCACTCCAGTAGTGGAGTACCGTATCCAAGAAGCTCATCCGGTGGCGACGAAGATGGGCCGACTGCCAATTTCGTTAGGCTGACGGACGCACTTGCCTCTACAACGGTGGCATATGGATACCTCACGACAAAAAGTAACTTAAAGCATTTATATTAATTGTTTTCTTCACAATACAACCTTATCACCAGTAGGTCTAATCAAATAATATAAAGTTTTTTTTAGCAAAAGAGGGTTTCCCCTCCGATTTCCGTTAGAGAAGCCATCAAGCATCCGACAGGTTACTGTTTTAATACGACGCTAATACAATCCCAACACAGTTCTACGCAAACGACAAGCATGAAAGTAAAACAGGGCCACTGCCTAACAGCAAGCACTCGATCGAAGTCTAGGAGATTACAAGCTCCAGGTGAGCCGCACGCCCAGGCTTCACTCTTATGATCCGATTCACCAAAAGAAGCTTCCTTCACTGCTGAATTCGAAGTACGCCAACACGCCATCCTTGCGCCGCCTTGTAGACATCGCTTGCTACCTGCTCGATGAGTCTTGCTCCCAGCATCAACATTCTTTCCTCTGGGTCCTTTCTCTGCAAAATAGCCCAATCAGAAATCCAACCACACATCATTTTTACAATCCCCATTGGGTCAGTTATCTTTTTTCTGTCAAAGACAATGTCATTTCTACATTTCCATATCGCCTAAAAAAGGGCTGAAGTGCCAACCAAGATCAGCTTCTTGTTATCTGTTTGGATTTTTTTTAGCCAATTCCCAAGACAGTCATTAAGATCTCTGGGAGTATGTTTTAAATCAAAAGCACATCTAACTAAAGCCCAAATTATTCTAGCTACAGAACATGAAAAGAATAAGTGATCAATTGTTTCATCTTTGCCACAATACACACAATGTTTATCTCCCTTCCATCCTCTCCTTAATAGGTTATCTCTAGTAAGGATACTTTTCCTGGCAAGGAGCCACAGAAAGAATTTGATTTTGGCAGGGACTTTAGTTTTCCACAGGAATTTCCTGGGAAACCCCACCTCAGTCCTGATCAGATGCCTGTACAAAGATTTGACAGAGAATTTTCTGTCTGCAGTCAGCATCCACATAGGTTTATCCTTCCCCTCATACATCAAGACTTCCTCACATCTCCCTCTCAGACTATCCCAAAGTTGTTCAGTGTCTCCAAAAAGAGATCTCCTGAAAGTGAAGCCGCCCCAACCTTTATCAATAGCTTCTCTAACTGAAATCCCATGATCATTGCTAATAAAGAATAGAGAGGGATAGGCCTCCTTAAGTGGTTTATCTCCCACCCACCAGTCTTCCCAAAACCTGGTGTTTTTCCCATCCCCCAATTTCTTCTTAACATGAGGGTAAAAGTATTTTTTGATTTTCAGAATGTTAGACCAAAATTAGGAGTCTCCATTTCTATGTTCAATCCCAGAAAGGCATTTGTTCTTAACATATTTTTCCTTAATAATCCCCTGCCAGAAACCATCTTCATTCACTAATTTCCACAGCCACTTAGCTAATAAAGCAATGTTAAACATTTCAAGGTTTGTAATCCCCAGCCCCCCTTGCTGTTTTGGAAGACAACAGGTTTTCCAGTTCACCAGGTGGTACTTTTTTTAATCTTCCTCAGCTTGCCATACCATCCTGGCTCTGTAAAAATCCATCTTCTTTCTAACACTAGCAGGGAGGAGATAAAAGGACATCATATATATAGGAATATTAGAAAGACAGGACTGTACCAAAGTAACTCTTCCTGCAATATTAAGTAATCTACCTTGCCAAAAGGCACGTCTCTTCTCAATTTTCTCAGTAACATTCTTCCACATACTATTTCTGATTCTTTTATTAGACACAGGCAAACCAAGATATTTCAGAGGGGTTTCCCCCAGAATGCATGTAAATATTTCCTGATACAAATCTTTTTTCTCTCTAGCCCCCCCCCCCCAAACAGAAATATTTCACTTTTATGGAAATTTATTGTCAACCCAGACATCTGCTCAAAAGCAGTTAGGATAAATTTGAGATTTCTAGCAGAATTTTCATCATCTTGGATCAAGAAAATGGTATCATCAGCATATTGAAGCATGTTAACCCCATTTTCATGGTAATCAGTGAGTACCCCTTTAATAAACCCCTCAGTTCTAGCTTTGTCTAATATAATGGCAAGAGCATCCACTGCCAGGTCAAATAGCAGAGGAGACAAGGAATCTCCTTGCCTAAGCCCTTTGTAGGTTTTGAAAAAGGGACCAATATCCTCATTTACTTTAACTCCCACATGTCCCCCCCTCATAGTGTGCATCACCCAATCACACCATTTATCTGGAATTTTTTTAAGTTTCAGCATCTTATGCACAAAAGGCCATTTAATTTTGTCATATGCTTTTTCAAAATCAACTTTGAACAGCATAGCACTCTGTTTTTTGGTGTGAATGGAGTTCAAAGCCTCATGCAAGATCACCACACCCTCCATGATGTATCTTCCTTTCACAAAGGCAGTTTGAATTGGGGAAATAATGGGATTGACCACTTTACTTAATCTGTTCATCAACACCTTAGTAATAATTTTGAAGCTCACATTCAAGAGACAGATGGGTCTAAATTTTTTAATTTGTCTAGCATCTTTGGTTTTAGGGACTAGAGTGATAATCCCATAATTCAGCCTGGCCAAATCAATCTTTCCACTATGAAAATCATCCAGGATGGCTTTTAGATCTGTTTTCAGCAACTCCCAAAAATGTTGGTAGAAGTCAACAACAAATCCATCAGGTCCTGGACTTTTATTTTTTTCCATATTAAAAACCACCTCTCTAATCTCCTCCATACTAAAAGGTTTGATCAGTTCTAGCTCTTCCTGAGGGGAAATCCCCTCAGGGTTTTGAATATCAAGGTTGATGCTGGAATTCTCAGCTTGTCCAAACAACTTTTTGTAGTAATCAGTTATGTGTTCCATGAGTTTAACATCCCCCTCAATGGGCTCTCCCTCATGTTCCAAAGTAGTGATTCTGTTTTTTCTTCTCCTTCCATTAACCTTGGCATGGTAGTATCTAGTGTTAGAATCTCCCTCTCTAATTCTCTGTCTTTATATCTTTGCAACCATTTAATTTCTTCCAATTTAAGAATGTCTTTTAGTTCCTTTCTCAAAGCTTTCTGAATATCTCTGTCTTGAGCACTAAGGCCTCTGATCTCAACATTCTTATCTAGCTCATCTAATAATCCAAGAAGTTCTTTTTTCCTTTTCCTGTAGACAGCATTAGCATTGATTATCCAGCCCTTGATTTTTTTCTAATATTTCTCAATTTACTCTGCCAAATGTCCAAGCTGGATCCTCTGCATTTAATATTCCAATTTTTTTTTACAAATTCTCTAAATCCCACCATAAGCATCCAGGCATTTTCATACCTGAAAATAGGCTGGCTTTTCTTATGATCTCCAGTGTCCAAGTGGAGAGGGGTGTGATCAGAGATTTCCCTTTTCATGGCATTTACCATGGCTAGGGGATATTTATCCTCCCAATCTGGACAAATCAAAACTCTGTCCAATTTCTCATATGTAGGCTCAGGTAAATTATTTGCCCAAGTATATTTCCTCCTATTCAAAGGGAGGTCCCTGAGACCAGCATGTTCTATAATTGCATTAAAGACAAAACTAAAATGATCCACTCCCCCAGGCTTGTTTTTTCTGAGCTATTTCTAATTAGGTTAAAGTCACCTCCAATCACACAGGGTTGTGGGTTATCTTGGTAGAATCTGGAAAGTTCACCTAGAAAGGCTGCCTTCCCATCTTTTTGCGCATCTTCATAAACTGTGACTAGATTCCAGCTAAATTTAGCTATCTTGTCAAACAGATGTATTTTGACAAAGTAAACCCCTTTCTCCACCTGTAACACCTCAAAACAATCACTATTAACCCCTACCAGAATTCCACCAGGTTTGCCTCTAGGGGCAATCCATTCCCAGAGGAAATTTCTCCCTCCAGAAAGGTTATGTAACTCATTTTTTGTAAAGTCACCCTTAATAGTTTCCTGAAGTCCAACAAAATCTAGTTGTTTCTCCAGTATTGTATCTCTAATAAAGTTCCTTTTAATATCCTGCCCTATTCCCCTAACATTCCAAAAAAGGCCTCTCATCTTTTTTTTCTTATGCTTAGCCCCCCCACTCGAGATGGTTTTTTTTCCAGCACTAATGGCTGTTACTCCACCTCTCATTTTCCTGTTACTAGAGATTTTTTTTTCAATTTGTCATAATGTTCCAGTTCTACTTCAGCATCAGAGTTGTCTCCTTCTGAACATAAATCTTCTAACTCAGCATCTCCAATATCAATAAGACTTCAAGAGCTATCTTTCACCTCATTCCTATTCTTGTTAATTAAACTTTGGAGATATATATCTCTTCTAGCCTGCTCCATATTAGAGATCAGGTCTAGGTTTTGGTTAACCATATCCAGGGCACACCCTAGATCAATCCCCACTTTACTTGCCATATCATATAAGGAAATTTTTTCATTAAAAGGATCAGTATTCTTACCATAATTGTCTTTTTCAGCTGCCCTTTCCTTGGCCAAATCTTCAATTTTTGCATCCTTCTTGTCCAGGTTTCTATCACTTCTTCTAGTAGGGCCATCTTTATCCTTGTCCTTATCACCTTCCTCTTTTTTGTTTATCCCCAGTTTAGTACCCAAAGATTCCACTGAATCTTGGCTTGCTGAATAGTTCACATGTTCTGTGTATGCATCTTCAGGTGTGTGGTCCTGAGGGATTTCAGAATCTAACTCATTTTTATCTCCTGTATCATCTCCATATATCTCTTTCTCTTCCCATGCATCAATTTTTTCCATGCATTTGTTGATAAGCTCCTGTTGACCTTGAATCATTTCTACCAATTTTTTTTTCTATTTCCCAAGTGGCAGTCTTTTTTTCCTCCACTGCTCTCCAAGCCTCATGCTTGCATCTGTTCTCTTCCACTTCTTGCAATTTCATCATTGCTTTCTCTAATTCAGCCTTAACTTTCTTCCTCAGCCCTACTTCCCTGAGATATTCTTTCTGCATCATCAGAATCTCTTCATTTTTTTGCTTCAATTCCTCAAATTGTTTGAGCCCCACACTGCCCAGGGATATATTCTCCTTATTTCCTTCTGATTCCATGTCTCCTATTTTGATTTTTTTCTGCCCACCAACTTCTTCTGAATTCAGTCCAGATTCCATAGCTTCAAACTTTCTTTTTTCCTCATACCATCCCTGCTCAATCACCTCCTCAAGCTCCATAGTGGCTCTGTAAATCATCACCTCTTTGTCAGTCACCTCAGTGTGGTGGGGGATTTTTTCATGATCTCTGACTCCCACCTTAGCTCTGATTTTTTCTTTCAGAATAGTGGTCATATCAATTTCCAATACAGGGCCCACAGTAGCAGCCACCTCACACATCCCAAAGAAGTGTCTGAAACATTCAGGCACTTTTCCAAACTGAACCCACCTGTGTGCAATTTGCCAATAGCTTGAGTATCATAGGTCCAACTGTCTACATTAATCACAGCCTTGGTCCCCAGCAAGTTAAAATTCCCAAATTTGTGTAGTTCTGTAAGTCTGCTTTTACTAGGGAATCTCATCAAATAAGCTCTATCCCCATGCTTTTTGCATCTCCACTGCCAATTCCAACTAAACATGTAGTTGAAGCCCTCTAGGAACTGTGTTTCCTTGATCTCACCTGAAGTGATGTTAACTATGGCCATAGGGTTTGTCTGCTCACTGCTCACCACCTCTTTTGAATTTTGCACCAACAACACCCCTAGTCCTCTGGCAGCATATCCTACAAACTTTGGGGTTGGCTTGATCTGCTTCAGCCAAGCACATTATTCAGTAATGTGAGAGTTTTTGCCACATATGATGCAATGAGGTAACTTGCAGTCTCTTGTCATATGTCTAGTGTCTTTGCATTTGTTACACATGACTCTGAAATTGCCCCCATTTTTACTCTGATCAATGTTATCTCTATGTCCAAACCTGGTATTCTGCCCCCATCCTTTTTGCCCTTGCTTATTTCCCATTCCTAATTCAGTCTCTCCCCTTCTTGTGTAGTCTTTTCCTTCTCCATAATCTCCTTTTTTCTTCTCAAAATCATTGTTACTGTTGCTTCCTGGAAGAGCAGCATCTCTCCCCCCAGATGAACTTTCCGCCCCTTGCTGGGCCATCTGAGCCAACAGGGCCCCAAACCACTGCTGCTGTTTGATCAAATCAAAGGAGGGAGCCAGAACTGCATCAGTTTCTTTACCATTGAGATCTCTGGTCATCTGTTCCTCTTCCATCTTTTCTACAGATTCTTCCTTGTTACTCATTGGAATCTTCAGATCTTCTCTCCCTCTTCCATCCAAAGCCATCTGCTGATTAGAATTCCCAGCTCCTTCTCTGGATCCGAATCTCCCTCCATTTCTCTCATTCTTAGGGTAGATCTCTCTAAATCTATCTGTCTCCTCTTCTTTCTTTCTATACTTGAAGTTCTCTCGCCCACCTCTATTGAATCTCCCCCCCCCCCACGATTTCATCCAGCTCCCCTGTTCATCATCTCGCCCTCTCTGTATTTTCCTGGCGGCGGCGGGGGAAGGGGAAACCCTAAATCCTCTAGGGGGTCGCACTCTCTCTCAAAGCAGAGGAGAGGCTCGTTATTTATAAGTGGGAAAGCGTATTGCTAAAACCCGTCTCTCCTTTTAACCTTTTAATCTCTTTATCAGACTTAATTATTGTCTTCTCACCCCAATCGGGGGGAGACATCACATTTCTGTGCATCATGTCTCTGTTCACAGAAACTAGGCAGCTATTAACAATCATATTATCTAAAAAAACATCCGCATTAGACTAGAAATCTGGAATTTGCGTAAAACTCTCTGAATTCATCTTTTCAGCAATATACATGCTTCTCCTAATCAGGCCAGGATCGACCTTGCAGCTGTCACCTCCATCGAGGCCAGCGCTATCTCCCAATTTAGCACCCAAGGTAGGCTTTTTGTGAGCATTTTTTCTCTTATTCCCTCTGATTTTATCCCCAATCAAATCATTCTCTACTTTCTCTGAAACCCCCCTTTTGAACATAGCCCCAAAACAGGCTCTGGTCTCAACCTTAATCTCATCACCAGCGATCAATTGCCGCTGTTTTTTCAATTTCATCTTATCCGGATTTGCCACCACATCAGAATCGATGAGGTATTTGTTTAGAGGTGGAATCATACCTTGCAGATCTGACGAGGGCCCAGCCTCCTCGTCAGAGTCCTCCCAGGCGAGCAGCCAGAAGCGACTACCCGCCGGCGAGGCCCCTATCCCCGTCCCTGGGAACGGGCGAGGCTGAGCAGGCGTGGCGAACCGCGAGGGAAATGCGGGGAACGCCTCAGCACCAGCGGCATCTTCGCCTTCTTCTTCTTCGTACCAGGCTTCGTCCCCTCCTCTGTTGCGCTGCTCATTGGATCCACCATCGCCTCCTCCCTCTTCACAGGGACAGGTGCAGGAAGGCCCATCACCGCGCCGACGACGAACTCCGTCGGGCCAGTCGGCTTGCGGCGGCGAGAGCGGAACGCCCTCCACTTCATCTCCTGCCTGGGGTCGTCGGAGTCCGCCTCTGTAACACCCCATGTATTAAGCTACAGTGATCACCCTTTTGATTATGCCATGTCATCATGATTATCAGTGCCTAATCATCATTTGCATCATATTGCATTCAGCTCCTAACTCAAAATACAAATTAAAAATAAAGTGGAAAATAAAAGTTGGCCAAACCTGAAAACTAAATTGTTCATAATATGGCAAATAATTCAGAGACAATTCTAAAATTGAAACCAACATTATTGGAATTGGGTAAGTGACTCAAACATCCTCAACCAGTGGCTGAAAACAATATTTATTAAACCTTTTATTTAATCTAAATTAAATATGAAATTATGTTTTGCCCAAATTAGTTTTTGGAGTTAGGGTATAATGCACTGCTAATTATGAGCTAGGTCTCTGATTTTGTAAAAGTCATTTTGTGGTCTAACTATTTACAAAACAGAGAGGGGAAAAATAAAACAAAAGAAATTTAACAGGAAAAATAAAATAAAAAGAGAAAAGGCCTTCCCCCTGGGCCACGGCCCAGCAGGCCACCAGGCCGGCCCACCAGCCACGCCCATATTCCCCCCCCATCCCCGAAACCCTAGCCCACCTACCTCACTCCCCCCCACTCCTCTCGTCCCCCCCCCCCGGTTGGATCTGGATCGGGGCGACGACCCTGACCCCGTCGCCGCGCCGGCGCCGCGCCGTCGCCGACGCTGCCCCACCGCCACCGCCTCGCGCCGGATCAACCTCCCCGTGGCCTCCTCATCTCCTCCCCACGGGTCGCCCCCGAACCTCGCCGCCCCACTTCTCTTCAACGCTGGTGAGGCCATCGGCCTCTTCCCCCTCGATCTTTGTGGCCGGCGCCATCCACCGCCCGCAGCCCCGCCACGCATCGCCCGCGCCTGCTGCCGTCGCCGCTGCCTGCTGCGGCCAGCGGCCACCACCGCCGCTGCTTCCCCGCGCGCCGCGCTGGCCCCGCCACGTTCGCCACCGCTCGGCGCCCGCGCGCACACGCGCCACGCCCCGCATTGCCGTTCACCGCGCCGACCGCTCGCCGTGGCCTCGCCCCTTTACCTCACCGCGCCGGCCGCGCCTCGTGCGTGCCCGCGCCCGGCCACCCCCGCCGCAGCTCTTCCCCGGCACCCGCCCGCGCGCGCCATCGCTCCCGCCTGCCCTACACCGCTCGCTCGCGCGCCGACCGCAGCCCCCAGCCGCGTCGTTCGCCACCACCGTGGCCGTGCCTTGCACGCGCCGCGGTGCCATCGCCCGCGCCCGCGCGCCCCTGGGCTAGCGCCCGAGCGGGCCGCGCCCAATAGGCCGGTGCCGCTGACAGACGGGGCCCACCCCCCACAGAACGTTTTTAGAAAGAAAAAAAAGATTTAAAATAATTAAAATAAATAAATAGATATTAACTAATTAGTTAATTAAGTAATTAATTAACATAATTAGTTCTGGTTAATTAATCTAATTAATTAGTTAACCTAATTATTCTGTAATTAGATTAACTAAACCCTAATTAACCTAAACAGAGAATGATAGGTGGGACCCACACGTCAGGTTGACCCAGTCAACGCACTGTTTACTATTGACATCATGCTGACGTCATCATGATGACGTCAGCATACACTATTTCGGATAATGTTGAATTTAAATAAATAATTAAATTCCAGAAATTAATAAAAAAAACTTTAGAAAATCTTATAAAATAATCCGTAGCTCAGATCGAAAAACTTTGTACATGAAAGTTGCTCAGAACGACGAGACGAATTCGAATTCGCGTTCCATTCGTCCGTCACACGTCCCTAGCATAGCGAACGTGCAACCGTTCCCCTCTTTTCGTCTGTCCGAAATGCCGGACACCGGGAATACTTTCCCGGACATTTTTCCCCTTCGCCGGGATTACCTAGCACTACGATAGAACAACGCTAGCTCTGCTTATTGACATGACATGCTCTTGTTTGCTTTGTATTTACTGTTTTTCCCCCTCTTCTCTCTCGTTAGACCCCGACGTCGTCCCCGAGACCGACGCAGCTCCGGAGACCGAAGACACCATTGACGACCTTGCCCTTGCCGCCGAGCAACCAGGCAAGCCCCCCCTTTGATCATCCCGATATCGCCCATTCTATTTTCTCATGCTTGCATTAGAATTGCTGCTGCTGCTGCTTTACCTATTCTGATGCATAGCCTGTTTATTGTAACCTGTTGTTGATAATTACCTGCATATCCTAGACTTCTTAGTATAGGCTGGGTAGAGACCTGTCAGTGACCCCACTTATCCCGATTGCCCCGCTGGATTATCCGAAGACCCGATCAACGGGATTGAAGACCAGGCCCCGACACCGCACATCACCACCCCTTAGTTGTAACGACACTGCAGCGTTACTATCGAGTGCCGAGGGTGAAACCTCTTGTAGCACTTCTGATGTTAACTCTGTAGAGTAGCTATTCGGTCGTGGTCATCGAGGGTGATTCCTCCTTCACCACTTCCGATAACGACGCCGTCGTACAACACCTCAAGTGTGAACCCAGCGAGGGTGATTCCTCCGAGTTCACCTTGACGGATACATCGAGTGGGAATTCAACGAGGGTGATACCTCGGATTCCTCTGATGTTATGGACACACGGATACTTGGACTTTACACTGTTACTTGGATAGGCGGGTCGACCCTGAGGGGTACCCGCGTGTGATGTGAAGATGGGTTGCCTGGATGGTGCTCGAGTGATGAATACGAGGCGCAGCCGGGCATTCTTGGCCCTTGCCGCAAGTCCTCGAGATGGGGCGATGGGGTCACATCTTTCGTGAGTCTCTGCTCGTTACCGCAAGCCCTAGTCCACTAACGATTTGGATATTTGATCCGAGCAGGCCTCTGGCCTGATAGCACTAACCATCACGTGGGCATAGTATGGGCGTTCTGCATCGTAGCATCAGCCGAAAGCTCTGTCAGACGTCTAGTTCAGCCTTGCGGCCGGGACGGACCGGCGCCCTCCTGGTGCCTGGCTTCACCCTGCTCGCAACGACCCGGAGTGCACAGGGCGATGGCCCAAGACCCCTGAGCGCTTAGGATGTAGACCGGCGGGGACCTCTCTACTGAGCTGTAGGTAGGGTTGCGATGTATCGTTTGGCCGAGGCCGGGCATGACCCAGGAAAGTGTGTCCGGCCGGAGTTAATCGAGCGTGTTGGGTAAGTTGGTGCACCCCTGCAGGGAAGAACACATCTATCGATAGCCGGTCCTACGGTAAAGGACACTCGGAGTTGTATCCTGATTGATACAATTAGAACTGGATACTTGGATACTATGGCTCTGGGATTGCTTCTCGCAGGGAGTCGAGAAGGGATCTCAGGACGAGGATGATGACTGTATGGCTCTGGGATTGCTTTCTCGCAGGGAGTCGAGAAAGGATCTCTGGGTGAGGTTGATATCATTACTGCTACCTTATATTGTACTCTTCTACTCTCTTCTATTGCTGCAAGACCTCTGAAGATGCTAGTCTTCGATAGGACTAGGCCTCCTCTCTATTCTGGCATTTCTGCAGCCCAGTCCACATATACAGCCTTCCTTTGATAATGTTGCATATGTAGTGTAGATCCTTGCTTGCTGAGTACTTCGGATGAGTACTCACGGTTGCTTTGCTTTCTTTTCCCCCCCATATTCATTTGATGCGACCAGATGACGGAGCCCCGGATACAGCTGCCCCCGCCGACGATCGCTACTACTACCACGGGGGTGGATACTACTACGAGTTGACTGACGACCAGGAGTAGGATCGGAGGGTCCCAGGCAGGAGGCCTACGCCTTTCGATCGTAGTGTTTTATTTTGCCTCGCCTTTCTAAAGGCCTTTCTGTGCTTTCTTTTATATATGTACTCAGATATCTGATGCTTCCGCTGACGCTTGTACGCAAGCTTATGTATTCGAGCCCTCGAGGCCCCTGGCTTATAATATAAAGCTTGTATGACTTTATTTATGTTTTAGAGTTGTGTTGTGATATCTTCCCGTGAGTCCTTAGGCTTGATCGTGTGCATTTGCGTGTATGATTAGTGCATGATTGAGCCGGGGGCGTCACAAGTTGGTATCAGAGCCGACTGCCTGTAGGAACCCCTTTTCCAACTCCTTGGCCGAAGTTGAGTCTAGTGGACCAAAACTGATTTACTAACATGGCTGTGTGGCTTACGGGCCCACGTCGCCAATTGGGTGGTATTAGTATCTTTTATTCCTCGTCTATACTCTGGGACTCCGATCTCTCTTCTACTCGGGTTAAAATTTTACTAACTTCAACATTAGGTTCTCGTGATCACATCCACCCGGTGTTCTGAAAATTTCCCCCCTTCCTTCAAGATTGCGAGTCAGGTTCTGCTTGCAGGATCCTTTTATCGAGGGCACCCTGTGTTGTCACTTGCAGACTCCTCGCTCCAATAGTTTTCTCCGACGTTGATGTAGCCTTTGCTATGTCTCGTTGTGTACTTTCTTGCCGCGTGCCTGCGCGCCGCCTAGATGTCTAGCCCTTCCCTTTCAACTGTCGTAATGCCGGATTGTAACCGAGGCTATGTGTGGCTTTGAATGTCTGGTGCGAATATGATGAAGTATCTATTGCATTTCCTTCTGTTGTGTGTGTTACTTCATGAATCATTCCATACACATGCATTTTTCTTGCTAAACTGCCCCTGTTGAATTGGCAGGATGGCTGACGATCCTCCACCTCCACCCTATATTGCCGCCATGATGCAGCAGTTTGAACTCAACCGTCAGTAGTTTGAGCTTAACCGTCAGTTTATGACCGGACTATTGGCTCAGTTCCCAAACCAGAATGCTCATCAACAACCTACACCAATAACTCTACCGGAATTCATGCGCCTCAATCCGTCCACCTTTCGCAGCTCGACTGATCCAATGGATGCTGATGATTGGCTCCGTGACATTGCCTTCCAGATGAAGTCGGCCAATGTTATCCCTGACAGTTACGTCACCTATGCGACGTATCACCTGAGGGGATCAGCTGCTCAATGGTGGGAAAGCCACAAGGCTATGTTGCCTGCAGAGACTGTAACCACTTGGCAGGAATTTCAGTCAGCTTTTCATGCACGTTACATTCCTCAAGGTCTGATGGACCAGAAGAAGCAGGAGTTTCGTAAACTCTCTCAGGGTAAAATGACTGTGGATGAATATCAGAGGAAATTCCTTGAATTATCCCGCTATGCTGCGGATGACGTCGACACCGACACTCGCAAGCAGGAGAAATTCCGTGAAGGACTACGTACTGATATAAACCTTGCACTTGCTGTCCATGATTTCACAGACTTCGCAACGCTTGTCAGCAAATCTTTCCAAGTTGAAACAGCTCTGACTGAGTACCAGGAGTCGCTCAAGCGCACTCATGAAGCTGGCTCATCCTTGGGTCAGCCTGTTCAGAAGCGTCGAGTCTGGATCCCACACAATGTTCATCATCAACCTGCTCCAACACCAAGGCCGTCTTATGTTGCACCTCGACTGCCTTCACCGCCGAGACAGCTAACGGTTCAGGGTGGACAGCCTAATGCTATGGCTTTTCATCAGGCTGCACCACGTCCTCCTGATGGTCGTACGAAGGGCCATCGAACCCATCATTCCAGAAATTGTAAGGCTAGGCCGCTTGCTATGGGTCATGGCCAGGTCACTCATGTCAAAATGGGAGAAGCTCGTGAGTCACCTAAGATCGTGATGGGAACTCTGCCAGTTAATTCAGTTGCAGCTTCTGTTCTCTTTGATTCCGGGGCATCACATTCCTTTGTGTCCCAGCAATTTGCACAAATACATGGGTTAGCTATGAGCTCACTACCCACTCCATTAGAGATTATCACTCCCCATTCCAGGTGGCAAACCAAGATGGTAAGTCACAACAATCAGATCAGAATTGAAGGGTTGATGTTCTCTGCTTCCCTTATTGCTCTTGGACCTTCCGACATAGACATCATTCTCGGTATGGACTGGTTGACAGCCCATAATGCTTTGATTGACTGTACTACTAAGACAGTCCAGCTCACACACCCTTCTGGTCAGGTGATCAATTACTCAGCCCGAATAGCTCAAGATGCTGAGAGCCAGATATATGTTCTGAATGCATTGAACGCTTCACCTCTTGAAGGCATCGAGAACGTTCCAGTTGTTCGTGATTTTCAAGATGTCTTTCCAGAAGAACTTCCAGGAATACCCCCTGCTAGAGCTGTCGAGTTTGTCATCGACTTGAAGCTTGGCACTACCCCTATTGCGAAGCGTCCTTATAAAATGCCTCCGCACCACCTTCTTGAGCTTAAGGAAGAAATCGACACGTCACTTAAGAAAGGTTTCATCCGTCCCAGTTCCTCTGCTTGGGGAGCACCTTCACTCTTCGTTAAGAAGAAGGATGGAACTAACCGATTGGTTCATGATTATCGGCCCATTAACCAAGCAACAATTCAAAACAAATATCCGCTTCCTCGGATCAATGATTTGTATGATCAGCTTGCTGGATCATCGGTGTTTTCTAAACTCGACTTGAGGTTGGGTTATCATCAGATCCGTGTTCATGAACAGGATATTCCGAAGACTGCATTTGTTACTCGTTATGGCTCCTACGAGTACACTGTCATGTCATTTGGCTTAACAAATGCTCCAGCCACATTCTCCTGTCTGATGAATTACATCTTCATGGATTACCTCGACAAGTTCGTCATGGTTTATCTAGATGATATTCTGGTATATTCAAAGAATAAGGAAGAACATGCCGAACACCTCCGTCTTGTACTGGAAAGGCTCCGAGAACACCAGTTGTATGCCAAATACTCCAAATGTGAATTCTGGCTTTCTGAAGTAACGTATCTTGGTCATGTGATTTCCAAGGATGGAATTGCTGTTAACCCAGAACGAGTTCAGGCTATTCTTGACTGGACTCCTCCGAAGAACGTCAAGCAAGTGAGAAGTTTTCTCGGCCTTGCAAGTTATTGTCGTCGTTTTGTCGAGAATTTCTCAAAGATTGCTAAACCTTTGACTGATCTGCTTCACAAGGGAGCTAAGTTTGAATGGACAGAAAAATGTCAGGAAAGTTTCCAGACACTCAAAGACAAGCTGACATCTGCCCCAGTACTATCTCCTCCAGATACCCGCAAAGACTTTGTGATTTATTGTGACGCATCCCATGAAGGATTAGGCTGTGTCCTAATGCAAGAGCGTAAAGTGATTGCTTATGGCTCTCGTCAGTTGCGCCCACATGAAGAGAATTATCCGGTACATGATCTAGAACTAGTTGCTGTCATCTATGCACTGCTGTTGTGGCGACATTACCTCCTCGGTAATCGTTGCGAGATCTACACGGATCATAAAAGTCTGAAGTACTTGTTCACTCAGCCATCTCTAAACCTCCGTCAGCAAAGATGGATGGAGGCCATTGCGGACTATGATTTGGGTATTTCTTATACCCCAGGCAAGGCTAACGTGATGGCTGATGCCTTAAGCCGCAAGTCCTATTGCGACAACCTCATGGTTAGGCGAGCTCAACCTCGTCTTTTTGAAGAACTGCGCAAGCTGAATCTGCGTATTGTTCCACAGGGTTCTCTTAATAACCTTGTGATACAACCAGATCTTGAGAAAGCTGTTAAGAATGCGCAAGCTAAAGATGCTGAAACTGATCTGATGAAGAAAGACCTTCACCTTGTAAAGTACAGGGATTTCTCGCTGTCTGAAGATGGAACCTTGTATATCAGAAACCGCATTATCGTACCTCGCTTCGAGCTTATGACTGACAAGGTCATGAAGGAGGCACATGACACACCATTGTCTATTCATCCGGGTAGCACCAAGATGTATCGTGATCTCCGTCAAAGGTATTGGTGGTCAAAAATGAAGCAGGATATTGCTTGATATGTTGCTGAATGTGATGTGTGTCGTCCCGTTAAAGCAGAACATCAGAAGCCTGCTGGAATTCTGCAACCACTTCCTATTCCTCTGTGGAAATGGGATAAGGTTCAGATGGATTTCATTATAGGACTTCCCAGGTCACAGAAGGGTCACAATGCTATTCTTGTCGTCGTCGACCAACTCTCTAAAGTTGCACACTTTCTGCCCGTCAAGGAAACTATCACTGCTAGTCAGTTAGCAGAGTTGTATATCTCCAGAATTGTTTCACTCCACGGTATTCCGGAGGAGATTAGTTCGGACCGTGGCGGCCTTTTCACCTCCAAGTTCTGGGAAAGTTTCCAAGAAGCTATGGGAACTCATATTACCCGGAGTTCAGCTTATCACCCTCAATCCCAAGGCCAAGTCGAGCGAGTCAATCAAGTGCTTGAAGACATGCTTCGGGCTTGTGTTATTTCTTTCGGCAAGAAGTGGGAAGAATCTCTCCCGTATGCCGAGTTCTCTTATAACAACAGTTATCAAGCCAGCTTGAAAATGGCCCCTTTTGAAGTTCTATATGGACGTGAGTGTCGAACCCCTCTGAATTGGTCAGAAACTGGTGAACGATCTCTTGTGGGTCCGGATATTATTCAACACGCTGAAGAACAAGTTCGTATTGTCCGGGAAAATCTCAAGGCGGCTCAGGACCGCCAGAAGAGCAACTATGATCACAAACGATGGGGTTTGACTTATCAACCTGGTGATCAGGCTTATCTGCGAGTCACCCCGATAAAAGGCACTCACCATTTCGGAATCAAGGGCAAGTTAGCTCCCCGCTACATTGGTCCTTTCCGCATTGTTGCTAGACATGGTCAAGTGGCGTATAAATTGGAATTACCGCCGCAATTCTCTCATATTCACGACGTCTTCCATGTGTCGCAACTTCGTAAATGCTTCAAGGAATCTCCGCACCGAGCAGTGGATCACGAGATGCTCGAATTGCAAGATGATCTTTCTTATAAGGAGCATCCGATCCGCATTCTCGATGAAGCTGAACGTTGGACCCGTCAGAAGGTTACCAAGTTCCTCAAAGTGCAGTGGTCAAATCATATTGAAGATGAAGCCACTTGGGAACGCGAGGATAATCTTCGTGCGGAATACCCCGAACTTTTTCCTTCTACCTCTTAATTCTCGGGATGAGAATTCTTGTTAGTGGAGAAGATTTGTAACACCCCATGTATTAAGCTACAGTGATCACCCTTTTGATTATGCCATGTCATCATGATTATCAGTGCCTAATCATCATTTGCATCATATTGCATTCAGCTCCTAACTCAAAATTCAAATTAAAACTAAAGTGGAAAATAAAAGTTGGCCAAACCTGAAAACTAAATTGTTCATAATATGGCAAATAATTCAGAGACAATTCTAAAATTGAAACCAACATTATTGGAATTGGGTAAGTGACTCAAACATCCTCAAACAGTGGATGAAAACAATATTTATTAAACCTTTTATTTAATCTAAATTAAATATGAAATTATGTTTTGCCCAAATTAGTTTTTGGAGTTAGGGTATAATGCACTGCAAATTATGAGCTAGGTCTCTGATTTTGTAAAAGTCATTTTGTAGTCTAACTATTTACAAAACAGAGAGGGGAAAAATAAAACAAAAGAAAATTAACAGGAAAAATAAAATAAAAAGAGAAAAGGCCTTCCCCCTGGGCCACGGCCCAGCAGGCCATCAGGCCGGCCCACCAGCCGCGCCCATATTCCCCCCTTCCCCGAAACCCTAGCCCACCTACCTCACTTCCCTCCCCCCCCCACTCCTCTCGTCCCCCCGGTTGGATGTGGATCGGGGCGACGACCCCGACCTCGTCGCCGCGCCGTCGCCGCCGCGTCGCCGACGCTGCCCCACCGCCACCGCCCCGCACCGGATCAACCTCCCCGTGGCCTCCTCATCTCCTCCCCACGGGTCGCCCCCGAACCTCGCCGCCCCGCTTCTCTTCAATGCTGGTGAGGCCATCGGCCTCTTCCCCCTCGATCTTTGTCGCCGGCGCCGTCCACCGCCCGCAGCCCCGCCACGCATCGCCCGCGCCTGATGCCGTCGCCGCTGCCCGCTGCGGCCTGCGGCCACCACCGCCGCTGCTTCCCCGCGCGCCGCGCTGGCCCCGCCACGTCCGCCACCGCTCGGCGCCCGCGCGCACACGCGCCACGCCCCGCATCGCCGTTCACCGCGCAGGCCGCTCGCCGTGGCCTCGCCCCTTTACCTCACCGCGCCGGACGCGCCCCGCGCGTGCCCGCGCCCGGCCACCCCCGCCGCAGCTCTTCCCCGGCACCCGCCCGCGCGCGCCGCCGCTCCCGCCTGCCCTGCACCACCCGCTCGCGCGCCGACCGCAGCCCCCAGCCGCGCCGTTCGCCACCACCGTGGTCGTGCCTTGCACGCGTCGCGGCGCCGTCGCCCGCGCTCGCGCGCCCCTGGGCTAGCGCCCGAGCGGGCCACGCCCATCGCCCGCGCCCAATAGGCCGGTGCCGCTGACAGACGGGGCCCACCCCCCACAGAACGTTTTTAGAAAGAAAAAAAAGAATTAAAAGAATTAAAATAAATAAATAGATATTAACTAATTAGTTAATAATTAATTAACATAATTAGTTCTGGTTAATTAAACTAATTAATTAGTTAACCTAATTAATCTGTAATAAAATTAACTAAACCCTAATTAACCTAAACAGAGAATGACAGGTGGGACCCACATGTCAGGTTGACCCAGTCAACGCACTGTTGACTGCTGACGTCATGCTGACATCATCATGATGACGTCAGCGTACACTGTTTCGGATAATGTTGAATTTAAATAAATAATTAAATTCCAGAAATTAATAAAAAAAACTTTAGAAAATCTTATAAAATAATCCGTAGCTCAGATCGAAAAACTTTGTACATGAAAGTTGCTCAGAACGACGAGACGAATCCGAATACGCTGTCCGTTCGTCCGTCACACGTCCCTAGCATAGCAAACGTGCAACCGTTCCCCTCTTTTCGTCTGTCCGAAATGCCGGACACCGGGAATACTTTCTCGGACATTTTTCCCCTTCGCCGGGATTACCTAGCACTACGATAGAACACCGCTAGCTCTGCTTATTGACATGACATGCTCTTGTTTGCTTTGTATTTACTGTTTCTTCCCCCTCTTCTCTCTCGTTAGACCCCGACGTCGTCCCCGAGACCGACGCAGCTCCGGAGACCGAAGACACCATTGACGACCTTGCCCTTGCCGCCGAGCAACCAGGCAAGCCCCCCCTTTGATCATCCCGATATCACCCATTCTATTTTCTCATGCTTGCATTAGAATTGCTGCTGCTGCTGCTTTACCTATTCTGATGCATAGCCTGTTTATTGTAACCTGCTGTTGATAATTACCTGCATAACCTAGACTTCTTAGTATAGGCTGGGTAGAGACCTGTCAGTGACCCCACTTATCCCGATTGCCCCGCTGGATTATCCGAAGACCCGATCAACGGGATTGAAGACCAGGCCCCGACACCGCACATCACCACCCCTTAGTTGTAACGACACTGCAGCGTTACTATCGAGTGCCGAGGGTGAAACCTCTTGTAGCACTTCTGATGTTAACTCTGTAGAGTAGCTATTCGGTCGTGGTCATCGAGGATAATTCCTCCTTCACCACTTCCGATAACGACGTCGTCGTACAACACCTCAAGTGTGAACCCAGCGAGGGTGATTCCTCCGAGTTCACCTTGACGGATACATCGAGTGGGAATTCAACGAGGGTGATACCTCGGATTCCTCTGATGTTATGGACACACGGATACTTGAACTTTACACTGTTACTTGGATAGGCGGGTCGACCCTGAGGGGTACCCGCGTGTGATGTGAAGATGGGTTGCCTGGATGGTGCCCGAGTGATGAATACGAGGTGCGGCCGGGCATTCTTGGTCCTTGCCGCAAGTCCTCGAGACGGGGCGATGGGGTCACATCTTTCGTGAGTCTCTGCTCGTTACCGCAAGCCCTAGTCCACTAACGATTTGGATATTTGATCCGAGCAGGCCTCCGGCCTGATAGCACTAACCATCACGTGGGCATAGTATGGGCGTTCTGCATCGTAGCATCAGCCGAAAGCTCTATCAGACGTCTAGTTCAGCCTTGCGGCCGGGACGGACCGGCGCCCTCCTGGTGCCTAGCTTTACCCTGCTCGCAACGACCCGGAGTGCACAGGGCGATGGCCCAAAACCCCTGAGCGCTTAGGATGTAGACCGGCGGGAACCTCTCTGCTGAGCTGTAGGTAGGGTTGCGATGTATCGTTTGGCCGAGGCCGGACATGACCCAGGAAAGTGTGTCCGGCCAGAGTTAATCGAGCGTGTTGGGTAAGTTGGTGCACCCCTGCAGGAAAGAACACATCTATCGATAGCCGGTCCTACGGTAAAGGACACTCGGAGTTGTATCCTGATTGATACAATTAGAACTGGATACTTGGATACTATGGCTCTGGGATTGCTTCTCGCAGGGAGTCGAGAAGGGATCTCAGGACGAGGATGATGACTGTATGGCTCTGGGATTGCTTTCTCGCAGGGAGTCGAGAAAGGATCTCTGGGTGAGGTTGATATCATTACTGCTACCTTATATTGTACTCTTCTACTCTCTTCTATTGTTGCAAGACCTCTGAAGATGCTAGTCTTCGATAGGACTAGTCCTCCTCTCTATTCTGGCATTTCTGCAGCCCAGTCCACATATACAGCCTTCCTTTGATAATGTTGCATATGTAGTGTAGATCCTTGCTTGCTGAGTACTTCGGATGAGTACTCACGGTTGCTTTGCTTTCTTTTTCCCCCATATTCATTTGATGCGACCAGATGACGGAGCCCCGGATACAGCTGCCCCCGCCGACGATCGCTACTACTACCCCGGGGGTGGATACTACTACGAGTTGACTGACAACCAGGAGTAGGATCGGAGGGTCCCAGGCAGGAGGCCTACGCCTTTCGATCGTAGTGTTTTATTTTGCCCCGCCTTTCTAAAGGCCTTTCTGTGCTTTCTTTTATATCTGTACTCAGATATCTGATGCTTCTGCTGACGCTTGTACGCAAGCTTATGTATTCGAGCCCTCGAGGCCCCTGGCTTATAATATAAAGCTTGTATGATTTTATTTATGTTTTAGAGTTGTGTTGTGATATCTTCCCGTGAGTCCTTAGGCTTGATCGTGTGCATTTGCGTGTATGATTAGTGCACGATTGAGCCGGGGGCGTCACAGCCTCCTCCATCGCCAAGAGCAACATCCTGAGCGCGCCCACCGGCTCGCCCGTCGGGGTGAGGCGCCAATCCTCTGCCTCCGTGAGCATCCTGTATGCCACCCCCGCCGCCTCCTTCAGATCCCTTTCCTCCGTGAACCAGGAGATGATCTCCGTCAGCTTCTCCAGCTTCGCTTCGTCTCCAATGGCTATCACCCTTGCTCTCGCCTCGAGCCTCGGATTCCAGGTCGCCATGGATCTCCAGAGACGGGGCGCTCGCTTGCGGTAGGAGAGGGGAGTGGATCTCGTCGAGTGGGGAAGGGATGGCCGCTCCGCTCCGCGCCGCAGCTTTAATCCTCCGCCATTCCCGACGCTCCCCCTCCTCCTTGACCTCGATTCTCGCATCGCGTCGCGCCTCTGTGCCCATCCCCAGTGCCATGCCCACCAAATCAATGTGACACGGGAACCGGACTTGTGTTCCCTCCTGTATCACCTCGTTACCGTGTACCCGCTTCATGTCGATCCGAACCTCGCGGTCGTCCAGCGGCGTGAGCCACGGCGAGCCGCCTCGCTGGAGGAGCACCCCTCGCCGGAACAGCAGCAGCGCCGGCGTTGCTAGGTCGGAGACGAGATGGACCGCCCACCTTCGATCAAGGGGTTCCGCCTCGCCCGTGTCGCCGTGAGGGCTAGGGTTGGTCGCCCGTGTCGCACGAGACATCCTTTCCACGTAATATTTTCGCAGCAACGCCCGAGGAATCATTCCAAAGAATATAAAGTAGAGTCTCACTATGCACGCATCTCTACTCTTCACTTCAACTTTTTCAACTTTATACACCGGACCACACTTTTTCTCTTCAAGCACCCGCCTTCTGTAGAGGATGCCGCTTCCCTGTCCAAACCTATTTTTTCTAACATCTGATCCTACATGATATATGAGGCATTACCCTGGGGCTATGCATTGACCATGCCCTCACCGTGACGGGAACGCGCCTGCCGCCGACGTCCAGCCAGCGCTTGCTGATGCTGAGCGTCTGTACTGGCCAGATGCGGCGCCTCTTGGACGCCGTGTCGGGCTCGTCGGGGACGGCAAGGATGTGCCCGGACGCCTCCTCGACCGGCAGGGTTCCATGGCTTGGCGTAATCACAAACAACGTCGGTTTCCATCTGAAGAAAACACAAGCACTGATTTCAAACGACCGTATGTACTACAGCAGACAGATCGAAATCGGCGATTTGCATGCCAAGACACCAACAGCTAGAATCAACAGGCAAGTGGTCGGGCGTCGATCGATACGTATGTGCTACAGCAGATAGCAGTACGAAACAAAATCCACCTGCAACATGTAGCTTCATGGGATCTTCATGGGCTAGAGTGACATGTTACTTCATGGGATCTTTTTTTCCCGCCTATTTCCGGCGACAGTAGTGCATGCTCAGATTCTCCGTGAGCACAGTGATACCAGTATACAGTACTCCCTCCATCCAAAAAAGTTTGTCTCTCAGATAGATGTATCAAGCACTAGACAAGTTTTTTCGGTCGAAGCAGTACGCGCCTTCGAAAAAAGAAGAAGAATAAGGAATGATTTCACACGCCGTGATTTCGAATCTTAATTTTGACCTGTTGATCACACCGTCACGCGGCGCGCGAAGTGATTGTCGTCAGAGAGAGAACAGTGTAGATTTAACCATAAACAAAAAGTTGAAGGCATTCACGCTTTCATAGCTCAGTTGGTTAGAGCACCTGTTTAGTAAGCGGGAGGTCTTGAGTTCAACTCTCAATGAAAGCACAATTATTTTTTGTTTTTCACATGTAAGGAATAAATAAATAGAACTAAACTGAGAGCCAGCAATAGAAATGGTCCCATGGTCTAGTGGTTAGGACATTGGACTCTGATGAATCCAGTAACCCGAGTTCAAGTCTCGGTGGGACCTTGTTTTTTGTACATTTTTTTTTTATTGTCTCGCACATTGCACAGTTTTACTTGCTGCTCTTGAAACATGCACTATATAGATAGATGAAGCATGTGTCTGCTATTTATAAAAAATCATTCAAATCTAAATTATTCTCTCAATCAATTTTGCATGCCATGATCAGCCAATGCATTTGGCAATGTCTCTTGCAACCAATTCTATCAACAAAAATCTATTAGGTTGGTCTGGAAATTTATTTACTCTTCCCGCCAAGAGCAAAAACCATCTGACTTATTTGTGCTTCTAGTTAGAAATGTCCAAATATAATTTTCTTGGCGATGCAAAACCAGATTTATAATATTATTTACTGTCATTTTTTCCAAAGCAATGTTGTTGTTCTCCGGTCATGGCTCTTTTAAAGAGCAGCACATAATTTTCTAAGGATTTCACTGCTAGAGAATCGTGTGCTTTGCTGAATCAAGGTCCACCATCGTCCTCCACCACAATTGACCGGAGGAAATGTCTATCAACAAAATTTCATGTAACTAATTCTATCAACAAAAATCTATTAGGTTGGTCTAGAAATTTATTTACTCTTCCCGTCAAGAGCAAAAGCCATCTGATTAATTCGTGCTTCTAGTTGGAAATATGAAACCGGCGCTTCACAAAAATACAACGAGGAAGAACGCGACTTACAGTGTGAAGCGCGGTCGATATTGCATACTCACTAACGCACTAAGTTTCGGTTTGTCCTCGCCTTGGTAACTGGCTCTTTGGGCACTGATCAATGTTCGTTTCGAGCGACCACCGCTACTCTTCGTAGAGATGCATCACTAACGCAGCTCATGCCTCCCTCCCCTTACCAGCAAGTGCATCAAAATCGGAAATTAATTTCTCATCTGTTTTGGTCGCTGTCTCCACCAACCTCACAGCCTCACGAAGTCAGGCAGAGCATTGGCCTCAAGCCTCGGCGCAAGTCATCCAGCGCTTTCCGCGCATCCACCGGAAGCTCGCCGAGACGATAGAACTCCTTTACGCCACTTCACGAAGAGCAATAATCCGGCTAAGAAACTACTCTACTACTATGACGCAAGGTCGACTCAAATTAGTTGAGGTACATAGGCTTACAAGATGGAATCGGAAAACGACTTCCCCAGGTCGATGCTTTTCTCTTTTATCTTCCGCTGAGGGTATTTCTAACGGATCCCCTGTATCAACTTAGTGGTATATTTAATTTTTACTTCACTGAGTTTGATCTAACCGATCCCAAAACTAGTGGAGTATAATTTTTACCCCTTCCCTATCTAATGAAGTATATTTACTCCTTCTCTCCACGGCCGAGTAAAATCGGCTCTCTTCTCCCTCCCCTCCCGCGCACCGCCATCGACGCGCCCCCGCCCTCCCTCGCCTCTTCGATAGCCGGACATGGAGGCCGCCGGTCCCCGCCACCGATCCGCAGCGTGGATCCGCGCCACCACGTGCACGAGTCGTCCTCCGCGGGCGCTTCATCGAGCCGCCATCGCCGCTTGCCCGATCCGCCCGTCGCCGCGCCCCTACGCTGGTTCGAGGACTTCTCCCTCCTCCCTCCGCCCCGACCGCCGACGATGACCTACCTTGGGGTCCGGCAGCGGCGGTGGGGGACGTGGGTGGCCGAAATCACGGACCGGGGACCCACACCCGGTGGTGGCTCCGGAGCTTCCATACGGCCGAACTCGCGACCATGGAGTACGACCGCTGGCAGGTCCGCTACCACGGCGCGGCGTCCTGATAACCCACAAGATAGGGGATCACAACAGTTTTTCGAGGGTAGAGTATTCAACCCAAATTTATTGATTCAACATAAGGGTAGCCAAAGAATATTTGCAAGTATTAGCAGTTGAGTTGTCAATTCAACCACAACTGGATAACTAAATATCTGCAGCAAAGTGATCAGTAGCACAGTAGTATGATAGTTTGATAGTAGTGGTAACAATAGCAACAGTAACAGTAACAATGTCAGTTTTATAAGATTGTGACAACAACAGCAAAAATAACTTAGCGAAGATTAATATGTCAAAGTCGTAAGCATTAGATCAGTGATGGATAATTATGTTGAATGACATTCATCATGTAACAATCATAACCTAGGGCGACACAGAACTAACTCCAATTCATCAATGTAATGCAGGCATATATTCCGTGTATAGTCATACGTGCTTGCGATAATAACTTGCATGACATCTTTTGTCCTACCCTCCCGCGACAGCGGGGTCCATAAGAAAACTAAGGGATATTAAGGCTTCCTTTTAATAGAGAACCGGAACAAAATATTAACACATATTGAATACATGAACTCCTCAAATTACGGTAATCACCGGAAAAAATCTCAATTTCTATCACTTTGGGGTATGCGGATCATAACACGTAATAGGTGCATACAACTTGCAAGATAGATCAAGAACACAAATATATTCGCGAAAACATAAAGGGTTCAGATCTGAAATCATGGCACTCGGGCGCTAGTGACAAGCATCAAGCATAGCAACATCAATCTCTGAACATAGTGGATACTAGGGATCAAGTCCTAATAAAACTAACTCGATTACATGATAAATCTCATCCAACTCATCATCGTCCAGCAAGCCTACAAAGGAATTACTCACTCCCGGTGGTGAGCATCATGAGATTGGTGATGGACGATGGTTGATGATGACGACGGCGTTGAATCCCTGTCTTCGGAGCCCCGAACGGACTCCAGATCAGCCCTCCCGATGAAGAACAGGAGGTGGCGACGGCTCCGTATCGTAAAACTCGATGATTCCTTCTCTCTGATTTTTTTTCTTGACGAATAGATACTTATGGAGTTGGAGTTAGGGTTGCGGGAGCTGCCACAAGCCTGTCAGGCGCGCCCTGGGGGTGGGCGCGCCCCCAGGCTTGTGCCGCCCTGGTGGCCCCCTCTTGGAATTTCCTTCGTCAATATTTTTTATATATTCCAAAATAATTCTCCGTAAATTTTCAGGTCAATCCGAGAATTTTTATTTCTGCACAAAAACAACACAATGGTAATTCTGCGGAAAACAACATCAGTCCGGGTTAATTCCATTCAAATCATGCAAATTAGAGTCCAAAACAAGAGCAAAAGTTTTTGAGAAAGTAGATACGTTTGGGACATATCAACTCCCCCAAGCTTAACTCATTGCTTCCCCCAAGCAATTTAGTTGACAAATTGAAAGTGATAAAAAAACTTTTAAAAACTCTTTTTGTTCTTTTTGTTGTGAATATGCTTAACTAATGTTCAAGTTTTCAGCAAAGATTATAAACTAACTGAAAACTCACAATATAGGGGATCAATTGTAGCCTTTCTCGATAAGTAAGAGTGTCGAACCCAACGAGGAGCTAAAGGTAGAACAAATATTCCCTCAAGTTCTATCGACCACCGATACAACTCTACGCATGCTTAACGTTCGCTTTACCTAGAACAAGTATGAAACTAGAATTACTTTGTAGGTGTAAAAGGATAGGTTTGCAAGATAATAAAGAACACGTAAATAAAAACTAGGGTCTGTTTAGATAAAGAAACAATTAAGTTAGTTTTAGTAGAGAGTTTTTTGTCACAAGAAAGTTATTTGTCCCTAGGCAATCGATAACTAGAATGGTAATCATTATTGCAATTTTATACGAGGGAGAGGCATAAACTAACATACTTTCTCTACTTGGATCATATGCATTTATGATTGGAACTCTAGCAAGCATCCGCAACTACTAAAGATCGTTAAGGTAAAACCCAACCATAGCATTAAAGTACCAAGTCCTCTTTACTCCCATACGCAAACAACCTACTTACTCGGGTCTGTGCTTCTGTCACTCACGCCACCCACCATAAGCGAATCATGAACATATTGCAAACCCTACAACGGGGATCCCTCATGCTTGCGCGACACGAAGAGCACCATAGGACAACACCAATAATAAAACATACAACTCAAACCAATCACGATCATCAATTAACCCATAGGACAAAACGGATCTACTCAAACATCATAGGATAGCCACATATCATTGGATAATAATATATAGCGTTGAGCACCATGTTTAAGTAGAGATTACATCGAGGAGAAGAGGTGTTACACCGCTGCATAGAGGGGGAGAGAGTTGGTGATGACGGCGGCGAAGTGTGGCGCCCCGCCTGATTACCACTGTAGCCAGACGGTCGCCACGCATACCAGCCCAGGAAATCACTCTGGCATGCGTGTTTACAATAAGTATCATGAACACAGGCATTTCTATTAATGGATATATAAGTCTTACATGAGATATTATAGAGGTGATGGCAGCGGAAAAACTCTATCTAAGGCAGCATGGTCCTGGTGCGGCTCCAATCCACAGGGATCTGACTGGGTTACGCTCCTAGCCCGCGAACGCTCCGGCTCCTCGTCGACGGACGACGGATCCTTATGTGAACCTGGCCACATTGAAGGCCGCTGAGTACTTTTGAATGTACTCGCAAGCAAACCAAACTAACATATACACCAAGCAAAGCAATCCATATCATTCAAGCATGCATTTGTTATTAGAGCAATATTAATTATCATGGCATAACATATCTATCTAGCAATATCAATTATCATGCCATAACAGGTTCATCCAGCAAGGTAACTACTAAGGTAAAATACAGTAAAGTAAAGCATATCAAGTAAATAATCCATACTCCGAACATCCTTGTGATTTAGTCTGAATCTGATCCAAATCCAACCCAAATCATGTGGTCATCCGACCACTCCTCTTATAGCCATCCCATGGCTAACATATCATATTCCTGGCATCATCTGATGTCTACACAAGACAAGCTCTTCCATCATTATTATCATTATTACGGTTGACCACCTAGTGAGGTCTGGACGGGCTGTCCAATACCGTGGACGCGGCTATTTGAATAGATTTTACACTCTGCAGAGGTTGCGCACTTTACCCACACCATGGAGCACCTGACCTCGTGATCCCATTCGGGTGGACCAAGCGTTGCTCCAACGAAGCTTTCCTAACCCGTGACTCCTCCATCGTACCACCGGCAATCATTCTCCCCCGGAGTCAAGCCCTGGGTGGCCCCTGTGTCACCTCGTGACACCTGCCACCATCGTGGCTAAACTAAACTGTCCCAAACGGGGACCGCGCGCAAACAAACAACTGGGCTCACAAGGTTATCGCCGCCTACCAGGCCAGGGCAGCGCGCGCGGATAACCTTCCCTAGTTGGTGGTACCGATAAAAGAGCATGCGATCAGGCCAAGTCAAGGCTGTCCCATACCGGCAAATGTGGCTGCACGGATAAGTCCGGACAGGTGACTCTGGATCAACCGACTAGGTTTAGTTTTAGCCATCATTTAGCAAGCATGGTTGTTTATCACAATAACTTAACATGGCAGTAGCTATGCATGGTAAAGAGAACATAACAACCTATCTCCATATAACATCATAACGAATCATTAGTGAAACAAGATTAAATAGCAAGTTATCACTTTACAAGTTCCAGCTGTAAGTTACGACCATCGGAACCCTTGCATAAAATCGACAAAGAAACCAGTAGCCACCAGAATGGTCTTTATAACTCGGATCTGGGACATCACTGGAATAACTCAACCCCGGCTCAAGACGGCGGGAAAGTAGCTCAGAGCATGAGACAGTGTTGATAAGAAGAATGTAGTAGTTCCCTAAGACGGCTGAAAAATAGCTCACAGCATAGGGTCACTGCTACGAAAAGAAATTCAATAGCTGCCCGCGACGGCCGAAAAGCAGCTCAGAACACAGACAGTTGCTGACAAGAGAAATAAAAGTCGGCATCCACCCCGGATGGCCGGAAACAGCTCAGAACACAGGCGTGGTGCCGTCACCGAAGAAAGTGCAAGCAAGGGTTCGTCAGAGTCACATACAGCTCACTACTACACAAACAAGCACAAGCATATTAATTTAAACATGCAAGAATAACACAGAGCAATGCTTTAGGGCATATATCAGATGGTCGGCTTGCCTGGGGTCGAAGAATACTCCGGGAAGAAGTGCGGTGAAGCCGCGGAAGAATTCGCCGGAAAAGTTCTCTCTCGGAGGGGGATGATAGAGGGCAAGGGCAAAATGGTCATTTTCAGAATGTGTACACATTATGAAAGTGACCTCATCGGAACGGGCTCGACGAGACGAAGAAGTAGGCGTTGGATTCACCTGAATCGGAGTTACGAGCAAAAAGTTGTGGCCGTTCACTTTTTAGGCAGAAAAGTGCCCTAACCAGCGAACGTTCACAATTTAAAAGATTCGGCCGGCGGCGGAGAGAGAAAGCACATTTTCTGAAATTCGTCTCCGTAGTAATGAAAGCGTATTCTTCGTAGACAACGCAGCAGAGTACGCCTTCTGTTAAACGGAGACGTACTTCTTCGAAGTACGCTTTCACTTGCCACCTCAGCTCGTCCGGGTCAATGCCCTAATGCTGCTGACATGCGGTGCCTGTAGAGCAGTGGGGCCTGCCTGGCCCGACTCGTCTTCAACCTCGCATGGGCACGACAGAGGAGGCCCGACCGAACGCGGCCGGCGCTGGCCCCAGCGCCTCCGGCCATCTTCGGCCGAGGTGGGGGCACCGGCGACCTCGGGACGAAGCGCCGCATCCACCCAGCCCCGTTGCGGATGCCGAGGAGGGACGATTCAGCGGTGGCTAGGGCGCCCGCGGAGGAAGCCATCGGCCGGACTTGGCTTCGAGGATGCCGGTGTCCATCCGGCGAACGGAGAGGATGGGGAGACCCGCTATGATCTAGAGGTCCTCCAGGGGAAGAAATGAGGGAGAATGGGGACTTGGCTGGCTTGAATTTAAGAGGACTCCGGCGATGACCGTGGCGGCCGTGAGGAGCGAGGAGAGCTCTTTGAGCTCGGTTGAGAAGTCGGGGGCGCTTCAGAGAGGGAGAGGGGAGTGGTGTGAGCGCCAGTGGGGCTCGGACGGCCTATATATAGGCGGGTAGGGGCGGTTGGATGAGCTCGGCCGCGGTGACGATCTTATCATCGCACTGGAGCGTCGGGGCGACGTGGCTGGAACCTTGCGGGTGTCGCGGCGCTGCCGACCTGACGAGCAACAGGGGGAGGCGACATCTCGAGGAGGAAACCGCCAGGGAGGGAGGTGACATCTCGAGGGTCACGGGCGGACAGTTCGCCGGAGTTGCCGTGGCATGAGGAGGAAGAAGCTGGAGGGGAGAAGGGTCGGGAGGGGGGCAGGTGGATGCCGCGGAGCCACTAGACACGTCGAGACACGCCATAGCTGGCCGGAGCGAGCTGCCCGATGAGGTCAGTACCCAGGGCACCGTTTCTGCACGGCCGCTGTGTGGTCACAAAGTGCACTAGTTGCTCTGGCACTCTCCTGCCTGTCCAACCTTGTCAAACAGGTTTCCCACTGCTCAAATAGATGAGGGAAGAAACTGGAACCAGCTAGGTAGCTATGAGGTGAGTGAATCGAGCAAAAACAGATTTTAACAGCAAACTTTACTGGATTCTAGAGGAGAAATGGATGAGGGTGGGAAGTTGAAACTTTGTCAAGGTGAAATGGGGTAGGAGGGACTATATGCTTGCAAAATTTGAAGGCATTTGGACCCCATTTGCACACACTTCCTTTGTAATGCCAAATCTGGTCCAGAAAATGGAATTTGAAGCTGTGCTCAAATGGTTTGATGAAATGAGATAAAATTTGGTGGAGAGTCATTATTTGAATATATGAAGCCACTGTAAAAGTTTCATACCATTTGGATACACCAAAATGGTACTTCCTTCACAGAGGTTCCATATGGACAGAAACTTAGGAAAATTGCTGGGGAAGAATGGATGGAGGGATTGATCTGATTTTTGGTTTCCATGGGTTATTTGGCAATGTTAACCACCATGAAAAATTTCAGCTCAAATGGATCAAGGGGTCAAGCACTTCCTTTGCAAACTAGAAATCTGGACAGAATTTGCAAATGGATGTTGTGCTCAAACTTTGCACTATGGAACTTGGATTTTGATGGAAATGGTGAATATATGGATAGGAGAAGCTCCATAATTATTTGGGATTTTTCCTAGCTACCAAAATGGTAGTTCCTTTAGAAATGGCCCAAAATGCAATATTGGCATTAAATAGGAAAATGCAATTTCCCCTATTTAATTATGGCCAATATTTTTATGGGAGCTCAATATGATCACAAATAATATCCCCACAAGTTTTCATGAACTTTGGAGATGGATCGATATTTTCCTGGATTTAATTCCTTTAACTGGCAGAAAAAGAAATTAATTGTAAATGAAAAATATTGCAAATGACTTGGCAATATTTTTACATATCCAGGGTTTATAGATATAGTATGATCAGTGGGAGAAGTTTTGGAGTCAACAGATCAAAGGGAATTGGGGTTCCTTTGTAACTGAAAGAATCAGGGTTTCCCTTCCGGCAACTCGGAAGGTAGGGTTTCGGTGGCAAAACCCTGAGAATATATCTTGGGTGGCAAGGTTGGACTGAAAAGAATCTCTGGTTGGATAGGGAAGGCAAGGTTAAATGACCATCTTCATATACCCAAGAGCTAGAGAAATCCGATAACACCGAGAAAAAAGATGGGAGTCAAATCCCGCGAAGGAAAAAAAAACAGGAGCGAAAACCATGGTGTTACAAACCTACCCCCCTTAAGAAAATCTCGTCCTCGAGATTTCCGGGCTTACCTCCCGGGGAAGGGGGCTTACCTGTGTGCGACTTGGATCCATCAGCTATCTTGTCTTTGTTGGTTCACTGACCCTTTAACTGCCTCTTTTGACGGATCATGTGTTGTCTCTGCACACAGTTTTCTTGAATCCTTCTCTTTCCTGTCAGGTGTACCTTTTGTCCGGATAGTGGTGTTGCTGGGTGGGGTAGTGGGTAATACCAACAAACAGCTCAGTTTTCATGTCTTGGAAGCAACTGCTTCGATTTTATTGCGATGCCTCGTACTCTGACTGTCATGGGAAAGACATCTTTTTTTCCTTACCAGGCTCACATGCTCGTATGGCCTCGAGTGTCTAGGGGTGGCTTTCTTTTTGCTGTGTCAGAATGCTCAGTCTGTCTGCGAGTTCCGTACTGACATTTCCTTTTGCCTTCGGCATTCTGACTTTGTCCTTAGGTGATCCACAACATGACCGAGCTATTGTGGCTGTATCCCCAACTGAAGTGTCGGGCATGATCTCAAAGTAATCGTAGACAGTAATCTCTTATTCCAATGATATCATAACATCTACGAGTTGTTGATGATGATGTGCTTCGAGCCATTCTATCTGAATGTCCTGTTTCAAACTCTGTCGCTCGTGGAGAGGACTCTGTCATATATAGCTTCTGTAGTCCTTGCAATGACCACTGAGCTGAACATAGTACCGCTATCGTCCGATGTATCTTTCGGAACATTGCCTCTTGTCTTGGTTGATGGCCCGTATTTTGGATGAGTATGACATGCTGGCTGCATTGTTGTGGCCGTACATGCAAGAGTCTGACAAGGATTGGTAATACCGCTCTATCCGTGGAACTGTATCTGGTGACCGTCACGGAGGTTGTTTGTCCACAACTTGGTTCTTGTGGATTCCTTTGATGGCCTGTCCTAACCTGCCAATACGGTTTCTTGTTTGTTTTCCCGGTTTGTCGGGCTTGTTCTCACAACTTACTCTTGCGATTGCCTGTCATGACCTGCCAATACGGTTTCTTGTTTGTTTTCCCGGTTTGTCGGGCTTGTTCTCACAACTTACTCTTGCATATCTCGTAGGGGTTGCTGTTCTCATATTCTTCTTTCAACATGGGGCCAATGTTTCTTTGAACACAGTCATTCCCGTGTACGAGAGGCTCGCATGAACTGATCCACTGGACTGCATGCTCACAACATATGCAGATGTAGGATAAATCCTTTCATAACCACTGAGTTCTGAGGCAGACGTGTGTCCAGACTAGTTCTTGCTTCTGACAAGCTTGTTGTAGGCATGATAGCGTGTTGAAGAAGGCTGAATTCCTTATACTTGAAGCTTCTGCCAAAGTAGCGTGCTGCAGAAGGCTGGGTATCGTACCTCAGAAATTTACCTTCATGTGGCTTGCGGCGGAAAGTCGGGTGTCTTATGCGGGAAGCTTTTCGCGGTAGCACGCTATGGAAGATGGGAGTGCCGTATCTCAGAAGATTTTCTCACCAAGTGGCGTACCAAGGAAGATTGGCAGTCTGGCGTCGTAAGCTTTTCTCGGCAGCTTGTGGAGGCAGGTTGGGTTTCATATACCAGAAGCCTTTTACGGTGATATGTGGTTGGATTTATGGCCGATTCTGGCTTCCTTCCGAAGTATCCGGAATTTACTCCATGGCGGAGCCAAATTTGGTATAGGCCATACCTTGTCTGAATATATTCCATTGGTCATGCACATCGTTTGTCCTTCTGCTGGTCTGCTCATTGTTGCGGTAAAGGTTGCAAGACTGGTGCAGACCTCATGTTGTTAATTAATTCGAAATACCCTTTGCATTCAAACCAAGTGTTGATAATAAGCAGTTGGCGGATCATTCCATTCGGTTCAGCTGAGCTTTCCAGCATGTGAAGTTCTCATTGATTCCGGGCAACCGTGAACGCATCCATATTTCTCGCAAACCTTGTTCACAGTGCTCAGAAATTTGTATATGTGTCGGTGAACTTCAAGGTTTACCTTGCAATTTGTATCAACGCACCGGAGTTCTGTTGCTGCTCTTGGCATATTCACATTCTCGAAATATGTCTTCGGTGGGTAATAAATGATTCTTGAGTCCATTGAGAAAAGATTCGGTTCACCTCATTGACTGAAACAATCCTTGCATCGTGGACGAAATAATTTGTCCTTACTAGTGTCCATTACTGGTAGCTTATCTGGCTGCTCCTTAGGCGTGGTCCGTTCTGAGGCAAACTCTCTCAGGTATATTCTGGCATTGTCTGTTGCACATAGATTCTGCTTCTAACCCAATCTTCATTCTTGACAGATTCGGTGTTGCTATTCTGAATGCCTGGCAGTTGGCTTGTCTTGACTCTTGCTGAATTGGGATTATTGGGTATTATCCCAGTTACATGCTGATCTTCTTAGGCGGCCCTTGCGGATGGATCCAGTCGGAACGAAGAAACGGAACCGACAAAAGAAACAAAAACCGCGAAAAACCAAAAAGCAAATAAAGCTCAAATATTTGCGGACCTTACACACGTGGTCGAGGATCCACTAGTATAACTAGTATAGCGCACTCGATGCACCTCTAAGGATTTAGAAGCAAAACCACACAATGCTCCTGGTAGCACTGGTGTCGAGCTCCTACTACTTCCTTAGGGAACATCAAACTCGACGGACGACCATAGCCAAAATGGCTTAGTCAATGATCCTAAGGTTGTTGGGGAGAGATAGAATTTTATAAGCGTTTCCCAAAGGAAACTAGAGTTAAGAAGAGAAATGCCATGGTTAGCAAGCAGGGTAGGGATATCTGGTTTACCTAGGGGTTTCAGGGCTCACGGGTCGTTGCCTGGTGCGAACTTTTCATACCGGAGGCAAAGGCCATGAGAGTTGGGGTCTGATGGAGCCAAAACTTATGGGGTTGCCTTATGGTTAATAGTAGCCGTGCCTGCTTGGCAAAGATGGCTGAAATCCATCTGGGCATTCTACTGAGCACAAGACAATGAAGTCTGGCTAGGGTAACCTATAGTCAGCCTGGCTGCTTTGGTACCATCCGTTGTGGCGCCCCGCCTGATTACCACTGTAGCCAAACGGTCGCCACGCATACCAGCCCAGGAAATCACTCTGGCATGCGCGTTTACAACAACTATCATGAACACAGGCATTTCTATTAATGGATATATAAGTCTTACATGATATATTACAGAGGTGATGGCAGCGAAAAAGCTCTATCTAAGGCAGCATGGTCCTGGTGCGGCTCCAATCCATAGGGATCTGACTGGGTTACGCTCCTAGCCCGCGAACGCTCCGGCTCCTCGTCGACGGACGACGGATCCTTATGTGAACCTGGCCACATTGAAGGCCGCTGAGTACTTTTGAATGTACTCGCAAGCAAACCAAACTAACGTATACACCAAGCAAAGCAATCCATGTCATTCAAGCATGCATTTGTTATTAGAGCAATATTAATTATCATGGCATAACATATCTATCTAGCAATATCAATTATCATGCCATAACAGGTTCATCCAGCAAGGTAATTACTAAGGTAAAATACAGTAAAGTAAAGCATATCAAGTAAATAATCCATACTCCGAACATCCTCGTGATTCAGTCTGAATCTGATCCAAATCCAACCCAAATCATGTGTCATCTGACCACTCCTCTTATAGCCATCCCATGGCTAACATATCATATTCCTGACATCATCTGATGTCTACACAAGACGAGCTCTTCCATCATCATTATCATTATTACGGTTGACCACCTAGTGAGGTTTGGACGGGCTATCCAATACCGTGGACGCGACTATTCGAATAGATTTTACACTCTGCAGAGGTTGCGCACTTTACCCACACCATGGAGCACCTGACCTCGTGATCCCATTCGGGTGAACCAGCGTTGCTCCAACGAAACTTGCCTAACCCGTGACTCCTCCACCGTACCACCGGCAATCATTCTCCCCCGGAGTCAAGCCCTGGGTGGCCCCTGTGTCACCTCGTGACACCTGCCATCGTCGTGGCCAAACTAAACTGTCCCAAACGGGGACCGCGCGCAAACAAACAACTGGGCTCACAAGGTTATCGCCGCCTACTGGGCCAGGGCAGCGCGCGCGCATAACCTTTCCTAGTTGGTGGTACCGATAAAAGAGCACGCGATCAGGCCAAGTCAAGGCCGTCCCATACCGGCAAATGTGGCTGCACGGATAAGTCCGGACAGGTGACTCTGGATCAACCGACTAGGTTTAGTTTTAGCCATCATTTAGTAAGCATGGTTGTTTATCACAATAACTTAACATGGCAGTAGCTATGCATGGTAAAGAGAACATAACAACCTATCTCCATATAAAATCATAACGAATCATTAGTGAAACAATATTAAATAGCAAGTTATCACTTTACAAGTTCCAGCTGTAAGTTACGACCATCGGAACCCTTGCATAAAACCGGCAAAGAAACCAGTAGCCATCAGAACGGTATTTACAACCCGGATCTGGGACATTACTGGAATAACTCAACCCCGGCTCAAGACGGCTGGAAAGCAGCTCAGAGCATGAGACGGTGTTGATAAGAAGAATGTAGCAGTTCCCTAAGATGGCCGAAAAACAGCTCAGAGCATAGGGTCACTGCTATGAAAAGAAATTCAACAGCTGCCCGCGACGGCCGAAAAGCAGCTCAGAACACGGACAGTTGCTGACAAGAGAAATAAAATTCAGCATCCACCCTGGACGGCCGGAAACAGCTCAGAACACAGGCATGGTGCCGTCACCGAAGAAAGTGCAAGCAATGGTTCGTCAGAGTCACATACAGCTCACTACTACACAGACAAGCACAAGCATATTAATTTAAACATCCAAGAATAACATAGAGCAATACGTTAGGGCATATATCAGATGGTCGGCTTGCCTGGTGTCGAAGAATACTCCGGGAAGAAGTGCGGTGAAGCCGCGGAAGAATTCGCCGGAAAAGTTCTCTCTTAGAAGGGGCTGATAGAGGGCAAGGTTAAAATGGTCATTTTCAGAATGTGTACACATTATTAAAGTGACCTCATCGGAACGGGCTCGACGAGACGAAGAAGTAGGCGTTGGATTCACCTGAATCGGAGTTACGAGCGAAAAGTTGTGGCCGTTCACTTTTTAGGCAGAAAAGTGCCCTAACCAGCGAACGTTCACAATTTAAAGGATTCGGCCGGCGGCGGAGAGAGAAAGCGCATTTTCTGAAATTTGTCTCCGTAGTAATGAAAGTGTATTCTTTGTAGACAACGCAGCAGAGTACGCCTTCAGTTAAAGGAGACGTACTTCTCCGAAGTACGCTTTCACTTGCCACCTCAGCTGGTCCGGGTCAATGCCCTTATGCGGCTGACATGTGGAGCCCGCAGAGCGGTGGGGCCCACCTGGCCTGGCTTGTCTTCAACCTCGCGTGGGCACGACAGAGGTGGCCCGACCGGACGCGGCCGGCGCCTCCGGCCATCTTCGACCGAGGTGGGGGCACCGGCGACCTTGGGACGAAGCGCCGCATCCACCCAGCCCCGTTGCAGACGCCGAGGAGGGACGAGTTAGCGGTGGTTAGGGCGCCCGTGGAGGAAGCCATCGATCGGACTTGGCTTCAAGGATGCCGGCGTCCATCCGGCGAACGGAGAGGATGGGGAGACCCGCTATGATCCAGAGGTCCTCTAGGGGAAGAAATGAGGGAGAATGGGGACTTGGCTGGCTCGAATTTAAGCGGACTCCGGTGATGACCGTGGCGGCCGTGAGGAGCGAGGAGAGCTCTTTGAGCTCGGTTGAGAGTCGGGGGCGCTTCAGGGAGGGAGAGGGGAGTGGTGTGAGCGCCGGAGGGGCTCGGACGACCTATATATAGGCGGGCATGGGCGGTTGGATGAGCTCGGCCGCGGTGACGATCTTATCGTCGCACTGGAGCGTCGGGGCGACGTGGCTGGAACCTTGCAGGTGTCGCGGCGCTGCCGACCTGACGAGCAACAGGGGGAGGCGACATCTCGACGAGGAAACAGTCAGGGAGGGAGGTGACATCTCGAGGGTCACGGGCGGACAGTTCGCTGGAGTTGCCATGGCGTGAGGAGGAAGAAGCTGGAGGGGAGAAGGGTCGGGAGGGGGGCAGGTGGACGCCGCGGAGCCACTATACACGTCGAGACACGCCAAAGCTGGCCGGAGCGAGCTACCCGATGAGGTCAGTACCCAGGGCACCATTTCTGCACGGCCGCTGCGTGGTCACCACGTGCACTAGTTGCTCTGGCACTCTCCTGCCTGTCCAACCTTGTCAAACAGGTTTCTCACTGCTCAAATAGATGAGGGAAGGAACTGGAACCAGCTAGGTAGCTATGAGGTGAGAGAAGCGAGCAAAAACAGATTTTAACAGCAAACTTTACTGGATTCTAGAGGAGAAATGGATGAGGGTGGGAAGTTGAAACTTTGTCAAGGTGAAATGGGGTAGGACGGACTATATGCTTGCAAAATTTGAAGGCATTTGGACCCCATTTGCACACACTTCCTTTGTAATGCCAAATCTGGTCCAGAAAATGGAATTTGAAGCTGTGCTCAAATGGTTTGATGAAATGAGATAAAATTTTGTGGAGAGTCATTATTTGGATATATGAAGCCACTGTAAAAGTTTCATACCATTTGGATACACCAAAATGGTACTTCCTTCACAGAGGTTCCATATGGACAGAAACTTAGGAAAATTGCTGGGGAAGAATGGATGGAGGGATTGATCTGATTTTTGGTTTCCATGGGTTATTTGGCAATGTTAACCACCATGAAAAATTTCAGCTCAAATTGATCAAGGGTTCAAGCACTTCCTTTGCAAACTAGAAATCTGGACAGAATTTGCAAATGGATGCTGTGCTCAAACTTTGAACTATCGAACTTGGATTTTGATGGAAATGGTGAATATATGGATAGGAGAAGCTCCACAATTATTTAGGATTTTTCCTGCCTAGCAAAATGGTAGTTCCTTTAGAAAGGGCCCAAAATGCAATATTGGCATTAAATAGGAAAATGCAATTTCCTCTATTTAATTATGGCCAATATTTTTATGGGAGCTCAATATGATCACAAAGAATATCCCCACAAGTTTTCATGAACTTTGGAGATGGATCGATATTTTCCTGGATTTAATTCCTTTAACTGGCAGAAAAAGGAATTAATTATAAATGAAAAATATTGCAAATGACTTGGCAATATTTTTACATATCCAGGGTTTATAGATATAGTATGATCACTGGGAAAAGTTTTGGAGTCAACAGATCAAAGGAAATTGGGGTTCCTTTGTAACTGGAAGAATCAGGGTTTCCCTTCCGGCAACTCGGAAGGTAGGGTTTCGGTGGCAAAACCCTGAGAATATATCTTGGGTGGCAAGGTTGGACTGAAAAGAATCTCTGGTTGGATAGGGAAGGCAAGGTTAAATGACCATCTTCATATACCCAAGAGCTAGAGAAATCCGATAACACCGAGAAAAAAGACGGGAGTGAAATCCCGCGAAGGATAAAAAATACAGGAGCGAAAACCAGGGTGTTACACGAAGTTGTTGGTGTAGATCGCCGTCACGATGATGGCCCCGACGACGTTCCGGCGCCACCGGGAGAGAGGGGGAGAGAGCCCCCCTCCTTATTCTTCTTCCCTGACCTCCCCATAGATGGGAGGAGAGTTTCCCCTCTGGTCCATGGCCTCCTTGGCGGCGGAGGGGCGAGAGCCCCTCCGAGATTGGATCTCTCTCTCTGTTTCCTTCTATTTCTGCATTTTTGTTTTCTGGCCTTTCATCATTTCTTAAATTCCCGGAGATCCGTAACTCCGATTTGGCTAGAATTTTAACATGATTTTTATCCAGATATTATCTTTCTTTCGGCCGAAGAAGGGCAGCAACCGCCTTACGGGGTGGCCACAAGCCTCCCAGGCGCGCCCAGGGTAGGGGCGCGTCCCTAGGGCTTGTGTGCCCCTCGGGCATCGTCTCGCGTTGATTCTTTTTCCCAAAAATCACATATCACTAGTACAGCGAGGTGCTATACAAACGGTTTTTAACCCCTTTCCGCGACGGCATTTGGAACCGTCGCCAAGTGAGTGATTGTGATAGGGCGGTCCTTCCCACACGACCCAAAAACCGTCGGGGATAGGGGCTCCATCCTTGCAACTCGTTTGTGCTCGCATTGCCATCACAGTCGGTATTCTGTGGTGCTACGTTTACGATGCGCGGCCCATCACAAACGGTTCACGATTATAGAACGTGTACGATAAGCAGACAATCACACACATTCACTTTTCCCGAACCGTATGCGATAACTAATTAAGATGATTAGCTAATAGTCGTACGAGTGTCGAATAGGATTACGAAACGTCGGACCGTCGTAACATCGCCGTACATGACAACTATCGCACACGCTATTCTATGGTGCAACGTCTACGAAGCGTACCACATCAGAAACAGTTCATGGTTGCAAATCATGTACGATAAGGCAACTATCACAAACGTTTAGTTTGCCCGCACCGTTTGTGATATTGTCTGACATCGCACACGCTTTGCAAACGGCAACTGTGTACATGCTTGCACACGTTTTCTCTCTGTGAACCGTGTCGGATTATGGTGTATATCACAAACGTTTGTGTTTTACCGACCGTGTGCGCCGTAACGACCTGCAGAGCGTAATTTCACCGTAATTTAATTGCTGCTATTTCAAATTGTACCGGATTTGAATTTGAAAGTATGCTATAGGTTTATTCATATCCATCAGGTTCAAACAACCAATGCATTATTTGATTCATAGGTACATATGTTCAAGAATTACATAAGCACGAAATAAAGAATGATGAACCACAGTTGTATACTTGTACTATTAAAGACGGTAAAGAAAGAGGCGAAATACATTCTGGTTGCTGAACAAGGTGAAGCGGAATGCCCATATTGTGCCCTCCTCCATGCAGAAGGCACGCACGACTCTAGTCCAGCCCCTTGTGATGGCCGACCGCCCATCCTTCACGGTCTTCATGAAAACATCTAGATAATCATCGTGTTCTGGTAGAAATACTTTAACCTTTGCATGCCCACCAATCATGTAGTTTGAGAGGTAATCTTGAATAAACTGCTTTGGGAACCACTGCAAAGGAAAAAGATTCAGACATTGTTATCTAACACAACTCATTATGGGCAGTAAAAAGAAGGCTGCAGAGTTCTTACTTACCATCCTGCAGTTCGCTGTTGTCTTGGAGAAAGTGTAAACAAATAGTTTAATTGCCATCTTTTGACCCATTTTACTAACAATCTTTATCAGCTTCCTCACTTGATGCTGATTCATTGATATCTCATTGCCCCATACGCAGAAAGGGTCGAAGCACGGATCTTTACCAATGATATATGTACCTAAAATCACCAAGTTAATATTAGAAGCTAAACAGCAATTGCACAATGATATAGTACAACACTCTTTTTATAATATCTTATAACATCCAATATACTCACATATTAGATGAATTAACATCTTATATTATGGGCCGGAGGGAGTATATTGATTTTCTAGGGGTATAATGTGCAAAAATCAAATTTGAGCTGCATGCACACGTGACAGTGCACCTAAATGGACTGGAAAAACACATGTGTCTCACTGGGTGCATGTTTACTCCCCGTGCAAGAAATTTCAAACATTGAGAATCTTGATTTTTAAATTCTAGTACATCCAAAACTTATTTGAAATTCATGAAACTTATCGTGTTGTCATATGGACATCAATACAAAGTGGCATTGTACTTTTTTTTGTCAAATTTGAGGCCAGTTTTGATGTAATCTTTATCTTCTTACAAATGGGAGATTATTAATAATTGGGAACCAATATCGTAAATGGATTATTTAGTCAAACCGTGGGCGTTAGACCAACAATGGATACGTGTCATGCTTCGGTTAAGCAATAAAGCGGCAGCATTAATCATCAAAATAGAAAAACAATATACATGCCGCCACGCGACCCGTGTGCCGTGCGAGCAGGCGTGAGTTGACGGGACGCATGCGATCAGTCCGCCGCGCAGGCAGACCGGGAGGCGTGCTTGCAGGTGTGTAAAATTACGGTAGGCATGCCAGCAGTCCACTGCGCAGGCTCACCGGGAGGCGAGCCAGCGGTTTGACCGCCGCTCGCCCCACTCCCACTACTCCATATTAATGGCTCGCCGAGCGGCCGCACCCCCCATCCTCGCCACACACACAATCCTCTCTCTCCTGTTGCATCCTCGACGCCACTCTCAGTCCTCAAAGCCGTCAGTGTATGAGGATGCCGCCGAAGCGCCCCATCGGAGGGAGTGGCGACGTCGGGGCTGCTGATGCACCGGAGCACGGCGTGGAGATGGAGACAGAAGTTGCCGTCACCGCCGGCGAGGTATCGCTGCACCCTGACATCATCGACGGCGTCGTGCTTCCACAGCCGGAGCCAGAGGTCCACACCGACTCCAGTGATGACTCGGGCGACGACTCCGGCGATGACTCCAGCGACGACTCCGACGACCACTCCGGCGACGACTCCGACGAGGACGGACAACTGGTTAGTCATCTATACCCATTTATGTGTCAAATACATCCTAGGGTTTCTCTGCTTACTCCTGCCTCACCCTATTTGGAATAAAAATCCTATGGTTATGTTCTCTCAATCCATGAAATCTGAGTAAGTTTCGTTAGATCTGTGTAGTGTATTGATTGTTTGAATGGTACAAGTGATAAGTGGTTAGTTGTTTCATCTGTACAAATGATTTCTGCTAATAATCCGACTAGGGTTAGTGTTCGTGCTAATAATTCCTAGCCAGGTCTTGACAATTGATTTTGAATGACCTACGTATATGTTTGTGCCATTATTTTCTTCAAGTTTGGTCTGTTCATAGACGATTGGGCTTAAAAATCGAACCATAATCTCTAGATATGTATAAAAAATAGTCATAAATTCCTAATCCTACTTTACGGCATGTAAACATTGATTTGATGCCAAATTTTGGCAACTGCCAAATGTTCGCTAGAGATTAGTTTGTAAACATTAATTTGACGCCACATTTTTTTACTATATGTATAGGTGTTGTCTGACGATGTCGACAGCGAGGATGAAGATGGCCAGAGGAGGTACAAGAGGCAAATCCTCAGGGAGCTTTATGCGGGAATGCATAATAGGTGTATTAGGACCTGGGACGGCGGCTATCGATGCCCATTTTGCAACCAAAAGCTTCATGACGCGTATCAAAGTGTTCTGGCGCATGCAAGAGGACGAGCCGTTGGCTCCTTCAAGCAAAAGTATTCTCGCAGAGTGTCGCACGCTGCGTACGCCGAGTACCTGGAGAAGCTTCAGGATCGTGCCGGCAGATGAGATGAGATGTGGGATCAAACTATGTACGCTTGAGTATGCTTAATGACGGTTGAACTATGTACTTATGGTTGAACTATGCTTATGTACGCTTATTATCTATGTCTGAGTATGTTTAATCTATGTTTACTTATGTCTAAATGTGGGATATGGATGCAATCAGTTCGGTTGATGGAATCTACCTCCGTCCTGGTTTATTGGTTCCCTTTGTAATTTGTGTTAAATTTTGATCAAAGATTTAACTGACAAAATGTTAGTGCAGGTCAGCAAAAATTATATCGTTGGATGCGTATTTGAACATAGTGTTCAATGATATAATTTTTGGTGACATGCAGAAACATTTGTTAGTTAAATCTTTGATCAAAATTTGGCACAAATTACAAAGGAGACCAATAAACCAGGACGGAGGTAGTACGTCAATCACACACGGTTCCCAAAATTAGAACCGTGTGCAATGACTTTCATTTTCCCTGTTACGTCAATCACACACGGTTGGCTCTAGCAAACCGTTGCCTCCGAAACTTTTTGTGGGACAGAAAACCCTCACCACCCAATTCAAAAAAGAAAACCCTCACCATCCCCACGTCACAAAAACCCTCACCCCGCCCGCCACCCCCTCCGGTCCCCATTCACACCTGCACATGATCCTCCGCGTCTATGCATGGCACCGCCTATCGCCGCAACAACCACTTAGCTCGATGTCTGTCGCTGCCGCCAGGTTGCCGGCAAACCCCACCACATTTCGCCACTTCTGCTTGCCGCCGCCTATCGCCATCGACTTTCTCGACGCTGCTCGCGTTCGACCCAGCTCCGCCCGGTTGGGGAATCCGTCGTATTGAGGTTTTTTTTTCATGGACAACAAGGTAACTAATTTAATGAGATGTTATCTCATCTCTTATCCCAGTTCATCTGCCTCCTTTAATCATCCGGCCGAAATCGCCATGAATTCATTTTTATTCGAGCTGATTTGAGGATTTTCTTTCATTCATAGAGTGTACAGTGTACGGACACATCAGGACTTTGTGGCCTCGGCCAGTCATCCATGGAGTTACATCTCACCGTACCAGACGACTTGAGGATGCGCGCGGTATGTTCAATCTCACCCTAAATCGGTTGGCATGGCCTACTTTACTGAACATATACTATATATTGCTGCATTTGGATAAAAGGTGCCACATGCAGCATATACGTCAAAGGGGATTTTTTTTCCTCTTCTTTCTATATTAGGCAAATTAATGATGTATTGTTCTTTCGATTACTCTCATATTTCCATGACATCATGGTTACCCTATCTGTTTAATTATAGATTTTTATCCTTTGATTTCAACTGTTGTACAGTTCTTTCAATTTCGCCTATATTTGCATGTTACCATATTCTTTAACAATCCTACCATTTTCTGCAGCGCGTCCCTTGCTATGCAACAGAATCTGTAGTACACAATCTTTCCCTTTACATAAATCAAGACTGCAGGGATGTCATACTGAACACAAACCATGGATTTACAATCGTTGCTTCTGTAAGACTTGATGAATGTGGTCACTCCTATTTTGCCAAGGGCCTTTGGACAAAAAAATTTAAGTTTTATGTACTGAAAGCTGGCACTAAAATTGCACTGCACATAAAAGAGACTGGTCATGAGATATATGCTAACTTCCCCGACGATATCATCCGTCCAGACTTTGTTCGAAGTAAGTGTTCTTTTCAAGTATCTGCATGTTGACTTACCCAGCAATATCAAAGGAATTGTGTAGTATTTAAGCAACCAATTGTTATTCCATTTTCTTACTCTATTCATACCTGCTAACTTCTAGTTACGAGTACACTTTTCTATAGCCCTGTTTTAACTAAAGATTCCCTGTACTCCCACTTCTATCAGAAAGCGCCGCTGATGAGAAGACTCCGGAGGTGGAGAACGGGGCTACCAACAAGCGGAGGCGAGTCGAGCAAGAACCGCAAGCGACTCCAATAGGCCTAGACTTCATCAGCAGCCTCCCCGATGATATGTTGACAGTCATCATCTCCCTCCTCCCAAGCAAATATGGGGCGCGGACAACCGTCATTTCCTGGCGGTGGCGCCCCCTATGGAACTCCACCCCTCTCGACCTCATCGACACCCACGAGCTCTGCCATGGCTATCGCAAAAGCTTGGATGCGTTCTCCCAGATCCTCGGCAGTCACCCTGGCCCAACTAGAGGCCTTAGCATGGCCAAGTTCCGTTCCAACAACAAGGACCGAGCCAAGCTTGATGACTGGTTCCGATCCCCCGCCCTAGATCAGCTCGAGGAGCTCACTTTTGATGATGGGCATAAGCGCTCACTGCCAACATCCATGCTCCACCTCACGCCCACGCTGTGCGTCGCCAAGTTCAGGAACTGCCATTTCCCCCTCCCCCCCTTAATGACGCGCCCACTCTTATTCTACCACGACTGAAGCACCTCGAGCTCGTTGCCGTCTGCCTCCCAAACGGTGACATGGAGCGCCTGCTCCGTGGCTGTACTGCACTCGAGTACCTTCGTCTTCAGGTGATTAATGGGTTGAGTAGCTTCCACATCACCTCCATGACTCTCCGGACTATTTATGTGTGTTGCTGGTGCTGCAAGAAGACATCACAAGATGTGTACCACGGTATGGTCATTGAGGACACACCTTCACTTGAGAGATTACTTGTAGTTGATCAAGAAGGTCCAACAAGAATCAATGTCAGTTCTACGCCGAAATTGACAGTGGTGGGCTACTCGTCTGACAAATACTCCGAACTTGTTATTGAATCCACACCCGTTCAGGTACAACAGCCGCCTTCTACCTCTCCTTCTAGAAATTAACATTATTTCTAATTTTCAAGATGTATGTTCGTCTGTCATCCAGAAAATGATTCTGACAAACTTGACCCCGAAACTGCGCACAGTGAAGGTCTTGGCACTAGAATCTATTGGCCCCAACCTGGACCAAGTTGTCAGTTTCCTGAGATGCTTTCCATGCCTGGAGAAGCTATATATCGAGGTGATGTTCCTTTCCTGTTAAATGTTAACCATAAGGGAGTTCAATTTGTGACACCTTTTTCCAAGTTTATAATGATAATGTACTACGATTTCTGAAGGATTTTTGGAGGATTTTAGTACATATATGTCCCCCCCCCCATATTGGTTGCTTGATCCATATGGTTACAATCCATAAGCATTTCTCCTTTGGATTCATCTGTACTAGTTTTCTTAGGGAACTTTTCATCCACTCCAACCTCTTGTGAAGAAGGCTACATTTTTCTAGATTGTAATCAAATGCCCATGTTAATCATGTCGGATTGAAGATGGCACGTTAGTGCATTTTACAAATCCTGCAAACCAAATAGGCCTGTAGTAGTGTTCAAAACTGCATGTAGGCACTAACACGTTTTCTTCTTTTGCACATAAGATTAGGCCCGGTGGTGGATAATGTGATACAATATAACAATCACATCGAATGCCTAGATCTGCATCTCTCAGAAATTACTTTGAACTCCTACCGAGGGACCTTACCAGAGATTATATTCGCCAGGTTCTTTGTTGTCAGATTAAGGGTGCTGAAGGTAATGAGGTTTGCCCTACATTTATTTCGCAAAAATGAATGGTTTGTTGATCAGCGCCGGCGGCTGCGGCAGAATGGAATAGGCTCCGAAAATGCTGAATTTCATTTTGGAACTTCAGATGACAGAGTAATCGGAAGTCATCGTGTCAACCCCATACATGACTTCTCAGTGGCTGACCCATTTGCAAAAATTATGAGGTTTCGAAACCAGCCTTACAAGTGGTAATATTAGTTTGAACCTCTCTCATATCCATATTCAGTGGATCAGCGCGAGCGTTTGCAGCTGATGAGCTGAATTTCATTTCTAATATCAGTTTGAACCTTGTATTCTTCGAATTTGAGCCATATAACTCTGGAATTTGAACCTTGTAATATTTCGAGCTTTTGTGGTTCAATCATTGAAATGGCATCGTATGAGACTCGTATATTGGTAGCACTATTTTGACCTTAATAAGCAATGTACTTAGATTTTATTAACCATTCTCAAACGTGTTTACCTTGTCAATCTCATAGCACACGATTTGTATAGCTAACTCGACTGCGATCTTCGACATTATTGCACACAGTTGGTTTCTTCAACCGTGTGCCCTGTAGAGCATAGAATTAATTATCGCACTCGAGTGTCCATCATCACCCTTCTGTGTAACTTTGACTTCATCACCCACGGGTAAACTTATGACCGAAGTCATTCTACACACTTTGTTTTTACAAAGCTTTTTGCCAATAAATGCCCACGATTTGTCCCTCTTCTCGCCGACGCGTGGCCAAACTAGCCGGGCGGGAAGCTTGCGCGGTAGCGCGGGAACAGGCTCATCGACAATACATTTGGTGCCTCTTCGAGCCCACGTGTGGTCAAACGAAACACATGCGGTGTTGTCAAGCGTGCACTGGAATCCTCCGCTATGAACGCGGTGACAAGACGTGACGATTACAGGCCGGCCGGCCCCATTTATTACAGCGGTCATTTAACCCTTGTGTATCTTCAACCTTTCGATCGCGCCCCACCATTGCAAGAAGCACACCAACAATGACAAATTCTTAGAGGGTATCATGCGCGGCTCCAATGGCGCTCCGAGCGGCTGCCGACGACGAGCAGCAGTCCACCATGCATGCCGTGGTGGACACCCACAGAAGGTTCACGGAGCTCTCGGTGGTGTACACCAACAACCCGGTCTGGGTGGAGCACTCCATCCACATCATGGAGCTGTTGCTTGCTGAGGAGAAGTACAAGGTGGTCGGGCTCGATCTCGAGTACACCCGCGCTCGTGCCGGGTCTCGTCCCAAGGTCGCCGTCGCCTAGATGTGCGTGCACAATCACGTCCTCGTCTACCACTACTGCCTTGCCACAAGGCCTTGTGAGCGTTTCGCCAGGTTTGTCAACAGCCCCCACTACATGTTCGCTACGGTGGACATCTCCAACGATGTAAAGGTGCTCAAGAATTCGGGCATCGCCTGCCAGAATCTTGTCGACATCCAGGGCCAATACAAGATCTGGGGCAGCAACGAGCATGAGAAGGACTCACTGGTTCACCTCGCCGAGGCCATCATCGATCCCTACTATAGAGACATGAAGGATTCCTGCAACAAGGACAAGCGCGCTTGGCACTCGGCCTGGATGGAGAAACTCGACAAAGCTCATGTCGTGTACGCGGCCAAGGAGGCGTACACGAGCTACGAGATGTATAGGCGGATCGTTGATATGAGGAAGTGCCTCCTTCCCCAAAACGGCCAGGGATCCAGCCGGAAGCAGAGCAATGGCAAGCGTCATCGCAACAAGAAGTAGATGATTAGATCCTCGTTTCTCCTAGTTTAGTATGCATGTAATTGCTTTCTTTGGTGTGTGGAAATCTTATGTGTGTAGTCACTTGTGTAATTGTATGCTTAATTTGGTTATGCAATGTTGTCTTTTTAAGTATATATGTTGATGCTCTGTAGACAGAGCGTAGATGTTGTGCGGACAGAGAAAATCACATCGCACACGGACTAAACAATGGAACCCGTCGGTGATGATTTCATCAATCACTGACAATTATATACCAGCAATCGCTTGCTCACAACACACACGGCATGTTAACAGGAATCGTCTGTGTTGTTATCGGTCTTCCCACACATTTCCGATTACAGATCTGTTTGCCGCGTATCACACATATATTGTTAAGTTGAACCATTTTTGTTCTCTTGGCTCAACGCAAACATTTCATTCGAGTGAACTGTATGCCGTATATCGCACACACCTTCACCTGGTTGACCGTTTCTTTTGTGTTGCCTAATCACAAACAGTTCATCCAAGTGAAATGTGTGCTGTATATCGCACACACCTTCATCTGGCTGCTTGTTTCAGTTCTTCTGCCTCATCGCAAACAGTTTATTGGACTGAACCGTATGCCCAACATCGCACACGCAACTAAAATCTGAACCGTGTTTGATGTAACCGCCATCGCAAATATTTTGTATCTTTTTTGATGGTTTTTTACATCACCGTTTGCGATTAATGCATCGCACACAGTTTCATCAAAGGGTCTCTGATCGTAGTGTCGCGTTAGCAGCATCCTACAGTAGTGTATATTCCAAAATAAATCTCCGTAAATTTTTATCATGTTTGGACTTCGTTTGGTATGGATATTCTGTGAAACAAAAAACATGCAACAAACAGGAACTGGCACTGGACACTGGATCAATATGTTAGTCCCAAAAATAATATAAAAATTTGCCAAAAGTATATGAAAGTTGTAGAATATATTGGCATGAAACAATCAAAAATTATAGATACGACGGAGACGTATCAACATCCCCAAGCTTCATTCCTGCTCGTCCTCGAGTAGGTAAATGATAAAAAGACAATTTTTGATGTGGAATGCTACCTAGCATAATCTTGATCATATAATCTAATCATGGCTTGAATATTAAGATACGAGTGATTCAAAGCAATAGTCTATCATTTGACATAAAGACATTAATACTCAGGCATCCCAACAAACAATCATGTCTTTTAAAATATCAATGCTAAAGAACGTTATCCCTACAAAATCATATAGTCTGTCTATTCTCCATCTTCATCACACAAAATATTTCATCATGCACAACCCCGATGACAAGCCAAGCAATTGTTTCATACTTTTAATGTTCTCAAGCTTTTTCAATTTTTCACGCAATACATGAGCGTGAGCCATGGATATAGCACTGTAGGTGGAATAAAATATGGTGGAGGTTGTGAGGAGAAGACAAAAAGGAGAAAGTCTCACATCAACTAGGCAAATTAATGGGCTATGGAGATGCCCATCAATTGATATTGATGCAAGTGAGTAGGGATTACTATGCAACGGATGCACTAGAGCTATAAGTGTATGAAAGCTCAAACTTAAAACTAAGTGGGTGTGCATCCAACTTGCTTGCTAATGAAGACCTCGGGCATTTGAGGAAGCCCATCATCGGAATATACAAGCCAAGTTCTATAATGAAAAATTCCCACTAGTATATGAAAGTGACAACATAGGAGACTCTCTATATGAAAAACATGGTGCTACTCTGAAGCACAAGTGTGGTAAAGGATAGTAGCATTACCCCTTCTCTCCTTTTCTCTCATTTTTTAATTTTAATTTTATTTTTTTGTTTTGGGCTCTTTGGCCTCTTTTTTTTATTTTGGGCTCTTTGGCCTCTTTTTATTTTATTTTTAAGTCCGGAGTCTCATCCCAACTTGTGAGGGAATCATAGTATCCATCATCCTTTCCTCACATGGGACAATGATCATCATACTTTTATTTACTTACAACTCGATATTACAACTTCATAAAACAAATAAATGATGACTCTATATGAATGCCTCTAGCAGTGTACCGGGATGTGCAATGATCTAGCATAGCAAGATATCAAAAAACGGACAAGCCATGAAAATATCATGCTAGCTATCTTATGATCATGCAAAGCAATATGACAATGAATGCTCAAGTCATGTATATGATGATGATGGAAGTTGTATGGCAATATATCTCGGAATGGCTATGGAAATGCCATGATAGGTAGGTATGGTGGCTGTTTTGAGGAAGGTATAAGGAGGGTATATGCACCGGCGAAAGTTGCACGGTACTAGAGACACTACTGGAATCAGAGAATTTGCCATCAGCCAGTTCTTTGCTGTCTGCTAGCTAACGGGAAAGAAGATCTTTGCATCTGCTTACAAAAAACTGACGGCAAAGAACTGGCTGATGGCAAATAGTATCTTTGCCATCAGCCAGTTCTTTGTCGTCTGCTAGCAGACGACAAAGAGGTGGGTGGGGTCCAATGGAGGCCAGCGCTGTAACGGCCCACTCCCCCCCCCACATCTTTGCCGTCTGCTAGCAGACGGCAAAGAAGTTAGTACCTAACGGCTAACGCCCCCCACGCCTCCTCTCTCTCTTCTCTCTCTGCCTCGATCTCTCTCCTCCCCGACCCCCACCGCAGCCGTCGGCCACCGCCCCCGACCCCTACCGCCGCCGCCACCCCTGACCTCCCGCTGCCCCGGCCCGCCGCCTGCCGGGCACGTCGCCCCGCCGCCTGCCGCGGCCGCCCTGCCCCAGGCCGCCCCGCCCCCCTCCCCTGCGGCGGCCGCTCGAGCCCCGCCGTGAGGCAGGCCGCAGCGCCGCTCCCTCCCCTGCGGCGGCCCTCCTCTACCGGGCCCCTCCTCCACCGGCCCCCTCCTCCACCGGCCGCCCCCCTCCCAAGGTGAGCTCTCTTCTCCTTTTTTCTATTTTTTTAGATTTAGTTTAGGTTTAGTTTAGTTTAGGTTTTTTTTCTTTTTTTTAGGTTTAGGTTTAGATTTAGTTTAGTTTAGGTTAAGAAGAAAGATGAAAGATGAAAAAAAAGATAATAAGAATAAGTAGAAGAAGAGGAAGAAGAAGAAGAAGAAGAAGAAGAAGAAGAAGAAGAGGAGGAGGAGAAGAAGAAGAGGAAAAAAGAAAAGAAGGATGAAGAGGAGGAGGAAGAAGAAGAATAAGAGGAGGAAGAGAAGAAAAAAAAAGAGGAGGAGGAGGAGGAGGAGAAGAAATCAAGAATTTAGGAAAACAGAGGCAATTCGTATATCAATCTTGTGTAAAAAATTAAGATTTTTTCGTCGCTTATGTGAATCTAGAAAATTATTTTACTAGACGCAAAAGTTTATGTTTTTCAAAAGGACCAAATCCACTATCACCAAAGCAATCCCAAAGACTTTACTTGGCACAAACACTAATTAAAACATAAAAAACACAATCATAACAGAGGCATAATTGTGTAAACACTCAAGAACAGAAAGAAAAAGGCAAAAACAAATTTTATTCATTGGGTTGCCTCCCAACAAGCGCTATCGTTTTACGCCCCTAGCTAGGCATATAGCATAGATTCAAGTATTGTCATCTTTAGTTCTAGATCCATAGGATGCCCTCATGATTGATTCATATGGTAGCTTGATTCTTGTTCTAGGAAAGTGTTCCATTCCCTTTCTTAGTGGAAATTGAAATTTAATATTGCCTTCTTTCATGTCAATCACGGCACCAATAGTACATAAAAATGGTCTACCAAGTATAATTGGACAAGACGGATTGCAATCAATATCAAGAACAATAAAATCTATGGGCACATAATTCCTATTTGCAAGAATAATAACATCATTAATTCTTCCCAAAGGCTTTTTAATAGTAGAATCCGCCAAGTGCAAATTTAAAGAACACTCTTCAATATTGGTAAGACCAAGCACATCACATAAAGGTTTCAGAATTATGGAAGCACTAGCACCCAAATCACATAAAGCAAAACACTCATAATTTTTAATCTTGACTTTAATGGTGGGTTCCCATTCATCATGTAATTTCCTAGGAATTGAGATCTCTAATTCCAACTTTTCTTCCAAAGCTTTCATCATAGCATCAACAATATGTTTAGTAAAAGCTTTATTTTGTTCATAAGCATGGGGTGAATTTATCATTGATTGCAACAAAGAAATACAATCAATCAAAGAGCAATTATCATAATTAAAGTCTTTGTAATCCAAAAGAGTGGGCACATCACTAGTTAAAGTTTTGACCTCTCCAAACCCACTTTTATCAATTTTTTCATCAAGATTTTCACCCTCCGGATTATTGGGATGCCTTCTAACTAAAGTTGACTCTTCTTCAGTCCCTTTATAATCAATTTTAATCTTATAAACAAGGAATCAATAGAAGAAACACCAATCACTTTAAGATCTTCATCATTTTTGTCTTCTAACGAGATTGGTTTAGCGGCCATTTGATTTACTAGGGTAGCTTGTGCATCGGATATTTTGCCTAGCAAACTTTCAGCAAAAGCATACTTAGATTGGAGATTACAAACTTCTCTACTAATATCATCAAGTTGTTTTGTTATAGCATCCATCACAATAGAGTGTTCCTTAAGTTCTTTGGTAAAATATTTATTGTGGTCAAATTGTGTAGTCATATATTCCTTAGTACTTTTCTCAATTTCAAGCAAAATATTGGGGTAAGGAACACCATAATATTTTCTTTGAGGCATCATGACTACGCAAACAAGATTGCACACAAAAACAGATCTGACGAGAAAACGGTGAACGGAAAAGAGGGCGAATAAAACGGCAAATTTTTGTGAAGTGGGGGAGATAAAAATAAGAGGCAAATGGCAAATAATGTAAATTGCAAGGAGATGAGATTTGTGATTAGGAACCTGATAGATGTTGATGATGTCTCCCCGGCAATGGCGCTAGAAATCGGCGAGTTGACGGGAGACTATCTTGACTTGATCCTCCCCAGCAATGGCGCCAGAAATCCTTTCTTGATGGCTCATATCCGCGTCAGTATTTCCCCGAAGAGGAAGGGATGATGCAGTACAGCTTTGGTAGGTATTTTCCTCAGTTATGAAACCAAGGTTATCGAACCAGTAGGAGAACCAAGCAACACTATGTAAATGGTACCTGCACACAAAGAACAAATACTTGCAACCCGACGCGTAAGAGGGGTTGTCAATCCCTCTCGGGTAAAAGATAGATTGGTTTGTATGATTTTGGATAAATAGATCTCACAATAAAACAAAATAAAATAAATAACGAAAAAGTGCAGCAAGATATTTTTGGGTTTTTAGAATAGTAGATCTGAAAACAAAAGCAAATAAAAATAGATCTCAAAGCAAATATGATAAAGAATAGACACGGGGGGCGTAGATTTCACTAGTGGCTTCTCTCGAGAAAAATAGCATACGGCGGGTAAACAAATTACTGTTGGGCAATTGATAGATCCTCAAATAATTATGACGATATCCAGGCAATGATCATTATATAGGCATCACGTCCAAGATTAGTAGATCGAGAAAGCAAAAATGTGTGTGCTTAGACAATCTTTCTAGCATTTGATCAATAAAAGGTAGAGGGTAATGATCTTTTCTAGTAGCTTTATTTCATTTTCTAAAATCAATTACCATTCTATAGCCAGTCACTATTCTTTGTGGAATGAGTTCATTTTTATCATTAGGAACAACAGTGTACCTCCTTTCTTAGGGACACAATGAACAGGACTTACCCATCTACTGTCAGCTATGGGATACATTATACCTGCTTCCACAAGCTTTAATATTTCAGTTCTTACCACTTCTTTCATCTTAGGATTCAGATGTCATTGATGATCAATGACGGGTTTAGCATCAGGTTCCATATTAATCTTGTGCTGGTAGAGAGTGGGACTAATGCCCTTAAGCAATGTTGAGGATATCGCTTATCGTTATCGTCTCGGTCAGCTAGGGATTAGAGATTAATCAGTAATCAGCCGATTAATCAATTTTATCGGTTGACTATTAATTGGATATTTTTTGCAAATCTCAGGTTCCCAACGCTAAAATACGCAACATTTAACACCAAAATAATATTGGAAAGAAGTGTTACCTTGATTCCTAGCCTTTGAATCCTCGTATAGTGACAAACAAAATAGGACAACAGTACATATTGCGTAACAAGGTCTACATAACATAAATAAACATAGTTTTTGCAAAGTTGTGCTATGAATAGGTCCGATTTATTAGTAGATTCCCGATAAATCGCTTGTCAGAGCGATAAATTGGCCCAAAAGATAAACGGTGAAGATAAGGCATAATCTTATCGGTCACCCCCCGATTAGCAATAAATCGGAAGATTAATCGCTGAATCAGAAGATTTTTTGAACAGTGCATCACGTCCAAGATTAGTAGACCGACTCCTGCCAGCATCTACTACTATTACTCCACACATCGACCGCTATCCAGCATGCACCTAGTGTATTAAGTTCATGAAAAAATGGAGTAATGCAATAAGAATGATGACATGATGTAGACAAGATCTATTCATGTAGGAATAGACCCCATCTTGTTATCCTTAATAGCAACAATCAATACGTGTCTTGCTGCCCCTTCTGTCACTGGGAAAGAACACCGCACGACCGAACCCATCACAAAGCACCTCTTCCCATGGCAAGAAAAATCGATCTAGTTGGCCTAACTAAACCAAAGATTCGAAGAAGAAATACGAGGCTATAAGTAATCATTCTATAAGAGATCAAAGAAACTCAAATAACTTTCATGGATAAATAGATCTGATCATAAACTCAAAGTTCATCGGATCCCAACAAACACACCACAAAAAGAGTTACATCAAATAGATCTCCAAGAGACCATTGTATTGAGAATCAAAAGAGAGAGAGGAAGCCAGCTAGCTACTAACCCGTAGGTCTACAATGAACTACTCACGCATCACCGGAGAGGCACCAATGAGGATGATGAACCCCTCCGTGATGGTGTCTAGATTGGATTTGGTGGTTCTGGAACTTGCGGTGTCTGGAATTATGTTTCGTCGACTCCCTTAGGGTTTTTGGATTTTCGGGGTATTTATAAAGCAAAGAGGCGGTGCGGGAGGCGGCCGAGGTGAGCACAACCCACCAGGGCGCGCCTGGGCCCCCAAGCGCGCCCAGGTGGGTTGTGCTCCCCTCGGAGCCCCCCTCTGGTACTTCTTTGGACCAACAGGTGTCTTTTGGTCCAGAAAAATTCTCCAAAAAGTTTCGTTGCGTTTGGATTCCATTTGGTACTGATATTCTGTGAAGTAAAAAAAAACAAAAAACAGCAACTGGCACTGGGCACTATGTCAATAGGTTAGTCCCAAAAAAATGATATAAAGTTGCTATAAAATGATTGTAAAACATCCAAGAATGATAATATAACAGCATGGAACAAGCAAAAATTATAGATACGTTGGAGATGTATCAAGATGGTGTGCAGATCAGATGGATTGTTGGGAGGTGTTGGTGGATGAGTGGTGCTCAGACCAATGGCTAGCCCTCCACAACAATGCCAAGGACCGGCGTGCCCAAATGGAAGGTGTGCCACACCATCAAGGCAGCGCCAACTTATATCAGTTCGGGCGGAACTGGGTATGTGGTTTTCTTCATGATTCATGCAATTCATTCTTCATGCTAGCTTGAGCCCTTTAATTACTAATTTACTCTGTTCCTCTCTTTTAGGCACGACACAATAAGATGGAGGTGCCAGAGGTGTACGACCTCTATGCCATGGCCCATACTGCCTCGTACAAGAAGGCCAAGGCATTCTCTGCGTCTGACCTCGATCATCCAGAGAACTTCACCAACATCTCCTCCCACAACAAGCTCGTGAGGTACAGAGATGAGGGGAAGGCGAGGAAAGGGGAGGAATTTAACCCGAGTCAGGGTCCCATTGATCCAGAGCTGGTGATGATATCTGGTGGCGGGAGGTCCCATGGCTCGATACCCATTGGAGATGGACTTATACGTTGTCCTCGCACTCTCCCGGAGATCAAGGCGCGCCAAACAAGCTCCGCTCCTAAGATAAGGCCTCGTTAACGGCCAGTCGAGCTCGCCTTTGAGGTTAGTTATACGGACTCAGCTATCTTTCCTCCATTACATTGTGTGTGCGGCCATTGATGATTACAATGCTAACGAGGAGTGGTGTTGCAGGCTGCTCTTCAGAGAGAGAGAGAGAGGCAACCAAGGCGCTTCTGTAGGAGAGGGACCGGCAGGCGGCAGAGAAGGAGCGGGAGTTCGAGGAGAGGACTGCTAGGCTGTTGGAGGAGGAGAGGTCACGGAATGACATGGCGAACCGGGCCATGTACAAGCTCCTTGTCGTAAGTTTCTTCTGCATATTAGCCAAATCATGCACGTAATGTTTGTTTCATTACTAACTAGTATGATTGGCTCGTCAAAACCAAATGTGCAGTCTGTGTGCAAGAAGACCGGTCAAACCCCTCCGCCGATGCCAGTCATTGCTCTGGGGACCACGGTGAGTTTCATTTGAATGGTCATTAGTTACTAGTCTTAACATTTGAGTGTCATCATGCTAACGAGACATTACAAATGATCTTTGGTGCAACGTAACTCCAGACAAGCATCGCACGATCCTTCTCCAGGTGGTACCAGCACAAGCAACCCCGGTGCTTCACCTCCAGGATGACGGTAAGTTTTCTCTAGTGTTTTGCTTAACAAATGCATAAGGACCTAGACCTAGCTTTATTTCCTCCAATATGCTTACCATAATGACCTAAGTTAGCTCTAATATGCTAAGTTAGCTCTAATATGCTTAGTTACCTAGGTTAGCTCAATAATGACATATACTTAGCTTACTTATGTCAAAAATGGCATAATTAGCTTACTTAGGTAGAAAATATGGCATAATAACCTTGGTAACCTCATAAATATCATATACTTAGCTTATTTTCCTCCAAAATGACATAATAAGCTTACTTAGCTCCAAAATGATCCATTTTACCTAAGTTAGCTATAAAATGACCTATAGTTAGCTTTGTTTCCTCCAAAATGACCTCAGTTAACTCTAATATGCTAAGTTAGCTCTTGTGCACTAGATCTATTGGCCCAACTGGACCAAGTTGTCATTTTCCTGAGATGCTTTCCATGCCTGGAAGCTAATGAATCGAGGTGATGTTCCTTTCCTGTTAAATGTTACCATAAGGGAGTTTTCAATTTGTGACACTACCACTTTTTCCAAGTTTATATGATAATGTCCTACGATTTCTGAAGATTTTTGGAGATTTTAGTACATATATGTCCCCCCCCCCATATTGGTTTGCTTGATCCTATGGTTACAATCCATAAGCATTTCTCCTTTGGATTCATTATCTGTACTAGTTTCTTAGGGAACTTTTCATCCACTCCAACCTCTTGTGAAGAAGGCTACATTTTTCTAGATTGTAATCAAATGCCCATGTTAATCATGTCGGATTGAAGATGGCACGTTAGTGCATTTTACAATCCTGCAAACCAAATAGGCCTGTAGTAGTGTTCAAACCTGCATGTAGGCACTAACACGTTTTCTTCTTTTGCACATAAGATTAGGCCCGGTGGTGTAATGTGATACAATATAACAATCACATCGAATGCCTAGATCTGCATCTCTCAGAAAATTACTTTGAACTCCTACCGAGGACCTTACCAGAGATTATATTCGCCAGGTTTTTCTTTGTTGTCAGATTAAGGGTGCTGAAGGTAATGAGGTTTGCCCTACATTTATTTCGCAAAAATGATGGTTTGTTGATCACGCCGGCGGCTGCGGCAGAATGGAATAGGCTCCGAAATGCTGAATTTCCATTTTGAACTTCAGATGACAGAGTAATCGGAAGTCATCGTGTCAACCCCATACATGACTTCTCAGTGGCTGACCCATTTGCAAAATTATGAGGTTTCGAAACCAGCCTTACAAGTGGTAATATTATTTGAACCTCTCTCATATCATTTCATTTGATCAGCGCGAGCGTTGTGCAGCTGATGAGCTAATTTCATTTCTAATATCATTTGAACCTTGTATTCTTCGAATTTGAGCCATATAACTCTTGGAATTTGAACCTTGTAATATTTCGAGCTTTTGTGGTTCAATCATTGAAATGGCATCGTATGAGACTCGTATATTGTAGCACTATTTGACCTTAATAAGCAATGTACTTAGATTTTATTAACTATTCTCAAACGTGTTTACCTTGTCAATCTCATAGCACACGATTGTATAGCGTAACTCGACTGCGATCTTCGACATATTGCACACATTGGTTTCTTCAACCTGTGTTGCCCTGTAGAGCATAGAATAATTATCGCACTCGAGTGTCCATCATCACCCCCTTCTGTGTACACTTTGACTTCATCACCCACGGGTAAACTTATGACCGAAGTCATTCTACACACTTTGTTTTTACAAAGCTTTTTGCCAATAAAGCCCACGATTTGTCCCTCTTCTCGCCGACGCGTGGCCAAACTAGCCGGGCGGGAAGCTTGCGCGGTAGCGCGGAACAGGCTCATCGACAATACATTTGGTGCCTCTTCGAGCCCACGTGTGGTCAAACGAAACACATGCGGTGTTTGTCAAGCGTGCACTGGAATCCTCCGCTATGAACGCGGTGCACGACTGACGTTACAGGCCGCCGGCCCCATTTATTACAGCGGTCATTTAACCCTTGTTTACTTCAACCTTTCGATCCGCGCCCCCACCATTGCAAGAAGCACACCAACAATGACAAATTCTTAGAGGGTATCATGCGCGGCTCAATGGCGCTCCGACTCTGCCGACGACGAGCAGCAGTCCACCATGCATGCCGTGGTGGACAACCCACAGAAGGTTCACGGAGCTCTCGGTGGTGTACACCAACAACCCGTCTGGGTGGAGCACTCCCATCCACAATCATGGAGCTGTTGCTTGCTGAGAGAAGTACAAGGTGGTCGGCTCGATCTCGAGTACAACCCCGCCTCGTGCCGGTCTCGTCCCAAGGTCGCCGTCGCCTAGATGTGCGTGCACAATCACGTCCTCGTCTACCACTACCTTGCCTTGCCACAAGGCCTTGTGACGCGTTTCGCCAGGTTTGTCAACAGCCCACACTGTTCGCTACGGTGGACACTCCAACGATGTAAAGGTGCTCAAGAATTCGGGCATCGCCTGCCAGAATCTTGTCGACATCCAGGGCCAATACAAGATCTGGGGCAGCAACGAGCATGAGAAGGACTCACTGGTTCACCTGCCGAGGCCATCATCGATCCCTACTATAGAGACTGAAGGATTCCTCAACAAGGACAAGCGCGCCTTTGGCACTCGGCCTGGATGGAAAACTCGACAAAGCTCATGTCGTGTACGCGGCCAAGGAGGCGTACACGAGCTACGAGATGTATAGGCGGATCTTTGATATGGGAAGTGCCTCCTTCCCACAAACGGCCAGGGATCCACGCCGGAAGCAGAGCAATGGCAAGCGTCATCGCAACAAGAGTAGATGATTAGATCCTCGTTTCTCCTAGTTTAGTATGCATGTAATTGCTTTCTTTGGTGTGTGGAAATCTTATGTGTGTAGTCACTTGTGTAATTGTATGCTTAATTTGGTTATGCAATTGTCTTTTTAAGTATATATGTTGATGCTCTGTAGACAGAGCGTAGATGTTGTGCGGACAGAGAAATCACATCGCACACGGACTAAACAATGGAACCGTCGGTGATGATTTCATCAATCACTGACAATTATATACCAGCAATCGCTTGCTCACAACACACACGGCATGTTAACAGGATCGTCTGTGTTTGTTATCGTCTTCCCACACATTTCCGATTACAGATCTGTTTGCCCGCGTATCACACATATATTGTTAAGTTGAACCATTTTTGTTCTCTGGCTCAACGCAAACATTTTCATTCGAGTGAACTGTATGCCGTATATCGCACACACCTCACCCTGGTTGACCGTTTCTTTTGTGTTGCCTAATCACAAACAGTCATCATCCAGTGAAATGTGTGCTGTATATCGCACACACACCTTCATCTGGCTGCTTTGTTTCATTTCTTCTGCCTCATCGCAAACAGTTTATTGGACTGAACCGTATGCCCAACATCGCAACACGCAACTAAAATCTGAACCGTGTTTGATGTAACCGCCATCGCAAATATTTTGTATCTTTTTTGATGGTTTTTTACATCACCGTTCACGTTTGCGATTAATGCTCGCACACAGTTTCATCAAAGGGTCTCTGATCGTAGTTGTCGCGTTAGGCAGCATCCTACGTAGTGTATATTCCAAAATAAATCTCCGTAAATTTTATCATTTTGGACTTCGTTTGGTATGGATATTCTGTGAAACAAAAACATGCAACAAACAGGAACTGGCACTGGACACTGGATCAATATGTTAGTCCCAAAAAATATAAAAATTTGCCAAAAGTATATGAAAGTTGTAGAATATTTGGCATGAAACAATCAAAAATTGATACGACGGAGACGTATCAACATCCCAAGCTTCATTCCTGCTCGTCCTCGAGTAGGTAATGATAAAAGACAATTTTTGATGTGGAATGCTACCTAGCATAATCTTGATCATATAATCTAATCATGGCTTGAATTAAGATACAGTGATTCAAAGCAATAGTCTATCATTTGACATAAAGACATTAATACTCTCAGGTCCCCCAACAACAATCATGTCTTTAAAATATCAATGCTAAGAACGTGTATCCCTACAAAATCATATTTGTCTGTCTATTCTCCATCTTCATCACACAAAATTATTCTCATCATGCACAACCCCGATGACAAGCCAAGCATTGTTTCATACTTTTAATGTTCTCAAGCTTTTCATTTTTTTCACGCATACATGAGCGTGAGCCATGGATATAGCACTGTAGGTGGAATAAATATGGTGGAGGTTGTGAGGAGAAGACAAAAGGAGAAAGTTCTCACATCAACTAGCAAATTAATGGGCTATGGGAATGCCCATCAATTGATATTGATGCAAGTGAGTAGGGATTACTATGCAACGGATGACTAGAGCTATAAGTGTATGAAGCTCAAACTAAAACTAAGTGGGTGTGCATCCAACTTGCTTGCTAATGAAGACCCGGCATTTGAGGAAGCCCATCATCGGAATATACAAGCAAGTTCTATAATGAAAATTCCCACTAATATGAAAGGGACAACATAGGAGACTCTCTATATGAAAACATGGTGCTACTCTGAAGCAAAGTGGGTAAAGGATAGTAGCATCACCCTTCTCTCCTCTCTTCTCTCTCATTTTTTTTAATTTTATTTTATTTTTTTGTTTGTGGTCTTTTGGCTCTTTTTTTTTATTTTGGGCTCTTTGGCCTCTTTTTATTCTTATTTTTAAGTCCGGAGTCTCATCCCCCTTGTGAGGGAATCATAGTATCCATCATCCTTTCCTCACATGGGACAATGATCATCATACTTTTATTTACTTACAACTCGATATTACAACTTCATAAAACAAATAATGATGACTCTATATGAATGCCATCTAGCAGTGTACCGGGATGTGCAATGATCTAGCATAGCAAGTATCAAAAAACGGACAAGCCATGAAATATCATGCTAGCTATCTATGACAATGCAAAGCAATATGACAATGAATGCTCAAGTCAGTAATGATGATGATGGAAGTTGTATGGCATATTCTCGGAATGGCTATGGAAATGCCATGATAGGTAGGTATGGTGGCTGTTTTGAGGAAGGTATAAGAGAGGGTATATGCACCGGCGAAGTTGCACGGTACTAGAGACACTACTGGAATCAGAGAATTTGCCATCAGCCATTCTTGTGTCTGCTAGCTAACGGGAAAGAAGTATCTTGCATCTGCTTACAAAAACTGACGGCAAAGACTGGCTGATGGCAATAGTATCTTTGCCATCAGCCAGTTCTTTGTCGTCTGCTAGCAGACGACAACAGAGTGGGTGGGGTCCAATGGAGGCCAGCGCTGTAACGGCCCACTCCCCCCCCCCCCCCACATCTTTGCCGTCTTGCTAGCAGACGGCAAAGAAGTTAGTACCTAACGGCTAACGCCCCCCACGCCTCCTCCTCTCTCTTCTCTCTCTGCCTCGATCTCTCTCCTCTCCCGACCCCCACCGCAGCCGTCGCCACCGCCCCCGACCCCTACCTCCCCCCGCCGCCGCCACCCCTACCCCCCGCTGCCCCCGCCCCTCCCGCCTCCTCCGTCACGTCTCCCCGCCTCCTGCCTCTCACGCCCTGCCCCAGGCCCCCCCCCCCCTCCCCTGCTTGCCCCTCGATCCCCCCTTTATCCGTTCCTCCTCTCCCTCCTCCCCTGCTTTCTCCCTCCTCTACCGCCCCTCCTCCCCCTGCCGCCCCCTCCTCCACCGCCCCCCCCCCGCCCTCGTAGCTCTCTTCTCCTTTTTTCTATTTTTTTTGATTTAGTTTAGGTTTGTTTGTTTGGTTTTTTTTCTTTTTTTGGTTTGGGTTTGTTTTTGTTTGTTTGGTTCGTAAGCTGGTGCCGTTTAGATAGTAGCCGCCGCGGCCGGCGAGGAGCGAGCGCGGGGGCACCGGGCTCGTGCGGGCGGTCGCGGCGGAGAGAACGAAAAAAAAAGAGAGGAGGAGGAGGAGAGAAGAAATCAGAATTTAGGAAACAGAGGCAATTCGTATATCAATCTTGTGTAAAAATTAAGATTTTTTCGTCGCTTATGTGAATCTAGAAAATTATTTTACTAGACGCAAAAGTTTATGTTTTTCAAAAGGACCAAATCCACTATCACCAAAGCATCCCAAAGACTTTACTGGGCACAAACACTAATTAAAACATAAAACCACAATCATAACAGAGGCATAATTGTGTAACACACTCAAACACGAAAAAAAGGCAAAACAAATTTATTCATTGGGTTGCCTCCCAACAAGCCTATCGTTTTACGCCCCTAGCTAGGCATATAGCATAGATTCAAGTATTGTCATCTTTATTTCTAGATCCATAGGATGCCCTCATGATTGATTCATATGGTAGCTTGATTCTTGTTCTAGGAAAGTGTTTCCATTCCCTTTCTTAGTGGAAATTGAAATTTAATATTGCCTTCTTTCATGTCAATCACGGCACCAATAGTACATAAAAATGGTCTACCAAGTATATTTGGACAAGACGGATTGCAATCATATCAAGAACAATAAAATCTATGGGCACATAATTCCTATTTGCAAGAATAATAACATCATTAATTCTTCCCAAAGGCTTTTTAATAGTAGAATCCGCCAAGTGCAAATTTAAAACACTCTTCAATATTGGTAAGACCAAGCACATCACATAAAGGTTTCAGATTATGGAAGCACTAGCACCCAAATCACATAAAGCAAAACACTCATAATTTTTAATCTTGACTTTAATGGTGGGTTCCCATTCATCATGTAATTTCCTAGGAATTGAGATCTCTAATTCCAACTTTTCTTCCAAGCTTTCATCATAGCATCAACAATATGTTTAGTAAAAGCTTTATTTTGTTCATAAGCATGGGGTGAATTTATCATTGATTGCAACAAAGAATACAATCAATCAAAGAGCATTATCATAATTAAAGTCTTTGTAATCCAAAAGTGGGCACATCACTAGTTAAAGTTTTGACCTCTCCAAACCCACTTTTATCAATTTTTTCATCAAGATTTTCACCCTCCGGATTATTGGGATGCCTTCTAACTAAAGTTGACTCTTCTTCAGTCCCTTTATAATCAATTTTAATCTTATAAACAAGGAATCAATAGAAGAAACACCAATCACTTTAAGATCTTCATCATTTTTGTCTTCTAACGAGATTGGTTTAGCGGCCATTTGATTTACTAGGGTAGCTTGTGCATCGGATATTTTGCCTAGCAAACTTTCAGCAAAGCATACTTAGATTGGAGATTAAAACTTCTCTACTAATTCATCAAGTTGTTTTGTATAGCATCCATCACAATAGAGTGTTCCTTAAGTTCTTTGGTAAAATATTTTGTGGTCAAATTGTGTAGTCATATATTCCTTAGTACTTTTCTCAATTTCAACAAGCAAATATTGGGGTAAGGAACACCATAATATTTTCTTTGAGGCATCATGACTACGCAAACAAATTGCAACAAAAAACAGATCTGACGAGAAAACGGTGAACGGAAAAGAGGGCGAATAAACGGCAAATTTTTGTGAAGGGGGAGATAAAATAAGAGGCAAATGGCAAATAATGTAAATTGCAAGGAGATGAGATTTGTGATTAGGAACCTGATAGATGTTGATGATGTCTCCCCGGCAATGGCGCTAGAAATCGGCGAGTTGACGGGAGACTATCTTGACTTGATCCTCCCCAGCAATGGCGCCAAAATCCTTTCTTGATGGCTCATATCCGCGTCAGTATTTCCCCGAAGAGGAAGGGATGATGCAGTACAGCTTTGGTAGGTATTTTCCTCAGTTATGAACCAAGGTTATCGAACCAGGTAGAAACCAAAACACTATGTAAATGGTACCTGCACACAAAAACAAATACTTGCAACCCGACGCGTAGAGGGGTTGTCAATCCCTCTCGGGTAAAAGATAGATTGGTTTGTATGATTTTGGATAAATAGATCTCACATAAAACAAATAAATAAATAACGAAAAAGTGCAGCAAGATATTTTTGGGTTTTTAGAATAGTAGATCTGAAAACAAAAGCAATAAAAATAGATCTCAAAGCAATATGATAAAGAATAGACACGGGGGCGTAGATTTCACTAGTGGCTTCTCTCGAGAAAATATCAATACGGCGGGTAACAAATTACTGTTGGGCAATTGATAGATCCTCAAATAATTATGACGATATCCAGCAATGATCATTATATAGGCATCACGTCCAAGATTAGTAGATCGAGAAAGCAAAAATGTGTGTGCTTAGACAATCTTTCTAGCATTTGATCAATAAAAGGTAGAGGGTAATGATCTTTTCTAGTAGCTTTATTTCATTTTCTAAAATCAATTACCATTCTTAGCCTCACTATTCTTTGTGGAATGAGTTCATTTTTATCATTAGGACAACAGTGTACCTCCTTTCTTAGGGACCCAATGAACAGGACTTACCCATCTACTGTCAGCTATGGGATACATTATACCTGCTTCCACAAGCTTTAATATTTCAGTTCTTACCACTTCTTTCATCTTAGGATTCGATGTCATTGATAATCAATGACGGGTTTAGCATCAGGTTCCATATTAATCTTGTGCTGGTAGAGAGTGGGACTATGCCCTTAAGCAATGTTGAGGATATCGCTTATCGTTATCGTCTCGGTCAGCTAGGGATTAGAGATTATCAGTAATCAGCCGTTAATCAATTTTATCGGTTGACTATTAATTGGATATTTTTTGCAAATCTCAGGTTCCAACGCTAAAATACGCAACATTTAACACCAAAAATATTGGAAAGAAGTGTTACCTTGATTCCTAGCCTTTGAATCCTCGTATAGTGACAAACAAAATAGGACAACAGTACTATTGCGTAACAAGGTCTACATACATAAATAACATAGTTTTTTGCAAAGTTGTGCTATGAATAGGTCCGATTTATTAGTAGATTCCCGATAAATCGCTTGTCAGAGCGATAAATTGGCCCAAAAGATAAACGTTGAAGATAAGGCATAATCTTATCGGTCACCCCCCGATTAGCAATAAATCGGAAGATTAATCGCTGATCAGAAGATTTTTTGAACATGCCACGTCCAAGTTAGTAACGACTCCTGCCAGCATCTACTACTATTACTCCCACACATCGACCGCTATCCAGCATGCACCTAGTGTATTAAGTTCATGAAAAAATGGAGTAATGCAATAAGAATGATGACATGATGTAGACAAGATCTATTCATTTAGGAATAGACCCCATCTGTGATCCTTAATAGCAACAATCAATACGTGTCTGCTGCCCCTTCTGTCACTGGGAAAGAACACCGCACGACCGAACCCATCACAAACACCCTCTTCCCATGGCAAGAAAAATCGATCTAGTTGGCCTAACTAAACCAAAGATTCGAAGAAGAAATACGAGGCTATAGTAATCATTCTATAAGAGATCAAAGAAACTCAAATAACTTTCATGGATAATAGATCTGATCATAAACTCAAAGTTCATCGGATCCCACAAACACACCACAAAAAGAGTTACATCAAATAGATCTCCAAGAGACCATTGTATTGAGAATCAAAGAGAGAGAGGAAGCCAGCTAGCTACTAACCCGTAGGTCTAACATAACTACTCACACTCACGCATCACCGAGAGGCACCAATGAGGATGATGAACCCCTCCGTGATGGTGTCTAGATTGGATTTGGTGGTTCTGGAACTTGCGTTGTCTGGAATTATGTTTCGTCGACTCCCTTAGGTTTTTTGGATTTTCGGTGTATTATAAACAAAGAGGCGGCGGGAGGCGGCCGAGGTGAGCACAACCCACCAGGCGCGCCTGGGCCCCCAAGCGCGCCCGGTGGGTTGTGCTCCCCTCGGAGCCCCCCTCTGGTACTTCTTTGGACCAACAGGTGTCTTTGGGTCCAGAAAAATTCTCCAAAAAGTTTCGTTGCGTTTGGATTCCATTTGGTACTGATATTCTGTGAAGTAAAAAAAAACAAAAAACAGCAACTGGCACTGGGCACTATGTCAATAGGTTAGTCCCAAAAAAATGATATAAGTTCTATAAAATGATTGTAAAACATCCAAGAATGATAAATATAACAGCATGGAACAAGCAAAAATTATAGATACTTTGGAGATGTATCAAGATGGTGTGCAGATCAGATGGATTGTTGGGAGGTGTTGGTGGATGAGTGGTGCTCAGACCAATGGCTAGCCCTCCACAACAATGCCAAGGACCGCGTGCCCAAAGGGAAGGTGTGCCACACCATCAAGGCAGCGCCAACTTATATCAGTTCGGCGGAACTGGGTATGGGTTTTCTCACTGATTCATGCAATTCATTCTTCATGCTAGCTTGAGCCCTTTATTACTAATTTACTCTGTTCCTCTCTTTTAGGCACACACAATAAGATGGAGGTGCCAGAGGTGTACGACCTCTATGCCATGGCCCATACTGCCTCGTACAAGAAGGCCAAGGCATTCTCTGCGTCTGCGTAGCACCTCGATCATCCAGAGAACTTCACCAACATCTCCTCCCCACAACAAGCTCGTGAGGTACAGAGATGAGGGGAAGGCAGGAAAGGGAGAATTTAACCCGAGTCAGTTCCCATTGATCCAGAGCTGTGTGATGATATCTGGTGGCGGGAGGTCCCATGGCTCGATACCCATTGGAGATGGACTTATACGTTGTCCTCGCACTCTCCCGAGATCAAGGCGCGCCAAACAAGCAGCTCCGCTCCTAAGATAAGGCCTCGTTAACGGCCAGTCGAGCTCGCCTTTGAGGTTAGTTATACGGACTCAGCTATCTTTCCTCCATTACATTGTGTGTGCGGCCATTGATGATTACAATGCTAACGAGGAGTGGTTTTGCAGGCTGCTCTTCAGAGAGAGAGAGAGAGGCAACCAAGGCGCTTCTGTAGGGAGGGACCGGCGGCAGCGCAGAGAAGGAGCGGGAGTTCGAGGAGAGGACTGCTAGGCTGTTGGAGGGAGAGAGGTCACGGAATGACATGGCGAACCGGGCCATGTACAGCTCCTTGTCGTAAGTTTCTCTCTGCATATTAGCCAAATCATGCCCGTAATGTTTTTTTCATTACTAACTAGTATGATTGGCTCGTCAAAACCAATGTGCAGTCTGTGTGCAAGAAGACCGGTCAAACCCCTCCGCCGATGCCAGTCATTGCTGGGGACCACGGTGAGTTTCATTGAATGGTCTTTAGTTACTAGTCTTAACATTTGAGTGTCATCATGCTAACGAGACATTACAATGATCTTTGGTGCAACGTAACTCCAAGCAAGCATCGCACGATCCTTCTCCAGGTGGTACCACACAAGCAACCCCGGTGCTTCACCTCCAGGATGACGGTAAGTTTTCTCTAGTGTTTTGCTTAACAAATGCATAAGGACCTAGACCTACTTTGTTATTTCCTCCAATATGCTTACCATAATGACCTAAGTTGCTCTAATATGCTAAGTTACTCTAATATGCTTAGTTACCTAGGTTAGCTCAATAATGAACTATATATACTTACTTACTTATGTCAAAAATGGCATAATTCTCTTACTTAGTAAGAAATAGGGCATATAACCTTGGTAACCTCATAAATATCATATACTTAGCTTATTTTCCTCCAAAATGCATAATAAGCTTACTTAGCTCCAAAATGTCCATTTTACCTAAGTTAGCTATAAAATGACCTATAGTTAGCTTTGTTTCCCTCCAAAATGACCTCAGTTAACTCTAATATGCTAAGTTAGCTCTAATATGCTTAGTTACCTAGGTTAGCTCAATAATGACATATACTTAGCTTACTTATGTCAAAAATGGCATAAATGCTTACTTAGGTCAAAATGGCATAATAACCTTGGTAACCTCTAATGTCATATACTTAGCTTATTTTCCTCCAAATGACATAATAAGCTTACTTAGTCTCAAAGGATCCATTTTACCTAAGTTACTCCAAAATGACCTAAGTTAGCTCTAAGTTAGCTCTAATATGCTTAGTTACCTAGTTAGCTCAATAATGACCTATACTTAGCTTACTTATGTGAAAAAGGCATAATAGGCTTAGTTAATTCAAAAATGGCATAATTCCTAGGTTAGCTCAATAATGACCTATACTTAGCTTATTTAGTTCATTTTTGACATAATTAGCTTACTTAGCTCATAAATGGCATGATAACCTTGGTAAGCTCATAAATGTCATATACTTAGCTTACTTAGGCCAAATGGCATCATAACCTCGTAAGCTCATAATGTCATATACTTAGCTTACTTAGCTCATAAATGGCATGATACCTTGGTAACGTCATAAATGTCATATACTTCTTCTTCTTCTCTTCTAGTCTTCTTCTCTTCTTCTAGTCTTCTTCAACTTTCTTATTTCCCATTTGCAGATTTCATTCACTCACGGAAGCTTGGATGGGTGCTTGTTTTAATTTCTGTTTTGATTTTGTATCGATGAACAATGTGGAACTTGCTACCTATGGATGAAACTATTTATGTATGGATGAAACTATGTATGTATGGATGAAACTTATGTGTTGGATATCTCATATATTTGCTGTGAAACTTGCCCTGTCAAATAATATATATATATATATATATATATATCATATATTTTGCTATGAAAATGCTTGGATATAGCATAAAACAGAAAAATAGGGCAATACAGGCACTTTGCCGTCTGCCACAAACGGCAAGGGGTCTTGCCGTCTGCCACAGACGGCAAAGTTGACACATGGCAGCAACCTATGCAACCTGGGAGCACTGGGGTTACCCCATTTGGTCACTTTGCCGTCCATGGAGACGGCAAAGGATGGTGTGGTTTGCCGTCTGCGGCAGACGACAGAACGGGGAGAGTGACGGGTCTGCTGGTCGGAAGCAGACGGCAAAGGGAGGGCACGTTTGCCATCAGCCGGCTGACGGCAAAGTCTCCCGTTAGCCACCTAACGTGGCTAACGTCTATTCTTTGCCGTCCACTTATTTGCCGTCTGCTTGCCTGGAAGCTGACGCAAACCTCTTTGCCATCCCTGTGTGAAAATAGACGGCAAAGAACCTCTTTACCGTACTTCCAGTGCCAAACAAGTTTGCCGTCTGCGACAGACGGCAAAGACCTTTGCCTTCAGCTTTCTGGTTGATACGTCTCCAACGTATCTATAATTTTTGCTTGTTCCATCTGTTATAATACATTCTTCGATGTTCTACAATCATTTTATAGCAACTTTATATCATTTTTTGGGACTAACCTATTGACATAGTGCCTAGTGCCATTGTTGTTTTTTTTGCTTGTTTTTTACTTCACAGAATATCAATACCAAACGGGATCCAAACGCAGCGAAACTTTTTGGAGAATTTTTCTGGACCAAAAGACACCTGTTGGGCCAAAGAAGTACCAGAGGGGGCTCCGAGGGGAGCACAACCCACCTGGTGTGCCCCCTCGGCCGCCTCCCGCTCCACCTCTTGTGCTACATAAATACCCCAAAAATCCAAAAACCCTAGGGGAGTCGTCGAAACACAATTTCAGCCGCCGCAAGTTCCAGAACCACCAGATCCAATCTACACCATCACGGGGGGTTCATCATCCTCATTGGTGCCTCTCCGTATGCGCGAGTAGTTCATTGTAGACCTATGGTACGTAGTTAGTAGATAGATGGCTTCCTCTCTCTCTCTTTTGATTCTCAATACAATGGTCTCTTGGAGATCTATTTGATGTAACTCTTTTTGCGGTGTGTTTGTTGGGATCTGATGAACTTTGAGTTTAGATATCAGATCTATTTATCCATGAAAGTTATGATGTGCCTCGTATTTCTTCTTCGAATCTTTAGTTTAGTTAGGCCGACTAGATCAATTTTCTTGCCATGGGAAGAGGTGCTTTGTGATGGGTTCGGTCATGCAGTGTTCTTTCCCAGTGACAGAAGGGGCAGAAAGACATGTATTGATCTGTGCTATTAAGGATAAAAAGATGGGTCTATTCCTACATGAATAGATCTTGTCTACATCATGTCATCGTTCTTATTGCATTACTCCATTTTTCATGAACTTAATACACTAGATGCATGCTGGATAGCGATCGATATTGTGGAGTAATAGTAGTAGATGCAGGCAGGAGTCGGTCTACTAACTTGGAAGTGATGCCTAATAAATGATCATTGCCTGGATATCGTCATAATTATTTGAAGTTCTATCAATTGCCCAATAGTATTTGTTTACCCGTCGTATTCTATTTTTCTTGAGAGAAGCCACTAGTGAATCTCCGGCCCCCGGGTCTATTCTTTATCATATCTACTTTGAGATCTATTTTTATTTGCTTTTGTTTCAGATCTATTGTTCTAAAAACACAAAAATATCTTGATGCACTTTTTTATTTATTTTATTTTGTTTTATTGCGAGATCTATTTATCCAAAATCATACAAACCAATCTATCTTTTACCCGAGAGGGATTGACAACCCCTGTTATGCGTCGGGTTGCAAGTATTTGTTCTTGTGTGTGCAGGTACCATTTACATAGTGTTGCTTGGTTCTCCTACTGGTTCGATAACCTTGGTTCATAATTAAGGGAAATACCTACCGAAGTTGTACTGCATCATCCCTTCCTCTTCAGGGAAATACTGACGCGGATACGAGCCATCAAGAAAGGATTTCTAGCGCGTTGCCGGGAGGATCAGTCAGGATAGTCTACCGTCAACTTGCCGATTTCTGGCGCCGTTGCCAGGGATACATCTCATCAACATCTATCAGTACCTAATCACAAATCTCATCTCCTTGCAATTTACTTATTTGCCATTTGCCTCTCGTTTTCATCTCCCCCACTTCACAAAATTTGCCGTTTTATTTGCCCTCTTTCCGCTCGCCGTTTTCTCGTCAGATCTATTTATGTGTGCAACCTTGCTTGCCTACTTGTCATTACGGCTAGCATGACCTCCTCCTCCTTTGTCACCGGATTTTAAAGGTTTATACTTCAAGCAAAAACAAGGAGAAAATTTGAAAGATGCTTGGTATAGATTAATGGAATCTTATCGCATTAGCAATCTTAATGGAGATGCAAGGATTTTGCTTCGAATTTTTATACTGATTAGCCTGGCATCATAGACAACTTTTGGATTTTGCCACTAAAGGGAATTTTATTGAACTTGATGCTGATACTGCTTATGGAGATCCTAGAGGGGATCTTGGGAATCCCACCAACCAAAGGGGATTTCTTTACTCAAGAGGGTTCAAATTTTAGACAAGTTGATTGATTTGTATAAACATATGGTTGAGTTGCAAAATATAATGACCCTCTCAAACAAATTGAGTGAAACCTCAATCGCATGAATACTTTGATTACTCTTTGCATAAAACGGTTGGATATTTTAGATCTCAAGATGGTTTCTTTTCCTGAGAATTTAGGGAAGCGTAAAGAGCCTCCCGGTTTGAGAAAGCCCTTGCAAAAGTTGCCAAAACTACAAATGACAATACTTAGATCTATGCTTTGTGCCTAGCTAGGGGCGTAAACATAGCGCTTGTTGGGAGGCAACCCAATGAATAAAATATATTTTTGCTTTTTCTTTCTATTCTTGAGTGTTTACACAATTATGCCTCTGTTATGATTGTGTTTTCTATGTTTTAATTATGGTTTGTGCCAAGTAAAGCCTTTGGGATAGCTTTGGTGATAGTTGATTTGATCCTGTTGAGAAATACAAACTTTTGCGTCCAGTAAAATAATTGTCTAGATTCACGGAAGCGACAAAAAAATTTGAATGTTTTACACAAGATTGATATACGAATTGCCTCTGTTGTCCTAATTTTTCAGAAGTTTTGGAGTTACAGAAGTATGAGTAAATTCGAGTTTTTACAGCAGCTGTCTGTTTTTGACAGTTCTGTTTTCTTTCTTTGCTTGTGTGCTTATTTGATGAATCTATGGATTGTATCAGGGGGGGGGGGTATAAGCCATGTTAAAGTTAGAATACAGTAGATATATTGCAATAATATAATTGAATGGGTTTTCTACAATACTTAAGTAAAGATTGGTTTTTTCTTATCTAACGGATCTCATGAAGGTTTTGTTAAGTTTTGTGTGATTGAAGTTTTCAAGTTTTGGGTGAGATCACGATGGATGAAGGTAAGGAGTAAGAAAAGTATAGCTTGGGGATGCCCCATGGCACCCCAGGCAATATTCAAGGAAACAAGCAACTAAGCTTGGGGATGCCCCGAGTGGCCTCCCTCTTTGTTCTAACGACCATCGTATTTTACTTGGAGCTATATTTTTATTCGTCATATACATGAGTTTTGCTTGGCGTGTCTTGTATTATATGAGTTTTGCTTGTTTTGATTTTTAGTTTGTCACAAGTATCCTTGCTGGACACACCTATTTAAGAGAGCCAAAATTATACTATGATTTGTTAGAATTGCTCTTTATGCTTCACTTAATTTTTTTTGAGCCATGGAATTGCTCTAGTGCTTCACTTATATCTTTTTGAGCACGGTGTGCTTTAATATTTTTGAAGAAATGCTCCCATGCTTCACTTAGATTTGTTTGAGAGTTAGTAAATTTTTGAAGAAATTCTCTCATGCTTCACTTATATTATTTTGAGAGACGAAATTTTTTTATGCTCTGTTCTTCACTTAGATTGTTTGAGCTATCAAAAGCAACATAGGAAATAGTCCCAAAGTGAAGATTTCAAGAGGGATATAATAAAACTTTCATGAAGATCATTGGACAAAATAAACTTGATTCTTTGTAATAGTTTTGAGATATGATGATAGTGATATGTGAGTCTGTTGAGGAGTAATTGTGCTTTAGTAAGAATATTGGTGTTAGGTTTGTGATTCCCTATGCAAGAACGAAAGTCAATAGTTATGCAATGAAATTACATCCTACTTGTGGTGCATTATTCGGTGTTAGTTATGCTTAATGCTCGCTTATGTGATTTTTTTTCTTGGTTGGATGCTTCTCAATCTTTTGTGCTAGCCTTCACTTGTACTAAGTAGGAATACTACTTGTGCATCCAAAATCTTTAACCCAATTTTTCCATATGAGTCCACCATACCTACCTATATGTGTTTTTTCCGTGCCGTTCTAAGCAAATTTGTATGTGCCATCTCTAATTTTCAAAATAAATTTTCCTTTTTGTGTGCTCGTACCGCTCATCAACGGTAGGGGGTGGCTGTATTTTTCCATGCTAGATGTGTTATTCTCAAGATGAGTGTTTATTCACTTGTCAGTGCACGAGAGTACGACAAAGGTATAGGGATGCCAAGTCCCGAAATGAAAAATGAATTTGCTTTATGTTATCAAATAATAAACTCCTTGAAAAGTGTTGGTATGGACGGCACCCGTGGATATACGGCTAGCCGTGGATGTGAAAGCTGGTGGAAAAAGGAATAAACTTTATTTCTGTTTGGGAACCGCCTATGATATATCTAGCATGGAAAGTATTGGGAACTACTTGATCATTTTCGTTGACAGGAAAAGCATGCCACCCAATGTTTTACTTATTTTTTTTTTTTCGCTTTGAGCTCTGGCACCTCTACAAATCCCTATTCCCTCTGTGAAGGGCCTTTCTATTTACTTTATGCAATTTTTACTTTTAGTTGAGTCTCCATCTTCTCTTATAAAGCACCAACTAAGGGGCACTATGATCGTACTTGAGCATTGGGTGTAGCTAATAGTCGAGTGTGTTCCATGAATGGATTATGATTGAGCATAATGGGCTAGGGATCTTTCTTTAGTGTTGATATTTTGAAAGACTGGTTGCTTGTTGATATGCTTGAGTATTGAAATCTCACACGACAAAACTAGACTATTGGTTTGAATCATATAAAAGTCCAATGTCCATGCTACAAAAGAAAAGAATATGTGATGAACATGTTAGGTTATGACATATACTTAGCTTACTTATGTCAAAAATGGCATAATTAGCTTACTTAGGTCAAAAATGGCATAATAACCTTGGTAACCTCATAAATGTCATATACTTAGCTTATTTTCCTCCAAAATGACATAATAAGCTTACTTAGCTCCAAAATGATCCATTTTACCTAAGTTAGCTCCAAAATGACCTAAGTTAGCTCTAAGTTAGCTCTAATATGCTTAGTTACCTAGGTTAGCTCAATAATGACCTATACTTAGCTTACTTATGTGAAAAAGGCATAATATGCTTAGTTAATTCAAAAATGGCATAATTACCTAGGTTAGCTCAATAATGACCTATACTTAGCTTATTTAGTTCATTTTTGACATAATTAGCTTACTTAGCTCATAAATGGCATGATAACCTTGGTAAGCTCATAAATGTCATATACTTAGCTTACTTAGGCCAAAAATGGCATCATAACCTCGGTAAGCTCATAAATGTCATATACTTAGCTTACTTAGCTCATAAATGGCATGATAACCTTGGTAAGCTCATAAATGTCATATACTTCTTCTTCTTCTTCTTCTAGTCTTCTTCTTCTTCTTCTTAGTCTTCTTCAAACTTTCTTATTTCCCATTTTGCAGATTTCATTCACTTCACGGAAGCTTGGATGGAGTGCTTGTTTTTAATTTCTGTTTTGATTTTGTATCGATGAACAATGTGGAACTTGCTACCTATGGATGAAACTATGTATGTATGGATGAAACTATGTATGTATGGATGAAACTTATGTGTTGGATATCTCATATATTTGCTGTGAAACTTGCCCTGTCAAATATATATATATATATATATATATATATATATCATATATTTTGCTATGAAAATGCTTGGATATAGCATAAAACAGAAAAAATGGGGCAATACAGGCACTTTGCCGTCTGCCACAAACGGCAAAGGGGTCTTTGCCGTCTGCCACAGACGGCAAAGTTGACACATGGCAGCAACCTATGCAACCTGGGAGCACTGGGGTTAACCCATTTGGTCACTTTGCCGTCCATGGCAGACGGCAAAGGATGGTGTGGTTTGCCGTCTGCGGCAGACGACAAAGAACGGGGAGGAGTGACGGGTCTGCTGACGTCAGGAAGCAGACGGCAAAGGGAGGGCACGTTTGCCATCAGCCGGCTGACGGCAAAGTCTCCCGTTAGCCACCTAACGTGGCTAACGTCTATTCTTTGCCGTCCACTTTATTTGCCGTCTGCTTGCCTAGGAAAGCTGACGGCAAACCTCTTTGCCATCCGCTGTGTGAAAATAGACGGCAAAGAACCTCTTTACCGTAACTTCCAGTGCCAGACAAGTTTGCCGTCTGCGACAGACGGCAAAGACCTTTGCCTTCAGCTTTCTGGTTGATACGTCTCCAACGTATCTATAATTTTTGCTTGTTCCATGCTGTTATATTATCATTCTTCGATGTTCTACAATCATTTTATAGCAACTTTATATCATTTTTTGGGACTAACCTATTGACATAGTGCCTAGTGCCAGTTGTTGTTTTTTGCTTGTTTTTTACTTCACAGAATATCAATACCAAACGGAGTCCAAACGCAGCGAAACTTTTTGGAGAATTTTTCTGGACCAGAAGACACCTGTTGGGCCAAAGAAGTACCAGAGGGGGGCTCCGAGGGGAGCACAACCCACCTGGTGTGCCCACCTCGGCCGCCTCCCGCTCCACCTCTTTGCTCTATAAATACCCCAAAAATCCAAAAACCCTAGGGGAGTCGTCGAAACACAATTTCAGCCGCCGCAAGTTCCAGAACCACCAGATCCAATCTAGACACCATCACGGAGGGGTTCATCATCCTCATTGGTGCCTCTCCGATGATGCGCGAGTAGTTCATTGTAGACCTATGGGTACGTAGTTAGTAGATAGATGGCTTCCTCTCTCTCTCTTTTGATTCTCAATACAATGGTCTCTTGGAGATCTATTTGATGTAACTCTTTTTGCGGTGTGTTTGTTGGGATCTGATGAACTTTGAGTTTATGATCAGATCTATTTATCCATGAAAGTTATGATGTGCCTCGTATTTCTTCTTCGAATCTTTAGTTTAGTTAGGCCGACTAGATCAATTTTTCTTGCCATGGGAAGAGGTGCTTTGTGATGGGTTCGGTCATGCAGTGTTCTTTCCCAGTGACAGAAGGGGCAGAAAGACATGTATTGATCGTTGCTATTAAGGATAAAAAGATGGGGTCTATTCCTACATGAATAGATCTTGTCTACATCATGTCATCGTTCTTATTGCATTACTCCATTTTTTCATGAACTTAATACACTAGATGCATGCTGGATAGCGATCGATATGTGGAGTAATAGTAGTAGATGCAGGCAGGAGTCGGTCTACTAATCTTGGAAGTGATGCCTATATAATGATCATTGCCTGGATATCGTCATAATTATTTGAAGTTCTATCAATTGCCCAATAGTAATTTGTTTACCCGTCGTATTCTATTTTTCTTGAGAGAAGCCACTAGTGAAATCTACGGCCCCCGGGTCTATTCTTTATCATATCTACTTTGAGATCTATTTTTATTTGCTTTTGTTTTCAGATCTATTGTTCTAAAAACACAAAAATATCTTGATGCACTTTTTCTTTATTTATTTTATTTTGTTTTATTGCGAGATCTATTTATCCAAAATCATACAAACCAATCTATCTTTTACCCGAGAGGGATTGACAACCCCTGTTATGCGTCGGGTTGCAAGTATTTGTTCTTTGTGTGCAGGTACCATTTACATAGTGTTGCTTGGTTCTCCTACTGGTTCGATAACCTTGGTTTCATAATTAAGGGAAATACCTACCGAAGTTGTACTGCATCATCCCTTCCTCTTCAGGGAAATACTGACGCGGATACGAGCCATCAAGAAAGGATTTCTAGCGCCGTTGCCGGGGAGGATCAAGTCAGGATAGTCTACCGTCAACTTGCCGATTTCTGGCGCCGTTGCCAGGGATACATCATCAACATCTATCAGGTACCTAATCACAAATCTCATCTCCTTGCAATTTACATTATTTGCCATTTGCCTCTCGTTTTCATCTCCCCCACTTCACAAAAATTTGCCGTTTTATTTGCCCTCTTTCCGCTCGCCGTTTTCTCGTCAGATCTATTTATGTGTGCAACCTTGCTTGCCTACTTTGTCATTACGGCTAGCATGACTCCTCCTCCTTTGTCACCGGATTTTAAAGGTTTATACTTCAAGCAAAAACAAGGAGAAAATTTGAAAGATGCTTGGTATAGATTAATGGAATCTTATCGCATTAGCAATCTTAATGGAGATGCAAGGATTTTGCTTCGAAATTTTTATACTGGATTAGCCTTGCATCATAGACAACTTTTGGATTTTGCCACTAAAGGGAATTTTATTGAACTTGATGCTGATACTGCTTATGAGATCCTAGAGGGGATCTTGGGAATCCCACCAACCAAAAAGGGGATTTCTTTTACTCAAGAAGGGGTTCAAATTTTAGACAAGTTGAGTGATTTGTATAAACATATGGTTGAGTTGCAAAAATATAATGAACCTCTCAAACATATTAGTGGAAACCTCAATCGCATGAATACTTTGATTACTCTTTGCAATAAACGGTTGGATATTTTAGATCTCAAGATGGTTTCTTTTCCTGAGAATTTAGGGAAGCGTAAAGAGCCTCCCGGGTTTGAGAAAGCCCTTGCAAAAGTTGCCAAAACTACAAATGACAATACTTAGATCTATGCTTTGTGCCTAGCTAGGGGCGTAAAACAATAGCGCTTGTTGGGAGGCAACCCAATGAATAAAATATATTTTTGCCTTTTTCTTTCTATTCTTGAGTGTTTACACAATTATGCCTCTGTTATGATTGTGTTTTCTATGTTTTAATTAGTGTTTGTGCCAAGTAAAGCCTTTGGGATAGCTTTGGTGATAGTTGATTTGATCCTGTTGAGAAATACAAACTTTTGCGTCCAGTAAAATAATTGTCTAGATTCACGGAAGCGACAAAAAAATTTGAATGTTTTACACAAGATTGATATACGAATTGCCTCTGTTGTCCTAATTTTTCAGAAGTTTTGGAGTTACAGAAGTATGAGTAAAATTCGAGTTTTTACAGACTGTTCTGTTTTTGACAGATTCTGTTTTCTTTGCATTGTGTGCTTATTTTGATGAATCTATGGATTGTATCAGGGGGGGGGGGTATAAGCCATGTTAAAGTTAGAATACAGTAGATATATTGCAATAATATAATTTGAATGGGTTTTCTACAATACTTAAAGTAAAGATTGGTTTTTTCTTATACTAACGGATCTCATGAAGGTTTTGTTAAGTTTTGTGTGATTGAAGTTTTCAAGTTTTGGGTGAGATCACGATGGATGAAGGAATAAGGAGTAAGAAAAGTATAAGCTTGGGGATGCCCCATGGCACCCCAAGGCAATATTCAAGGAGAAACAAGCAACTAAGCTTGGGGATGCCCCGAGTGGCATCCCCTCTTTGTTCTAACGACCATCGGTATTTTACTTGGAGCTATATTTTTATTCGTCATATATCATGAGTTTTGCTTGGCGTGTCTTGTATTATATGAGTTTTGCTTGTTTTGATTTTTAGTTTGTCACAAGTATCCTTGCTGGACACACCTATTTAAGAGAGCCAAAATTATACTATGATTTGTTAGAATTGCTCTTTATGCTTCACTTAATTTTTTTTGAGCCATGGAATTGCTCTAGTGCTTCACTTATATCTTTTTGAGCACGGTGTGCTTTAATATTTTTGAAGAAATGCTCCCATGCTTCACTTAGATTTGTTTGAGAGTTAGTAAATTTTTGAAGAAATTCTCTCATGCTTCACTTATATTATTTTGAGAGACGAAATTTTTTTATGCTCATGTTCTTCACTTAGATTTGTTTGAGCTATCAAAAGCAACATAGGAAAATAGTCCCAAAGTGATAGATATTCAAGAGGGATATAATAAAAACTTTCATGAAGATCATTGGACAAAATAAACTTGATTCTTTGTAATAGTTTTGAGATATGATGATAGTGATATGTGAGTCATGTTGATGAGTAATTGTGCTTTAGTAAGAATATTGGTGTTAAGGTTTGTGATTCCCTATGCAAGAACGAAAGTCAATAGTTATGCAATGAAATTACATCCTACTTGTGGTGCATTATTCGGTGTTAGTTATGCTTAATGCTCGCTTATGTGATTTTTCGTTTCTTGGTTGGATGCTTCTCAATCTTTTTGCTAGCCTTCACTTGTACTAAGTAGGAATACTACTTGTGCATCCAAAATCTTTAAACCCAATTTTTCCATATGAGTCCACCATACCTACCTATATGTGGTATTTCCGTGCCGTTCTAAGCAAATTTGTATGTGCCATCTCTAATTTTCAAAATAAATTTCCTTTTTGTGTGCTCGTACCGCTCATCAAACGGTAGGGGGTGGCTGATATTTTTCCATGCTAGATGTGTTATTCTCAAGATGAGTGTTTATTCACTTGTCAGTGCACGAGAGTACGACAAAGGTATTAGGGATGCCCAGTCCCGAAATGAAAAATGAATTTGCTTTATGTTATCAAATAATAAACTCCTTGAAAAGTGTTGGTATGGACGGCACCCGTGGATATACGGCTAGCCGTGGAATGTGAAAGCATGGTGGAAAAAGGAATAAACTTTATTTTCTGTTTGGGAACCGCCTATGATATATCTAGCATGGAAAGTATTGGGAACTACTTGATCATTTTCGTTGACAGGAAAAGCATGCCACCCAAAATGTTTTATCTCTATTTTTTTCGCTTTGAGCTCTGGCACCTCTACAAATCCCTACTTCCCTCTGTGAAGGGCCTTTCTATTTACTTTATGCAATTTTTACTTTTAGTTGAGTCTCCATCTTCTCTTATAAAGCACCAACTAAGGGGCACTATGATCGTACTTGAGCATTGGGTGTAGCTAATATGCGAGTGTGTTCCATGAATGGATTAATGATTGAGCATAATGGGCTAGGGATAACTTTCTTTAGTGTTGATATTTTGAAAGACATGGTTGCTTGTTGATATGCTTGAGTATTGAAATCTTCACGACAAAACTAGACTATTGGTTTGAATCATATAAAAGTCCAAATGTCCATGCTACAAAAGAAAAGAATATGTGATGAACATGTTAGGCAGCATTCCACATCAAAAATTCTGTTTTTATCATTTACCTACTTGAGGACGATTAGGAATAAAGCTTGGGGATGCTGATACGTCTCCAACGTATCTATAATTTCTGCTTGTTCCATGCAGTTATATTATCATTCTTGGATGTTTTACAATCATTTTATAGCAACTTTATATCATTTTTTGGGACTAACCTATTGACATAGTGCCCAGTGCCAGTTGCTATTTTTTGCTTGTTTCTTACTTCGCAGAATATCAATACCAAATGGAGTTCAAACGTAGCAAAACTTTTTGGAGAATTTTTCTGGACCAGAAGACACCTGTTGGGCCCAAGAAGTACCAGAGGGGGGGCTCCGAGGGGAGCACAACCCACTTGGGCGCGCCCTGGTGGGTTGTGCCCACCTCGGCCGCCTCCCGCACCGCCTCTTTGCTCTATACATAGCCCGAAAATCCAAAAACCCTAGGGGAGTCGTCGAAACACAATTCCAGCCGCCGCAAGTTCCAGAACCACCAGATCCAATCTAGACACCATCACGGAGGGGTTCATCATCCTCATTGGTGCCTCTTCGATGATGCGTGAGTAGTTCATTGTAGACCTATGGTTCCGTAGTTAGTAGCTAGATGGCTTCTTCTCTCTCTTTTGATTCTCAATGCAATGGTCTCTTGGAGATCTATTTGATATAACTCTTTTTGCGGTGTGTTTGTTGGGATCCGATGAACTTTGAGTTTATGATCAGATCTATTTATCCATGAAAGTTATTTGAGTTTCTTTGTGAAGGAAATATGCCCTAGAGGCAATAATAAAGTTGTTATTTTATATTTCCTTATTCATGATAAAGGTTTATTATTCATGCTAGAATTGTATTGATTGGAAACTTAAATACATGTGTGAATACATAAACAAATACCATGTCCCTAGTAAGCCTCTACTAGACTAGCTCGTTGATCAAAGATGGTTAAGGTTTCCTAACCATAGACATGTGTTGTCATTTGATAACAGGGTCACATCATTAGGAGAATGATTTGATGGACAAGACCCATCCGTTAGCTTAGCATATTGATCGTTAAGTTTATTGCTATTGCTTTCTTGTTGACAAATACATATTCCTTCGACTATGAGATTATGCAACTCCCGGATACCGGAGGAATACCCTGTCTGCTATCAAATGTCACAATGTAACTGGGTGATCATAAAGATGCTCTACAAGTATCTCCGAAGGTGTTTTTTGAGTTGGCATAGATCGAGATTAGGATTTGTCACTCCGAGTATCGGAGAGGTATCTCTGGGCCCTCTCGGTAATACACATCATAAGAAGCCTTGCAAGCAAAGTGACTAAGGAGTTAGTTGCAAGATGATGTATTACGGAACGAGTAAAGAGACTTGCCGGTAACGAGATTGAACTAGGTATGGAGACACCGACGATCGAATCTCGGGCAAGTAACATACCGACAGACAAAGGGAATTACGTATGTTGTCATAAGGTTCGACCGATAAAGATCTTCGTAGAATATGTAGGAGCCAATATGGGCATCCAGGTTCCACTATTGGTTATTGACCGGAGAGGTGTCTCCGTCATGTCTACATAGTTCTCGAACCCGTAGGGTCCGCACGCTTAACGTTCGTTGACGATATAGTGTTATATGAGTTATGTGATTTGGTGACCAAATGTTGTTCGGAGTCCCGGATAAGATCACAGACATGACGAGGAGCTCCGGAATGGTCCGGAGGTAAAGATTGATATATAGGACGATACTATTTGGACACCGGAAGAGTTTCGGGGCGTACCGGGTAGTCATCGGGTCACCGGAAGGGGTTCCGGTAAGCCCCGGGAGGTCTATGGGCCATATGGGCCAAGAGAAGGGAGCACACCAGCCCACAAGGGGCTGCTGCACCCCTCTATGGCAGCCGGCCCTAAGGTAGAGAAGGAAAGAGGGGAGTAGGCCTCCTCCTTCCTTCCCTCTCCTCCCCTTTCCTTCCCCCTTTGGGAAAACATGGCAGGGGGGCGGCCAGGGCAGGAGCCCTAGGGCCGGCCGGCTACCTATTTGGTGCGCCTGGCTGCCTCCCCTCTCTCCCCACCTATATATATGAGGGGGAGGGGGCGCCACACAACACACAACAATTGCTTAGCCGTGTGCGGCGCCCCCCTCCACCGTTTACACCCTCGGTCATATTTTCGTAGAGCTTAGGCGAAGCCCTGCGAAGATAGCTTCACCATCACCATCACCACGCCATCGTGCTGCCGAAACTCATCCACTACCTCGCCTTCTTGCTGGATCAAGAAGGCGGAGGACGTCGCCGAGCTGAACATGTGCTGAACACAGAGGTGCCGTACGTTTGGTACTCGATCGGTTGGAGCGCGAAGAAGTTCGACTACATCAACCGCGTTTACAAACGCTTCCGCTTACGTCTATGAGGGTATGTAGACACACTCTCCCCTCTTGTTGCTATGCATCTCCATGGATAGATCTTGCGTGTGCGTAGAATTTTTTTGTTTTCCATGCAACGTTTCCCAAAAGTGGCATCCGAGCCAGGTCTATGCGTAGATGATATGCACGAGTAGAACACGAAGAGTTGTGGGCGGTGATAGTCATACTGCTTACCACCAATGTCTTATTTTGATTCGGCGGTATTGTGGGATGAAGCGGCCCGGACCAACCTTACATGTCCACGCATATGAGACCGGTTCCACCGACAGACATGCAACTAGTTTTGCATAAAGGTGGCTGGTGGGTATCTGTTTCTCCTACTTTAGTTGAATCGAATTTGACTACAGCCAGTCCTTGAAGAAGGTTAAAACAACAAACTTGATGAATCATCGTTGTGGTTTTTGCGTAGGTAAGAACGGTTCTTGCTAGAAGCCCGTAGCAGCCACGTAAAACTTGCAACAACAAAGTAGAGGACGTCAAACTTGTTTTTGCAGGGCATGTTGTGATGTGATATGGTCAAGATATGATGTGATATATGTTGATGTATGAGATGATCATGTTTTGTAATATCGACAACCAACAGGAGCCTTAGGGTTGTCTCTTAATTATTGTATGAAATGCAAGTGTCGTGTAATTGCTTTACTTTATCGCTATGCGTTAGCAATAGTTGTAGAAGCAGTAGTTGGCGAGACGACCCTGACGCAACGATGGAGATCAAGGTGTCGAGCCGGTGACGATGGAGATCATGACGATGCTTTGGAGATGGAGATCAAAAGCACAAGATGATGATGGCCATATCATGTCACATATTTTGATTGCATGTGATGTTTATCCTTTATGCATCTTATTTTGCTTAGAATGGCGGTAGCATTATAAGATGATCCCTTCACTAAATTTCAAGATAAAAGTGTTCTCCGTGAGTATGCACCATTGCCAAAGTTCGTCGTTTCGAAGCACCTCGTGATGATCGGGTGTAATAGACTCTACATTCACATACAACGGGTGTAAGACATTTTTGCACATGCAGAATACTTGGGTTAAACTTGACGATCCTAGCATGTACAGACATGGTCTCAGAACACTGGAGACTGAAAGGTCGAACGTGAGTCATATAGTAGATATGATCAACATAGAGATGTTCACCATTGATGACTACCCCATCTCACGTGATGATCGGACATGGGTTAGTTGATTAGGATCACGTATCACTTAGATAACTTGAGGGATGTTTATTTAAGTGGGAGTTCATTAGTAATTAGATTAATTGAACTTAATTTATCATGAACTTAGTCTTATAGTTTTGCATATCTATGTTGTAGATCAATAGCTCGCGATATAGCTCCCCTATTTTTGATATGATCCTAGAGAAAACTAAGTTGAAATATGATGGTAGCAATAATGCGAACTAGGTCTGTGATCTGAGGATTATCCTCATTGCTGCACAGAAGAATTATGTCCTTGATGCACCGCTAGGTGACAGACCTATTGCAGGAGCAGATCCAGACATTATGAACATTTGGCAAGCTCGGTATGATGACTACTTAATAGTTTAGTGCACCATGCTTTACGGCTTAGAACCGGGACTTCAAAACGTTTTGAACGCCACGGAGCATATGAGATGTTCCAAGAGCTGAAATTGGTATTTTAGACTCATGCCCGTGGCGAGAGGTATGAGACCTCTAACAAGTACTTTGCCTACAAGATGGAGGAGAATAGCTCAGCCAGTGAGCATGTGCTCAGAATGTCTGAGTACTACAATTGCTTGAATCAAGTGGAGTTAATCTTCCAGATAAGATAGTGATTAACAGAGTTCTCTAGTCACTATCACCAAGCTATTAGAACTTCGTGATGAACTATAATATGCAAGGAATGATTAAAACGATTTCCGAGCTCTTCGCGATGCTGACATCGGTGAAGGTAGAAATCAATAAAGAGCATCAAGTTTTGATGGTTAACAAGACCACTAGTTTCAAGAAAAAGGGCAAGGGAAAGAAAGGGAACTTCAAATGGCAAGCAAGTTGCCACTCCCGTGAAGAAGCCCAAAGCTGGACCTAAGCCTGAAACTGAGTGCTTCTACTGCAAAGGGAATGGTCACTAGAAGCGGAACTGCCCCAAATACTTGGCGGATAAGAATGATGGCAAAGTGAACAAAGGTATATTTGATATGCATGTTATTGATGTGTACCTTACTAGTGTTCATAGTAGCCCCTGGGTATTTTGATACCGGTTCAGTTGCTAGGATTAGTAACTCGAAAACAGGAGTTGCAGAATAAACAGAGACTAGTTAAGGGCGAGGTGACGATGTGTGTTGGAAGTGATTCCAAGGTTGATACGATCACCATCGCACACTACCTCTACCTTCAGGATTAGTGTTGAACCTAAATAAATGTTATTTGGTGTTTGCGTTGAGCATGAATATGATTGGATCATGTTTATTGCAATACGATTATTGATTTAAGTCAGAGAATAATTGTTGTTCTGTTTACATGAATAAAACCTTCTATGGTCATGCACCCAATGTGAATGGTTTATTGAATCTCGATTGTAGTGATACACATATTCATAATATTGATGCCAAAATATGCAAAGTTGATAATGATAGTGCAACATATTTTTGGCACTGTCGTTTAATTCATATTGGTGTAAAGCGCATGAAGAAACTCCATGCAGATGGACTTTTGGAGTCACTTGATTATGAATCATTTGATACTTGCGAACCATGCCTCATGGGCAAGATGACTAAAACTCCGTTCTCCGGAACAATGGAGCGAGCTAATGACATATTGGAAATAATACATACTGATGTATGCGATCCAATGAGTGTTGAAGCACGCGGCATGTATAGTTATTTTCTGACCTTCACAGATGATTTGAGTAGGTATGGGTATATCTACTTGATGAAACAGAAGCTTGAAACATTTGAAAAGTTCAAAGAATTTCAGAGTGAAGTATAGAATCATCGTAACAAGAAAATAAAGTTTCTACGATCTGATCGCGGAGGCGAATATTTGAGTTACGAGTTTGGCCTTCATTTAAAACAATTTGGAATTGTTTCACAACTCACGCCACCTGGAACACCACAGTAATGGTGTGTCCGAACGTCGTAACCGTACTTTATTAGATATGGTGTGATCTATGATGTCTCTTACCGATTTACCACTATCATTTTGGGGTTATGCATTAGAGACAGTCGCATTCATGTTAAATAGGGCACCGTCTAAATCTGTTGAGACGACACCGTATGAACTTTGGTTTGGCAAGAAACCTAAGCTGTCGTTTCTTAAAGTTTGGGGTTGCAACGCTTATGTCAAAAGGCTTCAGCCTGATAAGCTCGAACCCAAATCGGAGAAGTGCGTCTTCATAGGATACCCTAAGGAAACTATTGGGTACACCTTCTACCACAGATCCAAAGGCAAGATTTTGTTGCCAAGAATGGATCCTTTCTAGAGAAGGAGTTTCTCTCGAAAGAAGTGAGTCGGAGGAAAGTTGAACTTGATGTGGTAATTGTACCTTCTCTCGAATTGGAAAGTAGCACATCAGAGAAATCCGTTCCCGTGATGCCTACACCAACTAGAGAGGAAGCAAATGATAATGATCATGAAATTTCAGATCAAGTTGCTACTGAACCTCGTAGGTCAACCAGAGCACGATCCGCACCAGAGTGGTACGGTAATCCTGTCCTGGAAGTCATGTTATTAGACCAAGGCGAACCTACGAACTATGAAGAAGCTATGATGAGCCCAGATTCCGATAGATGGCTTGAGGCCATAAAATCTGAGATAGGATCCATGTATGAGAACAAAGTGTGGCTTTGGTGGACTTGCCCGATGATCGGCAAGTCATAGAAAATAAATGGATCTTCAAGAAGAAGACTGACGCTGATGGTAATGTTACTGTCTGCAAAGCTCGACTTGTCGCGAAAGGTTTTCGACAAGTTCAAGGAGTTGTCTACGATGAGACTTTCTCACCCGTAGCGATGCTTAAGTCCGTCCGAATCATGTTAGCAATTGCTGCACTTTATGATTATGAAATCTGGCAAATGGATGTCAAAACTGCATTCCTTAATGGATTCCTTAAAGAAGAGTTGTATATGATGCAACCAGAATTTGTCGATCCTAAAGGTGCTAACAAAGTGTGCAAGCTCCAGTGATCCATCTATGGACTGGTGCAAGCATCTCGGAGTTGGAATATACGCTTTGATGAGGTGATCAAAGCATATGGTTTTATACACACTTACGGTGAAGCCTATATTTACAAGAAAGTGAGTGGGAGCTCTGTAGCATTTTTGATATTATATGTGGATGACATATTGTTGATTGGAAATGATATAGAATTTCTGGATAGCATAAAAGGATACTTGAATAAGAATTTTTCAATGAAAGACCTCGGTGAAGCTACTTATATATTGGGCATCAAGATCTATAGAGATAGATCGAGACACCTAATAAAACTTTCACAAAGCACATACCTTGACAATGTTTTTGAAAAAGTTCAAAATGGATAAGTCAAAGAAAGGGTTCTTGCCTGTGTTGCAAGGTGTGAAGTTGAGTAAGACTCAAAGCCCGACCACGACAGAAGATAGTGAGAGAGAATGAAAGTCATTCCCTATGCCTCAGTCATAGGTTCTATAAAGTATGCCATGCCGTGTACCAGAGCTTTTGTGTGCCCTGCCATGAGTTTGTCAAGGGGGTACAATAGTGATCGAGGAGTAGATCACTGGACAACGGTGATGCGGCTTGAACTATGTCGGTATTTCCCCAAAGAGGAAGGGATGATGCAGCACAGCTACGGTAGGTATTTCCCTCAGTGATGAGACCAAGGTTATCGAACCAGTAGGAGAACCAAGCAACACTATGTAAACGGTACCTGCACACAAAGAATAAATACTTGCAGCCCGACGTGTTAAAGGGGATGTCAATCCCTTTCGGGTAACGGTGCCAGAAATTGTCACGTGGACGGGAGACTAAATGTGATAGATTGGATAAATAGATCTCGATAAAACGCGAATAAAATAAAGTGCAGCAAGGTATTTTTGGATTTTTGGAAATATAGATCTGAAAATAAAAGATGCAAATAAACAAAAAGGCACATAGCAATATAGATCTGAAAATATATGATGAGAAAAATAGACCCGGGAGCCGTAGATTTCACTAGTGGCTTCTCTCGAGAAAATAGCATACGGTGGGTAAACAAATTACTATTGGGCAATTGATAGAACTTCAAATAATTATGACGTTATCTAGGCAATCATCATTATATATGCATCACGTCCAAGATTAGTAGACCGACTCCTGCCTGCATCTACTACTATTACTCCACACATCGACCGCTATCCAGCATGCATCTAGTGTATTAAGTTCATGGAGAAACGGAGTAATGCAATAAGAACGATGACATGATGTAGACAAGATCTATTCATGTAGGAATAGACCCCCATCTTGTTATCCTTAATGGCAACGATACATACGTGTCATTTCCCCTTCTGTCACTGGGATTGAGCACCGTAAGATCGAACCCATCACAAAGCACCTCTTCCCATGGCAAGAAAAATTGATCTAGTCGGCCTAACTAAACCAAAGATTCAAAGAAGAAATACGAGGCTATAAGTAATCATGCATATAAGAGATCAAAGAGACTCAAATAACTTTCATGGATAAAAAGATAGATCTGATCATAAACTCAAAGTTCATCGGATCCCAACAAACACACCGCAAAAAGAGTTACATCAAATAGATCTCCAAGAGACCATTGTATTGAGAATCAAAAGAGAGAGAGGAAGCCATCGAGCTACTAACTACGGACCCGAAGGTCTAAAATGAACTACTCACGCATCATCGGAGAGGCACCAATGAGGATGATGAACCCCTCCGTGATGGTGTCTAGATTGGATCTGTGGTTTCTGGAACTTGCGGTGGCTGGAATTGTGTTTCCTCCACTCCCCTAGGGTTTTTGGAATATTGGGGTATTTATAGAGCAAAGAGGTGGTGCGGGAGGCGGCCGAGGTGGGCACAACCCACCAGGGCACGCTTGGGCCCCAGGCGCGCCCAGGTGGGTTGTGCCCCCCTCGGGGCACCCCTCTGGTACTTCTTTGGCCCATCTTGTGTCTTCTGGTCCAGAAAAAATCACCAAAAAGATCCGCTGTGTTTGGACTCCGTTTGGTATTGATTTTCTGCGAAGTAAAAAACAAGCAAAAAAACAGCAACTGGCACCTGGCACTATGTTAATAGGTTAGTCCCAAAAAATGATATAAATTTTCTATAAAATGATTGTAAAACATTCAAGAATGATAATATAACAGCATGGAACAATAAAAAATTATAGATACGTTGGAGACGTATCAGCATCCCCAAGCTTAATTCCTGCTCGTCCTCGAGTAGGTAAATGATAAAAACAGAATTTTTGATGTGGAATGCTGCCTAACATGTTCATCACATATTCTTTTCTTTTGTACCATGGACATTTGGACTTTTATATGATTCAAAGCAATAGTCTAGTTTTGTCGTGAAGATTTCAATACTCAAGCATATCAACAAGCAACCATGTCTTTTCAAAATATCAACACTAAAGCAAGTTATCCCTAGCCCATTATGCTCAATCATTGATCCATTCATGAAACACACTCGCATATTAGCTACACCCAATGCTCAAGTACGATCATAGTGCCCCTTAGTTGGTGCTTTATAAGAGAAGATGGAGACTCAAATAAATAAAAATTGCATAAAGTAAATAGAAAGGCCCTTCGCAGAGGGAAGTAGGGATTTGTAGAGGTGCTAGAGCTCAAAGCAAAAAAGATAGAGATAAAACATTTTGGGTGGTATGCTTTTCTTGTCAACAAAAACGATCGAGTAGTTCCCAATACTTTCCATGCTAGATATATCATAGGCGGTTCCCAAACAGAAAATAAAGTTTATTCCTTTTCCACCATACTTTCATATTCCACGTCTAACCGAATCCACGGGTGCCGTCCAAACCAACACTTTCCAAGGAATTTATTATTTGACAACATAAAGTAAATTCATTTTTCATTTCGGGACTGCGCATCCCTAATACCTTTGCCGTATTCTCGTGCAATGACAAGTGAATAAACACTCATCTTGAGAATAACACATCTAGCATGGAAAAATATCAGCCACCCCCTACCATTTCATGAGCGGTACGAGCACACAAAAAGGAAATTTATTTTGAAGATTAGAGATGGCACATACAAATTTGCTTGGAACGGCACTGAAATACCGCATGTAGGTAGGTATAGTGGACTCATGTGGCAAAACTGGGTTTAAGGTTTTTGGATGCACAAGTAGTAATCATACTTAGTACAAGTGAAGGCTAGCAAAAGATTGAGAAGCATCCAACCAAGAAACAAAAAATCACATAAGCGAGCATTAAGCATAACTAACACCGAATAATGCACCACAAGTAGGATGTAATTTCATTGCATAACTATTGACTTTCATGCTTGCATAGGGAATCACAAACCTTAACATCAATATTCTTACTGAGCCATAATTACTCATTAGCATGACTCACATATCATTATCAACATATCGCAAAACTATTACAAAGAATCAAGTTTATTTTGTCCAATGATTTTCATGAAAGTTTTTATTATATCCCTCTTGAATATCTATCACTTTGGGACTAATTAAATATGTTGCTTTTGATAGCTCAAACAAATCTAAGTGAGGAACATGAGCATAAAATTTTCTTCTCTCAAAATAATATAAGTGAAGCATGAGAGAATTTCTAAAAAAAAATACTAACTCTCAAATAAATCTAAGTGAAGCATGAGAGCATTTCTTCAAAAAGTAATAAAGCACACCATGCTCAAAAAGATATAAGTGAAGCACTAGAGCAATTCCATAGCTAAAAAAAATTAAGTGAAGCACATAGAGCAATTCTAAAAATCGTAGCATAATTTTGACTGTCTCAAATAGGTGTGTTCAGCAAGGATACTTGACTTAAACTAAAAAGCAAAGCAATCAAAGACTCATATCATACAAGACGCTCCAAGCAAAACTCATGATATGTGACGAATAAAAATATAGTTCCAAGTAAAATACCGATGGTCGTTAGAAGAAAGAGGGGATGCCACCCGGGGCATCCCCAAGCTTAGTTGCTTGTTCATCTTTGGATATTATTTGGGGTGCGGTAGCATCCCCAAGATTAGGCTCTTCTTACTCCTTATTCCTTCATCCATCGTGATCTCACCCAAAACTTGAAAACTTCAATCACACAAAACTTAACAAAACCTTCGTGAGATCCGTTAGTATAACAAAGCAAATCACCACTCTAAGTACTGTTGCAAACCCATTAATATTTTATTTTTGCATTATATCTACTGTATTCCAACTTTACTATGGCTCATACCCCCCGATAAAGTCCATAGATTCATCAAAATAAGAACACAATGCAAAGAAAACAGAATCTGTCAAAAACAGTAGCAATATGAATACTTCATATACTTTTGTAACTCTAACAATTCTGAAAAATTCGGAAAACGTAGTAAATTTGGATATCAATCTTTTGTAAAAAAATTCAGAATTGTTCGTCGCTTCTGTGAATCTTCAAAATTATTTTACTGGACGCAAAAGTTTCTGTTTTCCAACAAGATCAAATCAACTATCACCCAACATGATCCAAAAGGCTTTGCTTGGCCCAAACACTAATTAAAACACAAAAAACACAATCATAACAGTAGCATAATTTTGCAAACACTTAAGAACAGAACGAAAAAGACAAAAATAAATTTTATTCATTGGGTTGCCTCCCAACAAGCGCTATCGTTTTATGCCCCTAGCTAGGCATAATGCATAGATATAAGTATTGTCATCTTTAATTCTAGATCCATAAGATGCCCTCATGATTGATTCATATGGTGGCTTAATTCTTGTTCTAGGGAAGTGTTCCATACCCTTTCTCAAAGGAAATTGAAATTTAATATTCCCTTCTTTCATATCAATCACGGCACCTATAGTGCGTAAGAACGGTCTACCAAGTATAATAGGACAAGACGGATTGCAATCAATATCAAGAACAATAAAATCTATGGGCACATTTAATAGTAGAATCTGGCAAGTGCAAATTTAAAGAACATTCTTCAATATCGGTAAGACCAAGCACATCACATAAAGGTTTCAGAATTGTGGAAACACTAGCACCCAAATCACATAAAGCAAAACACTCATAATTTTTTATCTTGACTTTGATAGTAGGTTCCCATTCATCATGTAATTTTCTAGGGATTGAAATCTCTAGTTCCAACTTTTCTTCCAAAGCTTTCATCATAGAATCAATGATATGTTTAGTAAAAGCTTTATTTTGTTCATAGGCATGGGGTGAATTTATCATGGATTGCAACATAGAAATACAATCAATCAAAGAACAATTATCATAATTAAAGTCTTTGTAATCCAAAAGAGTAGGCACATCACTAGTTAAAGTTTTGACCTCTCCAAACCCACTTTTATTAATTTTCTCAGCAAGATTTTCACCCTCCGAATTATCGGGACGCCTTCTAACTAAAGTTGACTCTTCTTCAGTCCCATTATCATTAATTATCAGTTTACTAAATAAGGAACCAATAGAAGAAACACCAATCAGTTTAAGATCTTCATCACTTTTATCTTCCAACGAGATTGGCTTAGCGGCCATTTGATTTACTAGGGTAGCGTGTGCATCGGATATTTTGCCTAGCAAACTTTCAGCAAAAGCATACTTAGATTGGAGATTACAAACTTCTCTACTAATATCATCAAGTTGTTTTGTTATAGCTTCCAGCACAATAGAGTGTTCCTTAAGTTCCTTTGTAAAAATATTTATTGTGCTCAAATTGTGTAGTCATATATTCCTTAGTACTTTTCTCAATTTCAAGCAAAATATTGGGGTAAGGAACATCATAATATTTTCTTTGAGGCATCATGACTACGCAAATAAGATTGCACTCAAAAACAGATCTGACGAGAAAAAGCGAATGAAAAAGACGGCGAATAAAACGGCAAATTTTTGTGAAGTGGGGGAGATGAAAACGAGAGGCAAATGGCAAATAATGTAAATTGCAAGGAGATGAGATTTGTGATTAGGAACCTGATAGATGTTGATGATGTCTCCCCGGCAATGGCGCCAGAAATTCCTTTTGATGCGGCTTGAATTACGTCGGTATTTCTCCAAAGAGGAAGGGATGATGCAGCACAGCTATGGTAGGTATTTCCCTCAGTGATGAGACCAAGGTTATTGAACTAGTAGGAGAACCAAGCAACACTATGTAAACGGTACATGCACACAAAGAACAAATACTTTCAACCAGACATGTTAAAGGGGTTGTCAATCCCTTTCGGGTAACGGTGCCAGAAATTGTCATGTGGACGGGAAACTAAATGTGATAGATTCGATAAATAGATCTCGATAAAACACGAATAAAATAAAGGGCAGCAAGGTATTTTTGGGTTTTTGGAAATATAGATCTGAAAACAAAAGATGCAAATAAATAAAAAGGCAAATAGCAATATAGATCTGAAAATATATGATGAGAAAAATAGACCCGGGGGCCGTAGATTTCACTAGTGGCTTCTCTTGAGAAAATAGCATACGGTGGGTAAACAAATTACTGTTGGGCAATTGATAGAACTTCAAATAATTATGACGATATCCAGGTAATGATCATTATATAGGCATCATGTCCAAGATTAGTAGACCGACTCCTGCCTGCATCTACTACTATTACTCCACACATCGACCGCTATCCAGCATGCATCTAGTGTATTAAGTTCATGGAGAAACGGAGTAATGCAATAAGAACGATGACATGATATAGACAAGATCTATTCATGTAGGAATAGACCCCATCTTGTTATCCTTAATGGCAACGATACATACGTGTCATTTCCCCTTCTGTCACTGGGATTGAGCACCGTAGGATCGAATGCATCACAAAGCACCTCTTCCCATGGCAAGAAAAATCGATCTAGTCAGCCTAACTAAACCAAAGATTCGAAGAAGAAATATGAGGCTATAAGTAATCATGCATATAAGAGATCAAAGTGACTCAAATAACTTTCATGGATAAAAAGATAGATCTGATCATAAACTCAAAGTTCATCGAATCCCAACAAACACACCGCAAAAAGAGTTACATCAAATAGATCTCCAAGAGACCATTGTATTGAGGATCAAAAGAGAGAGAGAGGAAGCCATCTAGCTACTAACTACGGACCCGAAGGTCTACAATGAACTACTCACGCATCATCGAAGAGGCACCAATGAGGATGATGAACCCCTCCGTGATGGTGTCTAGATTGGATCTGTGGTTTCTGGAACTTGCGGCGTCTGGAATTGTGTTTCGTCGACTCCCCTAGGGTTTTTGGAATATTGGGGTATTTATAGAGCAAAGAGGCGGTGCGGGAGGAGGCCGAGGTGGGCACAACCCACCAGGGTGTGCCTGGGCCCCCAGGCGCGCCCAGGTGGGTTTTGCCCCCCTCGAGGCACCCCTGTGGTACTTCTTTGGCCCATCTTGTGTCTTCTGGTCCAAAAAAAAATCACCAAAAAGTTTTGCTGCGTTTGGACTCCGTTTGGTATTGATTTTCTGCGAAGTAAAAAACAAGCAAAGAACAGCAACTGGCACTGGGCACTATGTCAATAGGTTAGTCCCAAAAAATGATATAAAGTTGCTATAAAATGATTGTAAAACATTCAAGAATGATAATATAACAGCATGGAACAATCAAAAATTATAGATACGTTGGAGGCGTATCGAACGGTCAAAATTATCCTTAGTTACCTAAGAGGACTAAGGAAATATTTCTTGGTTATGGAGGTGATAAAGAGTTCATCGTAAAGGGTTACGTCAATGCAAGCTTTAACACCAATCTGGATGACTCTGAGTGTCAATCTGGATACGGATTGATCGTGGGAGCAATTAGCTAGAGTAGCTCCATGCAGAGCATTGTAGACATAGAAATCTGCAAAATACATATGGATCTGAATGTGGCAGACCCGTTAACTAAACCTCTCTCACAAGTAAAACATGACCACACCTTAGTACTCTTTGGGTGTTAATCACATGGCGATGTGAACTAGATTATTAACTCTAGTAAACTCTTTGGGTGTTAGTCACATGGCGATGTGAACTATGGGTGATAATCACATGGTGATGTGAACTAGATTATTGACTCTAGTAAACTCTTTGGGTGTTAGTCACATGGCGATGTGAACTATGGGTGATAATCACATGGCGATGTGAACTAGATTATTGACTCTAGTGCAAGTGGGAGACTGAAGGAAATATGCCCTAGAGGCAATAATAAAGTTGTTATTTTATATTTCCTTATTCATGATAAAGGTTTATTATTCATGCTAGAATTGTATTGATCAGAAACTTAAATACATGTGTGAATACATAAACAAATACCATGTCCCTAGTAAGCCTCTACTAGACTAGCTCGTTGATCAAAGATAGTTAAGGTTTCCTAACCATAGACATGTGTTGTCATTTGATAACGGGATCACATTATTAGGAGAATGATGTGATGGACAAGACCCATATGTTAGCTTAGCATATTGATCATTCAGTTTATTGCTATTGCTTTCTTGTTGACAAATACATATTCCTTCGACTATGAGATTATGCAACTCCCGGATACCGGAGGAATACCTTGTGTGCTATCAAACATCACAACGTAAGTGGGTGATCATAAAGATGCTCTACAGGTATCTCCGAAGGTGTTTTTTTGAGTTGGCATAGATCGAGATTAGGATTTGTCACTCCGAGTATCGGAGAGGTATCTCTGGGCCCTCTCGGTAATACACATCATAACAAGCCTTGCAAGCAAAGTGACTAAGGAGTTAGTTGCAAGATGATGTATTATGGAACAAGTAAAGAGACTTGCCAATAACGAGATTGAACTAGGTATGGAGATACCGACGATCAAATCTCGGGCAAGTAACATACCGACAGACAAAGGGAATTACGTATGTTGTCATAAGGTGTAACACCCCTATGTAATAGCCACTATGATCAGCTGCTGATAATGCCAAGTCATCTCATTTGCAGTGCTTAAACATAGAGGTTAACCAAAGAAAATCAACTCCATTTTGAAAATCAACTCAAAATCAAAAGTGAAATATTAGGTTGATCAAACCCTGTTGGAAAAATGTTCATTAAATGGCAAATAATCCAGGAACATTTGTAAAATCATCATCAATAAAGTTGGAGTTAGACAAATGACTCTATCAAGATGAAAGAGCACCAAAACAGCCATTTTAAATCCATTTAAAATCATTTCTAATTCAAAAGAAGTCCAAATCTGTCCAAACCAGTTTTTGGTGGAAGGAAATATTGCATTGTAATATTGGGGACAACTTTCATACTTTACAAAAACGCAAAAGAGCCCTAACTAAATCATACCAGAAAAGAATAAAAGAAAAAGAGAAACAGAAAACAGAAAAGTAAAAGCGAGGCACTGTGCACTGGGCCTTAGTGCACAGTGCCCCGACCAGCGCCGCAGACCAGGCCCAGCCCGCCTGGGTCGTCCTCCTCCTCCTCGTGTCAGCGCGCGCGCGCGCCAGAGCCGGCGATGGGCAGCTGTCGCCCATCCCCCGGCGCCGCTATCGCTGCGAGGAGGATAAGAGCACCCCCAGCGAATCCCTGGCGAACCCTAGCTCTTTTCCCCTCTCCTCCTCGCTCGCTCCGCCCATCTTCCCCTTCAGATCCATCGCGGCCGAGCGCCATCGCCGCCGTGCTCCGCTCAGAACCGCGGCCACCGTCGTTCCCGAGCTCCGCCAGCACATCCACGAGCTCCTCCACTCTCTGCTACTTCGTCCTCAACCACGAGCAGGAGCCTGGAGCCCCTGCAGCCGCTGGACACCGTCGCCCCCTTCTTCTCTGGCTCCGGCGAGCGTCTCCGATTCCGGTCGCCGGGCTGCGCTACTAAGCTTCCAACGGCCACCGTGCGCCTCTCGGTGAGCCTCTCCGCCTCCTGCCTCTCCTCGTTGCCCTCCTCGCGCGCCGTAGCTAGCTCAGCGTCGTGCCCGTGAGCTCACCGACGTGGATCGCTTCGCCACCGTGGCCATGGCCTCTGTCGTGCTCGTCTGAGCACGGCATCGTGTTCCTACTGCTTCCAGGAGTCGAACGCGCCCGCGCACACGCTCTCCCGTACCCCCTAGCTATGGATTCGTCGAAGCCTGAACTCCGACGCCCGCCGCAAAGCTCGCCGCCGGCGATACACGTCGTTTCCGGCCACACCACCGCCACCATTCGACGCGCCGTCGAATGGCCGTTCGAACGCACCCGGCCCCGTCCCTTTTGGTGGTCTGTGTGCGAAGTCCGACGAGCCCCGAGCCACGCCGCCGCTGTTTTGGTCACCGGCGACCTGCCGCCGGCCGCCGCCGACATGGCGAGGCCGGGCCCCACCTCAGGGTGGCTGACAGTGGGCCCTGGGGGCCCAGTTGACTGGGTTGACCCAGTCAACTGCTGACTGGGCAACCCAGTGAGGCTGACATGTGGGTCCCGCGTTAGTTAAAAGATTTAAAAGAAAAAGAAAATGTTAAATAAGTTAATTAAACTAATCTCTCGCTGACAGATGGGGCCCGCCCCCTAATTAACCCTGTGGCTTAAGTTAATTCGGTGATAAGATAAACAGAGACTGACATGTGGGTCCCACATGTCAGGATTGACTCTGGTCAGTGCCTGTTGACCGCTGACATCACAGCGACATCATGCTGATGTCATAATTCACTTTTCTGTAAATAAATAAATTCCAGAAATTCAAATAATCTTTAAAAATTAATAACTTTCAAACTGTAGCTCAGATCGAAAAAGTTAAAACATGAAAGTTGCTCAGAACGACGAGACGAGTCTGATCGTGCCGTCCGTTTCTTTGTCGGAACCCCCTACGTAGAAGAACTTGTAACTCCGGACCCGTATCCGGTAGATGAATAGTGCACACACTTCGGTAAATAAATCCCAGATTAATTATAAAAATAACTAAAATGACTTAGATGCATATTTAGGCAACCCTGCACTGCATCATAGCATCACACGCACCGTATTGCATTTGTTTGCATTATGTTTACATGTTTCTTCCCCCTCTTCTCTCTCGGTAGACCCCGACATTGACGTAGCTCCCGAGGCAGACGCAGCTCAGGAGTACGACTACGTCCCCGACGACACCACAGGCGACCTTGCCCTTGCCCAAGAGCAAACAGGCAAGCACCCCCATTTTTAACATGCCTATATCGCCTATTCTCTTCTCTCTTATGCTTGCATTAGAACTTCTACTGCTACTGTTTTCCTATATCTGCTGCATAGCCTGATTATTGTACCCTGCCTTGCTACCTTTCTGGTTATCCTAAACTGATTAGTATAGGCTGGGTAGAGTCTCGACAGAGACCCCCACTTGATCCCTACTGCCCCGCTGGATATCAGAAGACCCGATCATCGGGATTGAAGACCGGACCTTGGCACCGCACATCACTTTCCCCCTTAGTTGCCGACACTACTGGGTTACCGTGGAGTGCCGAGGGTGATACCTCGTCATCACTTCTGATGTTAACCTTGTAGGTTAGTTACTCGGTCGTGGTAAGCGAGGGTGATTCCTCCTACACCACCCCCGATAACGACATCGTCGTGCAACCTCTCAAGTGTGGACCTCGAGGGTGATTCCTCCTTCGTTCACCTTGATGATAACATCGAGCGGGAATTCCATCGAGGGTGATTCCTCAGGGTTCCCTTCGGTGTCAGACTCACGGTTACCTTGGATATTATGACTTGACTATGAACCATGATACTAAAGATGGGTCGGCCCTGAGGGGTACCCGCGCGAGCTTATTGCGAAGTGATGTGGAGTTGGGTTGACCTGGATGGTGCCCGCGAGATAACTACGAGGCGTGGCCGGGCATTCTTAGCCCTTGCCGCAAGTCCTCGAGACGGGGCGATGGGGTCACATCGATCGTGAGTCTCTGCTCGTTTCCGCGCGCTCCTAATCCACTACGGTTTGGATATTTGATCCGAGGGGCCTCTGGCCCGATAGCACTAACCATCACGTGGGCATAGTATGGGCGTTCTGCGTCGTATACATCAGCCGAAGCTTATTTGACGTCAGTAAGGAGCGGCGCACGCCGAGTTGGACTGGGAACGCAATCGCGCTTGTATAAGGGGTTGCTAGGTCTGCTCTCGGTGGCCCCGTAACATGCAGGAGTTCCCGGGGCGATGGCCCAAGACCCCTGGGGGCATAGGTTTAGTCCGGCGTGCTGACCTCTCTTATAAGCCTAGGTCGGGTTGCGGCGTGTTGCTTAGCCGAGGCCGGGCATGACCCAGTAAAGTGTGTCCGGCCGGAGTTAAGTGAGCGTGGTGGGTAACTTGGTGCACCCCTGCAGGGAAGAAACTTCTATCGATAGCCTGTCCTACGGTAACGGACACTCGGAGTTGTATCCCGATCGGTACAACTAGAACATGTGATGAGAACTGGATAGTACGGCTCTGGGATTGCTTTCTCGCAGGGAGTCGAGAAAGGATCTCAGGTCAAGGTTGATGATACTGTTACTACTTTACATTATGTTCATCTGCTCTCTCCTGATGCTGCAAGACTGCTGGAGATGTTGAAGATGCTAGTCTTTGATAGGACTAGGCTTTCCCCCTCTATTCTGGCATTTCTGCAGCCCAGTCCACATATACAGCCATTCCTTTGACAATGTTGCATATGTAGTGTAGATCCTTGCTTGCTGAGTACTTCGGATGAGTACTCACGTTTGCTTTACTTTCTTTTTTCCCCCATATTCAATTGATGCCACCAGACGACGGAGCCCCTGAGCCAGACGCCCCAGTCGACGACCAGTACTACTACCCGCCTGGCGAGTACTACTACTACGAGGAGCCGACTGACGACCAGGAGTAGGATCGGAGGGTCCAGGGCAGGAGGCCTACGCCTTTCGATCGTAGTATTTTATTTTACCCCGCCTCTGTGAAGGCCTATTTCTCTCTCTCTGTAAAATATATGTACCCAGATATCTGATGCTTCCGCTGACGCTTGTATGCCATTGAGCTATGTATTCGAGCCCTCAAGGCCCTGGCTTGTATATAAAGCTTGTATGACTTTATTTATGTTTTAGAGTTGTGTTGTGATATCTTCAAGTGAGTCCTTAGGCTTGATCGTGCGCATTTGCGTGTATGGTTAGTGCACGATTAAGCCGGGGTCGTCACATAAGGTTCGACCGATAAAGATCTTCGTAGAATATGTAGGAGCCAATATGGGCATCTAGGTTCCACTATTGTTTATTGACCGGAGAGGTGTCTCGGTCATGTCTACATAGTTCTCGAACCCATAGGGTCCGCGCGCTTAACGTTCGTTGACGATATAGTGTTATATGAGTTATGTGATTTGGTGACCGAATGTTGTTCGGAGTCCCGGATGAGATCACGGACATGACGAGGAGCTCCGGAATGGTCCGGAGGTAAAGATTGATATATAGGATGATACTATTTGGACACCGGAAGAGTTTCGGGGCGTACCGGGTAGTCATCGGGTCACCGGAAGGGGTTCTGGTAAGCCCCGGGAGGTCTATGCGCCATATGGGCCAAGAGAAGGGAGCACACCAGCCTGGCCCTAAGGGAGATAAGGAAAGAGGGGAGTATGCCTCCTCCTTCCTTCCCTCTCCTCCCCTTTCCTTCCCCCTTTGGGAAAACATGGCAGGGGGCGCGGCCAGGGCAGGAGCCCTAGGGCCGGCCGGCCACCTATTTGGTGCGCCTGGCTGCCTCCCCTCTCCCCCACCTATATATATGAGAGGGAGGGGGTGCCACACAACACACAACAATTGCTTAGCCGTGTGCGGCGCCCCCTTCCACCGTTTACACCCTCAGTCATATTTTTGTAGAGCTTAGGCGAAGCCCTGCGAAGATAGCTTCACCATCACCGTCACCATGCCGTCGTGCTGCCGGAACTCATCCACTACCTTCTCGTCTTGCTAGATCAAGAAGGCGGAAGACGTCACCGAGCTGAACGTGTGCTGAACGCAGAGGTGCCGTACATTCGGTACTCGATCGGTCGGAGCGCGAAGAAGTTTGACTACATCAACCGCGTTTACAAACACTTCCGCTTACGGTTTACAAGGGTACGTAGACACACTCTCCCCTCTCGTTGTTATGCATCTCCATGGATAGATCTTGCGTGTGCGTAGAATTTTTTTGTTTTCCATGCAACGTTTCCCAACACTTTGATCTCTTATATGCATGATTACTTATAGCCTCGTATTTCTTCTTCGAATCTTTGGTTTAGTTAGGCCGACTAGATCGATTTTTCTTGCCATGGGAAGAGGTGCTTTGTGATGGGTGCGGTCGTGCGATGTTCTTTCCGAGTGACAGAAGGGACAGCAAGACACGTATTGATCGTTGCTATTAAGGATAACAAGATGGGGTCTATTCCTACATGAATAGATCTTGTCTACATCATGTCATCATTCTTATTGCATTACTCTGTTTTTCCATGAACTTAATACACTAGATGCATGCTGGATAGCGGTCGATGTGTGGAGTAATAGTAGTAGATGCAAGCAGGAGTCGGTCTACTAATCTTGGACGTGATGCCTATATAATGATCATTGACTGGATATCGTCATATTTATTTGAAGTTCTATCAATTGCCCAACAGTAATTTGTTTACCCGCTGTATGCTATTTTTCTCGAGAGAAGCCACTAGTGAAATCCACGGCCCCCGGGTCTATTCTTTATCATATTTGCTTTGAGATCTATTATTTTTCTCATCATATATTTTTAGATCTATATTGCTATTTGCCTTTTTATTTATTTGCTTTTGTTTTCAGATCTATTATTCTAAAAACCAAAAAATATCTTGCTGCACTTTTTCTTTATTTATTTTATTTTGTTTTATTGCGAGATCTATTTATCCAAAATCATACAAACCAATCTATCTTTTACCCGAGAGGGATTGGCAACCCCTCTTACGCGTCGGGTTGCAAGTATTTGTTCTTTGTGTGCAGGTACCATTTACATAGTGTTGCTTGGTTCTCCTCCTGGATCGATAACCTTGGTTTCATAACTAAGGGAAGTACCTACCGAAGCTGTACTGCATCATCCCTTCCTCTTCGAGGAAATACTGACGCGGATATGAGCCATCACTGGTTCTTTGCCGTCAGCCATGGCAGACGGCAAATCAGCTGATTCCTGTAGTGAGAGGCTAGCAATATTGGAAGGGTGAGAGTGGGTATAATCCATGGACTCAACATTAGTCATAAAGAACTCACATACTTATTGCAAAAATTTATTAGCCATCAAAGCAAAGTACTAATACGCATGCTCCTAGGGGGATAGATTGGTAGGAAAAGACCATCGCTCGTCCCCGACCGCCACTCATAAGGAAGACAATCAAAAAATAAAATCATGCTCCGACTTCATCACATAACGGTTCATCATACGTGCATGCTTCAGGAATCACAAACCTTAACACCAACATTATTACTAGACCACAATCATTCACTAGTACCTCCCACATATTACCATCTCTATATCGCAAAACTATTGCAAGGAATCAAACATATCATATTCAGTGATCTCCAAGTTTTATGTAGGATTTAATGACTAACCATGTGAATGACCAATTCCTGTCAACTCTCTAAAAAGATATAAGTGAAGCATGAGAGTTTAATTCTTTCTACAAAAGATATGCCCACGCTCTAAAAAATATAACTGAAGCAAAAGAGCATTCTACAAATGACGGTTTTCCTATGTAGAGAAACAGGCAATCCAAACTTCAAAAGATATAAGTGAAGCACATGAAGCATTCTATAAAGCCATACTCAAAAGATATAAGTGAAGTGCATAGAGCATTCTATAAATCAACCAAGGACTATCTCATACTAGCATGGTGCATAAAAGAAAAAGAAAAAAACACAAAAGACGCTCCAAGAATTTCCGCATATCATGTGAACAAAACAAAAACCGAAACATACCGATAATTGTTGAAGAAGGATGGGATGCCTTCCGAGGCATCCCCAAACTTAGACGCTTGAGCCTCCTTGAATATTTACTTGGGGTGCCTTGGGCATCCCCAAGCTTGAGCTCTTGCCTCTCCTCATTCTTCTCATATCAATACCTCCTCGATCTTTGAACATTTCATCCACACAAAACTTAACCGAACTTTTTATTAGAGGGGTTAGTACATAAAACATCAAATCCCATCATGTCCCACCGTAACATTATTTTATAATTATAATCAATCATTATCCACTGTATGCTATCACAATTCAATGGCCCCAAGTAAAAGGAGGCTCAACAAGATTTCAAACATAAGCAAATAACAAAACTATAACAGCAATCTGGGAAAACATGACAGTCTCTAAAGATGCAGATGGTGCATATACTTATGTAACTAAAAAAATTCTAAAAAATTAGGAAAAAATAAACAATTTGCATTGTAGTACTGTGTAGAAAATTTAGAAACTTATGACGTTCCAGTAAAAAATGTAAATTCATGAAATACAGCCTAAGTTTCTGTTTTTGCACTGCACAAACCAAACAAGCAATCTAATCATCCTAAAGAAAAATCTTGGCACATTATTTTTATAATACAATGGATTTGTACAAGGGGATAAATATTTTTGTTAAAAAAATTTTGTAATCAAGGTTCACAAAGTTTCCATGGGCATGAACAAAGTTCAAGGCTAGCTCCCACTTTAACAATGCTCGTCTTTCTCACTTTCGCTTTTCTTTTTGAAAAAGTTTTTAAGTTCCCTCTATATTTTTTGGTTTTTAAACTTTTTAAAAGCACACAACAGAATAAAATGGCTCTCTAAAACTTTCGGGTTGTCTCCCTGGCAGTGATGGAAATATGCCCTAGAGGCAATAATAAAGTTGTTATTATTATATTTCCTTATTCATGATAATAAACCATTCATGCTAGAATTGTATTGATCAGAAACTTAAATGCATGCGTGGATACATAAACAAATACCGTGTCCCTAGTAAGTCTCTACTAGACTAGCTCATTGATCAAAGATGGTTAAGGTTTCCTAACCATAGACATGTGTTGTCACTTGATAACGGGATCACATCATTAGGAGAATGATGTGATGGACAAGACCCATCCGTTAGCTTAGCATATGATCGTTCAGTTTATTGCTATTGCTTTCTTAATGTCAAATACATATTCCTTCCACTATGAGATCATGCAACTCCCGGATACCGGAGGAATACCTTGTGTGCTATCAAACGTCATAACGTAACTGGGTGATCATAAAGATGCTCCACAGGTATCTCTGAAGGTGTCTGTTGAGTTGGCATGGATCGAGATTAGGATTTGTCACTCCGTGTATCGGAGAGGTACCTCTGGGCCCTCTCGGTAATACAACATCACAAGAAGCTTGCAAGCAAAGTGACTAAGGAGTTAGTTACAAGATGATATATTACGGAACGAGTAAAGAGACTTGCCGGTAACGAGATTGAACTAGGTATGAAGATACCGACGATCGAATCTCGGGCAAGTAACATACCGATAGACAAAGGGAATTACGTATGTTGTCATAAGGTTCGACCGATAAAGATCTTCGTAGAATATGTAGGAACCAATATGGGCATCCAGGTTCCGCTATTGGTTATTGACTGGAGAGGTCTCGGTCATGTCTACATAGTTCTCGAACCCGTAGGGTCCGCACGCTTAACGTTCGTTGACGATATAGTGTTATATGAGTTATGTGATTTGGTGACCGAATGTTGTTCTGAGTCCCAGATGAGATCACAGACATGACGAGGAGCTCCGGAATGGTCTGGAGGTAAAGATTGATATATATAGGACGATGCTATTTGGACACCAGAAAGGTTTCGGGTTGTACCGGATAACCATCGGATCACCGGAAGGAGTTTCGGGAGGCCCCGGGAGGTCTATGGGCCTAATGGGCCAAGGGGAGGCACACACCAGCCCACAATGGGACTGGCGCACCCTCTCCTTGGCCGCCGGCCCTAGGGGAAGGAAAGGGGGAGGGTTGGCCCCTCCTGCCTTTCCCTCCTCATGAGAGAAAGGAAAGGGGGGCGCCACCTCCCCCTGCCTTCCTCCCGTGCGCCAACAAGGAAAGGGGGGCGCGACCAGCGCAGGAGCCCAAGGGGGATTCGGCCTACCTTGGGGCGCCTCCTGGCTGCCTCCCCTCTCCCCCCCACCTATATACATGAGGGAGGGGGCGCCACACAAAGCCACGACAATCTCTTAGCCGTGTGCGGCGCCCCTCTCCACAGCTTCGTCCCTCGGTCATATTTTCGGAGTGCTTAGGCGAAGCCCTGCGGAGATAACTTCACCATCACCGTCACCATGCCGTCGTGCTACTGGAACTCATCTACTACTTCGCCCGTCTTGCTGGATCAAGAAGGCGGGGACGTCACCGAGCTGAACATGTGCTGAACACGGAGGTGCCGTACTTTCGGTACTTGATCGCTTGGATCACGAAGAACTTCGACTACATCAACCGTGTTAATAAATGCTTCCGCTTACGGTCTACAAGGGTACGTAGACACACTCTCCCCTCTCGTTGCTATGCATCTCCATGGATAGATCTTGCGTGTGCGTAGATTTTTTTTGTTTTCCATGCAACGTTCCCCAACAGGGGCATCCGAGCCAGGTCTATGCGTAGATGATATGCACGAGTAGAACACAAAGGAGTTGTGGGCGGTGATGGTCATACTGCTTACCACCAACGTCTTATTTTGATTCGGTGGTATTGTGGGATGAAGCGGCCCGGACCAACCTTACATGTCCACGCACATGAGACCGGTTCCACCGACTGACATGCAACTTGTTTTGCATAAAGGTGGTTGGCGGGTGTCTGTTTCTCCTACTTTAGTTGAATCGAATTTGACTACGGCCAGTCCTTGAAGAAGGTTAAAACAACAAACTTGATAATCACCGTTGTGGTTTTTGCGTAGTTAAGAACGGTTCTTGCTAGAAGCCCGTAGCAGCCACGTAAAACTTGCAACAACAAAGTAGAGGATGTCTAACTTGTTTTTGGAGGGCATGTTGTGATGTGATATTGTCAAGATATGATATGATATATGTTGATGTATGAGATGATCATGTTTTGTAATATCGACAACCGACATGAGCCTTAGGGTTGTCTCTTAATTATTGTATGAAATAGAAGCGCCATGTAATTGCTTTAATTTATCGCTATGCATTAGCAATAGTTGTAGTAGCAATAGTTGTTGAGATGACCCCGACGCAATGATGGGGATCAAGGTGTCGAGCCGGTGATGATGGAGATCATGACGATGCTTTGGAGATGGAGATCAAAAGCACAAGATGATGATGGCCATATCATGTCACATATTTTGATTGCATGTGATGTTTATCCTTTATGCATCTTATTTTGCTTAGAATGATGGTAGCATTATAAGATGATCCCTTCACTAAATTTCAAGATAAAAGTGTTCTCCCCGAGTATGCACCGTTGCCAAAGTTTGTCGTTTCGAAGCACCTCGTGATGATCGGGTGTGATAGACTCTACGTTCACATACAACGGGTGTAAGATAGTTCTGCACATGCAGAATACTTGGGTTAAACTTGACGAGCCTAGCATGTACAAACATGGTCTCGGAACACTGGAGACCGAAAGGTCGAACGTGAGTCATATAGTAGATATGATCAACATAGAGATGTTCACCATTGATGACTACCCCATCTCACGTGATGATCGGACATGGGTTAGTTGATTTGGATCATGTATCACTTAGATAACATGAGGGATGTCTATTTAAGTGGGAGTTCATTAGTAATTAGATTAATTGAACTTAATTTATCATGAACTTAGTCTTAATAGTTTTTGCATATCTATGTTGTAGATCAATGGCCCGTGCTACCGTTCCCCTGAATTTTAATGTGTTCCTAGAGAAAGCTAAGTTGAAAGATGATGGTAGCAACTACACGGACTGGGTCCGTAACTTGAGGATTATCCTCATTGCTGCACAGAAGAATTATGTCCTTGATGCACCGCTAGGTGACAGACCTGCTGCAGGAGCTACTGCAGATGTTATGAATGTTTGGCAGACTCGATCTGATGACTACTCGATAGTTTAGTGTGCCATGCTTTACGGCCTAGAACCGGGACTTCAAAGACGTTTTGAACATCACGGAGCATATGAGATGTTCCAAGAGCTAAAATTGATATTTCAAGCTAATGCCCGATTGAGAGATATGAAGTCTCCAACAAGTTCTATAGCTGCAAGATGGAGGATAATAGTTCTATCAGTGAACACATACTTAAAATGTCTGGGTATCATAACCACTTGACTCAGCTGGGAATTGATCTTGCAGTTGAGAGTGTTATTGACAGAGTTCTTCAGTCACTGCCACCAAGCTACAAAGGCTTCGTGATGAACTATAATATGCAAGGGATGACGAAAACGATTCCTGAGCTCTTCGCAATGCTTAAGGCCGCGGAGGTAGAAATCAAGAAGGAGCATCAAGTGTTGATGGTTAACAAGACCACTAGTTTCAAGAAAAAGAGCAAGGGAAAGAAAGGGAACTTCAAGAAGAATGGCAAGCAAGTTGCCGCTCCCGTGAAGAAGCCCAAAGCTGGACCCAAGCCTGAAACTGAGTGCTTCTACTGCAAAGGGAATGGTCAGTGGAAGCGGAACTGCCCCAAATACTTGGCGGATAAGAAGGATGGCAAAGTGAACAAAGGTATATTTGATATACATGTTATTGATGTGTACCTTACTAATGCTCGTAGTAGCGCCTAGGTATTTGATACTGGTTTGGTTGCTCATATTTGTAACTCGAAGTAGGAGCTGCGGAATAAACGAAGATTGGCTAAGGACGAGGTGACGATGCGCGTCGGGAATGGTTCCAAGGTTGATGTGATCACGGTCGGCATGCTACCTCTACATCTACCTTTGGGATTAGTTTTAGACCTCAATAATTGTTATTTGGTGCTAGTGTTGAGCATGAACATTATATCTGGATCCTGTTTATGGCGAGACGGTTATTCATTTAAATCGGAGAATAATGGTTGTTCTATTTATATGAGTAATATCTTTTATGGTCATGCACCCTTGATGAATGGTCTATTCTTGTTGAATCTCGATCGTAGAGATACACATATTCATAATATTGATGCTTAAAGATGCAAAGTTGATAATGATAGTGCAACATACTTGTGGCACTACCATTTAGGTCATATTGGTGTAAAGCGCATGAAGAAACTCCATGCTGATGGACTTTTGGAATCACTTGATTATGAATCATTTGATACTTGCGAACCATGCCTTATGGGCAAGATGACTAAAACTCTGTTCTCCGGAACAATGGAGCGAGCTAATGACTTATTGAAAATAATACATACCGATGTATGCGGTCCGATGAGTGTTGAGGCACGCGGCGGGTATCGTTATTTTCTGACCTTTACAGATGATTTGAGTAGATATGGTTATATCTACTTAATGAAACACAAATCTGAAACATTTGAAAAGTTCAAAGAATTTCAGAGTGAAGTAGAGAATCATCGTAACAAGAAAATAAAGTTTCTATGATCTGATCGTGGAGGTGAATATTTGAGTTACGAGTTTGGCCTTCATTTAAAACAATGTGGAATTGTTTCACAACTCACGCCACCTGGAACACCACAGCGTAATGGTGTGTCCGAACGTCGTAACCGTACTTTATTAGATATGGTGCGTTCTATGATGTCTCTTACCGATTTACTACTATCGTTTTGGGGTTATGCATTAGAGATAGTCGCATTCATGTTAAATAGGGCACCGTCTAAATCCGTTGAGACGACACCGTATGAACTATGGTTTGGCAAGAAACCTAAGCTGCCATTTCTTAAAGTTTGGGAATGCGACACTTATGTCAAAAGGCTTCAGCCTGATAAGCTCGAACCCAAATCGGAGAAGTGCGTCTTCATAGGATACCCTAAGGAAACTATTGGGTATACCTTCTACCACAGATCCGAAGGCAAGTTCTTTGTTGCCAAGAATGGGTCCTTTCTGGAGAAGGAGTTTCACTCAAAAGAAGTGAGTGTGAGGAAAGTAGAACCTGATGAGGTAATTGTACCTTCTCTCAAATTGGAAAGTAGCACATCAGAGAAAACCGTTCCCGTGATGCCTACACCAACTGGAGAGGAAGCTAATGATGATGATCATGAAACTTCGGATCAAGTTACTGTTGGGGAACGTAGTAGTGAATCAAAAAAATTTCTACGTATCAACAAGATCAATCTAGGAGATGCTAGCAACGAGAGAGAGGGAGTGCATCTTCATACCCTTGAAGATCGCTAAGCGGAAGCGTTGCAAGAACGCGGTTGATGGAGTCGTACTCGCAGCGATTCAAATCGCAGAAGATCCGACCTAGCGCCGAACGGACGGCGCCTCCGCGTTCAACACACATACAGCCCAGGGACATCTCCTCCTTCTTGATCCAGCAAGAGGAGAGGAGAAGTTGAGGGAAGGGCTCCGGCAGCACGACGGCGTGGTGGTGGAGCTTGTGGTTCTCCGACAGGGCTTCGCCAAGCACTACGGAGGAGGAGGAGGTGTTGGAGAGGGGGAGGGCTGCGCCAGGGAAGGGGTGCTGCTGCCCTCCCACCCCCCCTCTATTTATAGGGCGAAGGGGAGAGGGGGCCGGCCCCCTTAGATCCCATCTAGGGGGGGGGGCGGCGGCCAAGGGGGGGAAACTTACCCCCCAAGCAAGGTGGGAGGCGCCCCCACCCCCTAGGGTTTCCAACCCTAGGCGGCTTGGGCCCCTTGGGGGGGCGCACCAGCCCACCAGGGGCTGGTTCCCTCCCTTGCTCAGCCCACTTGGCCCACCGGGGCAGGTGGCCCCACCCGGTGGACCCCCGGACACCTTCCGGTGGTCCCGGTACAATACCGATAACCCCCGAAACCATTCCGGTGACTGAAACTGGACTTCCCATATATAATTCTTCACCTCCGGACCATTCCGGAACTCCTCGTGACGTCCGGGATCTCATCCGGGACTCCGAACAACCTTCGGTAACCACATACAATTTCCCATACCAACTCTAGCGTCACCGAACCTTAAGTGTGTAGACCCTACGGGTTCGGGAACCATGCAGACATGACCGAGACATCTCTCTGACCAATAACCAACAGCAGGATCTGGATACCCATGTTGGCTCCCACTTGTTCCATGATGATCTCATCGGATGAACCACGATGTCGAGGATTCAATCAATCCCGTACGCAATTCCCTTTGTCCATCGGTATGTTACTTGCCCGAGATTCGATCGTCGGTATCCTTATACCTTGTTCAATCTCGTTACCGGCAAGTCTCTTTACTCGTTCTGTAACGCATGATCCCGTGGCTAACTCCTTAGTCACATTGAGCTCATTACGATGATGCATTACCGAGTGGGCCCAGAGATACCTCTTCGTCATACGGAGTGACAAATCCCAGTCTCGATTCGTGCCAACCCAACAGACACTTTCGGAGATACCTGTAGTGCACCTTTATAGTCACCCAGTTACGTTGTGACGTTTGATACACCCAAAGCATTCCTACGGTATCCGGGAGTTGCACAATCTCATGGTCTAAGGAAATGATACTTGACATTAGAAAGCTCTAGCGAACGAACTATACGATCTTGTGCTATGCTTAGGATTGGGTCTTGTCCATCACATCATTCTCCTAATGATGTGATCCCGTTATCAACGACATCTAATGTCCATGGTCAGGAAACCATAACCATCTATTGATCAACGAGCTAGTCAACTAGAGGCTTACTAGGGACATGCTGTGATCTATGTATTCACACATGTATTACGATTTCCGGTTAATACAATTATAGCATGAACAATAGACAATTATCATGAACAAGGAAATATAATAATAACCATTTTATTATTGCCTCTAGGGCATATTTCCAACAGTCTCCCACTTGCACTAGAGTCAATAATCTAGTTACATTGTGATGAATCGAACACCCATAGAGTTCTGGTGCTGATCATGTTTTGCTCGTGGAAGAGGTTTAGTCAATGGATCTGCGACATTTAGATCCGTATGTACTTTACAAATATCTATATCTCCATCTTGAATATATTCACGAATGGAGTTGAAGCGGCGCTTGATGTGCTTGGTCTTCTTGTGAAACCTGGGCTCCTTGGCAATGGCAATAGTTCCAGTGTTGTCACAGAAGAGAGTCATCGGGCTCGACGCATTGGGAACCACTCCTAGGTCGGTGATAAACTCCTTCATCCAGACTCCTTCCTGCGCCGCTTCCGAAGCAGCTATGTACTCCGCTTAACATGTAGATCCCGCCACGACGCTTTGCTTGCAACTGCACCAGCTGATTGCCCCACCATTCAAAATATACACGTATCCGGTTTGTGACTTGGAGTCATCCAGATCTGTGTCAAAGCTAGCGTCGACGTAACCCTTTACGACGAGCTCTTCAGCACCTCCATAAACGAGAAACATATCCTTAGTCCTTTTCAGGTACTTCAGGATATTCTTGACCGCTGTCCAGTGTTCCATACTGGGATCACTTTGGTACCTCCCTACCAAACTTATGGCAAGGTTCACATCAGGTCTGGTACACAGCATGGCATACATAATAGAGCCTATGGCCGAGGCATAGGGGATGACACTCATCTTTTCTCTTTCTGCTGCCGAGGTCGGGCGTTGAGCTGTGCTCAATCTCACACCTTGCAATACAAGCAAGAACCCCTTCTTAGATTGATTCATATTGAACTTCTTCAATATCTTGTCAAGGTATGTGCTTTGTGAAAGACCAATGAGGCGTCTTGATCTATCTCTATAGATCTTGATGCCTAATATGTAAGCAGCTTCTCCAAGGTCCTTCATTGAAAAACACTTATTCAAGTAGGCCTTTATGCTTTCCAAAAGTTCTATATCATTTCCCATCAACAATATGTCGTCCACATATAATATGAGAAATGCCACAGAGCTCCCACTCACTTTCTTGTAAATACAGGCTTCTCCATAAGTCTGTATAAACCCAAACGCTTTGATCATTTCATCAAAGCGAATGTTCCAACTCCGAGATGCCTGCACCAGCCCATAGATGGAGCGCTGGAGCTTGCATACCTTGTCAGCATTCTTAGGATCGACAAAACCTTCCGGCTGCATCATATACAATTCTTCCTTAAGGAAACCATTAAGGAATGTCGTTTTGACGTCCATTTGCCAGATTTCATAATCATAGAATGCGGCAATTGCTAACATGATTCGGACGGACTTCAGCTTCACTACGGGTGAGAAGGTCTCATCGTAGTCAACCCCTTGAACTTGTCGATAACCCTTAGCGACAAGTCGAGCCTTATAGACGGTCACATTACCATCCGCGTCAGTCTTCTTCTTAAAGATCCATTGATTTTCTATGGCTCGCCGATCATCGGGCAAGTCCACCAAAGTCCATACTTTGTTCTCATACATGGATCCTATCTCGGATTTCATGGCTTCAAGCCATTTGTTGGAATCCGGGCCCGCCATCGCTTCTTCATAGTTCGAAGGTTCACCGTTGTCTAACAACATGATTTCCAGGACAGGGTTGCTGTACCACTCTGGTGCGGAACGTGTCCTCGTGGACCTACGAAGTTTAGTAGCAACTTGATCCGAAGTTTCATGATCATCATCATTAACTTCCTCTCTAGTCGGTGCAGGCACCACAGAAACATCTTCCTGAGCTGCGCTACTCTCCGGTTCAAGAGGGGGTACCTCATCAAGTTCTACTTTCCTCCCACTTCTTTCGAGAGAAACTCTTTCTCCAGAAAGGATCCATTCTTGGCAACAAAGATCTTGCCTTCGGATCTAAGGTAGAAGGTATACCCAATAGTTTCCTTAGGGTATCCTATGAAGACGCATTTTTCCGATTTGGGTTCGAGCTTTTCAGGTTGAAGTTTCTTGACATAAGCATCGCATCCCCAAACTTTCAGAAACGACAGCTTAGGTTTCTTCCCAAACCATAATTCATACGGTGTCATCTCAACGGATTTAGACGGTGCCCTATTTAAAGTGAATGCGGCAGTCTCTAAAGCGTAACCCCAAAATGATAGTGGTAGATCGGTAAGAGACATCATAGATCGCACCATATCCAATAGAGTGCGATTACGATGTTGGGACACACCATTTCGCTGAGGTGTTCCAGGCGGCGTGAGTTGTGAAACAATTCCACATTACCTTAAGTGCGTGCCAAACTCGTGACTCAAATATTCTCCTCCACGATCTGATCGTAAGAACTTTATTTTCCTGTCACGTTGATTCTCTACCTCAGTCTGAAATTCCTTGAACTTTTCAAAGGTGTCAGACTTGTGTTTCATTAAGTAGACATACCCATATCTACTTAAGTCATCAGTGAGGGTGAGAACATAACGATAGCCACCGCGAGCCTCAACACTCATTGGACCGCATACATCAGTATGTATTATTTCCAACAAGTTGGTTGCTCGCTCCATTGTTCCGGAGAATGGAGTCTTGGTCATTTTGCCCATAAGGCATGGTTCGCACATGTCAAATGATTCATAATCAAGAGACTCCAAAAGTCCATCTACATGGAGTTTCTTCATGCGTTTGACACCAATGTGACCAAGGCGGCAGTGCCACAAGTATGTGGGACTATCATTATCAACCTTACATTTCTTGGCATTCACACTATGAATATGTGTGACATCACGTTCGAGATTCAATAAAAATAAACCATTGACCAGCGGGGCATGACCATAAAACATATCTCTCATATAAATAGAACAACCATTATTCTCGGATTTAAATGAGTAGCCATCTCGCATCAAATGAGATCCTGATACAATGTTCATGCTCAAAGCTGGTACTAAATAACAATTATTGAGGTTTAAAACTAATCCCGAAGGTAGATGTAGAGGTAGCGTGCCGACGGCGATCACATCGACCTTGGAACCATTCCCGACGCGCATCGTCACCTCGTCCTTCGCCAGTCTCCGCTTATTCCGTAGCTCCTGTTTTGAGTTACAAATGTGAGCAACCGCACCGGTATCAAATACCCAGGAGCTACTACGAGCGCTGGTAAGGTACACATCAATAACATGTATATCATATATACCTTTAGTATTGCCGGCCTTCTTATCCGCTAAGTACTTGGGGCAGTTCCGCTTCCAGTGACCATTTCCCTTGCAATAAAAGCACTCAGTCTCAGGCTTGGGTCCATTCTTTGGCTTCTTCCCGGCAACTGGCTTGCCGGGGGCGGCAACTCCCTTGCCGTCCTTCTTGAAGTTCTTCTTACCCTTGCCTTTCTTGAAACTAGTGGTCTTATTCACCATCAACACTTGATGTTCCTTCTTGATTTCCACCTCCGCTGATTTCAGCATTGAATATAACTCGGGAATGGACTTATCCATCCCTTGCATATTGTAGTTCATCACAAAGCTCTTGTAGCTAGGTGGAAGCGACTGGAGGATCCTGTCAATGACCGAATCATCTGGAAGATTAACTCCCAGCTGAGACAAGCGGTTGTGCAACCCAGACATTTTGAGTATATGCTCGCTGACAGAATTGTTTTCCTCCATCTTACAACTGTAGAACTTGTCAGAGACTTCATATCTCTCGACTCGGGCATGAGCTTGGAAAACCATTTTCAGCTCTTGGAACATCTCATATGCTCCGTGCTGCTCAAAACGCTTTTGGAGCCCCGACTCTAAGCTGTAAAGCATGCCGCACTGAACCAGGGAGTAATCATCACTACGCGACTGCCAGGCGTTCATAACGTCTTGAGTTGCTGGGAAAATGGGTGCGTCACCTAGCGGTGCTTCAAGGACATATGCTTTCGTGGCAGCTATGAGGATGATCCTCAAGTTACGGACCCAGTCCGTATAGTTGCTACCATCGTCTTTCAGCTTGGTTTTCTCTAGGAACGCGTTGAAGTTGAGGGCAACATTAGCGTGGGCCATTTGATCTACATGATAGATTGTAAAGACAATTTTTTTAGACTAAGTTCATGATAATCAAGTTCATCTAATCAAATTATTTAATGAACTCCCACTCAGATAGACATCCCTCTAGTCATCCAAGTGATACATGATCCGAATCGACTAGGCCGTGTTCGATCATCACGTGAGACGGACTAGTCATCAACGGTGAACATCTCCATGTTGATCGCATCTACTATACGACTCATGTTCGACCTTTCGGTCTCTCGTGTTCCGAGGCCATGTCTGTACATGCTAGGCACGTCAAGTCAACCTAAGTGTTTCGCATGTGTAAATCTGGCTTACACCCGTTGTATGCGAACGTTAGAATCTATCACACCCGATCATCACGTGGTGCTTCGAAACAACGAACCTTCGCAACGGTGCACAGTTAGGGGGAACACATTTCTTGAAATTTTAGTGAGGGATCATCTTATTTATGCTACCGTCGTTCTAAGCAAATAAGATGTAAACATGATAAACATCACATCCAAATCATAAAGTGACATGATATGGCCAATATCATCTTGCGCTTTTGATCTCCATCTTCGAGGCGCGGTATGGTCACCAACGTCACCGGCATGACACCATGATCTCCATCATCGTGTCTTCATGAAGTTGTCTCGCGAACTATTACTTCTACTACTATGGCTAACGGTTAGCAATAAAGTAAAGTAATTACATGGCCTTTACATTGACACGCAGGTCATACAATAAATTGAGACAACTCCTATGGCTCCTGCCGGTTGTCATATTCATCGACATGCAAGTCGTGATTCCTATTACAAGAACATGATCAATCTCATACATCACATATATAATTCATCACATCCTTTTTGGCCATATCACATCACATAGCATACCCTGCAAAAACAAGTTAGACGTCCTCTAATTGTTGTTGCATGTTTTACGTGGCTGCTATGGGTTTCTAGCAAGAACATTTCTTACCTACGCATAAGCCACAACGGTGATATGCCAATTGCTATTTACCCTTCATAAGGACCCTCTTCATCGAATCCGATCCGACTAAAGTGGGGGAGACAGACACCCGCTAGCCACCTTATGCATCAAGTGCATGTCAGTCGGTGGAACCTGTCTCACGTAAGCGTACGTGTAAGGTCGGTCCGGGCCGCTTCATCCCACAATGCCGCCGAATCAAGATAGGACTAGTAACGGTAAGCAAATTGAACAAATCATCGCCCACAACTACTTGTGTTCTACTCGTGCAAAGAATCTACGCATAGACCTGGCTCATGATGCCACTGTTGGGGAACGTAGTAGTGAATCAAAAAATTTCCTACGTATCACCAAGATCAATCTAGGAGATTCTAGCAATGAGAGAGAGGGAGTGCATCTTCATACCCTTGAAGATCGCTAAGCGGAAGTGTTGCAAGAACGCGGTTGATGGAGTCGTACTCGCAGCGATTCAAATCGCAGAAGATCCGATCTAGCGCCGAACGGACGGCGCCTCCGCGTTCAACACACGTACAGCCCGGGGACGTCTCCTCCTTCTTGATCCAGCAAGAGGAGAGGAGAAGTTGAGGGAAGGGCTCCGGCAGCACGACGGCGTGGTGGTGGAGCTTGTGGTTCTCCGACAGGGCTTTGCCAAGCACTATGGAGGAGGAGGAGGTGTTGGAGAGGGGGAGGGCTGCGCCAGGGAAGGGGTGCTGTTGCCCTCCCACACCCCCTCTATTTATAGGGCGAAGGGGAGAGGGGGCCGGCCCCCTTAGATCCCATCTAGGGGGGGGGGCGGCCAAGGGGGGAAACTTACCCCCCAAGCAAGGTGGGAGGCGCCCCCACCCCCTAGGGTTTCCAACCCTAGGCTCCTTGGGCCCCTTGGGGGGGCGCACCAGCCCACCAGGGGCTGGTTCCCTCCCTTGCTCAGCCCACTTGGCCCACCGGGGCAGGTGGCCCCACCCGGTGGACCCCCGGACACCTTCCGGTGGTCCCGGTACAATACCGATAACCCCCGAAACCATTCCGGTGACTGAAACTGGACTTCCCATATATAATTCTTCACCTCCGGACCATTCCGGAACTCCTCGTGACGTCCGGGATCTCATCCAGGACTCCGAACAACCTTCGGTAACCACATACAATTTCCCATAACAACTCTAGCGTCACCGAACCTTAAGTGTGTAGACCCTACGGGTTCGGGAACCATGCAGACATGACCGAGACATCTCTCCGGCCAATAACCAACAGCGGGATCTGGATACCCATGTTGGCACCCACATGTTCCATGATGATCTCATCGGATGAACCACGATGTCGAGGATTCAATCAATCCCGTACGCAATTCCCTTTGTCCATCGGTATGTTACTTACCCGAGATTCGATCGTCGGTATCCTTATACCTTGTTCAATCTTGTTACCGGCAAGTCTCTTTACTCGTTCCGTAACGCATGATCCCGTGGCTAACTCCTTAGTCACATTGAGCTCATTACGATGATGCATTACCGAGTGGGCCCGGAGATACCTCTTCGTCATACGGAGTGACAAATCCCAGTCTCGATTCGTGCCAACCCAACAGACACTTTCGGAGATACCTGTAGTGCACCTTTATAGTCACCCAGTTACGTTGTGACGTTTGATACACCCAAAGCATTCCTACGGTATCCGGGAGTTGCACAATCTCATGGTCTAAGGAAATGATACTTGACATTAGAAAGCTCTAGCGAACGAACTATACGATCTTGTGCTATGCTTAGGATTGGGTCTTGTCCATCACATCATTCTCCTAATGATGTGATCCCATTATCAACGACATCTAATGTCCATGGTCAGGAAACCATAACCATCTATTGATCAACGAGCTAGTCAACTAGAGGCTTACTAGGGACATGCTGTGATCTATGTATTCACACATGTATTACGGTTTCCGGTTAATACAATTATAGCATGAATAATAGATAATTATCATGAACAAGGAAATATAATAATAACCATTTTATTATTGCCTCTAGGGCATATTTCCAACAGTTACTACTGGACCTCGTAGGTCGACCAGAGCACGTTCCGCACCAGAGTGGTACGTTAATCCTGTCCTGGAAGTTATGTTATTAGACCATGGCGAACCTACGAACTATGAAGAAGCTATGATGAGCCCAGATTCCAATAAATGGCTTGAAGCCATGAGCTAGATAAATGCTCTTCTATACTTCTCTTTCCAACTAATGCCGCACAACAAAATTAAAATTATGATATTGACCTAGCATCGACTTCTGTTCCTATTTATCTGAGATAGGATCCATATATGAGAACAAAGTATGGACTTTGGTGGACTTGCCCGATGATCGGCAAGCCATTGAGAATAAACGGATCTTCAAGAAGAAGACAAACGCTGATGGTAATGTCACTATCTACAAAGCTCGACTTGTCGCGAAAGGTTTTCGACAAGTTCAAGGAGTTGACTATGATGAGACTTTCTCACCCGTAGCGATGCTTAAGTCTGTCTGAATCATGTTAGCAATTGCCGCATTTTATAATTATGAAATCTGGCAAATGGACGTCAAAACTGCATTCCTTGATGGATTTCTTAAAGAAGAGTTGTATATGATGCAACCAGAAGGTTTTGTCGATCCTAAAGGTGCTAACAAAGTGTGCAAGCTCCAGCGATCCATCTATGGACTGGTGCAAGCATCTCGGAGTTGGAATATACGCTTTGATGAGGTGATCAAAGCATATGGTTTTATACAGACTTACGGTGAAGCCTGTATTTACAAGAAAGTGAGTGGGAGCTCTGTAGCATTTCTGATATTATATGTGAATGACATATTGTTGATTGGAAATGATATAGAATTTTTGGATAGCATAAAAGGATACTTGAATAAGAATTTTTCAATGAAAGACCTTGTTGAAGCTGCTTATATATTGGGCATCAAGATCTATAGGGATAGATCGAGACGCTTAATAGGACTTTCACAAAGCACATATCTTGACAAAGTTTTGAAGAAGTTCAAAATGAATCAGTCAAAGAAAGGGTTCTTGCCTGTATTACAAGGTGTGAAATTGAGTCAGACTCAAAGCCCGACCACGGTAGAAGATAGAGAGAAAATGAAAGTCATTCCCTATGCCTCAGCCATAGGTTATATCATGTATGCTATGCTGTGTACTAGACCTGATGTGTGCCTTGCCATAAGTTTGGCAGGGAGGTACCAAAGTAATCCAGGAGTGGATCACCGGACAGCGGTCAAGAACATCCTAAAGTACCTGAAAAGGACCAAGGATATGTTTCTCGTTTATGGAGGTGACATAGAGCTCATCGTAAATGGTTACGTCGATGCTAGCTTCGACACTGATCTGGATGACTCTAAGTCACAAACCGGATACATATTTATATTGAATGGTGGAGCTGTAAGTTGGTGCAGTTCCAAGAAGAGCGTCGTGGCGGGATCTACGTGTGAAGCGGAGTACATAGCTGCTTCGGAAGCAACACATGAAGGAGTCTGGATGAAGGAGTTCATATCCGATATGGGTGTAATACCCAGTGCATCGGGTCCAATGAAAATCTTTTGTGACAACACTGGAGCAATTGCCTTAGCGAAGGAATCCAGGTTTCACAAGAGAACCAAACACATCAAGAGACGCTTCAACTCCATTCGTGAAAAGGTCAAGGATGGAGACATAGAGATTTGCAAAATACATACGGATCTGAATGTAGCAGACCCATTGACTAAGCCTCTTCCGAGAGCAAAACATGATCAGCACTAAGACTCCATGGGTGTTAGATTCATTACAATGTAATCTAGATTATTGACTCTAGTGCAAGTGGGAGACTGATGGAAATATGCCCTAGAGGCAATAATAAAGTTGTTATTATTATATTTCCTTATTCATGATAAAGGTTTATTATTCATGCTAGAATTGTATTGATCGGAAACTTAAATACATGTGTGGATACATAAACAAATATCGTGTCCCTAGTAAGCCTCTACTAGACTAGCTCGTTGATCAAAGATGGTTAAGGTTTCCTAACCATAGACATGTGTTGTCACTTGATAACGGGATCACATCATTAGGAGAATGATGTGATGGATAAGACCCATTCGTTAGCATAGCATATAATCGTTCAGTTTATTGCTATTGCTTTCTTAATGTAAAATACATATTCCTTCAACTATGAGATCATGCAACTCCCGGATACCGGAGGAATACCTTGTGTGCTATCAAACGTCACAACATAACTGGGTGATCATAAAGATGCTCTACAGGTATCTCCGAAGGTGTCTGTTGAGTTGGCATGGATCGAGATTAGGATTTGTCAATTCGTGTATCAAAGAGGTATCTCTAGGCGCTCTCGGTAATACAGCATCACAAGAAGCTTGCAAGAAAAGTGACTAAGGAGTTAGTTACGAGATGATGTATTACGGAACGAGTAAAGAGACTTGCCGGTAACGAGATTGAACTAGGTATGAAGATATCGACAATCGAATCTCGGGCAAGTAACATACCAATAGACAAAGGGAATTACGTATGTTGTCATAAGGTTCGACCGATAAAGATCTTCATAGAATATGTAGGAACCAATATGGGCATCCAGGTTCTGCTATTGGTTATTGACCGGAGAGGTGTCTCGGTCATGTCTACATAGTTCTCGAACCCGTAGGGTCCGCACGCTTAACGTTCGTTGACGATATAGTGTTATATGAGTTATGTGATTTGGTGACTGAATGTTGTTTGGAGTCCCGGATGAGATCACGGACATGACGAGGAGCTCCGGAATGGTCCGGAGGTAAAGATTGATATATAGGACGATGCTATTTGGACACCGGAAAGGTTTAAAGGGTTTCGGGAGGCCCCGGGAGGTCTATGGGCCTAATGGGCCAAGGGGAGGCACACACCAGCCCACATTGGGGTTGGCGCGCCCTCTCCCTGGCCGCCGGTCCTAGGGGAAGGAAAGGGGGAGGGTTGGCCCCTCCTGCCTTTTTCCCTCCTCATGAGAGAAAGGAAAGGCGGGGCGCCACCTCCCCTTGCCTTCCTCTCGTGCGCCAACAAGGGAAGGGGGGCGCGGCCAGGGTAGGAGCCCAAGGGGAATTCGGCCTCCCTTGGGGCGCCTCCTGGCTGCCTCCCCTCTCTCCCCCACCTATATATATGAGGGAGGGGGCGCCACACAAAGCCACGACAATCTCTTAGCCGTGTGCGGCGCCCCTCTCCCAAGTTTCGTCCCTTGGTCATATTTTCCGATTGCTTAGGCGAAGCCCTGCGGAGATAACTTCACCATCACCATCACCATGCCGTCCTGCTGCCAGAACTCGTCTACTACTTCGCCCATCTTGCTGGATCAAGAAGGCGAGGACGTCACCGAGCTGAGCATGTGCTGAATGCGGAGGTGCCGTACGTTTGGTACTTGATCAGTTGGATCGCGAAGAAGTTCGACTACATCAACCGCGTTAATAAACGCTTCCGCTTACGGTCTACGAGGGTATGTAGACACACTCTCCCCTCTCGTTGCTATGCATCTCCATGGATATATCTTGTGTGTGCGTAGAATTTTTTTTTTGTTTTCCATGCAACGTTCCCCAAGAGGCCGCGCTTTCTTTAAAGCCATTAAGCTAGGCATATAGTGCTCAAGTACTGGATCCACCCGGATCCCAAGGCATATCAAAGCCAATTTTAATTAACAATGACTCGTAATTTAGTATTGAGCACAAAGCAACATATATCATGCAACAATGAAGTCTAACTCTCTTCCTATGCATCGGCATGTCATAAAAGAACAATTCATGCACACATAGTAAAGGCCAATACATAGCATACGCAGTTTCTTGCAATTTTATTGTGTTGGAAACATAGAGAGGCGGAGATGTAGTTCCTCTCTCATAATAATTGCAAGTAGGAGCAGCAAGCACATGCATATTATATTCATCAAAATCATCATGTGTAGTAGTAAAATGCAACCCATCAATATAATCCTTAATAAGTGCAAACTTCTCCAATATAGTGTAGTTGGGAGAATTCAAAAAGATAATAGGACTATCATGTATGGGTGCAATAGCAACAATTTCATTCTTAACATAAGGAACTATAGCAAGTTCATCTCCATAAGCATAATTCATATTGGCATCTTGGCCACAAGCATAGCAAGCATCAATTTCATCAAAAAGGTGTATTTCAAACGAATCCAAGGGATCATAGCAATCATCATAGCATTCATCCTTTGGTAAGCACGAAGGGAAATTAAACAGTGTATGAGTTGAAGAGTTACTCTCATTAGAAGGTGGGCGCGGGTAGCTAATCCGCTCTTCCTCCTTTTGTTCTTCGCTCGCCTCATCATCTTTTTCATCCAATGAGCTCATAGTATCATCAATTTCTGCTTCCATAGGTTCCTGCAAAATATTAGTCTCTTCTTGGACAGCGGAGACTTTCTCAATAAACTCATTAATATCGGCATTATATTCATAATTCTCATAGCAATATTTAAGTTAGCATAGTTTTCAGGTCTGTAAACAGCATCATCATAATCTTCATACTTTTCAAACAAAGATTCAATTTCATAAGCACCCTTAAAAGCAACGAATTCTTCTATTTGTTCCACATCATAGTAATCATATATACCATTAGCATAAGAAGCCAAGGTTTCATTATCATTAAATTTACATGAAAAGGGAAGGTTTGAAGCCTTCATCCTAGAGCAACAAGTATAATCATATCTCAAGCATAGATCTCGAGCATACCAATACAACATATAAATTTGATCGCATAAGAGTTTCCCTTTTTGAGTCAAGCGATAATCCCTAAAGTATTCACGTTGATCCAACGTGTCTCCCATTATCAAGTTGAATGGGGTTTTCTCAGGATTATCAAAGTAGTGTTTAATATTTTTCACGTAACGAGCATCGAGGGTTTTAGGAGATTCCCCATCTCCATGAGTAGCAAGTACACCTATTTTTTTGGTATTTCGTGTTCCATATCCATACCTAAAGATAAAGAACAACTTAAAACAGGAAATAAAAACTACTTAGTGATAAAGCAAACAAACACACACGAGAATATTCACCCCACGCTATTGCTCCCCGGCAACGGCACCAGAAAAAGGTCTTGATAACCCACAAGTATAGGGGATCAATTTTAGCCTTTCTCGATAAGTAAGAGTGTCGAACCCAACGAGGAGCTAAAGGTAGAACAAATATTCCCTCAAGTTCTATCGACCACCGATACAACTCTACGCACGCTTAACGTTCGCTTTACCTAGAACAAGTATGAAACTAGAAGTACTTTGTAGGTGTAAAAGGATAGGTTTGCAAGATAATAAAGAACACGTAAATAAAAACTAGGGTCTGTTTAGATAAAGAAACAATTAAGTTAGTTTTAGTAGAGAGTTTTTTGTCACAAGAAAGTTATTTGTCCCTAGGCAATCGATAACTAGACCGGTAATCATTATTGCAATTTTATACGAGGGAGAGGCATAAGCTAACATACTTTCTATACTTGGATCATATGCACTTATGATTGGAACTCTAGCAAGCATCCGCAACTACTAAAGATCATTAAGGTAAAACCCAACCATAGCATTAAAGTATCAAGCCCTCTTTACTCCCATACGCAAACAACCTACTTACTCAGGTCTGTGCTTCTGTCACTCACGCCACCCACCATAAGCGAATCATGAACATATTGCAAACCCTACAACGGGGATCCCTCACGCTTGCGTGACACGGAGAGCACCATAGGACAGCACCAATAATAAAACATACAACTCAAACCAATCACGATCATCAATTAACCCATAGGACAAAACGGATCTACTCAAACATCATAGAATAGCCACATATCATTGGATAATAATATATAGCGTCGAGCACCATGTTTAAGTAGAGATTATAGCGGGGAGAAGAGGTGTTACACCGCTGCATAGAGGGGAGAGAGTTGGTGATGACGGCGGCAAAGTTGTTGGTGTAGATCGCCGTCACGATGATGGCCCCGGCGGCGTTCCGGCGCCACCGGGAGAGAGGGGGAGAGAGCCCCCCTGAAAGAACATGCGGTGCCCCCATGTTTGGTTTTGGTAATTGATGACAATCTCTATGGACTAATGGTTGCCTTGAGTTATATTTGAAGGATTTGTCCATAGGCTTTTCTTGGAGTCTATTTGTTGGTTTCAAGGAGAGTTTGTGATGACCAAGATGCTATTCAAGGAATTACCTAAAGATTGGTCATGTGAGAGGTTGATCAAGACTAAGTCAAAGAGTGAATCAAGTTGATCAACACACAAAGCGTAGAAGATGTACCGAGGGGGACCAAGCGATCCCATGGTATGGTAAGCATTGTCAATTACGCTTTGTGTACTAACCCATGGTCTTCGTGAGAGTTCTTTGTGGGGTTAGGTTGCGGTGTGCAAGTTCAAGTGGATCATCATGAAGAGATCACATGCTTGAAGCTTGTCGTCCATTGTGGTGACAATGGACTTGTGAAAATGTGCCAAAGAGTGGCTCATCCATAGTGGAGTATGGGGGAGCAATCAACTAGTCTTCATCGAGCGAACGCAATCAAGAAAGGTGGTCCAACTTGAGGGAGTCAAGATCGTCATCATCTAGCTCAAGTGGACTTCATGCAAGGCAAAGGTTTGCCCTTGATAGGTTTTATATTTTACCGGTCTCATGGTGATAGTTTGGAGACCGGGTTATAGGATCGATAGCTGTACTATCAAGGGGGGCTCTCAAGTGAGTAGCTTGATCGTATCGTTCGTCGAGAGCTCAAACCATTGCATCCTTGCATCATATTTCTTGATTCTTATTTGTATTTTCTTTTGAGGTTTTAGATCTTGTGGTTATCTTCGTGACAAGCTCTAGTACATCGAAAACGTATTTCATATGCTTCTTCTATCGCGTTTTCAGTGTTGGAGGTTTTACCGGTCTTTTTCGAGGAAGGGTTCTCACCATTTTCTCATGGGACTTTTCTAATTTGCTTCTTATTGATATTTCTACCAAGATTGTGTTAGCCCATGTCGTTAGCTTTCCAACAAACTTGGTTTCGTTGAATTCGGAGTCCGTTTGCAGAAGTTGTGGCAGTTTTGGTGTTCTGAAAAGGCTGCAGCGGTACTACCGCGGATTGGAGCGGATGTAATTTTTTACTACCGCTCCAGAGCGGTACTACCGCGGCTACTACAGCAGTAGTACCGCTCCGGACCAAAATCTCGTATTAGGTCCAGCGGTGGTAGGCACGGATGTATTTTTTTAGTACCGCTCGCTAGCAGTAGTACCGCTACCCTTTGCGGTAGTACCGTGAGGACTAGCGGTAGTACCGCTCCGACGGTTCTACTGGCCTTTTGCCTCCTCGCTGTTGTTTTTCAAAGGGCTACTACCGCCCTAGCGGTAGTACCGCTCCTTGGAGCGGTAGTACCGCTCTGTGCGGGCTGTGAGGATAACGGTTGGATTTTTCCCCACCTATAAAAGGGGGTCTTCTTCCCCAATGGACCTTATCTCTTTAGCTCGTGTTCTTCCCCCATTGTTGACCTTCTTCGAGCTTGCTAACTCTCAATCCCTCCAATGATTCTTGCTAGTTCTTGAGGGAAAAGAGAGAGGAGATCTAGATCCACGTTTCCACCAATCACTTTCTCCTCTAAGTAAGGGGAACCCCTTGGATCTAGATCTTGGAGTTCTTCCTGTTCTTCTTTCATTCTTCCTCTCATTTTCCTCCCTAGCATTAGTTGCTTTGGTGGAATTTGGGACAGAAGGACTTGGGCACTCCGTGTGCCCTTGCCATTGCATTTGGTGCATCGGTTTGAGTTCTCCACGGTGATACGTGGAAGTGAAGTTTGAGAAGCTTATTACTCTTGGGTGTTTGGGCACCCTAGAGCTTGTTCCTCTTGGGTGCCTTGGCGCCCTAGATGGTTGGTGTTGTTCGGAGCTCAATCATTGTGGTGTAAAGCTCCGGGCAAGCGTCGGGGTCTCCAATTAGGTTGTGGAGATCGCCCCGAGCAATTTGACGGGTACCGGTGACCGCCCCCAAGGGTTGCCAAAGTGTACGGGTTCGGTGACCGCCCCCAAGGGTTGCCATTTGTACGGGTTCGGTGACCGCCCTCAAGGGTCCCTTAGTGGAATCATGGCATCTTGCATTGTGCGAGGGCGTGAGGAGATTACGGTGGCCCTAGTGGCTTCTTGGGGAGCATTGTGCCTCCACACCGCTCCAAATGAAGATTAGCATCCGCAAGGGTGTGAACTTCGGGATACATCGTCGTCTCCGCGTGCCTCGGTTATCTCTTACCCGAGCCCTTTACTTATGCACTTTACTTTGTGATAGCCATATTGTTTCTTGTCATATATCTTGCTATCACTTAGTTGTCTATCTTGCTTAGCATAAGTTGTTGGTGCACATAGGTGAGCCTAGTTGTTGTAGGTTTTGTGCTTGTCAAATTAACCGCTAGGTTTATTCCGCATTTGTTCAAGCCTTAACCGTAATTATTTTAAAGCGCCTATTCCCCCCCCCCCCCCTCTAGGCGACATCCTCGATCTTTCACCCCCTCCTTGTTCTTCTTCCTTGACCTCCCCCCTAGACGGGAGGAGGGTTTCCCCTCTGGTACATGGCCTCCATGGCGGCAGAGGGGCGAGAGCCCCTCCGAGATTGGATCTCTCTCTCTGTTTCCTTCTGTTTCTGCGTTCCTGTTTTCTGGCCTTTCACCGTTTCTTAAATTCCCGGAGATCCATAACTCCGATTGGGCTGAAATTTTAACACGATTTTTATCCGAATATTATATTTCTTGCGGCCGAAGAAGGGCACCAACCGCCTTACGGGGTGGCCACAAGCCTCCCAGACGCGCCCAGGGTAGGGGGACGCGCCCCTAGGGCTTGTGGGCCCCTCGGGCATCGTCTCGCGTTATTTTTTTCCCCAAAAATCACATATATTCCAAAATAAATCTCCGTAAATTTTTATCGCATTTGGACTTCATTTGGTATGGATATTTCACGAAACAAAAAACATGCAACAAACAGGAACTGGCACTGGACACTGGATCAATATGTTAGTCCCAAAAATAATATAAAAAGTTGTCAAAAGTATATGAAAGTTGTAGAATATATTGGCATGAAACAATCAAAAATTATAGATACGACAGAGACGTATCACTAACCATGTTCATGATAACATTTAGGTCTCACATTTACTCATACCAATGACATAACAAACCAGCGAGCAATAATAAGATATCTCGGATGCCAACAATTTGACAAAAACAATCATGATATAATATAATAACATGGTATCTCGCTAGCCCTTTCTGAGACCGCAAAACATAAATACAGAGCACATATGAAGTTCAAGCAACGACTAAACATTGTAATTCATGGTAAAAGAGATCCAGTCATGTCACACTCAACATTGACTATACTCAATGCATAAGAATGACAATAGTGTTCTCCGACTGGTGTTTAAATAAGAGGGTGATGACTTAACAATAAAATTAAATAACATAAAAGTAAATGGATAGGCCCTTCGCAGAGGGAAGCAGGGATTTGCAGAGGTGCTAGAGCTCAAAGCTTAAAACAGAGATAAATATAACTTTAGGAGGTATGCCTTTCCTGTCAACGTCACGACCGAGAGTTTTCAATATCTTCCATGTTAAACACATTAGCGGCCGTTCCCAAGTGGAAAGGTAAAGTTTACTCCTCCTCAGCGAACAAACACAAGCTATGGCTAGCCGAATCCTCGGGTGCCCTCCATACCAACAACTTTCCGGGGGAGTTTGTTTTGTTATTTTGCGATTTGATCATGGGACTGGGCATCCCGAATACCAGCCCCTCTCTTGTAAGTACAAGTGAATAAACACTTATCGTGAGAATAATTCGCTTAGTATGGAAGATACTGACCGCCCCCTGTCGCTCCATGAGCGGTACGGACACACAAAACAGATGCTTATTTGAATGTTTATAGGCGGCACATGCAAATTTACTTAGAACGACAGGGTAATATCGCATATAGGTAGATTTAGTGGACTCATCTAGAACAACTTTGGGTTTAAGGATTTGGATGCACAAGCAGTATTCCCGCTTAATACATGCGAAGGATAGCAAATAGATTGAGAAGCGACCAACCAGAGAGCAAAAACGGTCATAAACATGCATTGAGAATAATTAACATTGAATATGAGCATGAGTAGGATATCAAACACCATGAACATAAATATCGTGGAGGCTATATTGGTTTTGAATCAACTACATGCGTGAACATGTGCCAAGTCAAGCCACTCGAATCATTCAGAGGGAGATATCATACTATCATACTACATTATAACAATTTTAATGCATGTTGACACTCAGTATAAATCATTATCCACTCCTAGCTATTTAAGCATGACATAAGCGACTATAATCTCTAATTGTCATCACAAACATGTTTACTCATAATAAGCTGAATCAAGAACGATGAGCTAAACATATTTTTAAAAACAAAAAAAAAAGAAGTTCATACCAGCTTTCCTTCACCTCAATCACTTCATCAAGTCATCGTCATTATTGCCTTTCATTTGCACGACCAAATGATACGAAAATAATAATAGTGCAAGTGTGTCGTGGACTAACCTGGAATCTACAAGCATTTTATTCAAAGGAGAAGACAAGGTAATATGGGCTCTTTGTTAGATCATCAATAATGCATATGAGAGTCACTCAACAATTTCATGTGGTCTTCTCCTTACGACAACTCAAAGAAAAGAAAATAATTTCAGAGAAATACACTGAAATATTTTTGGAGTTTTTGTTTTTTTCGAAGAAATCAAATTAACGAGAGGAAGAAAACAAAAACGAGAAAAATTATTTACACGGAAAAGCTCCCAACACGTAAAAGAAGAACGAGAAATATTTTTGGGTTTTCTTTTTAATACTACATACTACTAAACAAGAAAAAAAAAGAAGCGAGAAGTATTTTTTGCGTTTTCGAAGTTTTTCAAACACACAAGAGGGAAGCAAAAATAAAACTAGCATGGATATACAATGAAAATGGATGAACACCGATAACTGGAATGAATGTGTGGTACATGAATGTAATGTCGGTGATAAATACGTACTCCCCCAAGTTTAGGCTTTTGACCTAAGTTGGTCTATGGCCATGGGTTGAAGTATCCCTCTTCAGGATAGTGCTGAGGCTCATGGGGTTCCCATTGATAGACGGGATCCTGTGAATCCCACTAGTAAACAGGCTCTGCGGCTGCCACGGGCTGAGGTGCTGGCTCTGGCTCCTCTTCTTGGGGCGGCTTCAAGCCCCATAATAGTGTGCCTGCCTGAGGAAAGATCGAACAAAGAAGGCGCATGCAAGGTAATAGTCTCACGACTGCCCTGACTAAACACCAAGTTATACCGAAATCGTGGCGTGTCATTGTTAATAAAATCATGCCCAACCATGCTACTGTAATCAAGGTGTCTAACAGGTAAAAACTTCTCCTCAATGTCATCATGCCTAATAGAAATCTTAAAATGACTAGCGAGGCGAGAAACATAAATACCACCGTAAATAACTCCCTTCGAGAGGTTAGTGTGTAACTGTCGAGCAATCATGGCACCCAAACTCAAAGTTCTATCACTATAAAGAGCATGTCGCAAAAAAACAAGATCAAGCGAGCCGAGTGATCCACTCTCCCACCGTCCAGTCAAACAACTCCCGGCAAATAATGAGTAATAATGCAAAACGGGAAAATACAAACTAGCAACTCTAGCCTCATAAACTCCTCTCCTCTCCCCCACAGTAACTTCGGATATAAAATCCGTAACATCACGGGGGTGTGACTCTATAGGGCTGCCCTCAGGTGGAATCAAACAAGCCTCACAAAATTCATCAAGTGTCATCTCTCTAGGAGCATCATATAAGTTGAATGTAACAGTGGGTGGCTCCCCCTTCTCGCACGTTTTCGGTCAGCGCTGCTCCAGAGCGTCAGCGCCCGCATTCATGCCCTGCCAGAGCGGACGCGATCGCTCACTGGCGCCGGCATTGAAGCGGCACGCCGACCGAGAGAGCGCTGCTCGCGCCGCTTCCTGGTGCTGGCGACTACTGCGCATTCAAACGACACAATGGTCGCCCGTTTGTCCGTCTGTCGCCCACATTGACGGCACGCGATTGCCGATGCGTCTTCTCCGGCGCCACCCGTCCTTTCCTCTGCCGCGCACCATTGCAATAAAAACTGGTGCCCCGGCCATAACCGCAGGCATCCAGCTCTGATTCATCTCGGCACCACTCCCACCATGGATTCCTCCCCCGCCAATGCTCTCTGGGACGGGCTGACGTCGAACTAGAAGAAGGAGATGGCCGCCATTGTTGCCGGCTGGCTGGCCGGCAGGCAGCTGAAGGACGACGACGTCCCCATGGAGAACGCTGCCGACGACGAACCAGCGGCACTCTCCTCCTCCTCCTCTGCGCCACTCTCGTCGATGCATTGCACCATGATCATCGGCGAGGCTCGTGCCCATTACATGGACATGGTGTGGGAGGAGCGGGAGGAGCAGTTACGGGAGGCGCAGACCGACGCCACCTACAACCACCACCTCCTGCAGGAGCAAGTGTAGGCGGAGGAGCAGCTCACCGTCGGCATGGCTGTCGCGCTGGACGCCGACCTGGCAGAGCAGGAGGCGCTGCTCGAGTCCTACCGCTCCAGATCCGCCTCGCCCGCTGGCGGTACCGCCAGCGGGTGGCGGAGGTGTCGGCCGCCTACAAGGAGAGCGACGATGTTGAGCCCACCAAGCTTGGCCTCGACGTGCACTACAAGAAGGACATCGCCGAGTCCGCGCCTTGCCACAATGACCACGAAGCTGGCACGTCCGCGGGCGCCGCCGGCAGCGAGGAAGAGTAGTGCACGGTAGGTCTTCGCCGCTTGTGTCCCAGGAAGGCCACTGGTCCTCCCATCCCGTCGAGGTCAAGCTTGGTGGGCTCAACATCGTCAGCCGATTAGCCGCTTGGCGGCGATGTGGAGGCGGACAGCTTCACTTCCCGGGCCTCCAGAGCTGAGAGAGCCGAGGCGAAATTGAAGACGGTGAAACTTCAGTTCTCGGGGCTCATGGTCGAACATGAGGAACGGTCGTCGGCGACCATTTAGACCTAACCGGACAGGCTCCGCTTAGTTGATGTAAATGTAATAAAATACATCATGTTTAAATAAAATCCAGCCTTCTTTAAATGAATTTTGTCCGATTAGTTTGTTCTCCCGCGTCCGTGTTTGCGGACAGGTCCACTTATCCATGGATGGATGTGGGAGAAAATTTGCGGGTTGCGGTTGGAGAGAATAGTCCGGGGAAAGGTACGTATCGGGGCCGCTTCGAAATCCAACCGCTCGTCCACGCAATCCTGTGATACCGTCTGTGATTGGTCCTCGACACGTACATCCACGTCATTAACCGGCCAATCCAGAACGGGCCCGCCCTCTGGAAAATTACACGTAGACGCAGCCCTACGCGGGCCCGCAACTATACATACCGCCCGAGCTCCGTCCCCTTTCTCCACAGAGTTCCGTTCCTTTTTTCCCCCTCTACCTCGCACAAGGAGCAGCAAGCAATCCGGCGAATTGATAGGGGAGACGAGGAGCATCGATGGCCGCCGCTCGAGCCCGATGGCGGTTCCTCGCGCTGCCCCTTGCGCTGTTCCTCGCGATCGGCTCGTCGCGCGGCCTCGACGCGGCGCCCAAGCCCCCCGTCCCCAAGGCCATCTCCGTGAGTCCCCCCCACCCCCTCCCTTCTAATCTCTCTTGCCACGGCTCGACCGATCGGAGCTGACGGGCCGACGCGGCTGCCGGATCCGCGCTGCAGGACCTGAGGGAGGCGATCGTCAAGGGGCTGGGGCTCCAGTCGGAGGAGCTCAAGGTGTCCGGGTTCGACGTGAGGGACGCGCTGGTGGGGCACGCGGTGGCGTACGAGTTCGACATGGAGGTCGGGAGGAAGGCCGTGCCGGTGCGGCTGCTCGAGGATGTCAACCGGTGGGACTTCGTCGACCTGCCCATCTTCCGGTCCCAGGCCGACGCCGACGACACGGCGCTCGCCGAGATCGGGCGGGGGAGCTTCGACCCCACACTGCCGCCCTTCCAGCTCGCCGGGCCCATGGAGCTCTGGATCCAGGACGGCGACGACGTCAGGCTCGCTTTGCCGGTATGATCAGATGGTTTGTTTATTTTTGCTGTATCGCTTATCTTAAGGTTGGTTCAGAGTTGTGGCTTGTTGATATGGTTTCCTTGCCTCTGCCTGTACCTGAAATCCCAGAGAAGGAGAAGTTGCTGAAAACAAAGGGTCAGGCATGCTCACCTTAGTTATCTTTGTTTAGGGCTAGTTTGGTTTGCGTCCTCGTTATTTTTGGGAGTGCCTAAGACTCGTCTAGATGAGATATAATTTGGTCTCATTCACCTGAAAAACAAAACATATCAAAGTAGTACTACAACCCACGTCAGCACACACGCATCTTATAGTATACATCCAATGGCTATAAAAGTGAATGAGACATAACTAAAACTCAGCTAGATGAGTTCTAGCAAAACTGTTATTTTTAGCCTGGCCTGGAGCATCCCTGAAAGTTGCCTGAGATTCGTTTGGATGCTGCCTGGAAAAGCCTGAAGTGGCCTGGTATGTAGTAATCTTGGAGGACGTCAAGATGGGGACTGGACGAGGTTAGGAGTTAGTGACAGGGGAAAGGTGTGCTACTACTGACAGATATTGTCATCATTCATCTTATACATATGTTAAGACGGGGATCTAACTTTGGGGAGAATATTGTAAAATAATTCGGCTCAAAACATCAAAATGTAAGTACGGTCTCTCCTGCACACAAAAGAAGAATATATACTCCCTCCGTTTCTAAATATAAGACCTTTTAGAGATTCCAATATAGACTACATATGGATGTATATATGCGTATTTTAGATTATAGATTCACTCATTTTGCTCCGTATGTAGTCCGCATTGGATTCTCTAAAATGGCTTATATTGAGGAATGGGGAAGTACAAGATTAGACCGAGCTTAACATTTCATTCCCCCTCCAGTCCAGTATCAACAGAATTGGTAACACTGCCAAGGACCAAAAACACATCTTTTGTCTCGAACATCAAATGTGGCTACTGTCATGGGCTAGATATTGTAGAGCACTTAGCCTAGGTTTCTTATGTTACTTCAAGAAATAAGCAGAAGCAGAGACCATCTTCAGTCATCACATGTTGATAGTGCCAGCTGAAATGGCTGGCTGACTTCTGAATATGTCTCCATAATGAATGGAAGTGCTCTTATGTGTTTAGAAGTTGTATCACTGTTGTTGCGAACTTTTATTACGATGATGAAAGCTCATATCTGAATAGACAGTAGTGAACTACTAGTTGACATTAGGGGGTTGCACATTGTGGATTCCTTACAGTGGTGATTTTAGATAGATCTCACTCACTGTGAGGATGTGTTTGTTTGTACCTACCTGCAATACACTGGAATTCATCTTAAAGCCTTGAAAAATTAACGTTCATTTAGTTTCTTGTTGTGTGTGTGCGGGCACATTTTCATCTGACCAAAGATACGACATGGCATTCACATACATGCCAGCCATTGTGGTGCAGCCAGTGGACAGATATTCGAGTTTATTGAATCACTATACATGTAGTCATGAAATTTCATCATATCGCATATGCAATGCTAATATTTGTTTCTGTACAGCATGATGTGGAAGCTGGAACCCTGAAGAAAGTTGTTCTTGCTGATGGTGCGGTGGTAACAGTGAAAGGTGCTAGGGCGGTGAGCCTCCGCTTGCCCCTCGAACTACCACTTCCTCTCAACCGCACCACATACAAGGGCCGCCTGTCTAGCTTGCTTTCCATTGCTCGAGCCCTACGCGGTGCGGCTCGGTCTAATCAGAAACCCCTGATGTCCCTCCGGATCGAGGGTCCAACCTCCTTATCCTCAACCCCTTCCATGTCTCCGAATGACAAGCTCAAGCTCAAAAGGTTGGCCCCAGGTCAAGTGGAGCTCTCCTCGCGTGCGATCCCTGCTGTCACAGACGATGAGGATGAATCACCTAGCCCCGGATTGTGGCCCTTTTTGTCATTGAATACATCAGATGGCAGCCTGCAGGGGCTTGAAGAACTACTGGCGAAGGTTTTGGGTAAGAAGGCGGGTGAGAAGGGCATGTTCAAGTTGGTGAATGCACGGGCCTCGGCACAAACATATGTCAAAATGGGATTCACGGTGGAGAAGCAGATTGCTGATGGAGAGGTGAACTGGTCTAACTTGCCTGAGTGGAAAACAAAGCCCAAGAAGTTGAGAGCGCACTATGAAGTTCTTGCTCGCGTGGAGCGTGGCCAGGCGATCCCGGAAAGGATCGCCCAGGTGCAGCCTTTCCAGGTCGACGAGGCCATGTCTGAGAGCATGCTCACCGGAAACGTGTCGAAATCGAAGATGGAGGTGGTAAACCCCCCACCGGTTTATTTCACTTTGTGAGACTGGGAGGGGCTGGAAGCTTTTCATTTCCAAAGCTCTACTTGGGATGGATGTGGCAAAAAGTACTGATTTATGAGTTAACATGGAACTTGTGTGTTGTACTGGCTAGCTTTGTAAATTACGGGCGTGAGCAAGGAGGCCTTACAGTGAAGTGTAGCAATAAGCAAATTGTATGTACACAGTACACATCTCAAAGCAAAGCAAAAGCGCTTAGAGCATGGGATGGCCATTTTGGCTCTGGGGAACCTTGATGAACAGTCAATTCAAAACAAATAGTAAATAAATTTTAGAAGTTCTGATTTTTTGGTAGGTGTTTCATGTCAGGTGCAACAAAGGTGTTTGACAATTTTCATGTGAATCGGTGAAAAAAGCAAAATTAAGTTAACATTTGAAGGTGATATTTGGCGTTTGACCTTTTTTTTTTGCACATGTCAAAATGCTAAGAATTTACAGATATAGCATTTGCGTGTGATGACACATCCATTTATTTATTTATTTGACATTTGCAAAAAAAAAACATTTTTAATGCGCGGAGCATATGCTTCTTAGGCCTTGTACAATGGGAGGTGCTTAGGGAGATGCTTAGTAAAATAAACCGAGTTTTTCTTAAGCATCGGTGCTTATTTCTGTAGGACAGACGTTTAATTAAGCGTCTACTCTCTACAAATAAGCACCGGTGCTTAGAGAAAAACTGGTTTATTTCTCTAAGCACCTATCCCAAGCACCTTGCATTGTACAGGGCCTTAGGGCATCTACAACGTAGGCGCTAGGCTTTGATTCCTGGCCGTTTTGATGCAATTGATTCCTGGCCGTTTCGATGCAATCCCGTTCAATCCTGGGATTTTGGCTGGCATCGACGCCAAGCCTGTCGTCCGGCGCTTAGTCTTTGTTTTTTTTCATGTTACAAAGTTGAGTCATTTATTTTGGAACGGAGAGAGTACATTTCTAACGACTGCAATGTCTATCCTCTAGCTAAAAAGGCGACTCGCTTAGCGCCTCAATAGGCGCCCGTGCGATTGGGGGCAGCGGACTCCTCCACCCATTCATTTTCCTTAATTGATTATTTTAATATTCTAAGCACCCACACAGGCGCCTCTCCATTGTAAATGCCCTTAGAGGCAAACTCGATTTCCGATATAGCATCAAGGTGATTGATTTTTATCTCCTGTGTACGGCTTAGATGTAATGCTAAGAGCATTAAAGAGTGTAGCAAAAATTCTCAATATCCCCTCAAGAAAAAAAAAATTCTCAATGCATATATGCTTAACTTGTTGTAACTAAGAATATTTTATTTTAACTATTTAGCAACTAAATTTTTTCATGCATTGATGAGCTTCCTTCATTTGAGTCATTCACATAGGTTCGCACTTGGCATTGGTTCTTTCTGGGTCATCAAAGTGCTTTCTCCTTCTTAATTGCATTTTTTAGCATCTTCTCCTTAATTGCTTTGTCATGTCATTGCTTAGCACCTGTATATCGTGGAGCATTGGAAGGGCCTAATTGAAAATTCTATCCTCCCTCGCCTCCAAGCTCCCTTATCAATAGGGCAAACCACGAAAACAACCACAACTAGAGCGGAATACACAACAAAAATCTATGGCGTACACCTAGAGGGAAATTGTGACAATCATTGGAATTTTGCCTATTACTATTATTTATAATAATTTCTACGGAAAAACCAGAGGCCTATAGGAGTCATTTAGGCATGATAAGGGGTGTAATAATTTTGGTCTCACTACGCTAGTGAAGCATGTTGGAGATTGACATGTAAGGTGGGTTGCTCCACCCACCATTGAGAGCTTGAAAAGGCAGATATATGTGTGCTCCTCCTTCGCCCGCCGCGCTTCGCATCGACTACTTCCCCAACGTTGACAACCTCTTCCACCAACGTGTTGCTTGTTGATGATGGCACCACCACTTTGAATGTCTCTTCATCCACCATGATGTGTGTACTTTTGTCCTTATGTTAGGGATTGCTTCCGGATTATTAGTATATGCATGGTGTTTTCATCTTATCTAACTGATTACATGTCTACTGTGCATATAACAATTGTTCTTCATGATTTATCTATTGATTTTTTGAATTAAAATATATGAAAAAATGCTTAAATATTCAACATAAATTAAGTTTGCATTCATGATCCATGTAACAAGCTGCACAAAGAAGTGTAGAGCAATTAGCTCATAAGGACCACCATTGTCATGCACCACTGTGCCCTCACCTCCTTCCCTTATGTGACAACCTTTTTTTTTTGCGGGGTGTGACAACCTAATTTAATAGGAATGATAGACTACTCATATCAATAAGATGCACATTCTTTTTCGGAACCTTCTCTAAAAAAAAGCTCCAGGTTAAGCGTGCTTGTCTTGAGGTAATTTGAGGATGGGTGACCGACCTGGAAGTTATTCCCGAGTGCACAAGAATGAGGACAAAGTGCATATGTGGAGCAGTCTAGATCTCGACAGACGTAACGGCCGGGAACCGTGGTTGTGGCCGGGGCATTACAGATGGTATCAGAGTAGACCCTCGCGGTTTCATGGGCATGTGTGCGGGTTAGTGGCGTGGGCATGTGGCGCATGGCGTGTGTGGCTCGCCGTGACACATGGCATGGCATGTGTGCCTACACTAGACACATAGACGTGTGCCAAGAGGGAACGTTTCTGGTGGGCCTATGATGATGTTAGTTCCTTTGAGTGAAAGTATATGTGATATTCTGTTTTGGTATGAATGACAGACTATTCATATTAATAAGGTGCACCCTTTTTTTTGGAAGCTCATCTCGGAAGAACTTCTAAGTTAAGTGTGCTTGCCCTGGGTAATGTGAGGATGAGTAACTGACCCGGAAGTTCTTCCCGGGTGCACACGAGTGAGGACAAAATGCGCATAAAAGACTAGTGTTGGTCTAGATCTCGCCATATGTAACAACCCGGGACTGTTGGTTGTGGCTGGGGCATTACACCTTCACCCATCAAGCTCCCATGTCGCCGGCCTCAAGGATTTGACATCGTCGTCCGTACCAGCCCCATCTATCTACCGGAGCCTCGCTGCCTCCTGGTAGGGTCGCCGTCGCAACCACGCATGAGTCAGTGCAGAGAGGTATAAGACCATGCATCATCGTCCCCTAACTCTTCGCTTGCTTATGTGGGGAGCATTGATGCCGCCTATCAGAGATGATATACTTTTTGCGCTATATGTGTTAGACCGAATGTATGTCTGCTTGTTCATGCTTCCAACTACGTTCTCTGGCTTGGCATGGGCAATTCAACGGGCATGTCCATGGTCCTGCCATTATCCTTGAGGCCAAGGATGATAAAAATATCGGATTGGCATGTGCGATTCTTGCAGTGGTATCAATACGATGCATCAACCACCTCTCTTCTCGAGGTTAGCCCTTGAAGAGGCACCATTACTGGAGTTTGAAGCCAGTCATTGCAAGTACAAGATGAGATATTATCCAGCAGATGGGGTATATATCTAGCATGAGCCACAATATTTAAGCCAATATCGGACCCTCAAGGTAACAAGAGAGGTCATTTTGTGAGGTAATAGGAGAGATAATGGGTGTGCATTTGGGGTGTTGCAAAGACCAATATGCTATTCTTGCTATTATGCATGACATACATGTGATCATGCACAACATGATCATTGAGGGCAGACTTGGTTAAGCGATGGTCCATGGGTGTGAGGGCATGGGAAGGCGGGCAGTTTGTTGGAATGAAGACTCGACCGCAAGATTTGTTCAAGTGCACTAAGAGATCGAAGACCTTGCTTCCCATGAGCAACTCAGAGATGATTTTGTGGACTTGTAGGCATTCCATGGTCGGCGCATAGTTTCTTCATGTTTGTTTGATGACACCATATTGGCAATGTACTATGAGCTATGTCTGAATTTAATTTGAATTAAACTATGAAATTCAAAAGTTATATTCGCAAGTGTGTGGTGCATGATAAAAAATTGTTGGATTAGTAATTGATAAACCGTGAAGTTATTCGTAGTGCACTTGCATAATTGGAATAGATAGATAAAATACAGCTAAACCGTTTTACACAATCAGTGATATATAAAGAAAAATGTTTCCTGAATCTTCCCTCCTTCACTAAAATGGTCATTTTGGATCATCAATTATAGAAAGATGCTCGGAGTTACTACTACTTCTAGCTTCTGCAACAAAATGTACGGAATTCTAAACTTTCTTTATACATTGATGACTCTGACTCAAAAAGGAGACCATAAGTCCAAGTGGCGAGGATGGGCCGATGACGTCCTCGTTATTGGTATGTGTCTTGATGGGCATGGTTCGTCATAGTCACTGTATTATTGCATAGATAATCTCTTACTCCCTCCATCATGATTTATTAGTTCTGTCGAAATTTGAGCCTAAAGTTGATAAAATTTTGACCAACAAAATATGAGCTATATGCCACAACAATTATATCATTGGTGGCATATACTCCCTCTGTTCCAAAATAATTAAAGTTACACTAGGATTTTTCTAAGTCAAACCTTTTAAAATTTGATGATCAAATTATAGAAAAATCCACATCAAGATCTGCGATATCAAATATATAAAAAATATAAAAAATCATTTCATAATGAATCTAATGAAGTAATTGGCTTATAGATGTTGATAAATTTTGTTATAGGCTTGGTCAAACTTAATAAAGTTTGACATAGGACAATGCTAGAAATTCAATTATTTTGAAACGAAGGGAGTAACTCATAATTTATTAGTTAATTTTTAGATTGAAATTTGACTTAAAATTGGAGAGGGATTTATAAACCGAACGGAGGAAGTTCAACTCACTCGGCGGTCACACGGCACAGGTTCCATGCGAATATTCTCGTGTTGTACTCGCAGCTGCAAACGAGTCGAGTTCGAGAGAGTTGGACTAGACTCAGCTCAGATTATACTAAAATTCGAGCGAGCTCAAACTGAGTGAAGCTCAAGGTCGAGCCGTACAAAATGGCTCGTGCTCAGCTTGTATCGATCTCGAGCAGATCACAAGCTATTTTTGAGCTAAATAATAAGATGATTTTATGAATAATCTAAGGAAATTTTTCAAACATTATAGCCAACACCACAACATAGAAAGCCACTATAAAAATTGACTTATTCTCTCTCAACTGACGACTAACACTCGATAAGTAGGGACCAATGAAATAGAAAGATAGCAAAATGAAGGTACGTCTGCTCTTAAACTTTGGCTGAGAATAATAGGATATTTGACAGACGACTGACCACACACCATGTTGAGGCTAAATTTCTCCTGCTTAATTAGGCCTCCATGTTTCCTACTAGGTAAAATTAAGAAAAATTGTACACGACATATATGGAAATACATTATATTTTTTTAAATATCAAGATTATTTAATATAATTATATAACATCGAGCTATCGAGCTAAAATCGAGCGAGTCAGTGTTGGCTCAAGATTAATTCGTTGCTCTATCGAGCTACATAAAGTGTACGTACTCAGCTCATTTATTTTCAAGCCGATCTCGAGTCGAGTCAAAATACGAGTCGATCTCAAGCGGCTCACGAGCCTTCAGCTTTTCTTGCAGCCAGATCTCCACCGCTTCCATGAAAACGTAGCAGTTGGGGCCTGGCAGCAATGGCTGCTTGAAGCCTTTGAACAACCCGGCACGTGGCCCGCCTCACACCTCTACCCACCGCGGCCCGGTTCTCACCGACAAGCATGGCCCGCATATCGGTCCATCCAAACCTCTCCCTGCACCACCGCCCGCTCCTCCCACAGATCGCACCGCCACCACCACGTTGCCCTAGAAGGTTTCCACCCGGTCCACCGCAGCAGCACACAAAGGGCAAAGCGACCGCAGCGGGAAGGCACCAGAGCGGGACCCGAACCGGCCGCCGCGCCGCCCCGAACGCAGCCGCCGCCGCGCCGCCCACGCCCCCGCTCCGCGACGACGGGATGGGGCGAAAGGGGCCCAAGGGGTCCAAGGCGAACGGCGCCGCCCTCACGAAGGCCGCCTTGGCCGCCATGAGCGAGGAGACGACGGTCCGTATCACGACGGTGCTCGAGGACTTCCGCGCCTCCGACGCCCAAGGTTCGCGCCATCGCCTTCCTATCACATTGGATGTTCCCGTTTCTGTAGGCGCCTAGCGTTCTCTCTCGTTGTTTTGGCGCGATTCCGTTGTGCTGCGGGTACGGCACGCTCCATGTGCAGTGGGAGCTAGGGTTTCAAGCCTTCGAGCTTAGGATTGAGGGCTGCTCATCTTATCATAATATCACCAATCTAATTCCGCAGCCGTTATTTTGGGCACTCGTCCTTCTTTGTTGCGCACCCGTTGCTTAAGACTTATTTTGCTAGCTTTGTGTTGTACTTGATGACCAATGCCACCAGCGTATCTAGCTTCACTGCTGGTCCAGAGTGTGGTTATAAGTAAGATAAATGTTTGTCATCTAGAGTTTAAATGCTGCGACAATGCCTATCCTGACTCTGGTTAATCGGTCATAAGGAAGGTGAATGCTCAATCAGTGTTCTTTGTCGCCACCACATGTGCTATTTGTACCAATACTAGTTTTACAGTTTCCTTCTGGATAAGTTAGTCTGTTTTCTACCAAATAGCCTTCCGTAGGTCATGCAGTGACATCATTTGACTAAAAAAGGAACTTGCTAATGTTTTTTGGTTGATTTGCAGTGTCCCATTTTTCTATTCTTTTGAGAAACATTCCAGATTATTGTTGAAGAACTGTATGCCCACTAGACTGGTAACATAAAATTGCCTAACTGGGTGACAGGGTCTTATATTAGTTGGTTGTAAATATGTAAGTCGTGGTTATGCTTTCAATAAGGTAGTTGCAGAAGCTTAAATGGTCTTCACGATATTCTTTTAATCATCTCTAGAGCCGTTGCTCGCTACTACCTTATTGCTGCACCAAGGTGTCCATGCCAAGTTTAGTGGTCTATGGGGTGTTATGACCACCATGTGTTTTGATGTTCTTTCATGTTCTGGACCCAATTTCAGTATCAACGCCCCCCCCCCCCCCCCCCCACATATTTTCTGTTATGGATCTCCTTATTGTATTATTTGCCACCTCTACTACTGGTATCTTCTGTTTATTTTATTGTATTGACCTTTATTGAAGCATGCATGGTATTCTTTTCTGTGTTATACTCTGAGCAGAGAAGTAAAATCTACACATTTTTAATTTGCAGTGCACACATTCGAACCTAGTCTTACCAATCAAGAGCGGGCTGCAGTCCATGCTATGTGTAAAAAGATGGGCATGATATCAAAGAGTAAAGGGTGAGTTATTTCCTAACTATAATGGATGCATTTTGCAGACTTCTTTTGGTGAAGTGCTAATCGATAACTATGTTTGATCTATCTTCTCTTCATCAATCTTCATGCTGACCTATATTTGCAGTATCGACTTACTTTTTATCTGGTGTTTATTCTGAACTCTATTCATTAACCGTAGGTATGGGGAACGGCGATGCCTTTCTGTTTACAAAACTAAAAACACACAGGTGCCTGGTAAAGAAGAAGGCCCTAGCAAACTCGGATTTTCTGAAGAAGCAAGACAGATTTTGCTAGATCTGTTTACACACTATCCTCCTGATGATGCTGAATTGAATGGTGATGCTGTCAAGAATCCTGGCGATAAGGCTGCTAAAATTCGATGGAAGACAGATACGGCCTTTTCCAGGCCAGCTGTGCAGAAACATGATATAGCAAAGAAGGTCAAGATGCTTACGTCTAAATTAAGTGATCCTAGACAGTTGAGGAAGGTTGTATATTCTTGGCTTGATATGTTCCTTTTTTCACCATTTAATATTGCCAGTCCCAGAATTCTTCCCTTGTACCTGGCATATGTGGTATATGTAAGTTGGTGCTGAAAGTTGCACACATGTATACAGATCGGTGAAGACAGATCCAAACTTCCGATTGCATCCTTCAAAGATCACATTTCTTCTACCCTAGAAAATCACCAGGTATTGTTCTTTGTGCCAAAGCTTTATCATACTTAAATATGCAAGACTGCAAAACTGTCGAAAGAGATAATTCAACTTGGAATGAGGTTGCTCCAAACTAGCTTTTGTGTGATGCTTGGATCAAGTTGGTTGCTGGTTATGTCTTTTCCCATCAGCGGCAGGTTTAATATCAAGATAGTCTAGAATTTACATATTTTTACTCCAGAATTGCCGAGAATCTGCCAGTGTCTTGTACCACAGCTTCCGTTGTTATAGTAATAAGTACTCCCCCCGTCCGAAAAAACTTGTACCTCAAATGGATGTATCTAGCACCAGTGCTAGATACATCCATTTGAGAAACAAGCTTTTTCGGACGGAGGGAGTAAATAACAACTGTCACAAAAAGTAGTGGATATTTATTTCGTCATTTTCCTGTCTATTTATTTAATTTGATCCATTCATTACTATACTTCGCTAAATGGACATTCCCCCTGGCATCTGGTGTGATCCTCTTGTATTTCCTATCAGGTGGTTCTTATTTCTGGAGAAACAGGCTGCGGTAAAACTACCCAGGTCAAAGTTGTTCTGATTCTTTCCCACATTTAATTCGGAAATTCTACTTATTATTGTTGGTTTGTTGGTCTAGTCCATTCCCTATTTTCTTTCATTTCAATCTTGTTCTATTCTCGTCTCAACAATATGCACTCTTTGTGCTTGTGCAAATATCTCATAGTTTAGATATCTGCAGTTCTCTATGTAGAATTGAGTGGTCTTATGCCACTCAAAGGATGCGTTATATTTCCTATAATCTTTAAAAACCAGTATCTTCTAATCCATGTCCGTAATGTAATACAGTGCAGTCTTTAGTCGTAGATACTAATGTATTTTGTCTATTGAAACTTGCTTCACATGTTCCTGGGTTTGACTTGGTTCATATTCATATGATAACATCTCCATACTAAAAGACTGGTTAAGGTCAAATTTGTTTTCATGCATACGAATCGTTGAGAACAAATCTTGATTGTGATTTTTGCTAGTGTTTTTCCTTCTTTTTCCATCTCATTTATCTTCCCGTTCTTACTTAGGTTCCGCAATATATCTTAGATCATGTGTGGGGCAAGGGTGAATCATGTAAGATCATTTGTACTCAACCGCGGCGGATATCAGCTATGTCAGGTAATTTTACTATTAGTTATGTCATAGGCCATTGATCATTTCCTGTTCTTACTATTTGTTATGTCATAGGCCATTGCGTCTAATTCTTTTGCCCTTATCTGTTGGTTTGATGTAAATTATGCTCTGTTCTGTGTCTTACACAGTTGCTGAACGAATCTCTGTTGAAAGAGGAGAGACTGTTGGTGACACAGTTGGGTACAAGGTATATTAGATTTTCAGAATTTCACTTTAGTCCATTTGTCGATCGAATTTGCTAAACTGTAGCCATTTCAAAGCACTCCCAGTTTGTTTTCGGATTGCCCCTGAGACTAAACTTGATCATATCTACTATTAAAGGGGAGTTGGTGTTTATAGGTCGTGGATTTTGGCTTCGTTCGTTCTCCCCACCCCCACCTCCTCATGTTACACCGTTTTTTCCCTCACCGAAAAACAAGCGCACCATTTTGGAAGGGAAAAAACAGTGCACGGTCCGATCGCTGCCACGCACTTTAGTCCCGCACATCACAGCGATCCAATTACCACCGCAACAGACACATCAGCAGAGGCAGAGGCAGTGGTGGCAGTGCCGGTGGAGGTCGATGGCACGATAGAGCAGGTGAGGCTGACGTTTGGGACTGGCTATGACCCTCTAATGGCCTAGCTCGTCTCCGGCTGCCGGCGACGTCATGCTCTCCTTGATCCTAGCCAAGGGCGTGTTTATGTTGTCCGCCGGCAGCGACCACATGGCCAACACCTACTTCAATTCAACATGCTCGCTCGGAGGTCCTACGTGCCATCCCTCTTGCGCATCCCTGGTGGTCGCCCATGCAGCCGCCTTCCTCAACGGCCTCCTCTTGGCCACCACGCGTTGCGTCGCCGTCATTTCCTTGCTGCCCCTGCAATCCATCCCACTCCCACATTTTCCACGCTACCAGTCCTGAAGCAACTGCCACAGGGCTTCCCTATTACTTCAGCCCCGATCAGAACGAGTGATGGCAGCAGCCACCAATTATTATTTTTTCAAGGCAAGAAGTGATACAATCCATTCTCCGTCGTTCGCTCCTTTATTAGGTCCCCATGCTCAATGCGTATGGTATGTCTTAGTTTGTTGTTCCGTGGCAATGCACGGGCATTCAGCTAGTTAATGAGTTGCATTCATTGCACTCTGGAATGTGGGGCTCCTTGGCTGATTTGATGGAGCGGTATCAGCAGATTATACCTGGCCATGGGCAGCCCGGCCTGACCCGGCCCGAAAAAGCCCGACCTGGCCCGGCCCGACACTGCACCCAGCTCGGGCCTAGATTTTGAGCCCAAAGGCCGGGCCGGGCCCACCGTTTTTGCCATTTACCGAAGGGGCCCGGCCCGAGGCCCGGCTGGCTTTTACACGTGCGGGCTGGGATTGGGCCTGATTTTCTAGGCCTGACGCCCGGGCCGGCCCGGGCCTGGGTTTTCTGCGTCAGGCTTGGCTAGGCCCGGCCCGAGGGATGGCCAGGTATACAGCAGATACTTGCAAAGATCAAATCAAGCAGAAGAAACAAGGAAGTTAACTCAGCGCCATCGGCCACCTTAACACGAACAGCTTGGGATTTACATTAATATGAATTTAGATAAGTTTACCCTTGTGGTCATCAGATGTATTTTTTGTTGGACCATTTGATGGCTAAACCACCGAAGTTGGAGAACTTCACCCCACAAATAAGTCCAGGTCCTTCTATTTTTTACCAAACAATGGGGCTTTTGTGAACATAATTTTCTTTTCATTCAAGTTGTTCTTTTCTTGGGAATTTTTAAATCTTCTCTTTAATGTATATATATCTCATCCATTTTTTTCTTTTTAATAAAATGTAATATATGTTGATATGGGCCCCTTTTTGGTCTTATTCTATTGTTTATTTTGATTATAGATACGTTTGGAGTCGAAGGGTGGGAAGAATTCGTCAATCATGTTCTGCACAAATGGTGTTCTCTTGAGGGTGTTGATAGGAAGAGTAACTAACATTTCAAATAGGCAACGCGCGGCTGATGATGTAATTATGGGGATAACACACATTATTGTGGTAATAATATTTTGTTCTTAAACTTTCAAATATCTTGGTCACACAATTGTGTTTTGAGGTGTGACATGTTCTTGTTATGTTATGCTGCAAGGAAAGGTTTGATGTTAGTAAATACTCCCTCTGTTCACAAATACTCCCTCCGTCCGGAATTACTTGTCGCTCAAACAGATGTATCTAGCTCTAAAATAGTGTTAGATACATCCGTTTAAGCTACAAGTAATTCCGGACGCAGGGAGTATAAGATGTTCCACCTTTTTTTTCTTTTCTGATTTGGATGTATATAGACGCATTTTAATGTGTTTGTTCACTCATTTTAGTCTGTATCTTGTCCATATTGAAATATCCAAAACATCTTATATTTGTGAACGGAGGGAGTATAACGGTAAAGCTGTACAGATTACCAAGGTATTTTCTAGGGTATAAGACGTTGTTGTTGATGATGATGATATCATGTGGGGAACAGCAGTGGCAAAAAACTCGCTTTTCACCAAAGATTTTGCTATTTCCAAAACATTTTACCTGTTTCCTAGTACTCCCGTTACACCCTTCCACATGTACCACATATTATTATATTTTTTGGTATTATCAAGAAAGGAGTATCTCTATGGGGCCTCCTTGTTAGTCCAAGGCAAGTTCTTCGCAAATTAACCATGAAACAGATTGTTTGTGAGCTTCAGATATAATTTGGTCAGTGTTTGGCTTTTCCTAATATATGAATTTGTATTAACTTCCTATCGTTCACAGCGAACCTGCAACATTGTTGCAAAACTGCAGCTTGCGCACATATTGCACTTAGCCATTTCATTAGATTAATACTTCACTAGAATCATTTTAGATGTATATATTGGGCTTTGTGTTGTTCTATATAGCATTTGAATTAATACTCGCTTTGATTCTCCAGGATGAAATCCATGAAAGGGATAGGTTTTCTGATTTCATGCTTGCTATCTTGAGGTATTTTTGTAACACAATTTGTGCATATGTTGCATAAATATCACACTGTAATCCTCTAATAATATTTCCCGACCAATTATGTGTAGAGATTTGCTGCCGATGTATCCTCATCTTCATTTGGTAAGAATTATTGTCTTTGTAATTTATTATTCTCGTTGATAAAGTAGGTCCATTTTATACTACTCAAGTATTGACTAGATTTTAGAAAATCCAACTCACCATTGCCATATCTCGAATACTAAATTTTGTCTGGGCATGTTTCCTCGGTCGCAAGAATTCACTGATGCAATTAACAGGTGCTCATGAGTGCAACGATTGATGCTGAGCGGTTTTCACAATATTTCAACGGATGCCCGGTTATTGAAGTCCCAGGCCATACCTATCCGGTTAGTAACACTCCACATTTGCATTATGTGGCTGTAGATCTTTAATTAGCTGAAAGCTTTGTTGACAACTACATTTTTGACAGGTCAAAACTTTCTATTTGGAGGATGTGCTTTCTATTCTGCAGTCTGTTGGTGATAATCATCTTAATCCTGAAACAAATGATCTGGGACTTGACAGTGTGCTAACCGATGATTACAGAAGCTCAATGGATGAAGCAATTAGCATAGCTTTAGTCAGTGATGAATTTAATCCTCTCATTGAGCTTATTTCTATAGAGCAGAACCCAGAAATCTTCAACTACCAACATTCAGAGACTGGTGTGACACCTTTGATGGTTTTTACCAGGAAGGGTCAGCTTGGGGATGTCTGTATGCTTCTATCATTTGGTGTGGATTGTTCTGCACGGGATCATGATGGAAAATCTGCATTAGATTGGGCACAGCAAGAGAATCAGGTAGAGGCTTATGAAGTTATTAAGAAACATATGGATTGTAGTCCTGCAAAATTACCTGAAGAAAACGAGCTGCTTAAGAAATACTTGGCAACTATCAACCCAGAACACATTGATACTGTGCTGATAGAACGCTTGCTTAGAAAAATATGTACCGATTCCAATGAAGGAGCTATCTTAGTCTTCCTTCCTGGTTGGGAAGATATAAATCAAACACGGGAGAGGTTACTTGCTTCTTCCTTTCGGGATTCTTCAAAATTTCTTGTACTGTCACTTCATTCCATGATCCCATCTTCAGAGCAGAAAAAGGTTTTCAAACGTGCACCAGCAGGTGTTCGTAAAATTATTCTCTCAACCAACATAGCGGAGACTGCAGTAACAATTGATGATGTTGTATTTGTTATAGATAGTGGGAGGATGAAAGAGAAAAGCTATGATCCATACAATAATGTGTCTACACTTCATACTTCTTGGGTATCTCGAGCTAATGCAAGACAGCGTGAAGGACGTGCCGGTCGTTGTCAGCCAGGAACTTGCTATCATCTTTACTCTAGATTTCGAGCAGCTTCATTGCCAGAATTCCAAATTCCTGAAATTAAGAGGATGCCTATTGAAGAGCTGTGTTTGCAGGTACAGTCTTAGGTTCCTAGCTAATACTTCTGTTGTCCCTAATGTTTAAAGTAAACACAATGCTCCTCAGTATTACACTTGGCAGCAATGAGATTATCATGCTGTAGCAGTAGCCATTTTTATTCTTTCAATCTTCGCGATGCAGGTCAAACTGCTTGATCTAACAAGATTATCTTGTTATCACTGACAACTGTTTGTTGTTTCAATTTTTGTGGTGCAGGTCAAACTGCTTGATCCAAACTCTAAAATAGCGGACTTTTTAAAGAAGACCTTGGATCCTCCAGTTACAGAGACTGTAAAAAATGCTATTACTGTGCTTCAGGATCTTGGTGCTTTAACTCAAAATGAACAATTGACAGATTTGGGTGAAAAGTTAGGTTCTCTCCCGGTCCATCCATCCACAAGCAAGATGCTCCTGTTTGGTATATTGATGAATTGCCTTGATCCTGCATTGACATTGGCATGTGCAGCAGACTATAGAGATCCTTTCTTCCTTCCTATGGCTCCGGATGAGAGAAAAAGGGCTGCTGCAGCCAAGGTTGAGCTTGCTTCATTATATGGTGGATATAGTGACCAGCTTGCTGTTGTAGCAGCATTTGATTGTTGGACGTGTGCCAAAGAGAAAGGACAAGAAGCTTTGTTTTGTTCAAAGTACTTCGTAGCTTCAAACACCATGAATATGTTGTCTAGTATGAGGAAACAGCTACACAGTGAACTAGCTCAAAGAGGATTTCTTCCTGCTGATACATCTGCCTGCAGCTTGAATGCTAAAGTTCCAGGTACTCAAGTTTTTATGAAAACAGGAGTTATGAAACACTGCATATAATGTGGTTCCCTTGTGTCCTTTTCCTGCTTTGCAATATGAGTGGTAATACGTACAAGGATATATATGTTTATATATGCAGCAAGTCATTTGATTCACCACTTAAGAGAAGCTTCCGTTCTCTCAAGTGTGTGTGGAGGTTTCTGTGGCTATTTAAGTAGAAAGCTGCATGCATTGGTACTTTGAAGAATTACAATCTTGCAGAAATTTCTTTATTGTTCAAACATAGGCATCACATCCTTTTAAATCTTAGTAGTTACATCATGCAAACCATGGTTACACATTAGTTTGAATAAGATAATGTCGCAGTCAGTGCTATTGTATATATGTGATTTGGTTACCTGGTTCTGTTGAGTTTAAAGTTGTTACTTATGCCAATCACAAGTTTAATGCATTACAGAATTTTGTATTGTATTTCAGATCAATCTTGTTCTAATTTAGAAGCAATCCATTACATACATTTTCGTTTGTAGTAAAGCTATTTTTAATGCATGCACTGGTTTCTATGTTCATTTTCAAATCTAGCTTTGCAGCCTTATTATGTTTAAATTTGACGGTCCGTTTTCTTGCAACTTTGGTAGGTATCATTAGTGCTGTCCTTGTGGCTGGCGCTTACCCAATGGTAGGACGATTGCTCCCTCCTCGCAAAAATGCTAGAAGGGCAGTTGTGGAAACAGCAAGTGGTGCCAAAGTTCGACTACACCCGCATTCTTCCAACTTTAACTTGTCATTTAATAAATCCTCTGGGAATCCACTAATGGTATTTGATGAAATCACTCGAGGTGATGGTGGAATGTATGTAAAGAACTGTTCAGTTGTTGGATCATATCCTTTACTTCTGCTTGCTACAGAAATAGCTGTTGCTCCACCTGATGATGTAAGTGATGAGGATGATGAAGGTTCCAGTGGGGATGAAGCGGGAAAAAGCACTCTGGGACAACAAAAGGAAGAGATTATGTCTTCTCCCGACAACACTGTTTCAGTTGTTGTTGATCGGTGGCTCCGATTTGATGCTACTGCTCTGGATGTTGCTCAGATATACTGCCTACGAGAACGCCTAGCATCTGCTATTCTTTTCAAAGTAAGATTCAGTTATCTTGTTATCACATTTTCTAATTTAATCTGGTAACTATGCACTATAATTTGCTCTGGCTTCCATCTGATGTTCCATAAAGTTTCATGCATCATCTGTCAGGCATATTATCGAACTTATGTTCAATCCATTAGCTTTTCCCTCTTCTGGTCTGTACAATTTGTTTAAAATACTTGTCTCATTTTGCTTGTAATACAGAATCTTTACTAAGAAATATATAGCTATACAAATGATCACACTTAGGATAGAGCATGTGGATCATAAGTTGTCACCTTCCCGTCAAACTGTCAAGAGGCATATGAAGTTTGTTACTTTGTCTTCTTTCTGATGAAAGGATGTTTTGTACAGGTGAAACATCCACAGGATGTTCTCCCGCCTGCTCTTGGAGCAACGATGTATGCGATTGCTTGTATCCTATCGTATGATGGCTTGCCTGGTAATTTGGCAACAAAACATGGTTCAGGTCAGAGCTCAACAGATGCTAGCGGATCAGCTGAGGGAAGGAAAGGTGGTTTTATTCCGCCTGGTGGTTTCCTTATGTCATTGCTATCGGACGTACCGCCCAATGCACCTCATCATCAGAAGTCATCTAACCATCCAGGGGGTGGTTCAGGGCATATTAGGTCATCGAGGGCCCCCGCTGGTAGATTTAATCAGTCGCAGCAGCGTCCTGGCCGCAACAGCTCTGGACCAGGGAGTTCAGCATCACAATCTTTCAAAAGACAGCGGGACGCTGCACGGTGACCGTGGCTCACATGTAATTCAGTACTGGATCCCATGCTTGGATCTCACAAGAAAAGTGCCATGGTTGGGAATTAATGAGTATTTTGCGGTGTTTGTTGGGACGAAGGCAAAATGTGCAAGCAAGGAATGTGGAAAGGCAAATGCCTTAATCTGTCAAGGAGGCCATAAGATGTGCTGTTCACCATTTGCAGTTTTGCATATGAGTACATCTTGTTGTTCTGTTCGCTTGCTGCCTAGCTCTCTTTCAGGCCGGTACTACAGTCTAATTTCAATTGATGGTGTATCCGTGTCTGAGGACGGTTACTGTACGTGACAGTTGGGATTTAGTAGCATGCGTTTAGGAGATCTACGAAAAATGTACGGACGTATCTGTATCCTGTGTTTTCCTGCCATGCTGTTTTCGTGCCATGACCCATGACATGAGCAAACAGCTGGGAGCTCCGAAGTTCGGGTTCTTCTGTCCTTCCAATGAAATCCAAAAACTATGTAAAATACAAAAACAAACGAAATTTTGTTTATTATTATTTTTTTTTGAGAATTTTTTTTAGTTTTTTTTTAGGTTGTTTCTGTCCCGTTATTGGATTATTTCTCGTCTTTTTTATTTATTTTTGTTTTATCAAATTTTGGAAGTTCTGTGCTCGTTTTATCGAGTTCTTTTATTATCCCTATGGCTGCTGAACACGGCCAGAGAGCATGTGCATGCACCTTCTCCCCTGAAAGTGTTTTTGTATGCAATCTCTTTACATGTGCCTGTTTTCGAAAAAAAGTTATGTCGGTTTTTAGATTGTAGACAACCATTAAATGGTTGAACTGTAGCGGTGTGATGTGGATAGGCCGTCTGTAGGATTGCGTCGTAGATTCAAGTGCATCCGTCTGGCACGCGCACACTCCTCAAATTGATCGGATATAGCAGTACGTTCTTGATGGAGTGGGGTGATAAACGTGCTGGGTCACAGGGCCAGATTAGGCAGAGAAGACACCAGAAGGCCTTCGTGTAGCACGTGCCTGGCGGGGGAATAGGATGCCAACGTGGTAGCATGTGGAGTTCAGCACGGTGTTTATCGCGCCGCACAGCTGGAGGAGGCCGACAAGCATTTAAGTGGCGTGGCGCCATTGGTGAAGCAGAAGTGCCTCGCTTGCTGACCGCACAGCGGCGCTTCCTTGGCGGCATCTCATTTCGCGGGGACGCAAGCAACCATGTTCTTTTTTTTTTGAACATAAAGATTTTATTAACTTAGAAGCATTTTACAGAGACAAGCGTGAAAGGAAGCACGCTGGATACAGAGAGAGTTTCCCTGATTGAACAAAGTCCTGCATCAGAACACAAGCAACGAAACAATACAGGTCTGTTCTGGACTTTCAAAGCTAGGCGTGCAAGATGATGGGCCTTGACATTGTTTCCCCTGCTAATGTGAGCAACTTTCCTATGCTGGAAAGACGGACTATTTTGTATCTGAGCAAGAAGTGGCCTGTTGTCCCAATGACCTGGAGCAGAGAGAATGTCTGTTGCTTTTGCTGCCAAAGCTAGAACTGAGCAATCTGTGTAGAAGTGTGGATCCTGAACATTGAGTATGTCCGCCAGCCTGGTTGCAAGCATGAGACCAAAAGTCTCAGCTTGAAGAGCAGAAGAAGCCGGAGGGGACATTGCCGCAATGTGAAGTTGCTGGATGCGATCATTACTATGAACCTGGATGGAGACTCCAATTCCTGCCTGCTTAGAAGTGTGGGCTGGTTGTATTTCCCATACAGCGTCACAGAAGATTGTGTTGCCTGTAAAAGAATTTGAATTTTGTGTCGCTGGCCGCACCAATTGGTCCTGTAAGCAATGCTCCCCATGATCTTCAACATGGGTCTCTTCTAATTTGGTTCCTTGTATAATTGCGTTCGCCGCTGCATACACCTAAGAGGGCCTGCAATATTTCCTAGCAAAGAGAGCATCGTTTCGAGATTTCCAAAGGCACCACAGAAAAGTATATAAGTTAGAAAGATTAATTTGTGGATGGCCAGAGTTAAGCAAAGTTTGGATCATGCCTGGAATAGAGCGATTAGTTGCAGCAAGGATTTCAGTTTTAATAAACCATGGTGAGCAAAACCAGGCTGCTTTAGAGAAAGGGCAAAGGAAAAGAATATGTATTTCATCCTCTGAATTTCCACGCCTAGAACAGTTTTCATTTATGTGTTTATTAAAACTTCTCACATGATCAAGCCTCCGCCCGAGGGAAGCCGCGGGCCGCGGCAGCAGTTTATTCTTTTTTGTTTGTTTGAGGCTAAGCAGTTTAGTCGTTTGCCTGAATTTGCTCGTCCCGGTCCAAGGAAGAAGCTAAATGACTCTTCAGTTAAAAAAAGAAGAAGAAGCTAAATGACTCTTCCCATTGGATGCGTGTGTGACCGAGGAGGTACTGCTAGGTGCATTATTGCTCGTATATAAGCATAAACTAATCGGGGTCCGGCGCTGTCATCAGTCCCCACCCATTAGTCTCTGGTCAACTCCAAAGTGAACCCAGCATGGACACAGTATGCTAGTACTCCCAATATTTATTTATCAGACAACCTATGGACCCAGGAACTTCCACATGAACAGTTGCTCCCACCCGAGATCCGGTCAAACAAGACGTAGCAAGCCAGGCGTCAGCCTCTACCTCAGGCTCGCTCCAAGGAGGGGGAGGGGAGCGAGGAGACCATCGGCACAGGGCATGGCACCGAGTCACACGCCGCAGACGATGGCGGGGTGCTTGATTGAGTTGAGGGGTGGGCCGGTGGGGTGTGTCGTGTGGTACGGCTGACGGGGGACGCCCGCATCAGCGAGCCCTACCACCGAGCGCGTGACGCTGCGCGTCCCGTCACCGCGCGACTTCACGCGCCCCCACTGTCACCCCGTGCCATCACCACTCACACGGAACGGATCGGGGTCAGACCCCACCCGCCCCGAATCTCCGGCCAAGTGGACGGACCGACCGCGGGAGTATTATACTGCCAACTGCTCCTACTTTACGACGCCTGAACTCAATTATCTATGGGTACGGTACAGAACACAGAAGAAACAGGCGATAAGAGCATCCGCAGTCGGGCGCCTTAAACCTGTCTATTCGTCCGGGCGGGCCGTCCATTCACTGTCTGGTCATCGGCACCCTTCATACTCAGTTCAAATATAGGGCGGATATAGAGGCGTCCAGGCACGCTCGTCACGTCGGACCCGATCCACGCTAGTCCATCCGACCCCACATAAAATTCTCTCCATCCGCTCGCCGCACCAAACCCTAGCCACTTCACTCTCCTCCTCTCTCCTCCGCCACCCAATCTCGTCTCCGGCTCCTTCCGGTCGTCTCCAGCATGGCAGACAGTGGATCTGAGTCCTTCACCTCCAGATCCGTCGACCCCGAGCTCATCCCACGCGGCCTCGAGGAGGAGATGGCCGTCCGGCTTACGCTCGGCCGCGTCCGAGAGGAGGCCCGTGCACGGCTGCACTCGAACTCCATCCGTCGGGAATCCATTGCGTCCGCCCAAATGTCGCATGGATCCGGCGCTAGGCCGGCCGTAGCTGCCTCGCCGGAGGCCGTGCGGTCCATCTGGCGTCCGAACGCGCTGGCGGGCGCGCAACCCCTCTGGTGGCGCGCCGATATTGAGGACGCACCATCGTCCCACGAGGCCATGGCACGGCGTGCCCACCATGCAAGGCACCAGACGCAGGAAGCAGCGGCAGCCCTCGCGGCGGCGGACGTCGGCGAGGCGGAGTCGCATTCTTCGGCGCCTCGTATGACGCATCAGTCCGGGCGCCGCAACCGCATCGTGGTGGACGTCGGTGGCTTGTTCCCGTAAAAAATCGCTCCGTTGAATGTAATAATATGTATTTGAGGTTTCTGATTTAAGGTATCCGGATGTGAAATACGTTTTTTGAGGGATGACCGATCATTGTCCGTGGACGCGTGGACGTTTGAGGGTCGGATTTGTCTAAGTCCGTCTGTAGACGCTCCAATGACAACAGCTCGCTCTAGCTGCATGGCCGCTCTCCTCTCCTCGCCCCGCCCCGGTGCCTGCCGACACGAGCGAGGCGCGTGCAACGCCATCCTGATCGCCAGCCAGCCAACAAAGATCCCGAGCGAGCGAGCTGCCACCATCGCTTCGCCTAGACCTGGCCATGGGCTACCCGGCCCGGTCAGAAAAAGCCCGGCCTGGCCCGACCTTGCCCACGGGCCGAGCCTGGGCTTGAGATCTAGGCCCGATGACCGGGCCGGGCCGGGCCCGGGCCCGTCATATCTGCCATTTAACGAAGAGGCCCGACCCGAGGCCCGACGGGCTTTTGCAGCGATGGGCCGGGCTTGGGCCTGAAAACTAGGCCCGACGCCCGGGCCGGGCCGGGCCCGGGCCTGGGGTTTTTGCCTCAGGCTTGGTCAGGCCCGGCCCGGCCCGAAGTTTGCTCAGGTATAGCTTCGCCGCATCTTGGCGCCGGCCTCCTCCCACCCTACTTTGCAGGATTCCGAGTACCAGTGCACCGACTCATGGTTTGGCGCCGAGAGAGTATGAGGCTGTATCTTCCTTCCCTTGCCTTTTCGTCGTTATTGAAAATCTGCGTGGAGCTTGCCTCCTGTTGCACGGCTCCTGGATGTGAACGTGAGCTCGCCCACACTCCATTGTGTACTCTGCTGTGCTCCACTTTTTATTATTACAACATAAAAAGAAGAGGGGAAGGTTCGGGCTGATTGAGACTGATTTTTTCCGTCATGTCATGTCCACATATCTCTGGGCGGGCGGCTTGGGGGACACTCACACTATCGGAATAGTATCATCTTCGGTGTTACGTACAAGAGATGTGACCCGTTTTCATGGCCTAGGACGTCTCTCTCTTGGCCGTATCCTTTTTCGGCTTCTAGCCAAGGCACATCGTGGTGGCAGTGGCATCGTTTCTCAACCGTAGATGTCAAGTCCACAACCAGCATCTGCTTCCCAGTAGTACTACTAGTAGTAGTCAGCAAATCATACAAACCACGATCCACCAACTATTGAGGAGGACTGAATTTGCAGAGAACATTTACTTTTCAAGTTTATTGCATAAAATACCATCTATTAGTGTAATCCGTTGTAGATAGCTTTAATCCATCATTTTCATTATGTTGACATGATTCATGATAGGTAGATCCTGCTTGTGAGTTCAACCGTGGCATAAAAGCATGCAACGATAGTCTGTTCAGGCTAAGTAAAACCTCTAATATCTCCTGAAATTATGGTCAAAATGAGCCAAAAGAAATTCCAGATCAATACTACGTTTACTAGATTTTTGTTTGTACTTTTTGAAAATGTTAAATTTTGAAAAAGAAAATTCGACCAGGCCAACAAGCTCCCAATATTTTCAAAACATGTGGCCCAAATAAGGTAAAATTTTCTCAAATAAGTAAATGTGTATATATGCAATTTACTGAATTTTGGGATTCTTTTTTTTTTTTTGCGAATCAAGAGCTTACATTACTCAAAAAAAGGGGGGGGGGGGGATTACATTGACCTGAATACAATCAGCTAGAAAAGTAGGCATATAATTAATTATAATGAGCAACAGTAATTGCGAGTATTGGCAGTTTTTATTGACCGATTGATGTTGGTCCTTTTTTTTGCCTCGTGGATTCACTCATTAGGAATCGTGTCAATGTAGTCGAACAATGGATTATAACTAGTCGCAACAGGTTACCCCAATAGATTGTGTTTTGTGCAACAAACCTAACGAGTATGTGTTCTTGCAAAATTAACCCCAATAATTGGTGTTTTGTGCAATTTCTTCTAGTAGTAGTAGACCTCGAGGTTGAGGGTTCGCATACTATGTGATACAAGAGCGAAGAGTATATAAAACAAAGTGAACACCATCCATAGACATGTGGTAAAGACAATACTCTTCTTTTTGTTACGGAAAATCAAGAGAAAAATTAAATAGAGGCAAAAAGACAGTTTCTTGATGGATCTTGGAGCACTGACCAAAGTGATGTCTATGGCTCTTGCCAAAAATGTCGAGGCTCAGGGCCCGAAGAAGCGCAAGCACCCCGTCGAGACTACCACAGACAAGTTCAAGGCCATCGCCCTGTCCAAGGCCCCTCTCCGGGATCCCTCGTTAAGCCGGTCCAGGTAATATCTCTTCTTGACGATCTTTTTGGCGATCTTGATCGTGTTTTTTTCATCTAACTTGTAAAGTGCTTGCTAATATGCGAGGTGTGTGTGTAATGTACACGCAGTACTAGTAGTACAACTTTCTGGGTGATCTTGCATGTGATTTTGTGTGCCAAATGACGGTTCGAAATGGCTCTTTTGACAAAAACATGCGAGAGGTTGACATGCATATGATTTTTGCACATAACATTGATTTCTTATAGATTACTTTCAACTACTTTATGAACATCAATGCTAGCTGTAGGAAATGCAAGATTTTAGCTCCCGTGCCTTGGAAGAGAATATAGTAGCCTCAGTAACTTGTGTTATGTATATTGTAAGTAATCCCTCTATTCACAAATATAAGATGTTATAACTTTTTTGTGTATATGATGTAGACATGTTTTAGTGTCTTTGTTCACTCATTTCTGTGCGTATATGTAATCTTATATGGAGTAAAATATCAAAAGTCATCTTATATTTGTGAACGGAGGTAGTAATATAATATTTGGTTTCTGTTTGAATTAGAACCAGGTCCGCTGTGGATATGAAGTTCTCGAAGTCATGCCGTGTGAACTAGAAGACGTGAGGATGTGCAATACTAAACTATCCAGCTGCCCTGTCCTTGTAGCCACATGTTGTGAACAATTGTTTTCCTGTAGCATTGTTGTCAGGTGTGTTCTCGAGGGTGTACTTCACCACAACAATTTCATAGTTGTGCCTTCATTTACGAAGGGTGTGGTTCTTGTAAAGCTTCCCGACAAATCTAATGTGAACTGTCTTCATCATCATGTTTATGAGTGGAAAGACCACTCTGTTAGGTTCTCCAAGGTCGATGAGATGGTGAAGGTGCCGGTAGACATCTCTCACGGAGTCTATGGATTGGTCAGTTATGTGGGGCACATCCCGTAGGTCAGTGGCAAGAAATAGTCTGCAGAGTTTAATTAGTGCAACTTTGCTTGTCTGTAGTAAGTAATATTGTTCATTACTTGATTTGTGTGTGTGAACCCTGTATGGGTTAGTACTGCCGCTTTTGTTGTGTGGTGAATCCTGAGAACACTCTATGTTAATATTTGTCCACTCAATTCAGTCTGTATATTTTGAAGTATCTAGATCATTTTTTTGTGTGTGGACGGTTAGAGTATATATCAGTTATGGTTACACTCCAATATATGTATGCTACTTGATTCTTGTTCCTATAAATTATTTGCTACAAAATCTCTATGTATAGAAAGTGGGTTAGACTTAAATGTGCTTGCCATGTGATTCATGATGCTCTCTTTGTGTTTTAATTCTTAACTTTTATGTGAGCATCATTGAAATTATCATGCCTAGCTAAAAAGGCATTAAAGAAAAGCGCTTGTTGGGAGACAACCCAACACTATTACCTAGTATTTTTGTATGTTCACATGATTAAGCTACTGTAGTAATCATGTTTTATAGCTTTTGTTTCAATAAAGTACCAAGTAAAGCCTTTGGGATAGTGTGGATGATAGTTGACTTGATTCTGTGCAAAAATAGAAACTTTTGTGCCCAGTAACAAAATTGTTAAAAAACACTGGGGCGTCGAAAAATTCAGAACTTTTTACAGTTGATGGGTATACAAATTTTTTACGTTGTCCAAATTTTTCAGAAATTTTTGAGTTACAGAAGTATGACCATAATTCAGAACATTACGTACTGTTCTGTTTTTGACAGATTCTATTTTTAATGCATAGTTTGCTTGTTTTATAGTTTCTATGGCTTATATTGGTCAATATAAGTTATAGAAATTGTAGGGTACAGTAGACATTGTGTGAGAACAATTATGAATCTTATATTGACAGTACCAAAGTGAATGATTTGTCTTTATCATACTAACCCATCTCACCAAGTTCCGTTAAGTTTTGTGTGATTGAAGTTTTGGGTGAGATAACAATATGAGGAGAATAAGAAGTGACAAGACCCTAAGCTTGGGGATTCCCAAGGCACCCCAAGGTAATATTCAAGGAAGATCCAAGCAACTAAGCTCGGGGATGCCCTGGAAGGCATCCCCTCTTTCGTCTTCAACATTATCGGTAACCTCACTTGGAGCTACATTTTTATTCGTCACATGATATGTGTTTTGTTTGGAGCGTCATTTTATTTTATTAGGATTTGCTTGCTGCTATTTAGGTAATGTTTTGCATCTTTTATTTCAATAAAAATGTCAAGTATAGCCTTTACCATACTTATTTTGCAAGTCTATATGTGGCTGTTTGAAAACAGAAAGTTGCACGCTAGTGCATGAATTCTTGAGAACAGTCAGAATGTGATAAAATATTGAAATTTTTTTCACAATAAGATATGATAAATTTTCTACAGTTTGGTAATTTTTTAGAATTTTTGGAGTTAGGAAAGTATGAGTGTAATTGCACTCTTTACAGACCATCCTGTTTAGACAGATTGCTGTTATGTTTGCTTGTTTAATGATTCTATTTGAGGCTAGGAGTATTAAATATGCAGAGGCATTTAGTGTGCAATGTTAAATAATAATCTTAGTGATTTGCTACAGTAGATAATGATAAGGTTATGCATTGATTTATACTAACTTATCTCACGAGTTCTTGTTGAGTTTTGTGTGGATGAAGTTTTTCAGATTTAGGGAAACCGTGATATAAAAGGAATTAAGGAGACACAAAAGCTCAAGCTTGGTGATGCCCAAGGCATCCCAAGTCAATATTTCAAGAAGTCTCAAGCATCTAAGCTTGGGGATGCCCTGGTAGGCATCCCACCTTTCTTCATCAACAATTATCGGTTAGCCTCGATTGAGCCTAAGTTTTTGCTTCTTCACATGAGTTGTGCTATTCTTGGAATGTCATTTTATTTTGTTTTGCTTGCTGTTTTAATAAAATACTTAGATTTGAAAGTTTTTAAATAAGAGAGAGTCCTCAAATAGCTACCCATTTACTTAACTACTAGCTTGAACTTCACTTATATCTTTTCGGAGTAGCTTGTCATTTACTATTGTGCTTCACTTATATCCTATGAGTAAATTGTTGAATGAATTGAATATCATAAAGTTTAAATTATATGTGCTTCACATGCTTGTATTATACCTAGTAGTAGCTTCACATTGGGTTTAGAAAGTGAAATCTTTTGAAGCTTGACAATCACAATATTGGTCATACGAGCAATTCATGAATGATTAGTATAAGGACGAACTTTCACATACAAATATATTATCTTGGACATCTTCTATGATTGTGAATACCCATTAATTATTTTCAAACTTGAGCAAATTAGTTGAATTTGGAAAAGAAAGACAACGTAATGAGTTATGGTTGTGTATATTTGCATAGAAGTTATATTGTTATGGATCCTCCAACATGTGGTGTTTGCCTAGGATCTTTTGCTAGCCAAAAATTTGTACTAAGTAGAGATACTACTTGCGCATCCAAAAACCCTTAAACCCAGTTTCTTGCCATGGGTGTCCACCATACCTACCTATGGATTGAATAAGATCCTTCAAGTAAGTTGTCATCGATGCATAAAGCAATAAAAATTGCTCCTAAATATGTTTGATCTTTTATTGTAAGGGAAAATAAGCGTTGTACAAACTTGCGATGGCAAAGTAATAAAAGCAATAGACAGCATAATAAAGGTTGCTATCATAAGGGGTAATATAACGTGACGTTTCTTTGCACTAAGAGCTTAGGCATCCAAAAATAAAAAGTGCATGACAACCTCTGCTTCCCTCTGCGAAGGGCCTATCTTTTACTTTTTAGTATTTAGTTTTATGCAAGAGTCAATAGCATACATCCTCATTCAACCTCAATTACTCTCTAGTTGGTAAGCATCATGTGGTGGGGAAAGATCTAGGCACATATGGCCAGTCAAATATATTTGATCATGATTTATTATTGTTGACAATTATCTCTATGATAAATGAGTTGGGAGGCAAAACATTAAGCCCATATCTTTCTCTGTGTTCGATGGATGCCATTTGTTCTAAAAATATGCTTTGAGTACTAGCAATTATAGAAGACTATATGATGATTGAGTATGTGGAGCTCTTACTTAGAATCTGTTGAATAAGTTGAATTGCAATTGCTTGGTGACTAAGAATATAGGTTGTTAAGTTTCAAGAGAATTCATTGTTTGAACCATAACATGTGAATTGGTTGCTACTTTAACATGAGAAGTTTTACGAGAAAGAGTTGCTGTTATGATGCTAGGAAAAGTGATTGAAATTATCATTGATCAAACTTATGCACTATGCTAGCATTCACACTTCATAAATTATTTCTTTTATCATTTACCTACTCGAGGACGAGCATGAATTAAGCTTGGGGATGCTGATACGTCTCCAACGTATCTATAATTTATGAAGTATTCATGCCATGTTTACAACAATTCTATATGGTTTTGGTATGATTTGAATGGAACTAACCCGGACTGACGCTGTTTTCAGCAGAACTACCATGGTGTTGTTTTTTGTGCAGAAATGAAAGTTCTCCAAATGCAATGAAACTTTTTGACGATTTTTTTTGGAACAAAAGAGGCAATAGAAGCTTCGTGGGAGGACCAGAAGATAAGGGAGGTGGCCACAACCCACCAGGGCGGGCCACCCCCCTCTGGCGCGCCCTGGTGTCTCGTGGGCCCCTCGAAGCCCATCTTCGCGTGAAACCAACGCCAAAAAATCCTATAAATACAGAAACCCCCAGAAATAACCCTAGATCAGAAGTTCCGTCGCCGTAAGCCTCTGTAGCCACGAAAAACCAATCTAGACCCTGTTCCGGCACCCTGCCGGAGGGGGAAATCATCACCGGAGGCCATCTTCATCATACTTGTGGCCACCATGATGAGGAGGGAGTAGTCCACCCTCGGGGTTGAGGGTTTGTATCAGTAGCTATGTGTTTAATCTCACACTCTCTCTCGTGTTCTTGATTTGGCATGATCTTGATGTATCGTGGGCTTTGTTAATATAGTTGGATCATATGGTATTTATCCCTCTCTATCTTGTTGTGATGAATTGAGTTTTCCCTTTGAGATTTCGTTATTGTCTGATTGAATACTTTTATGGATTTGAGAGCACTTGATCTATGTCTTGCTATGAATACCCGTGGTGATAATGGGGTATCATATTGATTCACTTGATATATGTTTTGGCACTCAACTCGCGGATTCCTGAGGTGACATTGGGGTAATCTATGCATAGGGGTTGATGTACGTTCTCGTCTTTGTTTCTCCGGTAGAAATCTTGGGGCACTCTTTGGGGTTCTTTGTGTTGGATTGAGTATTATGAATCTAAAATTGTTTGATGCATATCGTATAATTAACTCATGGATACTTATGGTGACATTGGAGTATCTAGGTGACATTAGAGTTGGTTGATGCGTATCATATGGTGTTATTTTAATACAAACTCTTGGATAGATCGATCGGAAAGGATAACTTGGTGTTATTTTAGTATGAACTCTTGGATAGATCGATCGGAAAGAATAACTTTGAGGTGGTTTCGTACCCTACAAACAATTTCTTCTTATGTTCTCCGCTAGATAAGAACTTTGGAGTGATTCTTCGTTGCACGTTGAGGGATGGTTATGCGATCCAATTATATTAGCATTGTTGAGAGATTGCACTAGTGAAAGTACGGACCCTAGGCCTCATTTTCAAGCATTGCAATACCATTTGTGCTCACTTTTGTTACTCGTTACCTTGTTGTTTTTATTGTTACTATTATAAAAATCAATATCTACTATCATTACTACATTTGTATCACCATCTCTTCGCCGAACTAGTGCACCTATACAATTTACCATTGTATTTGGTGTGTTGGGGACACAAGAGACTTTTTATTATTTGATTGCATGGTTGTTTGAGAGAGACCATCTTCATCCTACGCCTCCCACGGATTGATAAACCTTAGGTCATCCACTTGAGGGAAATTTGCTACTGTCCTACAAAACTCTACGCTTGGAGGCCCAACACGAGTCTACAAGAACAAGTTGTGTAGTAGACATCACTGTCTCGCACATCGGTACCACCTCCAGCTTCAGATTGAGCACCGGCACCTACTCCGATGGCACTGGCTCTAGCATTGACAGCGGCATCAGCTTAGTCTGATCCACCAGAGATTGGGCACTGACCGCATCAGTTGATCAGGCTAATCTACCAGAGGATCAGGAACCAAGACGAGCACCTGCTCCGAGACTGGCACCAGCTCTAGAAGGAGCACCATCTCCGGCAGCAGCAGTAGTAGCAGCACTACCAGTCGGACCGCCACGGGCACCTGCAACGGCTCCGGCACCTGCACCAACACTTGAACTTGCACTTGCATCTGCTCCGGCCAGTGCAGCGGCAACGGAACCAGCACTTTGATACGTCCATTTTGCATCATGCTTTTATATTGATATTTATCGCATTATGGGCTGTTATTACACATTATATCACAATACTTATGCCTTTTCTCTCTTATTTTATAAGGTTTACATGAAGAGGGAGAATGCCGGCAGCTGGAATTCTGGACTGGAAAAGAAGCAAATATTAGAGACCTATTCGGCACAACTCCAAAAGTCCTGAAACTTCACGGAGAATTATTTTGGAATATATAAAAAATATTGGCGAAGAAAGCACCAGAGGGGGGCCACCAGCCATCCACAAGGGTGGGGGGCGCGCCCTACCCCCCTGGGCGCGCCCCCCTGCCTTGTGGGCCACCTGGCAGGCCCCCGATGCCCATCTTCTGCTATATGGTGTGTTTTGACCTGGAAAAAATCAGAAGGAAGCTTTCGGGACGAAGCGCCGCCGTCTCGAGGCGGAACTTGGGCGGAACCAATCTATGGCTCCGGCGGAGCTGTTCTGCCGGGGAAACTTCCCTCCAGTAGGGGGAAATCGAAGTCATCGTCATCACCAACGATCCTCTCATCGAGAGGGGGTCAATCTCCATCAACATCTTCACCAGCACCATCTCCTCTCAAACCCTAGTTCATCTCTCGTATCTGATCTTTGTCTGAAAACCTCAGATTGGTACCTGTGGGTTGCTAGTAGTGTTGATTACTCCTTGTAGTTGATGCTAGTTGGTTTATTCGGTGGAAGATCATATGTTCAGATCCTTAATGATAATTAATACTCCTCTGATTATGAACATGAATATGCTTTATGAGTAGTTACGTTTGTTCCTGAGGACATGGGAGAAGTCTTGTTATAAGTAATCATGTGAATTTGGTATTCGTTTGATATTTTGATGAGATGTATGTTGTCTTTCCTCTAGTGGTGTTATGTGAACGTCGACTACATGACACTTCACCATGATTTGGGCCTAGGGGAAGGCATTGGGAAGTAATAAGTAGATGATGGGTTGCTAGAGTGACAGAAGCTTAAACCCTAGTTTATGCGTTGCTTCGTAAGGGGCTGATTTGGATCCATATGTTTCATGCTATGGTTAGATTTATCTTAATTCTTATTTCGTAGTTGCGGATGCTTGCGAGAGGGGTTAATCATAAGTGGGAGGCTTGTCCAAGGAAGGGCAGCACCCAAGCACCGGTCCACCCACATATCAAATTATCAAAGTAACGAACGCCAATCATATGAGCATGATGAAAACTAACCTGACAACAATTCCCATGTGTCCTCGGGAGCGCTTTGCTTTATATAGGAGTTCGTCCAGGCTTGTCCTTTGCTACCTAAAGGATTGGGCCACCTTGCTGCACCTTAGTTACTTTTGTTACTTGTTACTCGTTACGAATTATCTTATCATACAACTATCTGTTACCGATAATTTCAGTGCTTGCAGAGAATACCTTGCTGAAAACCGCTTGTCATTTCCTTCTGCTCCTCGTTGGGTTCGACACTCTTACTTATTGAAAGGACTACGATAGATCCCCTATACTTGTGGGTCATCAAGACTCTTTTCTGGCGCCGTTGCCGGGGAGTGAAGCGCCTTTGGTAAGGAAACATTTATATAGTGTGCTGAAATTTACTGTCAGTTGTCACTATGGAAAATAATCCTTTGAGGGGCTTGTTCGGGGTATCTTCACCTCGACCGGAAGAGCAAAGAGTTGCTCCTCAACCTACTGCACCTACTGAAAATATTTATTATGAAATTCCTTCGGGTATGATAGAGAAACTGCTAGCTAATCCTTATGCAGGAGATGGAACATTACATCCTGATATGCACCTAATCTATGTGGATGAAGTTTGTCGATTATTTAAGCTTGCAGGTTTGCCCGAGGATGATGTCAAGAAGAAGGTCTTCCCTTTATCTTTGAAGGGAAAGGCATTGACATGGTATAGGCTATGTGATGATATTGGATCATGGAGCTACAACCGTTTGAAATTGGAATTTCATCAGAAGTTTTATCCTATGCATCTGGTTCATCGTGATCGGAACTATATATATAATTTTTGGCCTCGTGAAGGAGAAAGTATCGCTCAAGCTTGGGGGAGGCTTAAGTCAATGTTATATTCATGCACCAATCATGAGCTCTCAAGAGAAATTATTATTCAGAATTTGTATGCGCGGCTTTCTCGTAATGATCAATCCATGCTCGATACTTCTTGTACTGGTTCTTTTATGAAGAAGGATATTGAATTCAAATGGGATTTATTGGAAAGAATTAAACGCAACTCTGAAGATTGGGAACTCGACGAAGGTAAGGAGTCAGGTATAAACCTTAAGTTTGATTGTGTTAAATCTTTCATGGATACCGATGCTTTTCATGATTTTAGCACTAAATATGGACTTGACTCTGAGATAGTAGCTTCTTTCTGTGAATCTTTTGCTACTCATGTTGATCTCTGTAAGGAGAATTGATTTAAATATCATCCTCCCATTGAAGTGAAAGTAGTAGAACCTATTAAAGTTGAAGAAGAAACTATTACTTATAATGTTGATCCTATTGTTCCTACTGCTTATATTGAGAAACCACCTTTTTCTGCTAGAATAAAGGATCATGCTAAAGCTTCAACTGTGGTTCGTAAGAGTTATACTAGAACACCTACACCCCCTGAACAAATTAAAGTTGAACCTAGTATTGCTTTGGTTAAAGATCTCTTGGTTGATAATATTGATGGGCATGTTATTTATTTCTGTGATGAAGCTACTAGGATTGCTAAACCAGATATTAAAGATAAACATAGACCCATTGTTGGCATGCCTGTTGTTTCTGTTAACATAGGAGATAACTGTTATCATGGCTTATGTGATGTGGGTGCTAGTGTGAGTGCAATTCCTTATACCTTATACCAAGAAATTATGAATGACATTGCACCTGCTGAGATAGAAGATATTGATGTTTCTATTAAGCTTGCCAATAGAGATATTATATCACCAATTGGGATTGTTAGATATGTTGAAGTCTTATGTGGGAAAATAAAATACCCTACTGATTTTCTTGTTCTTGGTTCCCCACAAGATGATTTTTGTCCCATTATATTTGGTAGACCTTTCTTGAATACTGTTAATGCTAAGATAGATTGCGAAAAGGATATTGTTACTGTCGGCTTTGGGGATGTGTCTCATGATTTTAATTTCTCTAAGTTTCGTAGACAACCCCATGATAAAGAATTGCCTAGTAAGGATGAAATTATTGGTCTTGCTTCTATTGGCGTGCCTCCTACTGATCCTTTAGAACAATATTTGCTAGACCATGAAAATGATATGTTTATGAATGGAAGAAGGGAAATAGATGAAATATTCTTTAATCAAGGGCCTATTTTGAAACACAATTTGCCCATTGAAATCCTTGGGGATCCTCCTCCACCCAAGGGTGATCCCGTGTTTGAGCTTAAACAATTACCTGATACTCTGAAATATGCTTATCTCGATGAAAAGAAGATATATCCTGTTATTATTAGTGCTAACCTTTCAGAGCATGAAGAAAAGAAATTATTGAAAACTCTGAGGAAGCACCGTGCAGCTATTGGATATACTCTTGATGATCTTAAGGGCATTAGTCCCACTCTATGTCAGCACAAAATTAATATGGAGCCTGATGCTAAACCAGTTGTTGATCACCAACGAAGGTTGAATCCTAAGATGAAGGAAGTGGTAAGAAATGAAATACTAAAGCTTCTGGAGGCAGGTATAATTTATCCTATTGCTGATAGTAGATGGGTAAGTCCTGTTCATTGTGTCCCTAAGAAGGGAGGTATTACTGTTGTTCCTAATGATAAGAATGAATTGATTCCACAAAGAATTGTTACATGTTATAGAATGGTAATTAATTTTCGTAAATTAAACAAAGCTACTAGAAAAGATCATTACCCTCTACCTTTTATTGATCAAATACTAGAAAGATTATCCAAACATACACATTTTTGCTTTCTAGATGGTTACTCTGGTTTTTCTCAAATACCCGTGTCAAACGAGGAACAAGAAAAGACCACTTTTACTTGCTCTTTTGGTACTTTTGCTTATAGACATATGCCTTTTGGTTTATGCAATGCACCTGCTACCTTTCAAAGATGTATGACTGCTATATTCTCTGACTTTTGTGAAAAGATTGTTGAGTTTTTCATGGATGATTTCTCCGTTTATGGAACTTCTTTTGATGATTGCTTAAGCAACCTTGATCGAGTTTTGCAGAGATGTGAAGAAACTAATCTTGTTTTGAATTGGGAGAAGTGCCACTTTATGGTTAATGAAGGTATTTTCTTGGGGCATAAAATTTCTGAAAGAGGTATTGAAGTTGATAAAGCTAAAGTAGATGCTATTGAAAAGATGCCGTGTCCTAAAGATATCAAAGGTATAAGAAGTTTCCTTGGTCATGCTGGTTTCTATAGGAGGTTTATTAAAGACTTCTCTAAAATTTCTAGGCCTCTCACTAATCTCTTACAAAAAGATGTTCCTTTTGTTTTTGATGATGATTGTGTAGAAGCATTTGAAATACTTAAGAAAGCCTTGATTTCTGCACCTATTGTTCAACCACCTAATTGGAATTTACCCTTTGAAATTATGTGTGATGCTAGTGATTATGCTGTTGGTGCTGTTCTAGGACAAAGAGTTGATAAGAAATTGAATGTTATTCATTATGCTAGTAAAACTCTAGACAGTGCCCAGAGAAATTATGCTACTACTAAAAAAGAATTTCTAGCAGTTGTATTTGCCTATGATAAGTTCAGATCTTATATTGTTGATTCCAAAGTAACTATTCACACTGATCATGCTGCTATTAAATATCTTATGGAAAAGAAAGATGCTAAACCTAGACTTATTAGATGGGTTCTCTTGTTACAAGAATTTGATTTGCATATTATTGATAGAAAGGGAGTTGAGAACCCCGTAGCAGACAACTTATCTAGGTTAGAAAATGTTCTTGATGACCCACTGCCTATTGATGATAGTTTTCCTGATGAGCAATTAGCTGTCATAAATGCTTCTCATAATACTCCATGGTATGCTGATTATGCTAATTACATTGTTGCTAAATTTATACCAGCTAGTTTCACATACCAGCAAAAGAAAAAAAGTTTTTCTATGATTTAAGACATTATTTTTGGGATGACCCACACCTTTATAAAGAAGGAGTAGATGGTGTTATTAGACGTTGTGTACCTGAGCATGAACAGGAACAGATCCTACGCAAGTGCCACTCCGAAGCTTACGGAGGACACCATGCTGGAGATAGAACTGCACACAAGGTATTGCAATCTGGTTTTTATTGACCTACTCTCTTCAAGGATGCCTGTAAGTTTGTCTTGTCTTGTGATGAATGCCACAGAATTGGTAATATTAGTAGACGTCAGGAAATGCCTATGAATTATTCACTTGTTATTGAACCATTTGATGTTTGGGGCTTTGATTATATGGGACCTTTTCCTTCCTCTAATGGGTATACACATATTTTAGTTGCTGTTGATTACGTCACTAAGTGGGTAGAAGCTATTCCAACTAGTAGTGCTGATCATAACACTTCTATTAAGATGCTTAAAGAAGTTATTTTTTCGAGGTTTGGAGTCCCTAGATATTTAATGACTGATGGTGGTTCACATTTTATTCATGGTGCTTTCCGTAAAATGCTTGCTAAATATGATGTTAACCATAGAATTGCATCTCCATATCACCCTCAGTTTAGTGGTCAAGTAGAATTGAGCAATAGAGAGATTAAATTGATTTTGCAAAAGACTGTTAATAGATCTAGAAAGAATTGGTCTAAGAAACTTGATGATGCATTATGGGCTTATAGAACTGCTTATAAAAGCCCTATGGGTATGTCTCCATATAAAATGGTTTATGGAAAAGCATGTCACTTACCTCTTGAACTAGAACATAAAGCTTATTGGGCTATTAAAGAGCTCAACTATGATTTCAAACTTGCCGGTGAGAAGAGGTTATTTGACATTAGCTCGCTTGATGAATGGAGAACCCAAGCCTACGAGAATGCCAAGTTGTTTAAAGAAAAAGTTAAAAGATGGCATGACAAAAGGATACAAAAGTGTGAGTTTAATGTAGGTGATCATGTTTTGCTATACAACTCTCATTTAAGATTTTTTGCAGGAAAGCTTCTCTCTAAATGGGAAGGTCCTTACATTATTGAAGAGGTCTATCGTTCCGGTGCCATTAAGATCAACAATGCCGAAGGCACCAACCCAAAGGTGGTAAACGGTCAAAGAATCAAACATTATATCTCAGGTACTCCCATAAATGTCGAGACGAATATTATCAATACTGTAACACCGGAGGAGTACATAAGGGATACTTTCCAGAACGTTTCAGACTCCGGAAAGGAATAGGTATGTGGTACGGTAAGTAAACCGACTCCAAAACTGTTCTAATGGCAATTTTTCTCCCTTTTGGAATATTTAAAAAATTAGGAAAATTAAAAGTAGTCTGAAAAGTGCACGAGGAAGCGACAAGGTAAGGAGGCGCGCCCTACCCCCTGGGCGCGCCCCCCACCCTTGCCGCCACCTCGTGTGCCCTCCGGACTCCGTTTTCTTGCACAATACTTCTTTTGGTCGGTAAAAATTCATTATATAATCTCCCGAAGGTTTCAACCACCGTACCACGGCAAAACCCTCTATTCTTGTTTCGTGCTGTTTTGCCTGGCAGATCTGAAAATATGTCGTCCCGAGATTCGGAGGGAGAGAGCTATGTAGCTAATTATATCACAAATCCAAAGGCCTACGGGGATGTGGAGCATTATGGTTGGACCACAGAGGAAGAAGAAGACTATGATCCAAAGGGAAAGGAGGAGACAAGCTCAGATGAAGATGAAGTCCCACTACCCCAACCTGGGGACATGCACGTGAAGTTCAAAAAGTCAAGTCTCCCTAATAAAGCAAAGAAACCTAAGATCGAGTTTATCCCTTTTCGTCTCTTGCAGGAAAATAAACAGGAATTATGTAAAAATATATTAAGGCTTGAGCAAGAGATCGATGACTTAAGGGAGGAAAATTCTATCCTCAAGCGCAAGCTGAGGAAGAAGGACACTACATCAACAACTCCATCATCACCACCGCCGAAGAAAGAGACATAAATACATGTGTATGGGCAGTCCCCTTGGCAACTGCCAAGCTTGGGGGAGGTGCCCCGATATCGTATCACCATCACATCTTTATCTTTACCGTTTTTCTTAGTTCGATCCTTTTGGTTATATCCTTTTCTAGTAGAATAAAAGTTTTAGTATGATCTAGCTTTGAGTTTTGTTTCGAGATCTATCTATGTAATTGAGTCTGTGAGTTATATAATGAAGAGTAGTTTTGAGTTGAGGGCTTTGCTTTCTTGCTATGATCTTGAGGGAATAAATAAAAGAAAGAATAAAAAGAAATAAAAAGATCATATATTGATCTTATGGAGAGTAATGACTTCACATATAAAGAGTATGATGAATAAAAGTTGTTGAGAGTTGACAAACATAGTTTGGGTCATTGTTGCAATTAATAGGAAGTAATAAAGAAAGAGAGGCTTCACATATAAATATACTATCTTGGACATCTTTTGTGATTGTCAGCACTCATTAAAATATGACATGCTAAAAAGTTGATGTTGGACAAGGAAGACAACATAATGAGTTATGTTTGCTTATATCTGAATAGAAGTTATATTGTCATGGACCCTCCAACATGTTGAGCTTGCCTTTCCCTCTCATGCTAGCCAAATTCTTTGCACCAAGTAGAGATACTACTTGTGCTTCCAAACATCCCTTAACCCAGTTTTGCCATGAGAGTCCACCATACCTACCTATGGATTGAGTAAGATCCTTCAAGTAAGTTGTCATTGGTGCACACAATAAAAAATGCTCTCTAAATATGTATGATCTATTAGTGTGAAGAAAATAAGCTTTATACGAACTTGTGATATGGAAGAAATAAAAGCGACAGACTGCATAATAAAGTTCTTTATCACAAGCGGCAATATAAAGTGACGTTCTTTTGCATTAAGATTTTGTGCATCCAACCATAAAAGCGCATGACAACCTCTGCTTCCCTCTGCGAAGGGCCTATCTTTTACTTTTATCTTCTACCCTTATACAAGAGTCATGGTGATCTTCACCTTTCCTTTTTACACTTTTTCTTTTGGCAAGCACTATGTGTTGGAGAGATCCAGATATATATATCCACCCGGATGTAGGTTATCATAAAGTATTATTGTTGACATTAAACTATAAGCCCCTATCTTTCTCTGTGTCCGATTGAAGCTTTGAACTCATAAGTATTGCGTGAGTGTTAGCAATTGTGAAAGACTAAATGATAGTTGAGTATGTGGGCTTGCTGAAAAGCTCTTGAATTGACTCTTTCCAATGTTATGATAAATTGCAATTGCTTCAATGACTGAGATCATAGTTTGTTAGTTTTCAATGAAGTTTCTGATTTATACTCTACCTTGTGAATGAATTGTTACTCTAGCATAAGAAATTATATGACAATATATGTTGCTGTCGTAAAGATGGTCATGAAGCCCTCATGTCCGTATTTTGTTTTATCGACACCTCTATCTCTAAACATGTGGACATATTTTTCGATTTCGGCTTTCGCTTGAGGACAAGCGAGGTCTAAGCTTGGGGGAGTTGATACGTCCATTTTGCATCATGCTTTTATATTGATATTTATCGCATTATGGGCTGTTATTACACATTATATCACAATACTTATGCCTTTTCTCTCTTATTTTATAAGGTTTACATGAAGAGGGAGAATGCCGGCAGCTGGAATTCTGGACTGGAAAAAGGAGCAAATATTAGAGACCTATTCTGCACAAGTCCAAAAGTCCTGAAACTTCACAGAGAATTATTTTGGAATATATAAAAAATATTGGGCGAAGAAAGCACCAGAGGGGGCCACCAGCCATCCACAAGGGTGGGGGGCGCGCCCTACCCCCTGGGCACGCCCCTGCCTTGTGGGCCACCTGGCAGGCCCCCGATGCCCATCTTCTGCTATATGGTGTGTTTTGACCTGGAAAAAATCAGAAGGAAGCTTTCGAGACGAAGCGCCGCCGTCTCGAGGCGGAACTTGGGCGGAACCAATCTAGGGCTCCGGCGGAGCTGTTCTGCCGGGGAAACTTCCCTCCGGTAGGGGGAAATCGAAGCCATCGTCATCACCAACGATCCTCTCATCGAGAGGGGGTCAATCTCCATCAACATCTTCATCGGCACCATCTCCTCTCAAACCCTAGTTCATCTCTCATATCCGATCTTTGTCTCGAAACCTCAGATTGGTACCTGTGGGTTGCTAGTAGTGTTGATTACTCCTTGTAGTTGATGCTAGTTGGTTTATTCGGTGGAAGATCATATGTTCAGATCCTTAATGATAATTAATACTCCTCTGATTATGAACATGAATATGCTTTGTTTGTCGTTACGTTTGTTCCTGAGGACATGTGTGACGACCCCGGCTTAATCGTGCACTAATCATACACGCAAATGCACATGATTAAACCTAAGGACTCACTTGAAGGTATCACAACACAACTCTAAAACATAAATAAATTCATACAAGCTTTATATTACAAGCCAGGGCCTCGAGGGCTCGAATACATAGCTCGATGGCATACAAATGTCAGCGGAAGCATTAGATATCTGGGTACAGATATATTACAGAATGAGAGATAAGCCTTCATAGAGGCGGGGCAAAATAAAATACTACGATCGAAAGGCATGGGCCTCCTGCCCTGGACCCTCCGAATCCTACTCCTGGTCGTCGGTCGGCTCCTCGTAGTAGTAGTACTCTCCGGGCTGGTAGTAGTAGTGGTCGTCGACGGGGGCGTCTGACTCAGGGGCTCCGACGTCTGGTGGCATCAAAAGGGATATGGGGAAAAAGAAAGTAAAGCAAACGTGAGTACTCATCCGAAGTACTCAGCAAGCAAGGATCTATACTACATATGCAACATTTTCAAAGGAGGGCTGTTTTAGTGGACTGGGCTGCAGAAATGCCAAAATAGAGGGGGAAAGCCTAGTCCTATCGAAGACTAGCATCTTCAGCTTCTTCAACAGTCTTGCAGCATTAGAAGAGAGCAGAATAACATAATGTAAAGTATAGCAGTAATGTCATCAACCTCGGCCAGAGATTCTTCCTCGACTCCCTACGAGAAAGCAATCCCAGAGCCGTACTATCCAGTTCTCATCTCAAGTTCTAGTTGTACCGATCGGGATACAACTCCGAGTGTCCGTTACCGTAGGACAGGCTATCGATAGAAGTTTCTTCCCTGCAGGGGTGCACCAAGTTACCCACCACGCTCACTTAACTCCGGCCGGACACACTTTTCTGGGTCATGCCCGGCCTCGGCTAAGCAACACGCCGCAACCCGACCTGGGCTCTAAAGAGAGGTCAGCACGCCGGACTAACCTATGCCCCCAGGGGTCTTGGGCCTTCGCCCTGGGAACCCTGCACGTTGCGAGGACGTTTTGGAAGCAGACCTAGCAACCCCTTATACAAGAGCAGTTGCGTTCCCAGTCCAATCCAAAACGGGCCGCTCCTCACTGACGTCAATAGAGCTTCGGCAGATGTATACGACGTAGAACGCCCATACTATGCCCACGTGATGGTTAGTGCTATCAGGCCAGAGGCCCCTCGGATCAAATATCCAAACCGTTTAGTGGATTAGGAGCGCGCGGAAACGAGCAGAGACTCACGATCGATGTGACCCCGTCGCCCCGTCTCGAGGACTTGTGGCAAGGGCTAAGAATGCCCGGCCACGCCTCGTAGTTATCTCGCGGGCACCTCTCAGGTCAACCCGACTCCACATCACTTCGCATTCATGCTCACGCGGGTACCCCTCAGGGTCGACCCGTCTTTAGTGTCATGTTTTAGTATAAGTCACAGTAACAACAGTAACCGTGTGTCTAACACCAAGGGAACCCTGAGGAATCACCCTCGATGGAGTCCCACCTGATGTTCTCGTCAAGGTGAACGAAGGAGGTATCACCCTCGAGGTCCACACTTGAACAGTTGCACGACGATGTCATTATCGGGGGTGGTGTAGGAGGAATCACCCTCACTTACCACGACCGATTAACTAACCTACAAAGTTATCATCAGAAGTGCTGACGAGGTATCACCCTCGGCACTCGATAGTAACCTAGTAGAGTCGTGCAATTCAAGGGGGAAGTGACATGCAGTGCCAGGGTCTGATCTTCGATCCCGTTGCTCGAGTCTTCTGAGAGTCCAGCGGGGCAGTCGGGACAAGTGGGTCTCTGATAAGGCTCTACCCATCCTATACTAAACAGTTCAGGAGAACAGGCATGTATCAAAAGTAGGCTACAATAAAACATGCTATGCAGCAGATATAGGACAATAGTAGCAGCAGTAACTTCTAATGCAAGCATAAGAGAGAAGAGAGTGGGCGATATCGAAATGCTCAAAATGGGGGTGCTTGCCTGTCTGCTCGACGGCAAGGGCCTGATCGTCGGGGACGTAGTCGTACTCCGGAGTGGCGTCTGCCTTAGGAGCTACGGCAACGTCGGGGTCTACCGAAAGAGGAGAGGGGGGAAGAAACAAGTAAATATAATGCAAATAGATGCAACACAGTGCGTGCGATGCTATGATGCAGTGCAGGGTTGCCTAAATATGCCTCTAAGTCATTTTAGTTATTTTTAGAATTAATCTGAGATTTATTAACCGGTGTGTGTGCACTATTCATCTACCGGAATCGAGCTCGGAGTTACGAGTTCTTCTACATAAGAGGTTTCGACAGGAAAACAGACGGCACGATCAAACTTGTTTCGTCGTTCTGAGCAACTTTCATGTTTTAACTTTTTCGATCTGAGCTACGGTTAAAAAGTTATTAATTTTCGAAGTTTAAATGATTTTCTAGAATTTATTTATTTTAACAGAAATTGAAATATGACATCAGCAGAACGTCATGACGACGTCACCAGGTCAACTGACCGGCTGGCCAGGTCAAGCCTGACATGTGGGTCCAGTGGGACCCACATGTCAGTCTCTGTTTAGTCTAACAGTGGATTAATCTAATTAGCAGGGTTAATTAGGGAGTGGGCCCCATCTGTCAGTGAGAGATTAGTCTAACTAATTAGTTTTAATTATTAAATCATTTTATTTAAACTAATAAGCGGTGGGGCCCTCATGTCATAGGCACATAGTGCCCAGTCAGCAGAGTTGACTGAGTCAACTGAGTCAACTGGGGTCCCAGGGCCCACGGTCGGTGACCCAGGGTGGGCCCCACCTGCGCCACGTCAGCGGTGGCCGGCGTCTCGCCGCCGGTGACGCCAAATGCGGCGGCGCGTTCGGAAACCCGCCGGAAAACATGCTCCGACGACCAAATGGATCGGGGCTCAGTGCGTTCGAACGAGGAGGCCGAGCCGCATCCATCGGTGGCGGTATCGCGGGCCGGGGTGGTCTACAGCGGTGGCGGCGATGATCGGAGCGGCGCCGGAGCTCGGGTGACAGGGAGCACGGCGATATGACGCGCGGTAGCTCAGGCTAAAGTGACGTTGTCGATCTACACGTGCGCGTGAACTTGATGGGCAAGTCTGCGCGGGCATTTAGTCATCGGAACGTGGCCGGCGACGAGCTCATGCGGCGGCGGGTTCGTGTTCGCGTGGAGAAGCGGCTAGCGCATGCATGCGGAGCAACAGAGAGATGAGGAGGGAGGAGTAGCTCACAGTGGAGGCGCACGGTGGCCCGGTGACAGCTTTGGAGCAGCAGAGGCGTCGCCGGCAGGGAGAGAGATCTCCGGTGGCCGTGGAAGAAGACGACGCGTTCGGGGCGATGCCGTGCTCCTCAGCTCCGTCCAGTTGCTCCAGTGGACGTGGCCGTCCACGGCGCCTCTCCTAGGCAACTTCAGGCGACGCGGGGAGACCGGTGGCCACGGCGGTGGCGTTGCGTGGCGACGGCGGCGCTCGGACGACGCAGATCTGGTGGGGAAGAGAGGCGAGGCAAGCGAGAGAGAGGACGGGGAAGTGACAGAGGGAGCCAGGGGGAACGAACGGGCCTCGCCCTTATCCTCCTCGCCTCACTGTAGTGTCGGCGGCGTCGACGTGTCGACGCCGCGCCGGCGTGCGCGCGCTCGACCAGGGGGAGGACGACAGCGCGAGGGAGAGAGAGAGGTTGGGCCAGATGGGCCGGCTGTCGGGGCACTGTGCACTAAGGCCCAGTGCACAGTGCCTCGTTTCTTTTTATTTTCTGTTTTCCTTATTTCTTTTTCTGTTTTGGTAATAGCTAGGCCACTTTTGCTATTTTGTAAAATATGGGATTAGGCCCAAATATTACAGTGCAATATTCCCATTCACCAAAAATTGGTTTGGGCAATGTGGGATTTCATATGAAGTTGAATTAAATATAAATGAATTAAAATGGTGCTGTTTTGGGACTGTTTCATCTTGTTGGAGTCATTCAACTGATCCAAGTTTCATTGGTTATATTTTTTATATATACCTCTGGAATATTTGCCAATTAATGAACATTTTTTCCAGCAAGGTTTGAGCAAATTTATTTTGCACTTTTGAATTTGAGTTGATTTTCAGATTGGAGTTGATTTGCTTTGGATAACCACTATGTTTAGGCACTGCAAATGATATGACTTGGCATTATTAGCAGCTGATCACAGTGGCTATTACACAGGGGTGTTACAAGTTCTCCTCCTCTAAAAGAAATTCTCGTCCCAAGAATTTAGGAGGTAGAAGGAAAGAGGTCGGGATATTCTTCCCGAAGATGATCCTCGCGTTCCCAAGTGGCTTCATCTTCAGTATGATTCGACCACTGCACTTTCAGGAATTTGGTCGTCTTCTGACGAGTTCGACGTTCAGCTTCATCAAGGATGCGGATTGGATGCTCCTTATAAGACAAATCGTCTTGCAGTTGAAGCATCTCGTGATCTACTGCACGGTGCGGAGATTCCTTGAAGCATTTGCGAAGTTGCGACACGTGGAAGACATCATGAATATGAGAGAATTGTGGCGACAACTCCAATTTATAAGCCACCTGTCCACGTCTGGCCACAATGCGAAAGGGACCAATATAGCAAGGAGCTAGCTTGCCCTTAATTCCGAAACAACGGGTGCCCTTCATAGGAGTGACACACAGATAAGCTTGATCACCCGGTTGATAAGTCAGACCCCATCGCTTGCGATCATAATTGCTCTTCTGACGGTCCTGAGCTGCTTTGAGATTTTCTCGGACAATTCTGACTTGTTCTTCAGCATGTTGAATAATGTCCGGTCCAACGAGTGGTCGTTCCCCAGTTTCTGACCAGTTCAGAGGGGTTCGACACTTACGTCCGTATAACACTTCAAATGGAGCCATCTTCAAGCTGGCTTGATAACTGTTATTATATGAGAATTCGGCAAATGGGAGAGATTCTTCCCACTTCTTATCGAAGGATATAACACAAGCTCGAAGCATGTCTTCAAGCACTTGATTAACGCGCTCAACTTGGCCTTGGGATTGGGGATGATAAGCTGAACTCCATGTAATGTGAGTTCCCATAGCTTCTTGGAAACTTTCCCAGAACTTGGACGTGAAAAGTCCGCCACGGTCCGAACTGATCTCCTTCGGAATGCCGTGGAGTGAAACGATTCTGGAGATATACAGCTCTGCTAGTTGGCTAGCAGTGATAGTCTCCTTGACAGGCAGAAAATGAGCAACCTTGGAGAGTTGGTCGACGACGACAAGAATAGCATCGTGACCTTTCTGAGACTTAGGAAGACCAGTAATGAAATCCATCTGCACTTTATCCCACTTCCACAAAGGAATGGGGAGTGGTTGAAGAATTCCAGCAGACTTCTGATGGTCTGCTTTCACGCGACGACATACGTCACATTCAGCAACATATCGAGCAATGTCCTGCATCATTTTGGACCACCAGTACCTCTGTCGAAGATCGCGATACATCTTGGTGCTACCCGGATGGATAGACAGCGGTGTATCATGAGCCTCCTTCATGACCTTGTCAGTCATAAGCTCGAAGCGAGGTACTATGATGCGGTCTCGGAAATATAATGTTCCATCTTCAGCAACTGAGAAATCCCGGTACTTATCAAGGTGAAGCTCTTTCTTCATCAAGTCAATTTCAGCATCTTTGGCTTGCGCTTCCTTAACAGCCTTTTGAAGATCTGGCTGTACCACAAGGTTATTAAGAGAACCTTGGGGAACAATTCGCAGATTCAGCTGAGTCAGTTCTGCATAAAGACGAGGTTGAGCTCGCCTAACCATGAGGTTGTTGCAATATGACTTGAGGCTCAGGGCATCAGCCATCACGTTAGCCTTGCCCGGGGTATATGAAATACCGCAGTCATAGTCCGTAATTGTTTCTAACCATCGTTGCTGACGGAGATTAAGATCTGGTTGAGTGAACAAGTACTTCAAACTCTGGTGATCGGTATAAATCTCACACCGATTACCCAGAAGGTAATGTCGCCATAACTTCAATGCATAAATCACTACAACAAGTTCAAGATCATGCACTGGGTACTTTTCTTCATGTGGACGCAATTGACGTGAAGCATACGCAATTACTCTTCGTTCTTGCATTAGTACACAGCCTAATCCCTGACGAGAGGCGTCGCAGTATATGACAAAGTCCTTGCGAGAATCAGGAGGAGCAAGCACTGGAGCAGAAGTAAGCTTGTCCTTGAGGGTCTGGAAACTTTCCTGACATTTGTCTGTCCACTCAAACTTAACGCCTTTGTGGAGCAGATTAGTCAGGGGCTTGGCGATCTTGGAGAAGTTCTCGACGAATCGACGGCAATAACTGGCTAGACCGAGGAAGCTTCGGACTTGCTTGGCATTCTTCGGAGGAGTCCAGTCAAGGATAGCCTGAACACGCTCCGGGTTAACGGCAATACCGTCCTTGGAAATCACATGTCCAAGGTAGGTCACTTCGGAAAGCCAGAATTCACATTTGGAGTACTTGGCATATAACTTGTGCTCTCGAAGCCTCTCCAGAACAAGGCGAAGATGTTCAGCATGTTCTTCCTTATTCTTCGAATATACCAGAATATCGTCCAGACATACCACGACGAACTTGTAGAGGTAATCCATGAATATATAATTCATTAAGCGGGAGAACGTAGCTGGAGCATTCGTTAGGCCAAATGACATGACAGTGTATTCATAGGAGCCATATCGAGTAACGAATGCAGTCTTTGGAATATCCTCTTCACGGACACGGATCTGGTGATAACCCAACCTCAAGTCGAGTTTAGAGAAGACCGAAGATCCAGCAAGTTGATCATATAAGTCATTGATCCAGGGAAGCGGATATTTATTCTAAATGGTTGCCTAGTTGATAGGACGGTAATCTTGGACCAACCTATTCGTACCATATTTCTTCTTGACAAAAAGAGACGGCGCTCCCTAGGCAGAGGAACTGGGACGGATGAAGCCCTTCCTGAGTGACTTATTGATTTCTTCCTTAAGCTCAATAAGGTGATGCGGTGGCATCTTGTAAGGACACTTCGCAATAGGAGTGGTGCCAGGCTTCAAGTCGATGACAAACTCGACAGCTCTAGCAGGGGGTATTCCTGGAAGTTCTTCTGGAAAAACATCCGGGAAGTCACAGACAACTGGGATGTTCTCGATCCCCTCAAGCGGAGAAGCGTTCAACGCATTCAAGGCATAAATCTGAGCCTCCGCGTTCTGAGTGAGATGAGCCTGATAATTCACTAGCTCATTCGATGGGTGTAAGAGGTGAACAACTTTAGTGGCACAATTGATTGAGGCATAGTGAGCCTTCAACCAATCCATTCCCAAGATAAGATCAATCTTGGAAGAACTCAGGATAATTGGGAGTGCCTGAAATTTCAACCCCTCAATTTCAACAGTGACTTCGGGGCTGAACAGGGAGGCTCGACATCTACCCGCAGGAGTGTCAACCCCTAACGGATGATGTAGGTTGTCACACTTAACGCCATGCATGAATGCAAAGTCTTCCGACATGAATGAATGCGATGCTCCTGAATCAAATAAAACAGATGCAGGTACTGAATTAACAAGAAGTGTACCCATCACGGTTTCAGGTTGGTCTTGAGCTTCACCCATATTGACGTGGTAGTTCTGCCCACGACCATAAGAAGGTCTGGCATTGCTGTAGCGAGGCTGAGAATTCCCACGGCCATTACCATGGCCAGCAGAAGGAAGAGCTAGCTGATTCTGACTCTGTGAGTAGTCTCTGGCACGGTGACCCGGCTGGCCACACTTGAAGCAGAGTCCATTGTCAGGACGTGGTGCAGGAGCTCGAGGTGCTGGAGCTTGCAGAGGCTGCCTCGATGGTGGAGGAGGCAGATGAGGTGCGGCATAAGCAGGCCTGTACACTGGAGCTGCTGGACGGTACATGCTCTGCGGAATCCAGATGCGACGCTTCTGGGAAGACGAGCCCAAAGATGAGCCCGTCTCACAAGTGCGTCTGGTAGCTTCCTTGTGCTTCTTCAATCCAGTCTCGACCTTGATAGCCTTATTCACCAAGGTGGCGAAATCAGGGTAGTCTTGAACAAGCAGGGCTAACTGAATGTCATGGTGCAGCCCTTCACGAAACTTCTCCTGCCTTCGATCATCAATAGGAATGTCTTCTTCAGCATAGCGAGACAAGTCAAGGAACTCGCGCTGATAAACTTCCACAGTCTTGTTACCTTGAACGAGACTACGGAACTCGGCTTTCTTCCGGGCTATGACTGCTTGAGGAATATAGCGGGCGCGAAAAGCAATCTTGAATTCTGCCCAAGTGACAACAGTTCTCGGAGGTAGAGTCTGTCTGTGAGTGGCCCACCATTGTGCTGCGGGTCCCTTCAGAAAGTATGTCGCAAAAGTGACATAGCTGACAGGGGGAACATCAACTGACTCCATCTCATAAAAGATGTCACGCAGCCAGTCATCGGCATCCAGCGGATTAACAGTGTTGCGGAATATCGATGGGTTGAGTCGGACAAACTCTGGCAGTGTGATTGAAGCTGGCTGATGGTTGGCATTGGGACGGGGGAATTGTTCCATAATCCCCGTCATGAACTGACGGTTGAGTTCAAACTGTTGCATCATAGCAGCCATATAGTCAGGCGGTGGCGGCGGAGGTGGATTGTTATCTGCCATCCTGCTAAATCAACAGGGGTAGTTTAGCAGAAGCCAATGCGAGTGTTTAGCGACATGCATGATGTAACGCGACGGAATTTAAATAGTACAGTAGATGCTTAATAGTAGTCATTAAGTCATACAGATCCATACAGAGTCAGTTACATTTGGGCAGCATAACGGCGCAAATTCAAAAGCTAGACATGCTAGGCGGCGCGCAGGCACGCGGTAAGGAAGTACACAACGAGACATAGCAAAGGCTACATCAACGTCAGAGAAAACCACTGAAACGGGGTAGCTGCAAGTGCGTACGATGGACGTTCGTCGCAGAAGGATCCTGTGCTCCATGTGCACTCTGATGCAGAACCCGGTCTCGAGCTGTAAGAAGAGGTCCACGTGCACGCGTGTGACCTCCCACAGCAGGCCAATCGATCCCTAATGGCAGCTCGGTCCTGCTCGGGTAAAGAATGTGCTCCGGATGCATCCCTGCACGAACAGCTGGTAGCAACTGCGTCATAGCCTCGTAGAGTCGTGCTCGAGTGGCAAACAACTCGACAGCAAGAGCGCGAACAGTGTGATCCAGAGCCTGAGTACAGTGAATCAGGACTCGCTGATCGTAGCGACGAGGCTCGTAAGGGGCACAGACAGCTGTGTAGTATCCAGTAGCATCTCCAGCAGGGGCATACAGAATGTACCGATACTCAGAAGCATCCAAGCTGGCGCTGTGCTCTCCTCGGAGACATGCGACAGCAGAGTAAGCGGCATCATGCACTGCCATCTCAATCGTCACACCGATACCGTGGAAAAGGTGTAACTCAGTGTCAGAGTCATCCTGCTGATCGTAGATGCGAACATCAGCATAGTACTACTCCTGGTTGAACTCACGATAAACCTCGTAGACCATGTACTCGGGGCACCAGCGGTATCCCAGCCTGATCAAGAGGGCGATCAGAACAGCTGGAAACCCAGGGACGTCTCGAGCACAGGTGCGAAGCACAAGCTGCGTCGTAGGGCGAGGTGGAAACAGACGATCCATCTGAAACGGAGAAGATTCAGGATTGTCATTCAATGACAAGAAATATAGAAGATCTCTAATTTGAAAGGTTAAACAAAACAATGGAAAGGAAAATGATTATCAGACTAATCAGATCAAAGACAAGGAAATCGCACTGAATCCAGCTCTCCGAGTGGATAGAATTTACGAGATCCTAAGTGTCGGTGTTAGTAATTTATTAAACCTGAATAGAAGAGAGATTAGAGTCCCAGAATAAAGATCGAGGAATAAAAGATCCTAATACCACCCAGTTGGCGACGTGGGCCCGTAAGCCACACAATCAAGTTAGTAAAACAGTTTTTGACGTCTAGACTCAACTTCGGCCAAGGAATTGGATAGGGGGATTCCTAGAGGCAGTCGGCTCTGATACCAACCTATGACGACTCCGGCTTAATCATGCACTAATCATACACGAAAATGCACATGATTAAACCTAAGGACTCACTTGAAGATATCACAACATAACTCTAAAACATAAATAAATTCATACAAGCTTTATATTACAAGCCAGGGCCTCGAGGGCTCGAATACATAGCTCGATGGCATACAAATGTCAGCGGAAGCATCAGATATCTGGGTACAGATATATTATAGAATGAGAGATAAGCCTTCACAGAGGCGGGGCAAAATAAAATACTACGACCGAAAGGCGTGGGCCTCCTGCCCTGGACCCTCCGAATCCTACTCCTGGTCGTCGGTCGGCTCCTCGTAGTAGTAGTACTCTCCGGGCTGGTAGTAGTAGTGGTCGTCGACGGGGGCATCTGACTCAGGGGCTCCGACGTCTGGTGGCATCAAAAGGGATATGGGGAAAAATAAAGTAAAGCAAACATGAGTACTCATCCGAAGTACTCAGCAAGCAAGGATCTATACTACATATGCAACATTTTCAAAGGAGGGCTGTTTTAGTGGACTGGGCTGCAGAAATGCCGGAATAGAGAGGGAAAGCCTAGTCCTATCGAAGACTAGCATCTTCAGCTTCTTCAACAGTCTTGCAGCATTAGAAGAGAGCAGAATAACATAATGTAAAGTATAGCAGTAATGTCATCAACCTCGGCCAGAGATTCTTCCTCGACTCCCTGCGAGAAAGCAATCCCAGAGCCGTACTATCCAGTTCTCATCTCAAGTTCTAGTTGTACCGATTGGGATACAACTCCGAGTGTCCGTTACCGTAGGACAGGCTATCGATAGAAGTTTCTTCCCTGCAGGGGTGCACCAAGTTACCCACCACGCTCACTTAACTCCGGCCGGACACACTTTTCTGGGTCATGCCCGGCCTCGGCTAAGCAACACGCCGCAACCCGACCTGGGCTCTAAAGAGAGGTCAGCACGCCGAACTAACCTATGCCCCCAGGGGTCTTGGGCCTTCGCCCTGGGAACCCTGCACGTTGCGAGGACGTTTCGGAAGCAGACCTAGCAACCCCTTATACAAGCGCAGTTGCGTTCCCAGTCCAATCCAAAACGGGCCGCTCCTCGCTGACGTCAATAGAGCTTCGGCTGATGTATATGACACAGAACGCCCATACTATGCCCACGTGATGGTTAGTGCTATCAGGCCAGAGGCCCCTCGGATCAAATATCCAAACCGTTTAGTGGATTAGGAGCGCGCGGAAACGAGCAGAGACTCACGATCGATGTTACCCCGTCGCCCCATCTCGAGGATTTGCGGCAAGGGCTAAGAATGCCCGGCCACGCCTCGTAGTTATCTCGCAGGCACCTCTCAGGTCAACCCGACTCCACATCACTTCGCATTCATGCTCGCGCGGGTACCCCTCAGGGCCGACCCGTCTTTAGTGTCATGTTTTAGTATAAGTCACAGTAACAACAGTAACCGTGTGTCTAACACCAAGGGAACCCTGAGGAATCACCCTCGATGGAGTCCCACCTGATGTTCTCGTCAAGGTGAACGAAGGAGGTATCACCCTCGAGGTCCACACTTGAATAGTTGCACGACGATGTCGTTATCGGGGGTGGTGTAGGAGGAATCACCCTCGCTTACCACGACCGATTAACTAACCTACAAAGTTATCATCAGAAGTGCTGACGAGGTATCACCCTCGGCACTCGATAGTAACCCAGTAGAGTCACGCAATTCAAGGGGGTAGTGACGTGCAGTGCCAGGGTCTGATCTTCGATCCCGTTGCTCGGGCCTTCTGAGAGTCCAGCGGGGCAGTCGGGACAAGTGGGTCTCTGATAAGGCTCTACCCATCCTATACTAAATAGTTCAGGAGAACAGGCAGGTATCAAAAGTAGGCTACAATAAAACAGGCTATGCAGCAGATATAGGACAACAGTAGCAGCAGTAACTTCTAATGCAAGCATAAGAGAGAAGAGAGTGGGCGATATCGAAATGCTCAAAATGGGGGTGCTTGCCTGTCTGCTCGACGGCAAGGGCCTGATCGTCGGGGACGTAGTCGTACTCCAGAGTGGCGTCTGCCTCAGGAGCTACGGCAACGTCGGGGTCTACCGAAAGAGGAGAGGGGGGAAGAAACAAGTAAATATAATGCAAATAGATGCAGCACAGTGCGTGCGATGCTATGATGCAGTGCAGGGTTGCCTAAATATGCCTCTAAGTCATTTTAGTTATTTTTAGAATTAATCTGGGATTTATTAACCGGTGTGTGTGCACTATTCATCTACCAGAATCGAGCTCGGAGTTATGAGTTCTTCTACGTAGGAGGTTCCGACAGGAAAACAGACGGCATGATCAGACTCGTTTCGTCGTTCTGAGCAACTTTCATGTTTTAACTTTTTCGATCTGAGCTACGGTTTAAATGTTATTAATTTTCGAAGTTTAAATGATTTTTTGGAATTTATTTATTTTAACAAAAATTGAAATATGACATCAGCAGAACGTCATGACGACATCAGCAGGTCAACTGACTGGCTGGCCAGGTCAAACCTGACATGTGGGTCCAGTGGGACCCACATGTCAGTCTCTGTTTAGTCTAACAGTGGATTAATCTAATTAGCAGGGTTAATTAGGGAGTGGGCCCCATCTGTCAGTGAGAGATTAGTTTAACTAATTAGTTTTAATTATTAAATTGTTTTATTTAAACTAATAAGCGGTGGGGCCCTCATGTCATAGGCACATAGTGCCCAGTCAGCAGAGTTGACTGAGTCAACTGAGTCAACTGGGGTCCCAGGGCCCACGGTCGGTGACCCAGGGTGGGCCCCACCTGCGCCACATCAGCGGTGGCCGGCGTCTCGCCGCCGGTGACGCCAAATGCGGCAGCGCGTTCGGAAACCCGCCGGAAAACGTGCTCCGACGACCAAATGGATCGGGGCTCAGCGCGTTCAAACGAGGAGACCGAGCCGCATCCATCGGTGGCGGTATCGCGGGCTGGGGTGGTGTACAGCGGCGGCGGCGATGATCGGAGCGGCGCCGGAGCTCGGGTGACAGGGAGCACGGCGATACGACGCGCGGTAGCTCAGGCTAAAGTGACATTGTCGATCTACCCGTGCGCGTGAACTTGATGGGCAAGTCTGCGCGGGCATTTAATCATCGGAACGTGGCCGGCGACGAGCTCATGCGGCGGCGGGTTCGGGTTCGCGTGGAGAAGCGGCTAGCGCGTGCGTGCGGAGCAACAGAGAGATGAGGAGGGAGGAGTAGCTCACAGCGGAGGCGCACGGTGGCCCGGTGACAGCTTTGGAGCAGCAGAGGCGTCGCCGGCGGGGAGAGAGATCTCCGGTGGCCGGGGAAGAAGACGACGCGTTCGGGGCGATGCCGTGCTCCTCAGCTCCGTCCAGTTGCTCCAGTGGACGTGGCCGTCCACGGCGCCTCTCCTAGGCAACTTCAGGCGACGCGGGGAGACCGGTGGCCACGGCGGTGGCGTTGCGTGGCGACGGCGGCGCTCGGACGACACGTATCTAGAGGGGAAGAGAGGCGAGGCGAGCGAGGGAGAGGACGGGGAAGTGACAGAGGGAGCCAGGGGGAACGAACGGGCCTCGCCCTTATCGTCCTCGCCTCACTGTAGTGTCGACGGCGTCGACGCCGCGCCGGCGCGGGCGCGCTCGACCAGGGGGAGGACGACAGCGCGAGGGAGAGAGAGAGGTTGGGCCAGATGGGCCGGCTGTCGGGGCACTGTGCACTAAGGCCCAGTGCACAGTGCCTCGTTTCTTTTTATTTTCTGTTTTCCTTATTTCTTTTTCTGTTTTGGTAATAGCTAGGCCACTTTTGCTATTTTGTAAAATATGGGATTAGGCCCAAATATTACAGTGCAATATTCCCATTCACCAAAAATTGGTTTGGGCAAGGTGGGATTTCATATGAAGTTGAATTAAATATAAATGAATTAAAATGGTGCTGTTTTGGGACTGTTTCATCTTGTTGGAGTCATTCAACTGATCCAAGTTTCATTGGTTATATTTTTTATATATACCTCTGGAATATTTGCCAATTAATGAACATTTTTTCCAGCAGGGTTTGAGCAAATTTATTTTGCACTTTTGAATTTGAGTTGATTTTCAGATTGGAGTTGATTTGCTTTGGATAACCACTATGTTTAGGCACTGCAAATGATATGACTTGGCATTATTAGCAGCTGATCACAGTGGCTATTACACAGGGGTGTTACAACATGGGAGAAGTCTTGTTATAAGTAATCATGTGAATTTGGTATTCGTTCGATATTTTGATGAGATGTATGTTGTCTTTCCTCTAGTGGTGTTATGTGAACGTCGACTACATGACACTTCACCATGATTTGGGCCTAGGGGAAGGCATTGGGAAGTAATAAGTAGATGATGGGTTGCTAGAGTGACAGAATCTTAAACCCTAGTTTATGCGTTGCTTCGTAAGGGGCTGATTTGGATCCATATGTTTCATGCTATGGTTAGATTTATCTTAATTCTTCTTTCATAGTTGCGGATGCTTGCGAGAGGGGTTAATCATAAGTGGGAGGCTTGTCCAAGGAAGGGCAGCACCCAAGCACCGGTCCACCCACATATCAAATTATCAAAGTAACGAACGCGAATCATATGAGCATGATGAAAACTAACTTGACAACAATTCCCATGTGTCCTCGGGAGCGCTTTGCTTTATATAGGAGTTCGTCCAGGCTTGTCCTTTGCTCCAAAAAGGATTGGGCCACCTTGCTGCACCTTAGTTACTTTTGTTACTTATTACTCGTTACAAATTATCTTATCATACAACTATCTGTTGCCGATAATTTCAGTGCTTGCAGAGAATACCTTGCTGAAAACCGCTTGTCATTTCCTTCTGCTCCTCGTTGGGTTCGACACTCTTACTTATTGAAAGGACTATGATAGATCCCCTATACTTGTGGGTCATCACACTTGCACCGGCAACAGACTGGGCTGCAGTTCGCACTGCATATACAAAAGTTCTTACAAAAATCGACATCTCCACTTTCTTGGTAAGCATTGGCAGCCCAAGTGCTTCGTTTTTTTGTTTCCATGTTGTTTCACATGATTCACTGTGTTGATCTAACTGTTTGTGTATGGCTTCTTGTTTGCAAAGAGATAATTCTTAGAGCAACGAGGGAGTCGTTCAATAATCCGGGCGACCGTGGCCAAGTTTCTCTTACCATGCACAACCTTGGTGTGAATGAACCTGCGCATATATCGTAAGAAGAAAGGATGGTCACATGATGATTGATGCTAAAGCATTGTCAAGGTTCAAAACTCGATCAGATCTTGCGGTTGGGGATGATGTCAAAATCAAACTTTATCTGCAAGAAGAGCTGGTCCTAATCAACTTTGAAATTCTTCAGTAGGAGCACGCAACTGCCGAATTGATCTATCCTCCTAGAGCTTTTGATGTAATATGGCATGGTGAAACAAGTGTCCTGTGTGTATAAGTAGTACTAAGATTTATCACGTAGGACATCGTGAAAGAATTGCAACTCTGATTGCTGGTTAGGAAATGTAGTTCAATTTCATTCTAATAGCTGTCGTGCTTGATGGGGAATGTTGCATGAAAATAAAAAAAAACCTACAAAACATCCAAGATCCAATCTAGGAGATGCATAGCTACGAGAGGGGAGTTTGTCTACATACCGTTGTAGACCGAAAGCTTTAGCATCGTAACACGGTTGATGTAGTCATACTCTTCATGATCCAATCGCGACCCAATCCGATCTAGTGCCGAACGGACGACACCTCTGAGATTAGCATATGTTCAGCTCGATGGCTTCCTCTCCTTCTTGATCCAGCAAGCGAGGGAGAGGAGGTAGATGAGATCGGAACCAGCATGGCAGTATGGTAGTTGTCGTGGTTTTGTCACGGCAGATGTCCTCAAGAAAGGACTTAGTCGTGAGGCCATCGCAGCTAGGTAGTAGCTTGAACGGGGTTGATCAGAATCGAGAGGCATGGGTTTACCCAGGTTCGGCCCCTCACGGTGGAGGTAATAGCCTACTTCCTGCTTGATTGATTATTGCTTGGGATCTCGATTACAAGGGTGCGACTTTGCTAACCTAGTACTCGAGAGCTTGTAACCGAGTCCTCTCTCCCTCAGGGGCTCCCCTTTATATATAGGTTGAGGCCCTGAGGTTACAACAGAATCCGGGTCGTATTGTGACCCATGTCCTGATCTATTTCCTGCTTATCTTGTCCTTCAAGTAAGGGAAATTGCTTCTAGCTTCTTTGTCGGGCTGGCTTACCAGATACGGGCCCTCAAGTCGGCCTCTTCTTCGAGTCGCCTCCTGGGCTTTGACGTGCGGCCCACATCACCTGTTTGATGATGAGCCACCATAGGATGGCCGGGTCATTCCTGGCCAGGTCATACCATGGGGTATATCCCCAACATTAGCCCCCAGGTTAACTTGGATTCATCCATGTTAAACTTCATACTGATAATGAGTCCGGGTCATCTTTCAGTGAACCAGAACCTCTTTTGCGTCTTCATCTTATCTTTTGGCCGGGTTATGAGATATTGCCGGCTTGTGACGCTTTTACACTTGACATTTCTTATTTTCTCGTGCCGTGGCATCACCTTCCTGAATTTATGGAGTTTGGATGTGACGTCACAACGAATCTTTGAGCATATCTGTCAGGCCTGAGAATCGAGGCGCCCCTTTTGCCCAAAATTTATCGCGTCTCCTCTTTTTTCGCACTTGCTGCTGATGTCGCTTGAACCCATGTCGGTGTTTCCCCAAAGAGGAAGGGATGATGCAGCACAGCTACAGTAGGTATTTCCCTCAGTTATGAAACCAATGTATCAATCCAGTAGGAGAACCAAGCAACACTATGTAAATGGTACCTGCACACAAAGAATAAATACTTGCAACCCAACGCTTAAGAGGGGTTGTCAATCCCTCCTAGGTAACGGCGCCAGAAATTGGCAAGTTGACGGGAGAATATTTGTGATAGATTGGATAAATAACTCTCGATAAAACGCGAAATAAAATAAGTAATAAAAAAATGCAGCAAGGTATATTGTTTTTTTGGAATAATAGATCTGAAAATAAAAGCGAATAAAAATGGATCTCAAAGCAAATATGATAAAGAATAGACCCGGGGGCCGTAGATTTCACTAGTGGCTTCTCTCGAGAAAATAGCATACGGTGGGTAAACAAATTACTGTTGGGCAATTGATAGAAGATCGAATAATTATGGCGATATCCAAGGCAATGATCAATATATAGGCATCACGTCCAAGATTAGTAGACCGACTCCTTCCTGCATCTACTACTATTACTCCACACATCGACCGCTATCCAGCATGCATCTAGTGTATTAAGTTCTTGGAGAAACGGAGTAATGCAATAAGAACGATGACATGATGTAGACAAGATCTATTCATGTAGGAATAGCCCCCATCTTATTATCCTTAATAGCAATGATACATGCGTGTCTTGCTGCCCCTTCTGTCACTGGGAAAGAACACCGCACGATCGAACCCATCACAAAGCACCTCTTCCCATGGCAAGAAAAATCGATCTAGTTGGCCTAACTAAACCAAGGATTCGAAGAAGAAATACGAGGCTAAAAATAATCATGCATATAAGAGTTCAAAGAAGACTCAAATAATATTCATGGATATATATCTGATCATAAACTCAAAGTTCATCGGATCCCAACAAACACACCGCAAAAAAGACTTACATCAAATAGATCTCCAAGAGACCATTGTATTGAGAATCAAAAAGAGAGAGGAAGCCATCTAGCTACTGCCTACGGACCTGTAGGTCTATGGTGGACTACTCACGCATCGTCGGAGAGGCACTAATGAGGATGATGAACCCCTCTGTGATGGTGTCTAGATTGGATCTCGTGGTTCTGGTGTTGGGGAACGTTGCATGGAAAAAAAATTCTACGCACATGCAAGATCTATCCATGGAGATGCATAGCAGCGAGAGGGGAGAGTGTGTCTATGTACCCTCGTAGACCATAAGCGGAAGCATTTAGTAACGCAGTTGATGTAGTCAAACTTCTTCGTGATCCAACCGATCGAGTACTGTCGTGGACTTGACACGGCAGATGTCCTAGCGGAAGGACTTAGTCGTGGAGCCATCGCAACTAGGTTAACTTGAAGGGGTTGAACGGGACAAAAGACACAGAGAGTTTACCCAGGTTCGGCCCCTCTCAATGAGGTAAAAGCCTACTCCTGCTTTGTGATGTATTGCTAGGGTTTCGATTACCAGGGAGCGAATACGCTTGACCTGGTTTCCGATTGTTTGTTACCTGTCCTTAAACCGCCGCCGGGTCGTCCCTTTATATCCACAAGTCGACGCCCGGCGGTTCACAGAATCCTGATGCCGGCTCATAAACGTATCCGGCTCGGTATCCACTCTTCCTATCTTACAATACAAGTCATATACTTATGGCGGTTTACATCTATGGGCCCTAACTCGCCTTTGGGCTTTGGGCCTTCTTATTCAGTCTCCTTCGTAAGTCGCCATCTTCTATGTCTTCATGGGCTTCAATACAGGTAAACCACTGTGAGCATAACTCGGCCCCTCCTGGGCGGTTTATACTCAATAGTTATATCCCCAACATTAGGCCCCAGGTTGATGTGAACTTGTTCATATCAATCTTCAATACTTGACTTAGAAAAAATCCTTCATCATCAGTCCTTATGAAAATTTATAACCCCCCACGACGTCTGCTCACAGCATTGTGCTAACCCGCCATGATGTCATCTTTCATTAATATCGCACGAGGCCCAAATCTCAGCCTCCTTGATTCCCGCGCATGCCATCTATCCATTCACCTTATAAATAGGGCCAGGGGTCCTTTTCACTTTCCCCCCTTGCCTCCTCGTCTTCATCCTCTTCCTTGCCATGCCACACGCGCCCGAGCTCTGCCGCCGTCGACCTCACGAGCTGCCTCCACTCCGGCCGCTGCATCGTCCTGAACGCACCAGAGCACCGCCGCGCGCCACCGCTGTCCAACAGTCCTGGTAAACCCCCCTTTTTTTCTCACCGCAGATCTCCATTAGGGTTTGCTTGAGTTCCTTAGAGTTCATCTCGGTTCATCTTTGTTCCTCCATAGACCATGTAGTTTTTGATCTAAGTATAGTACCAATCTTGTGCAATAGCAGTTTAGCACTCTTTTTTAATATCTGAACGCCTCCCCTCCATAGGAGATCTCATCTGAGCACGTGAACTGTCCTGCTGCCGCTACTTTAGTTTAGAATTTTTCTTCATTATCTGAACTGCTGTAGATCCAAAATTATAACACCAATCTGTGAAACCTGTTTTTCACCACTTAGCCATTTTCCAACTTCAGATCTATACTTTCAATATCCGTGTAGGCGGTTTAACCTCAGAAAGTAATAACCTGCCAGGTACCATTAGTCCCCTTTTAAACCGCCAAGTGCTCATCTTTGTAATTTAATAACGTCACTGTCCGGTTTAACATTTATGCATGCTTCAACACTTTCTGCTTATTAACCATGAACCTTAAACCGGCACAAATCTTTTCCAGGTTATCGTATAAATGGCAAAATCCTTTTATTCCTGTAACTGGGTTCCATCCCAGGTTACAGAAGAAGAACTGAACGGATGTGTTGCAACCGGCGCTTTAGCAAAAAAGGAAGACATCCACTGGAGAGCCCCCGGTCCAGAAAATCCTCCTGAGCCCAAGGATGGGGAAGTGATCGTTTTTGTTGATCATCTGAGTCGAGGGTTCAGCCCTCCCGGATCAAAAAATTTCCGTGATGTGCTTCACTTCTTCCAACTTCACCCTCAAGATATTGGGCCTAACTCCGTGTCCAATATTTGCAATTTTCAAGTGTTTTGTGAAGCCTACCTGCAAGAAGAGCCCACAGTCAACCTGTTCAGAGATTTCTTCTATTTAAACCGCCGTACTGAATTTACGGATGGGCCCAATACTGAACTTGGCGGGGTTTCAATTCAGAAGAGAAAAGACGTCAGCTTCCCTCACGCTAGGAATCATAGCCATCCCAAAGATTGGAATCAAACTTGGTTCTATTGCCAAGATACATCTCCAGCCGGTGAGAATCCTCTGTCGGGTTACCGTGCTCACCGGCTTACCGATGCACATCCATTCCCCCAAAGACTCAATGCAAAGGAACGGTCCAAATATGCACCACAGCTTTCAAAGCTCAGAGCCTTTATGGCAAACGGTTTGATAGGCATTGATTTTGTCCGTTGCTGGGTATCTTGGAGCATTTTGCCTTTAAGCCGTCGCCCCGGTTTAATGTGTGAGTACACAGGGGATGTGAAAGACCCTCAACGCCACACTGATATTCAGCTGACTGATACTGAAATTACTGAATCTGTCAAGAAGATGTTGGATGAACCGGTGGCCGACTGTAGCAAAATAGGACTTAGTCCTTTCTGCGCTTCAAATAAACCGCCAGCTGTAAGAATTGCTCCACTCCTGCTTTAATCCACATTCTTAATACTCCCTTATGATTTTTTCAATCTTTAAACAGGGTGATGATCCGTTCTGGAAGAAGAAACCGCAGGATAAACCGGCCAAAACACTTCGTGTTAAGACCAAGGCCAACAAGAAGCCTACCGAGTTAAACATTGACGATGATAATCCGGAGTCAGAGGTAGAACTTGATTCACTTGGCTCTTTTTTCATACATCTCATTGACGATGATTTTTATCAGGACGACGCAGAAGCTAGCCGCGCAAATGACGTAGAGGTAACTATTCTCTCATCTGGTTCAGAACCTCTGCCCACACATAAAACCCGACAAGCAAGCCGGAAAATAAGATTTTCTCACCCCCTAGCTTACTTGGATCCAAACTTTCTTTTGAAGAAGCAGCAACACGAAGCTCGCCGCACAACCCGGCATAGCGGCCATGTGGTCACTTCTTCTAGTTTACCGAACTCGCCAGTTCGTAAACGCCGCCCGGAGGTCTCTTCTATTTCTGACACATCTTATCCCAAGGCGGGCTATTTCCGACAACCTCTTAATCCGTCTGATTCAAACTACCAGGGAACTTCCCTTTCCTCCTCTGGCGAGTCCATAGGGACACAAATTCCAACCCTCAAAACTGTTCCTGGGTGAGCATTTTTAACTAAACCCTTGTACCTTATGCTTGATCATTATACTAACCTGTTATTTGCATCTCTGTCAGAGCCAAGGCCAGGCCCAGCAAAAAGGCCAAATTGAACAAACCGGCTGATGACAGCGCGCCAACTGATCCGGAAAAGAACCCGGAACAGTTTGAAACAAATACTGAAGCTATTCTTGATGATCCGCCACTGCAAGATCATGACACCTTTGTTGAGCAGATGGAGATAGGTCATGCTGATAAACCGCCAAGCCCAACTAAGGCTGCTGATGATAAAGCTGATGATGTTGTAGTTACCGGTGTCGGGTATACAGCCCCAGACAACCCCACTGCTCTGTCAAAACATAGTGCCAAAGAAGAATTTTCTGCTGTTGATAAGGGCAAGTGGAAGGCGGACTTGGAAAGCTATGCCCACCTCAGCGCCCAAGATATTCATTCTGGGTTTTTAAACTGTCTGTACACAAGCCGTGATTATGAAGCCGGTTTACTGAACATGATGAAGGAGCGATATGAGGTAAATGTTGTTAACTCTGCATACATATTCTTCCCTTAGCCGCCAAGTTTACTGGACATAAAAGAATAGAATGTTCTGCAAACTTTCAAGAGCCATATAGATCAACTCCACTAGCCCGCAAGGGCCGGTTTATAAAGTCAATATGAACCGGGACTTTAGAATAATATATCTTCAACTTCGCCTGTGTAGCCCCCAAGGGTCGACTTAACAAATATGTTAAGTTGAGACTAATTATGCTGTAAGGCTCAAAATTCTTACTTAGGACCTTTATAATCCGGTTTACCATCAATAGACATTAGCCCCCAAGTGCCAAGTATATTACTTGTTATGTGCTTGGGACTTTGAATATACACTGCTATGTAATTAATTACATGTCTCTTGCAGGCTGATCTTAACAAGAAGGAATCTCAAATCGCCGACCTTCAAGAAAATATCAAGTCGCAACAAACCGAGACCTCCAAAGCCAAGGAGGAACTGACCAGTGCCTTAACAGCAATGGAGAAACTGAAGGAGAGCTTTAAGAACGAGCGGGCAGGTTGGGATACAGAAAAGTCAACTCTGCTGAAGAGGGCTGAGGATGCTGAGGCTGCCCTTAAACCGGTAGCTGAAGAGCTGACTGGCTTGAAACAGCAAATAAATGCCATGACCGCTGCCGTATTTGGTAAATAAGTTCTTCATAAGCTTTGAACATGTATTATGTAAGAGACTGCCGGTTTACCGATGTTTTTGATGATGCAGGAACTCGCATTGCTCATCTTGGCTCAGATATGCGGCAAAAACTGAAGGCCGCCTATACACTTATAGAGCAATTATATACCGGCGTACAACGGGTTATCTGCACAGCTTCCCATAATAAACCGCCCCCAACCTTGATCAAGGAGACGTTGGAAAGGCTGGCGATGATGCCTGCACGGTTTGAAGAGCTAAAGAAGTCAGCTGCCAGGGCGGGTGCTCTTACTGCACTGACTCGGGCCAAAGCTTGGATATCTGATCTTGATCCGGCCGATGTGGGAAACGGCTACCCGAGCATAAAGGAGGATGGGTCAGAGTTTAATAACGATGACCTCAGAGCCTTGACGAGGGAAATGCGCCCATTGGCTAGCCAATTGGCTGAAGAAACCGATCTTTCACATTATCAGTCGATTTATGATAACAACAACAAGAGAGTTAATGCGCCAACTTATGACGCTCCAAATCTTATTCCTCCAATCCGTAAGCATACCTATGCCCCTGATGTTGACCCCTCCACACTTATAAGTGATGAAGCTGTATTCAAAGCCTTAACTGGGATCGATTGGACCACCATTGACTTCCAGTCACTGGGTAGAGAGGAGGAAGATGAACCGGTGCTGGACGATCTGCAACCTTCAAGTCAGCCAGGCCAGGACTCGTAAACCGGGGGCCGGTTTAGCAGCTGCTTCCTTTAAGATTTGTTAAAACAATTATTCTTTTGGGCACCAAACGCCTTGTAATAGGCTAGCTTAAACTCTTGTTCTGCTATGCCATCGTGCATATTTACTTTGCATGACACTGCTAATCCACCATGTTAAGATATGCCACTTATGCTTATAATATTAACAATGTGGAATCTGCTCCTGCATGCAAAGGATTAAAGGTGTCCTGGCGGTTTACCACTGGACGGGTCATAACGCCCAATAGAAAACCATGGAAACTAACATAGCTTGTACCCAAGGCTGGTGTTTAAGAATAACCAAATTTGAAATATATCATACCTGTGATATTTGATCACACTGTTGGTTTACCAAACCGGCGTAGTAAGGGGAGAACCCAAACTTTGAGCACTGGTAATCATCATAGATTTGCTTGGCTTATGAACAAAACCAGGCCGGGTTAATAAACATCGGATATTATCTTATCTCATACTGGCGACTTATAGTCAAAAAACCAGGCCGGGTTAATAAACACCGAATGTTATCTTATATCATACTGGCGACTTATAGTCAAAAAGCCAGGCCGGGTTAATAAACACCGGATGAATTATGATCATAAAGCATTATAAGCCTCATCAAATAAATCACAAAAACTGTGGAATAAAACCAACGAAAAAATGAGGCTTTTCATGGGCTGCCAGGCCGAAAATCGAGTGCTTTCACGGGCCGCACAACCACTGAGTTAAACCTATATACAAACCTTATAAGATGGACCTCACATAACCAATCGTCGTTTTAACTTTGACAAGTTCAGGGTCTATATAAGATTGACTTGTCAAACATTCGGCGGGTCATTCCAGGAATACTTGGGCGGAGTGGCTTACTTAAAAAGGCAGGATAACCCGGGGTTTTAGGTGAATACACCTGGCTTCCAAGCCTGGCTTTTAAGCCTATTACAAGGGTTACACAAACTCTTTGTTCTTTAGAATCAAGGAGCCCCCAAGTAATATTTTTGAGCTGTGCTCAAGGGGCACCTATGTTTGAGCTGTGATTTTGCAACAGACTCTCTTTGGTACCTTTTAACCTGGGTAGCAAGCCCCCAAGTTTTTTTTTCAGTTGGCTTATAAGCCGGTTCAAAGGGTAATCATAACTTCGCTCGTAAGCCGGAAGCCCCCAAGTAAACAAAAACTCATTAAGAAAAGACGACAGAGGCCCTGCTTTAGCAGGGGTGCCAGTTTAGTATATACATTGTCAAAACTATGTACATCAGAAGAGCCAATGGCTCAGGTGTAGCAAGGCCGAAGATGAGCAATATTCCACGGCCGGCGAGTCTCTTCGTCCGACGTGCGTGAGTCCTTGTGGTCTCGAACATCAATAAGGTAGTATGACCCATTGTTCAGATTCTTGCTGACCACAAAGGGTCCTTCCCAAGGTGGGGATAACTTGTGCATATCAGTCTGATCCTGGATAAGCCGGAGCACCAAGTCGCCTTCTTGAAAGGCTCTGGTCTTGACCCGGTGGCTGTGATAACGACGTAGATCTTGCTGGTAAATCGCCAAACGAGCCGCTGCGAGATCACACGCCTCGTCTAACAGGTCAAGTGCATCCTGACGTGCCTTTTCATTATCAGCTTCAACGTAAGCCGCCACCCGGGGTGAGTCGTGATGGATGTCACTGGGGAGAACCGCCTCTGCTCCATAAACCATGAAAAAAGGCGTGTAACCCGTAGATCTGTTGGGCGTTGTGTTGATGCTCCATGGCACCAAGGGTAACTCCTCTACCCAACAACCCGGCGTCCTCTGTAAGGGAACCATAAGCCGGGGCTTGATGCCTCTCAGAATCTCTTGATTGGCTCTCTCAGCTTGACCATTAGATTGGGGGTGAGCCACCGACGATACATCAAGCCGGATATGCTCACGTTGACAAAATTCTTTCATAGCACCCTTGGAGAGATTAGTGCCATTGTCTGTTACAATGCTGTGTGGAAAGCCAAAACGAAAGATCACCTTCTTCATGAATTGAACCGCCGTTGCCGCATCACACTTACTGACTGGCTCTGCCTCTACCCACTTAGTGAATTTATCAACCGCCACCAAGAGGTGGGTCTTCTTATCCTTGGACCTCTTAAAAGGTCCAACCATATCAAGCCCCCAAACTGCAAACGACCAAGTGATTGGAATCATTCTCAACTCCTGAGCCGGAACATGAGCTCGACGTGAAAACTTCTGACAACCGTCACATTTTTTGACCAAGTCCTCAGCATCAGCATGAGCCGTCAGCCAATAAAAACCGTGATGAAAAGCCTTGGCTACAAGAGATTTAGAGCCGGCGTGATGACCACAATCTCCTTCATGGATCTCACGCAGAATCTCACAGCCTTCTTCAGGAGAAACACAACGCTGAAACGCCCCGGTAACACTGCAATGGTGCAGCTCTCCATTGACAATTGTCATTGACTTGGACCGCCGGGTTATTTGCCTGGCCAAGGTTTCATCCTTAGGTAACTCGCCCCGGGTCATATATGCCAAATATGGAACTGTCCAATCAGGAATAACATGAAGAGCCGCCACCAACTGAGCTTCCGGGTCAGGAATAGCCAAATCCTCCTCTGTAGGTAACTTGACCGATGGGTTATGCAAAACGTCAAGAAAGACATTAGGTGGCACCGGTTTACGTTGAGAACCCAACCGGCTTAAGGCATCAGCCGCTTCATTTTTCCTCTGGTCAACATGCTCAACTTGATAACCCTTGAAGTGACCAGCAATAACATCCACCTCTCATCGATAAGCCGCCATGAGGGGATCCTTAGAATCCCAAGTACCAGAGACTTGTTGAGCCACCAAATCTGAGTCACCAAAGCACCTCACCCGGCTTAAATTCATCTCCTTAGCCATCCGAAGACCATGGAGCAAGGCCTCATATTCAGCTGCATTGTTAGTGCAATGGAACATCAAACGAAGAACATAACAAAATTTATCACCTCGAGGGGAAGCAAGCACAACTCCAGCCCCCGAGCCCTCCAATTGCCTGGACCCATCAAAGTGAATAGTCCAATACGTGTTATCTGGTTTTTCCTCAGGCATCTGCAGCTCTGTCCAGTCATTGATGAAATCCACCAGTGCTTGAGACTTGATGGCCGTGCGAGGCATATACTTCAAACCATGAGGCCCAAGTTCAATGGCCCATTTGGCAACCCGGCCTGTTGCTTCCCTGTTTTGTATGATATCTCCTAAAGGAGCAGAGCTAACCACAGTAATGGGGTGACCCTGAAAATATTGCTTAAGCTTCCGGCTTGCCATGAAAACCCCATATACAAGCTTCTGCCAATGTGGGTATCTCTGTTTGGACCCAATAAGCACTTCGCTGATATAATAAACCGGCCGTTGAACCGGATATTCCTTGCCTGCCTCTTTCCTTTCAACCACAATAGCCACACTGACAGCCCGGCTATTAGCAGCCACATATAACAACAGCGGCTCCTTATCAACGAGCGCAGCTAGGACCGACGGCTCAGCCAGCTGCTTCTTAAGCGCCTCAAATGCCTCATTAGCAGTGTTACCCCAGACGAAGTCATCTGTCTTTTTCATCATCTGATACAAAGGGATGGCCTTCTCACCGAGGCGGCTTATGAACCGGCTTAGCGCCGCAATACGACCTGCCAGACATTGAACATCATTGATACACACCAGTTTAGCCAGAGAAGTAATGGCTTTGATCTTCTTCGGATTAGCTTCAATGCCCCTATTAGACACCAGAAAACCCAAAAGCTTGCCCGTCAGCACACCAAAAACACACTTGGCCGGATTAGGCATCATCTTATAAACTCGGAGATTATCAAAGGTTTCCTTCAAGTCGTCTATCAACGTCTCCTTCTTTCTGGATTTCACCATAATATCATCCACATAAGCATGAACATTGCGTCCAATCTGATTATGAAGACAATTCTGCACACATCGCTGGTAAGTCGCCTGGGCACTCTTGAGCCCAAAAGGCATAGACACATAGCAGAAGGCTCCAAAGGGAGTTATGAAAGCTGTCTTCTCCTGGTCCTTAACTGCCATTTTGATCTGATGATAACCAGAATAAGCATCCAAAAAACTCAAACGCTCACAACCCGCCGTAGCATCAATAATCTGATCAATACGAGGGAGAGCAAAAGGATCAGCCGGACAAGCCTTGTTTAAATCCGTGTAGTCCACACACATGCGCCAAGTGCCGTTCTTCTTAAGTACCAGCACCGGGTTAGCCAACCACTCAGGATGAAAAACTTCAACAATAAACCCAGCCGCCAAGAGCCGGGCTACCTCCTCACCAATGGCCTTACGCCTTTCTTCATTGAAATGACGAAGAAACTGCTTGACCGGTTTAAACTTGGGATCAATATTGAGAGTGTGCTCAGTGAGTTCCCTCGGTACACCTGGCATGTCAGAAGGTTTCCATGCAAAGATGTTCTCACGGATGAACTCGATGAGCGCGCTTTCCTATTTCGGATCCATATTAGCACTGATGCTGAACTGCTTGGATGAATCGCCAGGAACAAAATCAACCATCTTAGTGTTATCTGCCGATTTAAACTTCAAAACCGGATCATGCTCTGTAGTTGGCTTTTTCAAAGACGTCATATCCGCCGGATCAACATTGTCCTTGTAAAATTTTAACTCCTCCGTTGCACAAACTGACTCAGCATAAGCCGCATCACCCTCTTCACATTCCAAGGTTATCCTTCGGCTCCCATGTACTGTCATGGTCCCCTTGTAACCCGGCATCTTGAGCTGCAGATAAACATAACAAGGCCGTGCCATGAACTTGGCAGTAGCCGGCCGTCCAAACAGAGCGTGATACGGGCTGTGAATTTTGACTACTTCAAAGGTCAATGTCTCTGACCTAGAGTCATGATCATCTCCAAAGGCAACTTCCAGAGCTATCTTACCAACAGGGTACGCCGACTTACCAGGCACCACACCATGGAAAACTGTATTCGATGGTTTAAGATTTTTATCTGTCAACCCCATGCGACGGAAAGTTTCGTAATAAAGGATATTGATGCTGCTCCCTCCGTCCATGAGTACCTTGGTAAACTTATACCCTCCAACCTGGGGTGCAACCACCAATGCTAGGTGACCCGGATTATCAACCCGGGGCGGGTGATCTTCCCGACTCCACACGATGGGCTGCTCAGACCAGCGCAAGTAACGGGGAACCGCCGGTTCAACGGCGTTCACTGCCCTTTTGTGAAGCTTCTGATCCCGTTTGCATAAATTTGTGGTGAAGACGTGGTACTGCCCACTATTCAACTGCTTTGGGTTACTCTAATACCCAGATTGCCACTGCTGATTCCCCTGACCTGACTGTTGATGGTAGCCACCCTGATTGCCTTGATTGCCTTGATTACCTTGGAATCTAGAACTAGAACCACCACCGCCGTAACCCGGCCCATGAGAACCAGACCCTGAACCACCACCCGGTCCATGATTGTCTTGAAAAAGATTGGAATTTTTATACTCTTTCATGATGTAGCAATCCTTCCAGAGGTGGCCAGACGGTCTTTCTCGCATCCCATGCCTTGGGCAGGGCTGGTTTAGCATCTGCTCAAGATTAAAGCCTGACCCTCCGGCCCGTGGGAGCGGTTTACCTTTATGACGCTGGCCATTATTCTGTGCATTGGTGTTAGCCACAAAGTCCAAACTATTATAAGTTTTGCGCTTACCATTGCCTCCCTGATTCACCGGATTATGCTGCTGTCCTCTGGTGCTGCTGCTCTTCTTTCCCTTTCCCGGCTTGTCATCATCAGACTCGGGGTCCTTGGTACCATCAGAGTCAGCGTACTTAACCAGAGCCGCCATCAGCTCTCCCATGTTATTGCAGTGGCGCTTGAGCCGACCCAACTTCTGCTTAAGAGGCGTAAACCGGCAATTCTTCTCCAACATTATGACCGCTGAACCGGCATTGATGCGATCCGATGAATGTAAGATGGTCGAAACTCGGTGCACCCAATGGGTTGTGGACTCACCCTCTTCTTGGACACAGGCATCCAGATCCACAATTGACATCGGCTGCTTGCACGTATCTTTGAAATTCTGGATAAATCGGGCCTTTAACTCGGCCCATGACCCAACGGAGTTGGCAGGGAGCCCCTTCAACCAAGTGCGAGCCGTTCCATCCAACATCAGGGGAAAATATTTGGCACATGCCACATCGCTAACATCTAGCAATTCCATGGCCATCTCATAACTCTCGATCCATGCTTCAGGAGGTAAATCAGCTGTATAGTTAAGCACCTTGCGAGGACCCTTAAAATCCTTGGGCAGACGCTCATTACGTATGGCCGGCACTAAACATGGTACGCCCAAATTCCTAAAGGTTACACCTGGCTCCACCGAAGTTATCGGACGAACCGGAGAAGGTTGTCGGGCCGCATATTGCGCCGCCAGCTTGGCCTCTCGACGCGCTCTACCTTGATCCACCACGTTCTGAGCATCAGCACCACCGCCCGCCGGGTTATGCCCACGAGGCTGGTTATGGTTCCGCCCACTGCTTGACACAGCTGGTTCATCAATATGCCTACTGTAACTCCGGCTTGGGCGAGGGGTGGAATGAATCCGGCTTCGACTGTAAGAATAAGCCTGCTGCTGAACCAATGCTGTCTGAAGGAGCTCTCTAGCCCTCCGCATCTCAACTGCCGTTGGAGACTCGCCTTCAACCGGGATAGCCGCCAATCGTGACGCCGCAGCGATCATGTTATCCAAAGGGTTAGAGTAATGACCCGGTGGTGTTGGCATGTGTTGCGGCGGGATATTGTTCTGACGAGCTGGATCCGTGGTGTGCGGCTGAACCGGCGCTCCCGTCCCAGGCGTTTCAACCCGTTCCGCCACTGGCGGGTTACTGGTTCCTGCTCCTGGCGTGTTAAAGAGGTTCCTCACCTCGTAAACCGGTGGCAGGCGAGACTGATGCCTCCTCCTCATGACTTCGTTTGAAGCGTTCTGATCTAGCATGAGCCGGTAAGACTCCGACTGAATCCACTGCGCCTGTGCATCCAACCTAACCCGCTCCACAGCCATCCTGGCATCTTCAGCTACCAGGTCTTCCTTAGCTTGAGCTATCCAATCTCGCAATTTCATGACTTCCGCATTATGCTGATCTTGATTACCCGGGTTAACCTCCATCGTCAGCAGTGTTGCCAAGGCGTCTAGTAACCCGAACAAGACTTGCGCCGGCGGGCACGCAGGGCCTCCTGCCCCGGCCGCCGTCGCCGCTGCTGACCCAGAAATCAATGTCGCTGCAGTTGAAGAGTGCTGCACTGGCTACGTACCGGCCATGAAGATTGCAACCCGGTTCGGCGGCTCGTAGGGGTCCGGAATACTATCGCCATCGGAACAGCCCCCAAGCCGACCGCCTTGCAGTTGGTACAATGACTCGGTTTCACCAGTGGATGACTCGCCATCAGAATAGACAACTGTCTCACCGTCAAATACCGATTTATCCTCAGATCCCGCACCATTGATGAATCCCATGAAGGCACGACTCATGGCGGGCTGAACTCGGGCAGGTTTTGCACGCTGAGCCGTCTCGATGATGTTGGTGCAGGTGTCCGGCTCAGGGCCCGGTTCGCCGATCTTGCCAATGAAGACGTGAATTCCACCGAAGGGGACCCGGTATCCGTACTCAATTGAGCCGGCCTCGGGGCCCCAGCCTTTGTCGTCGATGTAGAGCTTGCCGCGATGACTCTTGGTCATCCGGCCCACAGCATATCCCTTGATCCCTTCGAAGTTGACACGGCAGATGTCCTAGCGGAAGGACTTAGTCATGGAGCCATCGCAACTAGGTTAACTTGAAGGGATTGAATGGGACAAAAGACACAGAGAGTTTACCCAGGTTCGGCCCCTCTCAATGAGGTAAAAGCCTACTCCTGCTTTGTGATGTATTGCTAGGGTTTCGATTACCAGGGAGCGAATACGCTTGACCTGGTTTCCGATTGTTTGTTACCTGTCCTTAAACCGCCGCCGGGTCGTCCCTTTATATCCACAAGTCGATGCCCGGCGGTTCACAGAATCCCGATGCCGGCTCATAAACGTATCCGGCTCGGTATCCACTCTTCCTATCTTACAATACAAGTCATATACTTATGGCGGTTTACATCTATGGGCCCTAACTCGCCTTTGGGATTTGGGCCTTCTTATTCAGTCTCCTTCGTAAGTCGCCATCTTCTATGTCTTCATGGGCTTCAATACAGGTAAACCACTATGAGCATAACCCGGCCCCTCCTGGGCGGTTTATACTCAATAGTTATATCCCCAACAAGTACCAAACGTACGGCACCTTCGCGTTCAGTACACGTTCAGCTCGGTGACGTCCTCGCCTTCTTGATCCAGCAAGATGGGCGAAGTAGTGGATGAGTTCCGGCAGCACGACGGTGTGGTGATGGTGATGGTGATGCTATCTCTGCAGGGCATCGCCTAAGCACTACAAAAATATGACCGAGGGGCGAAACTGTGGAGAGGGGCGCCGCACACGTCTAAGAGATTGTCGTGTTCATTGTGTGGCACCCCCTCCCTCATATATATAGTGGGGTGAGAGGAGGGGAGTCAGCCTAGGGCTCCACAAGTGGCCGGCGGCCACCTGGGCCTTGCCCTAGCCGCACCCCCCTTGCCTTTCTTAGGCCCGTGGGGAAAGGCAGGGGAGGGTGGCGCCCCCCTTTTCTTTCTCCCATGAGGAGGGAAAGGCAGGAGGGGCTAGCCCTTCTCCCTTTCCTTCCCTTAGGGCCGGCGGCCAGGGAGAGGGTGCGCCAGCCCCCTTATGGGCTGGTGTGTGCCTCCCCTTGGCCCATTAGGCCCATAGACCTCCCGGGGTCTCCCGAAACCCCTTCCGGTGATCCGATGACTACCCGGTACCTCCCGAAACTCTTCCGGTGTCCAAATAGTATCGTCCTATATATCAATCTTTACCTCCGGACCATTCCGGAGCTCCTCATCATTTCTGTGATCTCACCTGGGACTCTGAACAACATTTGGTCACCAAATCACATAACTCATATAACACTATATCGTCAACGAAATTTAAGCGTGCGGACCCTACGGGCTCGAGAACTATGTAGACATGACCGAGACCCCTGTCCGGTCAATAACCAATAGCAGAACCTAGATGCCCATATTGGTTCCTACATATTCTATGAAGATCTTTATCGGTTAAACCTTATGACAACATACATAATTCCCTTTGTCTGTCGGTATGTTACTTGCCCAAGATTCGATCGTCGGTATCTCCATACCTAGTTCAATCTCGTTACTAGCAAGTCTCTTTACTCGTTCCGTAATACATCATCTCGTAACAAACTCCTTAGTCACTTTGCTTGCAAGCTTCTTGTGATGCTGCATTACCGAGAGGGCCCAGAGATACCTCTCCGATACACGGAGTGATCGACAAATCCCAATCTCGATCCATGCCAACTCAATCAGACACCTTCGGAGATACCTGTAGAGCATCTTTAAGATCACCCAATTACGTTGTGACATTTGATAGCACACAAGGTATTCCTCTGGTATCCGGGAGTTGCATGATCTCATGGTCGAAGGAATATGCATTTGACATTAAGAAAGCAGTAGGAATAAACTGAACGATCATATGCTAAGCTAGCGGATGGGTCTTGTCCATCACATCATTCTCCTAATGATGTGATCCCGTTATCAAATGACAACTCATGTCTATGGTTAGGAAACTTTAACCATCTTTGATCAACGAGCTACTATAGTAGAGGCTCACTAGGGACACGGTATTTATTTATGTATACACACATGTATTTAAGTTTTCGGTCAATACAATTCTAGCATGAATAATAAACCTTTATCATGATTAAGGAAATATAATAATAACCATTTTATTATTGCCTCTAGGGCGTATTTCCATCAGTCTCCCACTTGCACTAGAGTCAATAATCTAGTTCACATCATCATGTGATTAACACCCATAGTTCACATCGCCATGTGACTAACACCCAAAGATTTTACTCGAGTCAATAATCTAGTTCACATCGCCATGTGATTAACACCCAAAGAGTTTACTAGAGTGTGATCATGTTTTGCGTGTGAGAGAGGTTTTAGTCAACGTGTCTACAACATTCAGATCCGTGTGTACTTTGCAAATGTCTATGTTTACAATGCTCTGCATAGAGCTACTCTTGCTAACTGTTCCCATGTTCAATACGTTTCCAGATTGAGACTCAGAGTCATCTGGATCAGTGTTAAAGCTTGCATCGACGTAACCCTTTACGACGAACCCTCTATCACCTCCATAACCGAGAGACATTTCCTTAGTCCTCTTTAGGTACCTAAGGATAATTTTGACCGTTGTCCAGTGATCCACTCCTGGATCACTATTGTACCCCCTTGCCAAACTCATGGCAAGGCACACAACAGGTCTGGTACACAGCATGGCGTACTTTATAGAACCTATGGCTGAGGCATAGGGAATGACTTTCATTCTCTCTCTATCTTTTGCTGTGGTCGGGCTTTGAGTCTTACTCAACTTTACACCTTGTAACACAGGCAAGAACCCTTTCTTTGACTGATCCATTTTGAACTTCTTCAAAACTTTGCCAAGGTATGTGCTTTGTGAAAGTCCTATTAAGCATCTCGGTCTATCACTATAGATCTTGATGCCCAATATATAATCAGCTTCACCGAGGTCTTTCATTGAAAAATTCTTATTCAAGTATCCATTTATGCTATCTAGAAATTCTATATCATTTCCAATCAACAAATATGTCATCCACATATAAAATCAGAAATGCTACAGAGCTCCCACTCACTTTCTTGTAAATACAGGCTTCACCGTAAGTCTGTATAAAACCATATGCTTTGATCACCTCATCAAAGCGTATATTCCAACTCCGAGATACTTGCACCAGTCCATAGATGGATCGCTAGAGCTTGCACACTTTGTTAACACCCTTAGGATCGACAAAAACTTCTGGTTGCATCATATACAACTCTTCCTTAAGAAATCCATTAAGGAATGCAGTTTTGATGTCCATTTGCCAAATTTCATAATCATAAAAGCGGCAATTGCTAACATGATTTGGACAGACTTAAGCATCGCTACGGGTGAGAAAGTATCATCGTAGTCAACCCCTTGAACTTGTCAAAAACCTTTCGTGACAAGTCAAGCTTTGTAGACAGTGATATTACCATCAGCGTCCGTCTTCCTCTTGAAGATCCATTTATTTTCAATGGCCTGCTGATCATTGGGCAAGTCCACCAAAGTCCACACTTTGTTCTCATACATGGATCCTATCTCAGATTTCATGGCCTCATGCCATTTGTCGGAATCTGGGCTCATCATAGCTTCTTCATAGTTCGTAGGTTCACCGTTGTCTAACAACATAACTTCCAGGACAGGATTACCGTACCACTCTGGTGCAGAACGTGTTCTGGTCGACCTACGAGGTTCAGTAGTAACTTGATCCGAAGTTTCATGATCATCATCATTAGCTTCCTCTCTAGTTGGTGTAGGCATCACGGGAATGGTTTTCTCTGATGTGCTACTTTCCAATTCGAGAGAAGGTACAACTACCACATCAAGTTCCACTTTCCTCCCACTCACTTCTTTCGAGAGAAACTCCTTCTCTAGAAAGGACCCATTCTTGGCAACAAAAATCTTGCTTTCGGATCTGTGGTAGAAGGTATACCCAATGGTCTCTTTAGGGTATCCTATGAAGACGCACTTCTCCGCTTTGGGTTCGAGCTTATCAGGCTGAAACTGTTTGACATAAGCATCGCATTCCCAAACTTTAAGAAATGACAACATAGGTTTCTTGCCAAACCAAAGTTCATACGGTGTCGTCTCAATGGATTTAGACGGTGCCCTATTTAACGTGAATGCAGTTGTCTCTAATGCATAACCCCAAAATAATAAAGGAAAATCGGTAAGAGACATCATAGAACGCACCATATCTAATAAAGTACGGTTACGATGTCTGGACACACCATTACGCTGTGGTGTTCCAGGTGGCGTGAGTTGTGAAACAATTCCACATTGTTTTAAATGAAGGCCAAACTCGTAACTCAAATATTCACCTCCATGATCAGATCGTAGAAACTTTATTTTCTTGTTACGATGATTCTCTACTTCACTCTGAAATTCTTTGAACTTTTCAAATGTTTCAGATATGTGTTTCATCAAGTAGATATACCCATATCTACTCAAATCATTTGTAAAGGTTAGAAAATAACGATACCCGCCGTGTGTCTCAACACTCATTGGACCGCATACATCAGTATGTATTATTTCCAATAAGTCATTAGCTCGCTCCATTGTTCTGGAGAACGGAGTTTTAGTCATCTTGCCCATGAGGCATGGTTCGCAAGTATCAAATGATTCATAATCAAGTGATTCCAAAAGTCCATCTGCATGAAGTTTCTTCATGCGCTTTACACCAATATGACCTAAACGGCAGTGCCACAAGTATGTTACACTATCATTATCAACTTTGCATCTTTTGGCATCAATATTATGAATATATGTATCACTACGATCGAGATTCAATAAACCATTGACATTGGGTGTATGACCATAGATGGTTTTATTCATGTAAACAGAACAACAATTATTCTCTGACTTAAATGAATAACCGTATTGCAATACACACGATCTAATCTTGTTTATGCTCAATGCAAACACCAAATAACATTTATTCAGGATCAACACTAATCCCGAAGGTAGAGGGAGTGTGCGATGGTGATCATATCAATCTTGGAAACACTTCCAACACACATCGTCACCTCGCCCTTAACTAGTCTCTGTTTATTCTGCAACTCCTGTTTCGAGTTACAAATCTTAGCAACTGAACCGGTATCAAATACCCAGGGCTACTACGAGCACCAGTAAGGTACACATCAATAACATGTATATCAAATATACCTTTGTTTACTTTGCCATCCTTCTTATCCACCAAGTATTTGGGGCAGTTCCGCTTCCAGTGACCATTTCCTTTGCAGTAGAAGCACTCAGTTTCAGGCTTGGGTCCAGCTTTGGGCTTCTTCACGGGAGCGGTAACTTGCTTGCCATTCTTCTTGAAGTTCCCTTTCTTTCCCTTGCCCTTTTTCTTGAAACTAGTGGTCTTGTTAACCATCAACACTTGATGCTCCTTCTTGATTTCTACCTCCGTCGATTTCAGCATCGCGAAGAGCTTTGAGAATCGTTTCCGTCATCCCTTGCATATTTATAGTTCATCACGAAGCTCTAGTATCTTGGTGATAGTGACTGGAGAAATCTGTCAACCACTATCTTATCTGGAAGATTAACTCCCACTTGATTCAAGCAATTGTAGTACTCAGACATTCTGAGTACATGCTCACTGGCTGAGCTATTCTCCTCCATCTTGTAGGCAAAGTACTTGTCAGAGGTCTCATACCTCTCAACACGGGCCTAAGCCTGAAATACCAATTTCAGCTCTTGGAACATCTTATATGTTCCATGGCGTTCAAAATGTCTTTGGAGCCCCGATTCTAAGCCGTAAAGCATGGCGCACCAAACTATCAACTAGTCATCAGATCGAGCTTGCCAAACGTTCATAATGTCTGCATCAGCTCCTGCAGCAGGTCTGTCACCTAGCGGTGTATTAAGGACATAATTCTTCTGTGCAGCAATGAGGATAATCCTCAGATCACGGACCCAGTTCGCATTATTGCTACCATCATATTTCAACTTAGTTTTCTCTAGGAACGTATTAAAATTCAGGGGAACGGTAGCACGGGTGATTGATATACAACATAGATATGCAAAACTATTAAGACTAAGTTCATGATAAATTAAGTTCAATTAATCAAATTATTGATGAACTCCCACTTAAATAATCATCCCTCAAGTTATCTAAGTGATACATGATCCAAATCAACTAACCCATGTCCGATCATCACGTGAGATGGGGTAGTCATCAATGATGAACATCTCTATGTTGATCATATCTATTATATGACTCATGTTCGACCTTTCGGTCTCCAGTGTTCCGAGACCATGTCTGTACATGCTAGGCTCGTCAAGTTTAACCCAAGTATTCTGCATGTGCAAAACTGTCTTACACCCGTTGTATGTGAACGTAGAGTCTATCACACCCGATCATCACGAGGTGCTTCAAAACGATGAACTTTGGCAACGGTGCATACTCAGGGAGAACACTTTTATCTTGAAATTTAGTGATGGGATCATCTTGTAATGCTACCGCTGTTCTAAGCAAAATAAGATGCATAAAGGATAAACATCACATGCAATCAAAATATGTGACATGATATGGCCATCATCATCTTGTGCTTTTGATCTCCATCTCCAAAGCATCGTCATGATCTCCATCATCACCGGCTTGACACCTTGATCTCCATCATTGCGTCGGGGTCGTCTCGCCAACTATTGCTTCTACAACTATTGCTAACGCATAGCGATAAAGTAAAGTAATTACATGGCGCTTTGCATTTCATAAAAAAATTAAGAGACAACCCTAAGGCTCCTGCCGGTTGTCGATATTACAAAACATGATCATCTCATACAACTACATATATCATATCACGTCTTGACCATATCACATCACAACATGCCCTGCAAAAACAAGTTAGACGTCCTCTACTTTGTTGTTGCAAGTTTTACGTGGCTGCTACGGGCTTCTAGCAAGAACCGTTCTTAACTACGCAAAAACCATAATGGTGATTAATCAAGTTTGCTGTTTTAACCTTCTTCAAGGACCGGCCTTAGTCAAATTCGATTCAACTAAAGTAGGAGAAACAGACACTCGCCAGCCACCTTTATGCAAAACAAGTTGCATGTGTGTCGGTGGAACCGGTTCATGTGCGTGGACATGTAAGGTAGGTCCGGGCCGCTTCATCCCACAATACCGCCGAATCAAAATAAGACGTTGGTGGTAAGCAGTATGACTATCACCACGCACAACTCTTTGTGTTCTACTCGTGCATATCATCTACGCATAGACCTGGCTCATGATACCACTGTTGGGGAACGTTGCATGGAAAATAAAAAAAATTCTACGCACACGCAAGATCTATCCATGGAGATGCAATGCAACGAGAGGGGAGAGTGTGTCTACGTACCCTCATAGACCGTAAGTGAAAGCGTTTAGTAACGCGGTTGATGCAGTCAAACTTCTTTGCGATCCAACCAATCGAGTACCGAACGTACGGCACCTCCACGTTCAGCTCGGTGACGTCCTCGCCTTCTTGATCCAGCAAGACGTGTGAAGTAGAGGATGAGTTCCGACAGCACGACGGTGTGGTGACGGTGATGGTGATGCTATCTCCGCAGGGCTTCACCTAAGCACTACGAAAATATGATCGAGGGACGAAACTGTGGAGAGGGGCGCCGCACACGGCTAAGAGATTGTCGTGTTCATTGTGTGGCGCCCCTCCCTCATATATATAGTGGGGGGAGAGGAGGGGAGGCAGCCTAGGGCTCCACAAGTGGCCGGCGGCCACCTGGTCCTTGCCCTAGCGGCGCCCCCTTGCCTTTCTTAGGCGCGTGGGGAAAGGCAGGGGAGGGTGGCGCCCCCCCTTTCCTTTCTCCCATGAGGAGGGAAAGGCAGGAGGGGATAGCCCTCCCCATTTTCTTCCCTTAGGGCCGATGGCCAGGGAGAGGGCGTGCCAGCCCCGTTGTGGGCTGGTGTGTGCCTCCCCTTGGCCCATTAGGCCCATAGACCTCCCGGGGTCTCCCGGAACCCCTTCCAGTGATTCGTTGACTACCCGGTACCTTTCGAAACTCTTCCGGTGTGCAAATAGTATCGTCCTATATGTCAATCTTTACCTCCGGACCATTCCGGAGCTCCTCGTCATGTCTGTGATCTCATCTGGGACTCCGAACAACATTCAGTCACCAAATCACATAACTCATATAACACTATATCGTCAACGAACATTAAGCGTGTGGACCCTACGGGTTCGAGAACTATGTAGACATGACCGAGACCCCTCTCCAGTCAATAACCAGTAGCGGAACCTGGATGCCCATATTGGTTCCTACATATTCTACGAAGATCTTTATCGGTCGAACCTTATGACAACATACGTAATTTCCTTTGTCTGTCGGTGTGTTACTTGCCCGAGATTCGATCGTCGGTATCTCCATACCTAGTTCAATCTTGTTACTGGCAATTCTCTTTACTCGTTCCGTAATACATCATCTCGTAACTAACTCCTTAGTCACTTTGGTTGCAAGCTTCTTGTGATGTTGTATTACCGAGAGGGCCCAGAGATACCTCTCCGATACACGGAGTGACAAATCCCAATCTCGATCCATGCCAACTCAATCATTCACCTTCGGAGATACCTGTAGAGCATCTTTATGATCAACCAGTTACGTTGTGACATTTGATAGCACACAAGGTATTCCTCCGGTATCCGGGAGTTGCATGATCTCATGGTCGAAGGAATATGTATTTGACATTAAGAAAGCAGTAGGAATAAATTGAATGATCATATGCTAAGCTAACTGATGGGTCTTGTCCATCACATCATTTTCCTAATGATGTGATACCGTTATCAAATGACAACTCATGTCTATGGTTAGAAAACCTTAACCATCTTTGATCAATGAGCTAGTATAGTAGAGGCTCACTAGGGACACGGTATTTGTTTATGTATCCACACATGTATTTAAGTTTCCAGTCAATACAATTCTAGCATGAATAATAAACCTTTATCATGATTAAGGAAATATAATAATAACCATTTTATTATTGCCTCTAGTGCATATTTCCATCATCTAGAACTTGCGGCGGTTGGAATTGTGTTTCGTCGACTCCCCTAGGGTTTCTGGAATATTTTGGAATTTATTGGGAGAAGAGAAGGTGCAGGGGACTCCGTGGGGGGCAAAACCCCCCTGGGCGCGCCTGGGCTCCTAGGCGTGCCCTGGTGGGTTGTGCCCACCACAGGCCTCCCCTCTGGTACTTCTTTGGCCCATTGGGTGTCTTTTGGTCCAGAAAAAATCTCCAAAAAGTTTTGCTGCGTTTGGACTCCGTTGGTACTGATATTCTGCGAAGTAAAAAACAAGCAAAAAATAGCAACTGGCACTGAGCACTATATCGATAGCTTAGTCCAAAAAAATGATATAAAGTTGCTATAAAATGATTGTAAAACATCCAAGAATGATAATATAATAGCATGGAACAAGCAAAAAATATAATAGCATCCCAAAGCTTAATTCCTACTCGTTCTCGAGTAGGTAAATGATAAAAACATAATTTTTGATGTGGAATGCTGCCTAACATGTTCATCACATATTCTTTTCTTTTGTAGCATGGACATTTGGACTTTTATATGGTTCAAAGAAATAGTCTAGTTTTTACATGAAGATTTCAATACTCAAGCATATCAACAAGCAACCATGTCTTTCAAAATATCAACACTAAAGAAAGTTATCCCTAGCCCATCATGCTCAATCATTGATCCATTCATGAAACACATTCGCATATTAGCTACATCCAATGCTCAAGTATGCTCGTAGTGCCCCTTAGTTGGTGCTTTATAAGAGAAGATGGAGACTCGAATAAAAATTGCATAAAGTAAATAGATAGGCCCTTCGCAGAGGGAAGTAGGGATTTGTAGAGGTGCTAGAGCTCAAAGCAAAAAAAAATTGAGAGATAATTTTTTTGAGAGGCATACTTTTCCCGTCAACGAAAACGACCGAGTAATTCCCAACACTTTCCATGCTAGATATATCATAGGCGGTCCCCAAATAGAAAATAAAGTTTATTCCTTTTTCCACCATTCTTTCACAATCCATGGCTAGCCGTATCCACGGGTGCCTTCCATACCAAAACTTTTCAAGGAATTTATTATTTGATAACATAAAGTAAATTTCTTTTTCATTTCGGGACTGGGCATCCCTATTACCGCCGTACTCTCATGTAATGACAAGTGAATAAACACTCATCTTGAGAATAACACATCTAGCATGGAAAATATTGGCCACCCCCTGCCGCTTCAAGAGCGGTACGAGCACACAAAAAGGAAATTTATTTTGAAAATTAGAGGTGGCACATACAAGTTTGCTTAGAATAACGCGGGAATACCGCATATAGGTAGGTATGGTGGACTCATGTGGCAAAACTGGGTTTAAATATTATGGATGCACAAGTAGTATTTGTACTTAGTACAAGTGGAGGCTAACAAAAAGATTGAGAAGCAACCAACCAAGAAACAAAATTCACATAAGCGAGCATTAAGCATAACTAACACCGAATAATGCACCATAAGTAGGATGTAATTTCATTGCATAACAATTGACTTTCGTGCTTGCATAGGGAATCACAAACCTTAACACCAATATTCTTACTAAAGCATAATTACTCACCAACATGACTCACATTTATCATCATATCTCAAAACTATTACAAGGAATCAAGCTTATTTTGTCCAATGATCTTCATGAAAGTTTTTATTATATCCCTCTTGAATATCTATCACTTTGGGACTAGTTTCATATATTACAATTGCTTTTGACAAGCTCAAAATAAATTTAAGTGAAGAACATGAGCATAAAGATTTTCATCTCTCAAAATAATATAAGTGAAGCATGAGAGAATTTCTTCAAAATTACTAACTCTTAAATAAATCTAAGTGAATATGAGAGTATTTCTTCAAACATATTAAAGCACACCATGCTCAAAAATATACAAGTGAAGCACTAGAGCAATTCCATAGCTCAAAAAATTTAAGTGAAGCATAAAGAGCAATTCTAACAAATCATAGCATAATTTTGGCTTTCTCAAATAGGTGTGTACAGCAAGGATACTTGTGACAAAATAAAAAGCAAAACAAGCAAAGACTCATATAATACAAGATGCTCCAAGCAAAACTCATGATATGTGACGAATAAAAATATAGCTTCAAGTAAAATACCGATGGTCGTTAGAAGAAAGAGGGGATGCCTTCCGGGGCATCCCCAAGCTTAGTTGATTGGTTCTCCTTGAATATTATCTTGGGGTTCCATGGGGCATCCCCAAGCTTAGGCTCTTTTCACTCCTTATTGCTTCATCCATCGTGATCTCACCCAAAACTTGAAAACTTCAATCACACAAAACTTAACAAAACCTTCGTGAGATCTGTTAGTATAAGAAAACCAATCTTCACTTTAAGTACTATTGCAAACGCATTCATATTTTATTATTGAATTATACCTACTGTATTCTAGCTTTACCATGGCTTATACCCCCCGATACAATCCATAGATTCATCAAAATAAGCACACAATGCAACGAAAAACAGAATCTGTCAAAAACAACACAGTCTGTAAAGATGTGAATTTATCTCATACTTTTGTAACTCCAAAACTTCTAAAAAATTAGGACAATGGAGGAAATTTGTATATTAATCTTGTTAAAAAAATTCAGAAGTTTTTGACACTTGTGTGAATTTTAACAATTCTGCTACTGGACGCAAAAATTTCTGTTTTCTAACAAGATCAAATCAACCATCACCCAACATGATCCCAAAGGCTTTACTTGGCACAAAAACTAATTAAAACATAAAAACACAATTAAAAAGTAGAATAATTGTGCAAACCTCAAGAACAGAAATAAAATGGCAAAAATAAATTTTATTCATTGGGTTGCCTCCCAACAAGCGCTATCGTTTTATGCCCCTAGCTAGGCATAATTCATAGATTCAAGTATTGTCATCTTTAGTTTTTGATCCATAGGTTGCCCTCATGATTGATTCATATGGTGGCCTGATTCTTGTTCTTGGGAAGTGTTCCATACCCTTTCTTAGTGGAAATTGACGTTTAATATTGCCTTCTTTCATATCAATCACGACACCAATAGTGCGTAAAAGCGGTCTACCAAGTATAATTGGACAAGACAGATTGCAATCAATATCAAGAACAATAAAATCTATGGGCACATAATTCCTATTTGCAAGATAAAGAACATCATTAATTCTTCCCAAAGGCTTTTTAATAGTAGAATCCTCCAAGTGCAAATTTAAAGAGCACTCTTCAATATTGGTAAGACCAAGCACATCACATAGAGATTTCGGAATTGTGGAAACACTAGCACCCAAATCACATAAAGCAAAGCACTCATAATTTTTAATCTTGACTTTAATGGTAGGTTCCCATTCATCATGTAATTTTCTAGGAATTGAAATCTCTAATTCTAACTTTTCTTCAAAAGCTTTCATCATGGCATCAACAATATGTTTAGTAAAAGCTTTATTTTGTTCATAAGCATGGGGTGAATTTATCATGGATTGCAACAAAGAAATACACTCAATCAAGGATCAACTATCATAATTAAAGTCTTTGTAATCCAAGAGAGTGGGTACATCACTAGTTAAAGTTTTGACCTCTCCAAACCCACTTGTGACGCCCCCGACTCAATCATACACTAATCATACACGCAAACGTGTACGATCAAGCACAGGGACTCACGGGAAGATATCACAACACAACTCTAACATAATTTAAATGGAGATCCACAATATTACAGACCAGGGATCCGAAGATCCGAATACATAGTCAGTCATACAAATATTATCTGAGTACATACATAGTTAGACAAGTTTTGCCTTAAGAAGGCTAGCACAAACAACGACACTAGATCGAAAGGCGTTGGCCTCGTACCTGGGAGCCTCCGATCCTACTCCTGGTCGGCTGGCTCGATCCAGTAGTAAGTGCCCTTTGGACCCTCCTGGTAGTAAGCTCCGGTGGTGGCATCTGGCTCCTGGACTTCATCATCTGATGTATCATCAAGGTGGGGTATGGGGAAAAGAGAAAGTAAAGCAAACGTGAGTACTCATCCGAAGTACTCAGCTAGCAAGGATCTATACTACATATGCAACATTATCAATGGAGAAAGGCTGTATAAGTGGACTGGGCTGCAGAAATGCCAGAATAGAGAGAAGGCCTAGTCCTATCGAAGACTAGCATCTTCAAACATCTTCACGAGGCCATCATCTTGCAGCAGTAGAAGAGAGTAGAATAGCATTTTATTCAGCAAACATGTTGAAGTACAACTTAAAGATCCTTCCTCGACCCCCAAGCGAGAAAGCGATCCCGAAGCTTCAATTAAGTAACAAGTATCCAGTTCAAGTAGTAGATCGGAATACACAAACTGAGCGTCCTTTACCGTAGGACCGGCTATCGATAGATCATTCATCCCTGCAGGGGTGCACTACTGTTACCCAACACGCTCGATCAACTTCGGCCGGACACACTTGGTGGGTAATGCCCGTCCTCAGAAGATGAACACGAAGCAGTGCTCTACCTAGGCTCGGCAGAGAGGTCAGCACGCCGGACTAACCTGTGCACCCAGAGGTCTCGGGCCATCGCCCTGGGCACCCTGCGCGTTGCGAGACTGGCCGGGGTGCAGGCGCGACATTGAAGTCGTGAGGGAAGTATCCAGCCCAATCCCGACAATCAGCCCGCACGGTGAATCGTGACGTCTGACGAGCTTTCGGGAGAAATGTACATCACAGAGGGTCCCATAACCATTATCCCGCGTGGTGGTAGTGCGTATAGGGCACGTCGACCCACTCAGATCACACACCCAAATCCAATAGGCTCAATTAGTATCACGCGGAGACAATCAGAGTCTCTGATGCTCCGCCACAATATCACACTCGAGTGCCCTTCCGACACACTCGACATCATAGATCCCCAGCGGGTACCCACCAGGGTGGACCCGCCTGTAACAAAGGTCAAATTAACCGTGTGGTCATAACATCAAGGGGGAAACCCGAGGAATCACCCTCGGTGGATTCCACTCGATGAAATCATCAGGGTGAACATATGATGCATCACCCTCGAGGTTCACACTGAGGGTTGCACGACAGAGTCGTATCAGAAGTGGAGAAGGAGGAATCACCCTCGATGACCACGACCGAACAGCTACACTGCAGAGTATTCATCGGGAGTGCGTTACGAGGTATCACCCTCGGCACTCGATAGTTACTACGCAGAGTCGTACAACTAAGGGGGTGTGAAGTGAGGTGTTGGTCTCTGGTCGACGATCACGTTGATCGAGTCGTCGATGATCAAGCAGGGGCAACAAGGATAAGGAGGTGGGGTCACTGATGGTTCACTACCAACCTATACTAAACAGTTCATCATAGGCAGGTAAGGTAACAATGAACAGGTTACAACAGCAGGCTAGGCTTCAGTCAAATAGGAGCATACATTACAGTAGCAAAATCAATACAAGCAGGAGAAATGGAATGGGCAATATCTGGATGCTCAAGGGGGGGGGGGGGGGGGGGGGGGGCTTGCCTGATTGATCTGCAAGAGAGGGTCGTCAACGGGCTGCTCGTCGGTAGTGTAGTCGTACCCAGGTGCAGCGTCGTCGGTCTCGGTGTCTATCGAGAGAGAAGGAGGGGGAGAGAAACAATAAATTCATGACAATAATGCAAACAATATGTATGCCATGCCTAAATGATATGCCGGGGTGTTCTACTGCCTAACTAAATGATTTAGTTAATTTAGGAATTTATTCGGATTTATTTAATTGAAGTTGGGCACTATTCATTTATCGAAATCAGTTTAAAAGTTCAATGTTCTTATAGCTAGAGGCATCTGACAGGAATACGGAGGGCGTATTCGGGTTCGTATCGAAATTCTGAGCAAGTTTCATATATAAATTATTTTCATCGGAGTTACGGTTTATTTAATATGATTTTCTAAAGTTTTAAACATTTTCTGAATTTAATTATTAATTTAAATTAAACATTATCCGAAACAGTGTATGCTGACGTCATCATGACGTCAGCAGTCAACCTGACAGGTGGGGTCCACCTGTCATTGACTGACTAGTTAATTAGGGTTTAGTTAATTAATTACTATTTAATTAAACTAATTAGTTTAACCTAATCAGGATTAATTAAATTAATTAACTCACTAATTAATTATTAATTTTAATAATTCATTTTATTTTATATATTTTTTTATTTCAATTCTGGGCCGTAGGGCCCCTACGTCAGTGTCACAGGGGTTCGGGCCCCACTGGGCAGTGGCCCAGGAGGCCATGCCGGGCACGGGCGCGGCCGCGCGTGGGAGCTGCGACGGCGGCGGCTGGTGGCAAGCGCGAGCGATGGCGCAGGCAGGCGCGGTGGTCAGCGGCGGTTCCAGCAGCAGCAGAGCAAGCAACGGCGACGGGGCTACGCGGGGCAGTGACGGGCGCGCGAGCGGCGCAGAGGCAGGCGGCGGGCGGCTGCGAGGCGCGCCTGGGCGTGGCCAGGTCGGAGCGGCGAGCGGGCGCGAGCGGACAGGCGGGTGTGGGCGCGCGCGCTCATGCGACCAGAGGCGCGTCGGCGCGGGCGCGCACGGGCGCGTGGCCAGGCGTTGGCGAGGAGAGGTGGCGATAGCAGCAGCGCAGCGAATCGGCGGGGAAGGGGGCGCGCGGGGGGGGGGGGGGGGGGGGGGGGGGGGGGGGGTAGTGGGCGCGGCGACAAGGCGAGCCGGCGCGGCGACGACGACAGAGGGCAAAGGGGGAAGACGGGGTCCTCACCCCCGATGCAGAGAAGAGGGCGGCGAGGCTCGATGGAGTCCCTGGGGAGGAGGTCGGGGAGGGTGACGACGGGGTCAGGCGTCGGCGCAGGGTGTCGATGCCCCTGATCCCGATCTGGATCAGGGGAGGGAGAGAGCGAGAGGGGGGGGGAATGGGTTGTCGGTGGGGGTTTAGGTTCGGCCTGGAGGGTAAGGCCAGGGGAAATGGGCCAGGGGGTTTTCCTTTTTCTTTTTCTTTTTGTATTTTGTTCTGTTTCTCTTCTACTTTTTTCCTTTTCTTTATTCCTATCTCCTGTTTTGTAATTAGTTAGGCCACTAAATGGTTTTTGTAAAATATGAGACCTAGCCCGTAAATCACAGTGCATTATATCCTAACACCAAAAACTAGTTTGGGCAAAACATCATTTCATATTTGATCTAGATTAATTAAAAGGCTATTAATAATATTTCCAGCCACTGTTAAAAGAGGTATGGGTCACCTAATTAATTTATTAAATGTTGGTTACAATTTTAGAATGGTCTCTGTAATATTTGTCATTTATTGAACATTTCAGTTTTTATGTTGCACAACTTTTATTTTGCACTTTCATTTAAATTTGAATTTGAGTTAGGAGTTGAAATGCAATATGATGCTAATGATGATTTGGCACTGTTAAACATGCTGACTTGTCATTATCAAAAGTGATTATTGTGGCTAATGACATGGGGTGTTACAACTCTCCTCATCTATCAAGAATTCTCGTCCCGAGAATTAAGAGGAAGACTGAAAGAAAGAGGGGTATTCTTCACGAAGACAATCCTCGCGTTCCCAAGTGGCTTCATCTTCAGAATGATTCGACCACTGAACTTTGAGGAATTTGATTGACTTTTGACGAGTCCGACGTTCAGCTTCATCAAGAACACGGATGGGATATTCTGGATAAGACAGATCTTCCCGTAATTCAAGCACTTTGTGATCCACAACTCGAATAGGATCCTTGAAGCAGCGACAGAGTTGGGATACATGAAAAGCATCATGTACTTGAGAAAGATTTGGCGGCAATTGCAACTGATATGCCACCTCTCCTCGACGGGCAAGAATACGGAACGGGCCAATGTAGCGAGGAGCTAACTTTCCTTTGATTCCGAACCTATGAGTGCCTTTCAACGGAGTGACGCGGAGGTAAGCTTGCTCGCCAGGTTGATAGACCATTTCCTGGTGCTTTCGGTCATAGTTGCTCTTCTGACGAGACTGAGCAGTTTTCAAATGTTCACGGACAATGCGGACTTGTTCTTCTGCTTGCTGAATAATGTCCGGTCCGACGAGTGAGCGTTCCCCAGTTTCTGACCAATTCAGAGGGGTTTGACACTTACGACCGTATAGAACTTCAAACGGTGCCATCTTCAGACTAGCCTAATAGCTATTGTTGTCAGAGAATTTGGCATAGGGGAGAGATTCCTCCCATTTCTTACCAAAGGAGATGACGCAAGCTCGAAGCATATCTTCGAGCACTTGATTAACTCGTTCAACTTGACCCTGTGACTGAGGGTGAAAAGCGGTGCTGAAAGACAGATAAGTTCCCATAGCTTCTTGGAAACTATTCCAGAATCTGGAGGTGAAGAGGCTGCCACGATCAGAACTGATCTCCAACGGAACACCATGGAGTGACACAATTCGGGAAACATACAAGTCTGCTAACTGGCTAGCAGTGGTTGTCTCCTTAACTGGCAGAAAGTGAGCAACATTAGAGAATCGGTCAATGACAACAAAAATAGCATCATGACCCTTCTGAGATCTGGGAAAACCAGTAATGAAATCCATTTGGACCTTGTCCCATTCCATTCAGGAATTGCAAGGGGTTGCAGAGTTCCAGCGGGCCTTTGATGTTGTGCTTTAATGCGGCAGCAAACGTCACACTCAGAAACATAACGAGCAATATCTCGCTTCATATTAGGCCACCAGTATCTCTGACAAATGTCACGGTACATCTTTGTGCTACCAGGATGAATTGACAGAGGAGTGTCATGAGCTTCCATCATAACGTGTTCTCTCTCATCCTTGAACTTGGGTACGAAGAGACGGTACTGGAAAAATAGGATCCCATCATCATCAAGATGGAATTCCGACGGCTTTCCTTTTTTGAGGTATCGCTTGATCCTTTCAACTTCAGAGTCATACCGTTGCATAGTCTTCATGCTTTGTTCTAAATCTGGTTCGACAACTAGGGTATTGAGATAACCCTGTGGAACAATATGGAGGTTCAATTTGCGAAGCTCTTCATAAAGCATAGGTTGTGATTCCCGAACCACATGGTTGCTGCAATAAGCTTTGCGACTCAAAGCATCGGCCATTACATTTGCCTTGCCAGGGGTGTATGAGATATTCATATCATAATCGGCAATTGTTTCGAGCCATCTTTGTTGACGAAGGTTCAGATCTGGTTGAGTATATAGATACTTCAAACTTTGATGATCTGTATATATCTCGCAACGGTTACCGAGAAGGTAATGTCGCCATAGCTTAAGGGCATTAATAACCGCAGAAAGTTCGAGATCATGCACTGGGTAATTTTCTTCGTGAGGACGCAATTGTCGGGAGGCATAAGCAATCACATTGCGTTCTTGCATTAGGACACAGACTAATCCTTGACGGGAGGCATCACAGTATATCACGAAATCCTTTTGGGAATCCGGGGGTGCTAATACTGGGGCAGATGTCAATTTATCTTTTAGTGTTTGAAAGCTTTCTCGACATTTTTCTGTCCACTCAAATTTAACACCTTTGTGAAGCAGATTTGTCAATGGTTTTGCAATCTTGGAAAAGTTCTCAACGAATCGACGGCAATAACTAGCAAGTCCGAGAGAACTTCTGACTTGCTTGACATTCTTCGGGGGAGTCCAGTCAAGAATAGCCTGAACTCGTTCGGGGTTAACAGCAATGCCATCCTTGGAAATCACATGTCCAAGGTAAGTTACTTCAGAAAGCCAAAATTCACATTTGGAATACTTGGCATACAGCTGGTGTTCTCGGAGCCTTTCTAGTACCAGACGGAGGTGTTCATCATGTTCTTCTTTATGATTTGAATATATAAGGATATCATCCAAATAAACCATGACGAATTTGTCGAGGTAATCCATGAATATATAATTCATCAGACGGGAGAAAGTTGCTGGAGCATTCGTTAGGCCAAATGACATGACGGTGTATTCATAGGAGCCATAACGAGTGACGAATGCAGTCTTGGGAATATCCTCTTCACGGACACGGATGTGGTGATAACCCAACCTCAAGTCGAGTTTAGAGAACACCGATGATCCAGCAAGTTGATCATAAAGATCATTGATCCGGGGCAGTGGGTATTTATTCTGGATTGTGGCTTGGTTAATGGGCCGATAATCCTGAACCAAACGGTTAGTTCCATCCTTCTTCTTAACGAAGAGTGAAGGTGCTCCCCAAGCAGAGGAACTAGGGCGGATAAAACCACTCTTAAGTGACTTGTCGATTTCTTCCTTAAGCTCGAGTAGGTGATGCGGAGGCATCTTATAAGGTCGCTTGGCAATAGGGACGGTGCCAGGCTTCAAGTCAATGAAAAACTTGACATCTCTAGCCGGGGGTTTTCCTGGAAGTTCTTCTGGAAAGACGTCCGGAAAATCTCGAACGACAGGAACGTTCTCGATTCCTTCCAGAGGTGAGGCGTTCAAAGCATTCAGAACATATATCTGAGCTTCAGCATCTCGAGTAATTCGGCAGTGTAGTTCACTATCTCATCGGAGGGGTGAAGAAGTTGGATGACTTTTGTGGCACAATTGATCGAAGCAATGTGAGCTTTCAACCAATCCATTCCGAGTATAAGTTCTATGGTGGGAGACTTCAAGACGATGGGCGAGGCAAGGAATTCCAACCCTTTAATTTCGACGATAATGTTAGGTGCTATCACGTCAGCATGACAGTGACCTCCGGGAGTTTTAATGACTAACGGAGTATGCATTTTCTCATATTGAATGCCATGCATAAATGCAAATTTTCCAGAGATGAATGAATGTGATGCTCCTGAATCAAATAAAACAGAAGCAGGTACTGAGTTAACAAGAAGGGTACCCATCACAGTAGCAGGTTGATCCTGGACTTCTTCAATGTCAATGTTGTACGCGTGTCCATGACCATGTGCAGCAGACCCAGTATTATAGTTGCGGGTCTGATTGTTGCCACGACTATTGCCACGGCCAGTACGAGGAAAAGCTAACTGATTCTGAGTCTGGCGGTAGTCTTTAGCCTGGCGACTTGGTTTGCGGCACTTGAAGCATAGACCATCTTCAGGACGAAGAGGAGCATTGTTTTGAATAGCTTGAGCTTTTGGCTGCCTCGGTGGTGGAGGAGGCAGACGTGGTGCAGCATAGTTGTTCTTTGGCGCAGAGGTATTGGAATGGATGGCATTGTTGGGAATCCAAACTCGACGCTTCGATGCTGAGCCCGAAGATGAGCCAGCATCACGATAGCGCTTCTGCGAGTCCTTGTGTTCCATCTAAGCGGTCTCAACAAGAATTGCCTTGTTCGGTAGAGTTGAAAAGTCGTTGAAGTCTTGAGCAGCAAGTGCAAGCTTGAGGTCCGGGTGGAGTCCATTACGGAACTTCTCTTGTCTGCGTGCATCTGTGGCATTGTCTTCTTCAGCATAGCGGGAGAGGTCTAGAAATTCCCGCTGATAAGCTTCGACAGTCTTGTTGCCTTGAGTGAGGTTGCGGAACTAGGTCTTCATGCGTTCCATAATTGCCTGAGGGATGTAACGTGTACGGAAAGCAGCCTGGAACTCATACCAGGTGATGACTGTTCCAATAGGCAGAGTACGCTTGTGTGTGTCCCACCATTGAGCAGTGGGGCCCTTTAAGAAAAAGGCCGCGAAGTTGACGAAGTTGGCAGGGGCGACATTAGCAGACTCCATCTCGTGAGTGATGTCGCGGAGCCAGTCATCAGCATCCAGTGGCTTGTCAGAGTTGCGGAACTGAGTTGGGTTGAGTCGCATAAACTTTGTGAAAGTTATTGAAGCTGGGTTCTGGTTCTGGTTGTTCTGATGCGGAAACTGAGCCATGATTCTAGTCATGAACTGGCGGTTAAGCTCAAACTGTTGCATCATAGCTGCCATATAGTCTGGCGGTGGTGGGTGTTCAGGGGTACCACGACCATGACCACCTGGTCTAACCATCCTGCTAAGTATCAATAGGGGGTAGTTTAGTAAAAGCAATTGCAAGCGTTTAGTGACAAGCATGATGTAACTCGACAACAATTAAGTAGTTAAACAGATATATAACAGTAGTCAATTAAGACATACAGATCCATACACAGAGTCGGGTTCATGCGGACAGCATAACGGCGCAAATTCAAAAGCTAGACATACTAGGCGGCGCGCAGGCACGCGGTAAGGAAGTACACAACGGGACATAGCAAAGGCTACATCAACGTCGGAGAAAACCACCGAAACGGGGTAACTGCAAGTGCGAACGACGAATGTTCATCGCGGAAGGATCCTGCGCTCCATGTGCACTCTGATGCAGAATTTGGTCTCGAGCTGTAAGAAGAGGTCCACGTGCAGGTGTGTGACCTCCAACAGCAGGCCAATCAAGACCAGCATACATCTGAGTCCTGCGGGGGTAAAGGATGTGCTCAGGATGTATCCCTGCGCGGACAGCGGGTAGCAACTGCGTCATAGCATCGTAGAGACGTGCTCGAGTGGCAACCAACTCGACGGCAAGAGCCCGAACAGTGCGATCCAGAGCCTGAGGGCACTGAATCAGAACGCGCGGGTCATAGCTACGAGGCTCGTACGGGGCACAGATAGCTGTGTAGTATCCAGTTGCATCTCCAGCAGGGGCATATGAAATGTATCGGAACTTAGAGTCATCCAAGATATCGCTGAACTGTCCTCGGAGACGTGCGACAGCAGAGTAGGCGGCATCATGGACTGCCATCTCAATCGTCATGCCGATACCGTGGTAAAGGTGTAGCTCGGTGTCTGAGTCATTTTGCCGATCATAGATACGAACGTCAGCATGGTACTGCTCCTGATTGAACTCGCGGTAATCCTCGTAAACCAAGTACTCAGGATACCAGCGGTAGCCAAGTCTGGTCATGAGAGCGATCAAGACAGCTAGAAAACCCAGGGGCATCACGAGCCCAAGTGCGAAGCACAAGCTGTGTCGTAGGACGTGGTGGAAACAAACGGTCCATCTGAAACAGAGGAAATTCAGATTTGTCAAATGACAATGAGAAGTTTAACACAACTCGGAGAGAAAGGTTAAACAGAACAATGGAAAGGAAAATGATTATCAGACTAATCAGATCAATGACAGGGAAATCGCACAGATATCCAGCTCTCCGGGTAGACGGGATTTACGAGATCCTAAGTGTCGGTGTTAGTAAAATTTATTTAACCCGTGTAGAAGAGAGATCAGAGTCCCAGAGTATAGACGAGGAATAAAAGATCCTAATACCACCCAGTTGGCGACGTGGGCCCGTAAGCCTCACAGCCAAGTTAGTAAATTAGTTTTTCGATGTGTACACTCAACTTCGGCCAAGGAATTGGAAGGGGGCTTCCTACAGGCAGTCGGCTCTGATACCAACTTGTGACATCCCCGACTCAATCGTACACTAATCATACACGCAAACATGTACGATCAAGCACAGGGACTCACGGGAAGATATCACAATGCAACTCTAACATAATTTAAACGGAGATCCACAATATTACAGACCAGGGATCCGAAGATCCGAATACATAGTCAGTCATACAAATATTATCTGAGTACAGACATAGTTAGACAAGTTTTGCCTTACGAAGGCTACCACAAACAACGACACTCGATCGAAAGGCGTTGGCCTCCTGCCTGGGAGCCTCCGATCCTACTCCTGGTCGGCTGGCTCGATCCAGTAGTAAGTGCCCTCTGGACCCTCCTGGTAGTAAGCTCCGGTGGTGGCATCTGGCTCCTGGACTCCATCGTCTGATGTATCATCAAGGTGGGGTATGGGGAAAAGAGAAAGTAAAGCAACCGTGAGTACTCATCCGAAGTACTCAGCAAGCAAGGATCTATACTACATATGCAACATTATCAATGGAGAAAGGCTGTATAAGTGGACTGGGCTGCAGAAATGCCAGAATAGAGAGAAGGCCTAGTCCTATCGAAGACTAGCATCTTCAAACATCTTCACGAGGCCATCATCTTGCAGCAGTAGAAGAGAGTAGAATAGCATTTTATTCAGCAAACATGTTGAAGTACAGCTTAAAGATCCTTCCTCGACTCCCAAGCGAGAAAGCGATCCCGAAGCTTCAATTAAGTAACAAGTATCCAGTTCAAGTAGTAGATCAGAATACACAAACTAAGCGTCCTTTACCGTAGGACCGGCTATCGATAGATCATTCATCCCTGCAGGGGTGCACTACTGTTACCCAACATGCTCGATCAACTCTGGCCGGACACACTTGCTGGGTAATGCCCGTCCTCGGAAGATCAACACGAAGCAGCGCTCTACCTAGGCTCGGCAGAGAGGTCAGCACGCCGGACTAACCTATGCACCTAGAGGTCTCGGGCCATCGCCCTGGGCACCCTGCGCGTTGCGAGACTGGCCGGGGTGCAGGCGCGATACTGAACTCGTTAGTGAAGTATCCAGCCCAATCCCGACAATCAGCCCGCACGGTGAATCGTGACGTCTGACGAGCTTTCGGGAGAAACGTACATCGCAGAGGGTCCCATAACCATTATCCCGCATGGTGGTAGTGCGTATAGGGCACGTCGACCCACTCAGATCACACACCCAAATCCAATAGGCTCAATTAGTATCACGCGGAGACAATCAGAGTCTCTGATGCTCCACCACAATATCACACTCGAGTGCCCTTCCGGCACACTCGACATCATAGATCCCCAGCGGGTACCCACCCGGGTGGACCCGCCTATAACAAAGGTCAAAGTAACCGTGTGGTCATAACATCAAGGGGGAAACCCGAGGAATCACCCTCGGCGGATTCCACTCGATGAAATCATCAGGGTGAACGTATGAGGCATCACCCTCGAGGTTCACACTGAGGGTTGCACGACAGAGTCGTATCGAAAGTGGAGAAGGAGGAATCACCCTCGATGACCACGACCGAACAGCTACACTGCAGAGTATTCATCGGGAGTGCGTTACAAGGTATCACCCTCGGCACTCGATAGTTACTACGCAGAGTCGTACAACTAAGGGGGTGTGAAGTGAGGTGTTGGTCTCTGGTCGACGATCACGTTGATCGAGTCGTCGATGATTAAGCAGGGGCAACAAGGATAAGGTGGTGGGGTCACTGATGGTTCACTACCAACCTATACTAAACAGTTCATCATAGGCAGGTAAGGTAACAATGAACAGGTTACACCAGCAGGCTATGCATCAGAATAGGAGCATACATTAACAGTAGCAAAATCTAATGCAAGCAGGAGAAATGGAATGGGCGATATCTGGATGCTCAAGGGGGGGGGGGGCTTGCCTGATTGATCTGGCAAGAGAGAGGGGTCGTCAACGGGCTGCTCGTCGGTAGTGTAGTCGTACCCAGGTGCAGCGTCGTCGGTCTCGGTGTCTATCGAGAGAGAAGGAGGGGGAGAGAAACAATAAATTCACGGCAATAATGCAAACAATATGTATGACATGCCTAAATGATATGCCGGGGTGTTCTACTGCCTAACTAAATGATTTAGTTAATTTAGGAATTTATTCGGATTTATTTAATTGAAGTTGGGCACTATTCATTTATCGAAATCGGTCTAAAAGTTCAATGTTCTTATAGCTAGAGGCATCTGACAGGAATACGGAGGGCGTATTCGGGTTCGTATCGAAATTCTGAGCAAGTTTCATATATAAATTATTTTCATCGGAGTTACGGTTTATTTAATATGATTTTCTAAAGTTTTAAACATTTTCTGAATTTAATTATTAATTTAAATTAAACATTATCCGAAACAGTGTATGCTGACATCATCATGACGTCAGCAGTCAACCTGACACGTGGGGTCCACCTGTCATTGACTGACTAGTTAATTAGGGTTTAGTTAATTAATTACTGTTTAATTAAACTAATTAGTTAATTAGTTTAACCTAATCAGGATTAATTAAATTAATTAACTCACTAATTAATTAATTATTAATTTTAAAAATTCATTTTTTATATATTTTTTTATTTCAATTCTGGGCCGTGGGGCCCCTACGTCAGTGTCACAGGGGTTCGGGCCCCACTGGGCAGTGGCCCAGGAGGCCAAACCAGGCACGGGCATAACGGGGCGGAGCCCCTCCGGTGCGGGCGCGCGCCCGAGCGATGCGTGGGGAAGCCGGGCACGGGCGCGGCCGCGCATGGGAGCTGCGACGGCGACGGCTGGTGGCGAGCGCGAGCGATGGCGCAGGCAGGCGCGGTGTTTAGCGGCGGTTCCAGCAGCAGCAGAGCAAGCAACGGCGACGGGGCTACGCGGGGCAGTGCCGGGCGCGCGAGCGGCGCAGGGGCAGGCGGCGGGCGGCTGCGAGGCGTGCCTGGGCGCGGCCAGCGCAGGCGAGGCGCGGCCAGGTCGGAGCGGCGAGCGGGCGCGAGCGGACAGGGGCGGCCGTGTCGGGTGTGGGCGCGGCGAGGATGGAACAAGAGGCGAGCGGGAGAGCGGAGGCGCGGGAGGCGTGGCAAGGGTGGCCAGGAGATGGTGGCGAGCAGCAGCAGCGCAGCGAATCGGGGGGAAGCGGGGCGCGCGAGGGAGGGGGGGGGGGGGTCTTGGGCGCGGCGACGAGGCGAGCCGGCGGCGGCGACGGACAGAGGGCAAAGGGGGAAGACGGGGTCCTCACCCCCGATGCAGAGAAGAGGGCGGCGAGGCTCGATGGGTCCCTGGGGGGGAGTCGGGGAGGCGAATGCCGGCGACGGGCGGGGATGGTGACGGCGGGGTCCGGCATCGGCGCAGGCGCAGGGCGTCGATGCCCCTGATCCCGATCTGGATCAGGGGGGGGAGGAGCGAGAGGGGGGGGGGGGAATGGGGTGTCGGGGGGGGTTTATGGTTCGGCCTGGGGAGGGTATAGGCCAGGGGGAAAATGGGCCGGCTGGCTGGGCTATGGCCCAGTTGGGCCAGGGGGTTTTCCTTTTTCTTTTTCTTTTTGTATTTGTTCTGTTTTATCTTACTTTTCCTTTCTTTATTCCTATCTCCTGTTTTGTAATTAGTTAGGCCACTAAATGGTTTTTGTAAAATATGAGACCTAGCCCATAAATTCACAGTGCATTATATCCTAACACCAAAAACTAGTTTGGGCAAAACATCATTTCATATTTGATCTAGATTAATTAAAAGGCTATTAAATATTATTTCCAGCCACTGTTAAAAGAGGTATGGGTCACCTAATTAATTTATTAAATGTTGTTACAATTTTAGAATGGTCTCTGTAATATTTGTCATTTATTGAACATTTTAGTTTTTATGTTGCACAACTTTTATTTTCCACTTTCATTTAAATTTGAATTTGAGTTAGGAGTTGAAATGCAATATGATGCTAATGATGATTTGGCACTGTTAAACATGCTGACTTGTCATTATCAAAAGTGATTACTGTGGCTAATGACATGGGGTGTTACACCACTTTTATCAAATTTTTCATCAAGATTTTCACCCTCCGAATTATCGGGACACCCTCTAGCTAAAGTTGACTCTTCTTCAGTCCCTTTATCTTCAATTTTAATTTTTATTAAACATGGAATCAATAGAAGAAACACCAATTACTTTAGGATCTTCATCTTTTTTTATGAAAGCAATCACTAGAAAAAGCTCTTTCTAAAAATTCTCTTTTAGCTCTAAGCATAGCGGTTCTTTTCTTACTTTCATCCATAGAAAAATATAAAGCTTTAATTGATTCCTCAATCTTGGGTGAAAAAGTTTTAAACTTGAGATTTTCTACATCATGAGAAATTCTATGAATGCTTCTAGACATATCATCAATCTTATTCAATTTTTCTTCTATCGTAGTATTGAAAACCTTTTGAGCATTGATAAATTCTTTAATATTACTCTCAAGATCAGAGGGGTTCCTATTATTATTTTAAGTAAAATTACCATAATTATTAGAGGAATTTCCAGGAAAAGGCCTAGGATTAAAATTACCTCTGTAAGCATTTTTATTAAAATTGTATCGCGAGACAAAATTCACATATATGGGATAACTATTTTGCTCAATCAAAGTAGAAAAAGGCACATCATTAAGATCAATAGGAGCACTTTTATTAGCAACCAATTTCATAAGAGCATCAACTTTTTCACTCAAAGAACTAATTTCTTCAACCGAATTAAATTTTTTTACTAGTAGGTGCTCTTTCGGTATGCCATTGTGAATAATTTGCCATGATATTATCTAGCAATTTAGTAGCTTCACCCAAAGTAATTTCCATAAAAGTACCACCCACGGCGGAATCTAAAAGATTTCTAGAAACAAAGTTTAATCCCGCATAAAATTTTTGTATGATCATCCAAAGATTTAAACCATGAGTAGGACAATTTCTTAGCATTAATTTCATTCTTTCCCAAGATTGTGCAACATGTTCATGCTCAAGGTGCTTAAATTTCATGATTTGAGTTCAAAGGGAAATAATTTTCATGGGCGGAAAATACTTGGTAATAAAAGCATCTTTGCACTTATCCCAGGAGTCGATACTATTGCGAGGCAAAGAAGAAAACCAAATTTTTGCACGATCCTGCAAGGAGAAAGGAAATAATTGCAACTTCACAATATCATTGCCCACATCTTTTTTCTTTTGCATATCACACAATTCTATGAATGTGTTTAGATGGGACGCGGCATCCTCATTAGGAGTACTGGAAAATTGATCTTTCATAACAAGATTCAACAAAGCGGCATTAATATCACAAGATTCCGCACTAGTGGCGGGAGGAGCAATCGGAGTACTAATAAAATCATTATTATTGGTATTGAAAAAATCACACAACTTGGTGTTTTCTTGAGACATCGTGACTACGCAAACAAGATTGCAAACAAAAACAGATCTGACGAGAAAAGGTGAACGAAAAAGGGGGCGAATAAAACGGCTAATTTTTGTGAATTGGGGGAGATGAAAACGAGAGGCAAATGGCAAATAATGTAAATTGCAAGGAGATAAGATTTGTGATTAGGAACCTGATAGATGTTGATGATGTCTCCCCGGCAACGGCGCCAGAAATTTCTTTTGACATCGCTTGAAACTGCATCGGTATTTCCCCAAAGAGGAAGGGATGATATAGCACAACTACGATAGGTATTTCCCTTAGTTATGAAATCAAGCAACACTATGTAAACGGTACCTACACACAAGGAACAAATACTTGCAACCCAACGCGTAAGAGGGGTTGTCAATCCCTCCTAGATAACAGCGCCAGAAATTGGCAAGTTGACGGGAGAATATTTGTGATAGATTGGATAAATAGCTCTCGATAAAACGCGAAATAAAATAAGTAATAAAAAGTGCAGCAAGGTATTATTGGGTTTTTGGAATAATAGATCTGAAAATAAAATCGAATAAAAATAGATCTCAAAGCAAATATGATAAAGAATAGACCCGGGGGCCGTAGATTTCACTAGTGGCTTCTCTCGAGAAAATAGCATACGGTGGGTAAACAAATTACTGTTGGGCAATTGATAGAAGATCGAATAATTATGGCGATATCCAAGGCAATGATCAATATATAGGCATCACGTCCAAAATTAGTAAACCGACTCTTGCCTGCATCTACTACTATTACTCCACACTTCGACCGCTATCCAGGATGCATCTAGTGTATTAAGTTCATGGAGAAACGGAGTAATGCAATAAGAACGATGACATGATGTAGACAAGATCTATTCATGTAGGAATAGCCCCCATCTTGTTATCCTTAATAGCAACGATACATGCGTGTCTTGCTGCCCCTTCTGTCACTGGGAAAGAACACCGCACGATCGAACCCATCACAAAGCACCTATTCCCATGGCAAGAAAAACCGATCTAGTTGGCCTAACTAAACCAAAGATTTGAAGAAGAAATATGAGGCTATAAATAATCATGCATATAAGAGATCAAAGAAGACTCAAATAATATTCATGGATATAGATCTGATCATAAACTCAAAGTTCATTGGATCCCAACAAACACACCGCAAAAAAGAGTTACATCAAATAGATCTCCAAGAGACCAATGTATTGAGAATCGAAAAGAGAGAGGAAGCTATCTAGCTACTGCCTACGGACCCGTAGGACTATGGTAGACTACTCACGCATCATCGGAGAGGCACCAATGAGGATGATGAACCCCTCCGTGATGGTGTCTAGATTGGATCTTGTGGTTCTGGAACTTGCGGCGGCTGGAATTGTGTTTCGTCGACTCCCCTAGGGTTTCTGGAATATTTGGGAATTTATAGGGCGAAGAGGCGGTGCAGGGGGGCTTCGTGGGGGGCACAACCCCCTTGGGCGCTCCCTGGTGGGTTATGCCCATCGCGGGCCTCCCCTCTGGTACTTCTTTGGCCCACTGGGTCTCTTCTGGTCCAGAAAAATTCTCCAAAAAGTTTCGCTGCGTTTGGACTCCGTTTGGTACTGATATTCTGCGAAGTAAAATACAAGCAAAAAACAGCAACTGGCACTGGGCACTATGTCAATAGGTTTATCCCAAAAAATGATATAAAGTTGCTATAAAATGATTGTAAAACATCCAAGAATGATAATATAACAGCATGGAACAAGCAAAATTTATAGATACGTTGGAGACGTATCAGCCGCTTCCCCTTCTTACCGTGCTATAAAGACGTATGAGGGGGTCCCAAGTTCACTTTTATTGCTTCTGCCTCCTCGCTTGTCTTCTTCCTTCGTCCATTGCCTCTTGCAAACGAAGCTCCGCCGTGCCTCCTCGACCTCTCTGGCCACGCCAGCTGCGACCATGCCATTAGAGCCCACAAGAAGCACTCCGGCCGCGCCCGCCGTGTTCAGGTGCATTAAAACTTCTTCCTTTGAGATCTGTAGCACCCCATTGTTCCTCTGTAGAGTTCGTCGGTAGTTCATTGGTGGTCATCACCATTCCTTCGCCGTAGATCTAAACCCATTCAAAAACTGCTCGAGTAGACGCATTGGTTACTTGTGACGGTGCCATTTTCATCCAATCTAGGATCCTTGTACTGCTCGGATGGCTCCCCATTACAAATTAGCTCACCCGTTTGTGCCCTACTTAGAACCTTTATTTTTATTTTTAAAGCATTTTTCAGATCCATAATCATAGCTCATCTTGTTAGATTTCTGTTTGTAACACTTGGTAGAATTCGGAGTGTCACTGCAAAGCTGATGGTGGCTCCTCGTTTCGCCGGCTTGTACTTCAAATATCTTGTCGGCTTACCACCCATGAACATAATTGGCCGGCTTATATGTATCACTTTTGCTTTGCAGTCTAACCTTAGGTGAATCATCATGGCTAAGACCGACAAAGCCTGCAACTCGGTTAGATCCCATGTCTCAACCCTCATGTTGAACGACCTCGTGGGGCAAGTCCTCTTGCCAGCTCAAGAAAGGATTAGTTGGCACGCGCCTCAAGAAGAGAGTCCCCCCAGCCTCAACAAGGAGAGGTTTTCGTCTTCATAGATCATCTACACATTCGTCCGCCCGGGTCGAAATTCTTCCGTGGCGTGCTCAATATTTTAACCTCCCACTACAAAAAAAACACTTCCGTGATGATACGTCTTTGTCACAGTAGGTCACGTTTTCTGTCATGCATGTACATCTATGACGATTTTATGACAGAATCAAGATAGTCATACATGTACTGTCGTAGAAGTGATCCATGACAATACTAAAATTATCATCACGGAAGTGTCCACTTCCATGATGATAAATGCCGTGTCATGGAAGTGTTTTCGTCAAGGGTTACTGAGACATGGCTTCCACTGTAACGGGTCACCATTAAGCTATCGGGTTCCGATTTGCATCCGATAACCCGTTAACAGCCCGGACCAATGGGGATTTTCCATGTGTAAAATTCTCATTGGCCACAGGAACCACGTGTCAGCTCGCCATTGGGACAGATGTCATCCATTCAATGGACGAGAGGCGCCTATGATATGTAGACACGTGGCACGGCGCAATAGTGTCCCATTTAGCTACAAAGGTCGGCTCGTTTGACTTGGTCAAAAGCTCGCGGGCCAGCCCATGAAAAGCCTGTTGACGGTCTGTTCGCATATAGCCCATTTTATGGCCCGGTAACTCACAACCCGTTATGGCCTTTCCGAATTCGGCCCAACAGCGTCATGTGGGCCGTCCAGTATAATACCAGCCAGTTTCACTTTCGGCCCATGTATGCCCATGACATCTTTCGGCCCATATGAGGCCTTTCATATCTTTGGGCCCTTTAATGGCCCGTGGTGACTCTGGCCCATAATAAACAGTAAATTGCTTTATACCCATTAACGGTCCATGATTCACATGGGCCGTTTCTAGCCCGTGTTAGCTTTCGGCCTATTGAGGGCCCATAAATTCTTGGGCTCCTTTCCGACCCTCGATTACTTCCGGTCTATTACTGGCCTATTCACCTAATGGGCCAAATTCAACCCGTGGTTAGAATCGGCCCATTTGTGGCCTTTTAACCCATTGCGCCGTTTCCAACCCGTCATGTATTCGGTCCCATTAACGACCCATTATGCATGTGACAGAATTAAGCCTTTGCTGTCTTCTGGCCTGTTAACGGCCCGTTACCGTGCTGACACGATACCAATTACGCCCATTTATGGCCCATGTCACGGTCCGGTTTTGGCCCACGAATTGTTGTACCCATGTGTGGCCAATGGATCCTACAGCCCGTTAAAGGCCCATTTATCCGACGGCCCGTAGGAGGCCCATTGATCCTACGACCCTTACGAGGCTCATTGATCTTACGGCCCTTATGAGGCCCATTGATCCTATGGCCCGTAGTAGGCTCAAGGTTACCACGGTCTGTATGTGGCCCATGGTTGTTGCGGCCACTATCAAACCAAGGAAAAAGAAGACTAATGATGTGTGCACCAATGTCGTAGGTTTACTTGGGGCGACTCCAAGTGTTGAACAGAAGACAAGCACAACCATTTGTTTTGACGCAAGTATACCAGAGGCTTCACATTATAATCTTCCGACTATGTTACGGCTTGGATCTTTCCGCTTTGAGGTTTCGCCGATGGAGCCGAAGAAGGACATGATGAAGCCAAACTTCAGAACCCCTCCAAAGTGCACTAATATTGGTAGTATTTCATGTCCGGTGAAGTAGTTTCAAGCGTGCAAGCAAATAAGTCATTCCTTTGTTTTAAATTAGTCCTGTGTGATCAGCGTGACCGGATGATTAATTAGGTTCCTAATTAAGGAATACTAGAATACAAGGGTCCACGTACAAGTTGTGCTAGTTAGCTTGTTTTTTTCCTCTCTCCGAGATGTAAAAGGAGAGGATCGCCGTGTTAGTTTGAGACTTTGAGTTGGTTAGTAGTTTAGTCCTTTACGGCTGGTGTGACTAGGATATAAAAGGCAACGTCCTGAATCTTGTGCGCAGATTAGTTTTGAATCAGAGTTAGATAAAAACCAGAAAAGGCCCAAGTCGGGAGGCACCAAAGACATGTTCTGAGATCCTTGAGGATCGATCTATTGCTACGCTGCTATTGATCTCGTATCAATTGTTGGTGTAGGTTCATTACGTCGGCTTCTTGCCTCTCGCGAGATCCGACGTTTCTTCTACATCTGCAGTTTCTTTTATCGAGTACCGTGAAAGATCGGGCCACCTACACGCATGAATTAGGATCTCGCTAGTTTGTGTCACATCAAGTGGTATTCAGAGCTAATGTCGTTCACGGTACGTCGTTGATCAAGATGTCAACCTTGGTCAACAAGGATGGCGAGGCTACTGCTGATTCTGAGGAAGTTGTACGTCCAGTGTATGCAGATGATATTCCTCAAAATATTCGGGATGGTGACCACACATGCAACTACATCAAGAAATGTCATGATGCGCTCGGCAAAAGGATAGATGTCCTGATCACTCGGTTCGATGGTTTGGTAGACATCATCAATATGCCGGCGACGAATTTTCCCCAACCACAGACTGCTCCGGTTGCTCCACTGCATTATGCACCACCAGCTCGCGATGGACATGTCGGCATGCATGATCGCCGTTTGGCGGCACAACCTCATGCTGGAGATGATGGTTTTGATGATGGCGTTGACCAGGTGGGGTACGCGCCACGACCACGACACTATGAGCCTCGTCCTGAAACTTCCTTTCGTGGTGGAGTGCATGACCGAGTTGGTCAAGCTGTGCGTGTGCCTTTGGATGATGGAATTGGGTGTATAAAAATTTCAATCCCTTCGTTCTCCGGCAAGTGCGAACCAGAAGGCTATTTGGAGTGGGAGATGCGTGTTGACCAAATTTTTGATGCCCATCATTATAGCAAGGAGAAGAAAGTTCAACTTGCTGGAATTGAGTTCACCGGTTACGCGCTAATTTGGTGGAATCAAATTTGTCGTTCAAGACATCGCCCGACGACTTGGTGAGGTATGAAAGAATTCGTGAGGCGACGTTTTGTTCCTGAGCACTATAAAAGAGATATGTACAACAAGTTGCAGCGGCTCTCTCAAGGTAATATGAGTGTTGATGAATATTACAAGGAAATGGAATTGCTTATGATACGTACAGGGACAACGGAGGATCCGGAGGCGACCATGGCACGTTTCTTTAACGGGCTAAATATCGAGGTGCAGGATCATGTTGAGATGGTGGTCTACTACAACATACAAGATCTTGTGCACCAAGCTGTGCGTGCGGAACAACAGATTAAGCGACGCCAAGTCAACATAGTTCCCAGTACCACTTTGAACACATGGCGACGCTTGCAGTATAATAGTGAGGATGTCGGTCCTAGCTCCAGGGCGACATCATCAAATCGCTCTCATGGTTCCGTGCAAAAGGATGCTTGAAAATCAGGACTGTCGATGGTTGATTCTAGTGCATAGTCGATCGGACGCACTAGTGACATAGAGTGTTTCAAGTGTGGAGGAAGGGGACATATGAAGCGTGAATGTCCTAATGAGAAAAGAGTGTTGCTCACGAGATATGGCTATGCATCCGCTAGTGATGAAGAGGCAATTTCTGACACTTATAGTGAAAAATCTAAGGATGCTGAAAATGTGGTTGCGAGTTTTGAAGCTGTTGAATCATATCCTTCACTAATGGTGTAACGAGTGCAAGAGGATCGCATTGAGAATAAGGGACAACATTGGAATATGTTTTAGACTTAGTGCAAAGTCAATAACACCAATTGTAAGTTGTTTATAGATGGAGAAAGCTACACCAACGCGGCCAGCAAGGGATTGGTGGAAGCTTTGGGGTTACCTACATGGAAGCACCCTCAGCCACACCGTGTTGAGTGGATGTATCATACATGGAAGTTGAAGGTTACTCATAAGGTCCGTGTGAATTTTTCTGTTGGAGATTATACTGATATGGTGATTTGTGATGTTTTGCCAATGGATGCGTGCCATATATTGTTAGGAAGACCATGGCAATATGATCATGGAGCCACACATGATGGGAGGTCTAACACTTATTCATTTTGGGATAATGGAAAACGCAATGTGTTGAGACCGATGTTTGCCAATGCCATCAATGTAGATGCTAATGTTTCTCTACAACAGAAGATCGCAAAGGTTGCTTTAAAGCCAAGGATGGCTTCGATTCAAGAGGGAGAGGATGATGTGTGCACGAATGTCATCGATTTACTTGGGGCGACTCCAAGTGTTGAATAGAAGACAAGCACAACCATTTGTTTTGACGCAAGTATACCAGAGGCTTCACATTATAATCTTCCGACTATGTTACGGCTTGGATCTTTCCGCTTTGAGGTTTCGCCGATGGAGCCGAAGAAGGACACGATGAAGCCAAACTTCAAAACCCCTCCAAAGTGCACTAATATTGGTAGTATTTCATGTTCGGTGAAGTAGTTTCAAGCGTGCAAGCAAATAAGTCGTTCCTTTGTTTTAAATTAGTCATGTGTGATCAGCGTGGCCGGATGATTAATCAGGTTCCTAATTAAGGAATACTAGAATACAAGGGTCCACGTAGAAGTTGTGCTAGTTAGCTTGTTTTTTTCCTCTCTCCGAGATGTAAAAGGAGAGGATCGCCGTGTTAGTTTGAGACTTTGAGTTGGTTAGTAGTTTAGTCCCTTACGACTCGTGTGACTAGGATATAAAAGGCAGCGTCCTGAGTCTTGTACACAGATTAGTTTTGAATTAGAGTTGGATAAAAACCAGAAAATGCCTGAGTCAGGAGGCACCAAAGACATGTTCTGCGATCCTTGAGGATCGATCTATTGCTACGCTGCTATTGATCTCGTATTAATTGTTGGTGCAGGTTCATTACGACGGCTTCTTGCCTCTCGCGAGATCCGGCGTTTCTTCTACATCTGCAGCTTCTTTTATTGAGTACCGTGAAAGATCGGGCCGCCTACACGCACGAATTAGCATCTCGCTAGTTTGTGTCACATCAACTAAGGAAATAAATAAGCCAGAAACTAACGCTAGGCTATTAAGGCGATTGCACAGATTACATCCACTGGGCATCAAAGTTCTTCACCAGTGCAAATATAGGGAACACCCTACACTATACAAAAATGGCTTCTTGTTTTCTTCAGCCAGTCACTGCCCATTACGAACAAATGTTGTATCGCAACAAAACAAATTAAAACCATATAACAAAGGGAGGGTTGGCATAAAAGTTAACAGTCCGACAGATAAATGCACCATCAGAAGTTCAGAAGCTCAATTCATTTGACCTGACTGTTACGTTTTCATGTTGTATTGTCCGATGGAGCACCATAACCTTCGCCTTCATTTCTCCTAGGCTCCTAAACAACATAGCAAATGTCTGATAGTCTGGTTTCAAAACCATGCATATCTTCACGACATCGAACAATGGCTGTCTTTGTTTCACAAAGGGTCTCTGTTAGGGATTGGACTTGTGTCTGGAGCGCAAATATAACATTGTTTTGAGCTTGCATATCTTGATCATGAGGCAGTTTGGACGAGATTGCCTTAACAACAAACCCAATATTATGCAGGAAGGTGCTTTGGCACTGTTAGTGGACAGGTACTGACCCACTATAACAAGAGGTGACATTGCGGTTATGGTTGCCTCGTCACTATCAGAAGGTGGCGGTTCCACCATTTGTTCCATAGCTTGCTGAAAAGTTGAGTTTGTACATTAGTAGTACCAGAACAGAAGTTATTAAGGAGGTAGCAAAACCAAACAAAATATCTTTGTTCTATATACATAACTTATTTTTGGTGAACCCGTGTAAAATATTAGTTGTATTTTACTGCAAAGTACATAATAAAACCAGGTTCCAAACATATGACCATGCACCATGGCTAATGTATTGTCTATTTCTTCACATTTTATTGACAGTTAAGGATAAAGAGACAAAGTTTATAATACGGTAAGCATAGTATGACATCATTCATATCACAAAACAACTGAAAACAGACAAACAAGCAATTGTAATGTTGTGTGGGAAAGTCCAGCACGGAACTAGATTATAGATCAATATCAAAGGAACATCACTCATCTCTTTCAAACCTTGTAAAGTGCAATGATATGCTAAGACAACTGTGTATAAAATTGAAAAGAGTAGTAGACATTAGCTGCAAACCGTGCCGTTCAATGCACAAGTCAGAGTAACCAGTAGTTAAAAGGCACAAGGATTAAGGACTTACAACACCGGCTTTGATTGGTGTAGTCATGCCATTCATCTTGCTGGTGTGATAGTCCTTGAAGATTTCCACAACATTTGGTTCAGGTACTTTTTGGTCCTTGTGGGCTTTCCTCTGCATTTGGAACAAGTCAATATAGATCTAATGATATGTCACAGTGAAAAGAGTCAAACATCAGCTAGTTACAAGAGCCTCACAGTGTGCAATATAGCTACGAGATCCTATCGTCTGTTGGAATTTCACTTTCGTACGGTTGGCCTTGTTGTTTGAATAGGTCACCTAGAAGAAGATAGATTTGTGAGTCAAATGCGTAAATAGGAGTTCAACTTGTGGTCTGATCACACATATATAACATACTTGATACTTTGGATCATACCAGTGTTTAACAAGGCCTCTCCAGTCTTCATCCGTTATATTTTCCACTGGAGATGTTTGGGCAAGTTCACTGTTAGCCTTGCCTTCAAAGTGAGTTTTCCTCAAGTTATACTGATACTGTCGCATAGCAGACTTGAAAAAATGGGTGCATGCTTGTCTGGTTGCATCATCTTGGCTATCAAACTTGAACCTCATCTGTTGAAAATTATGGGACTCTCATTACCAGCAACCTAGAAAGTATGGGACAGAGCAAGACAATATTACTAATTTCCATACATAACCATACTTACAGATAAATGGTCGAGGAAGGTGTTAAACTGGGTTTCATCTTTGTCATTCCTATACTGAATCCATGTTGGGAGGATACGTGCATGACACCTAATGGCAACGATTTCCTCTGATTCTAACTTGGCCGACTTTGTAGAATCACGTGGCCTTTTAAACCTGCCTCAAAACAGATCTCCATTCTTCCTCCTCTAGATTTAGTTAACATATCAAGCATTATCCCTGATGTTTGTTTCCTCTTGCGCCTAGGTGCTAGTTCAATAACGAACATGCGAAGTGTTAGTGTACATCAAACTCTGAGACTACATATAAAGAAGCATGCAACTGTAACTTGACTCGAGCAACTACCTTCTTGCTGTTGAAGCTCACAAGGTTCATCTGATCTTGCCAAGTCCTCTTGTGTCAAGAGTACTTCGGAAGTAGTGTCAGGTGGTAATGGAGCTTAGGAACTTGCTAGTTGAGTTGCCGAACAAGTAACTCGTGCAGAAGTTGGTACTCTAGAAGAAGGTGCTGCAACAACTAGGGCTGTCGTTGCTTGTTTGGTGGCAGCTTTTCGTTTGCCTTTGAATTGTTTTGCAGCAGGTGTAGCAGGGGATACTGTGTTTGTACATTTATCCAGTGGGCTTCAACCTTCTATTGCACTATCAGTACCAGTAGAATTTGCGTAACTCTTCCACTTCCGTTTCCATGCATCCCGAGTACTAACACCATCCCCTACCATTCTGTGTTCCTTCCTCTTTTTCTTTTCCATGTCAAGTCAAGCTGACAAGAAAAAGAAATAAAAATTTAGTTCTTCAGAACTAATTGATGCGTGATACAGACGAACTGAACTTTGATGTTAGACAACCGCATGATAGGAGGATGTAATATGTACGAAAAACAGGAAGGCATGAGATAATCAGACCTATGATATGTAAACTAAGCAGAAGGCATTTCAATAAATTAGAAGCAATGCAATGGAAGGTATTCACCATATGAAAGATGCTACAAATATCACTCTGCCAAGTTAACAGTGTCTCGTCATAACTGGCATTTAAACAAATATCAAGCAGTACAACAAATAAATCATATGCAAGATGCAAACAACATCACACTACCAAGTTAAAGGTGTCTCATCAAAAGTGATTGATGCAGGGTAGACACGAACATTACTTTCATGTTAGAACATGTAATACAGAGATGTAGTATATGAAAAATAAGGAAGACATGCCATATTCATATGTATAATGTGTAAACTAAGCAAATGTAATTCAATCAAATTAGAAGCAATACAAACTAGACACCATATGCAACATGCAAGCAAATATCACACTAACAAGCTAGAGAAAGCACCTGGGATGCCGGTTCCACTGGAAGACCGCCATCAGTCCTGACTTAATTTTGTCCTTCCTCTTACTTAATTTTATTGCCTTGTCAAGTCAAACCCACAAGAAAAATGAATAAAAATTCGCTTTTCAGAACTCATCGATGCATGATGCTGACAAGCACTACTTTAATGTAAGGCGACCGCATGATAGGACGATTGAATGTGTAAGAAAAAAGGATAGCATTGCATATTCACAGCTATGATGTGTAAACTAAGCAGAAGGCATTTCAACAAATTAGAAGCAATGAAAGCTAGACACCATATGTAAGATGCAACGAATATCACTCTACCAAGTTAAAATTGTCTCATCATTAGTGCCATTTCAACAAATTAGTAGTACAAGCTAGAAAAGAATGCGAGATGTAACCTATATCACACTCCCAAGTTAAACGTGTCTTATGATAAGTGATTGTTGCAAGTTACACAACAGTAGTACTTTGACGTAAGAACATGGTGTGATAGATGGATATTGTATGTTCTAGAAACAGGAACACGTGTCTTATTCACAAGTATAATGTGTAAACTAAGCAGATGGAATTTAACAAAATTAGAAGCAATACAAGCTAGACATCATACATAACATGCAACCACATATAACATAGCCATGTTAGAGGGAGCACCTATGATGGTGGAGTAGTGGAGATGTGCTCATCATCAACATCGCTACATTGAGTGTCCATGCATGTGTTGTCTTGCAAATCTTGTTGGGGGGCTGGCAGAGTAGACTCTGTAGAGGGCCTCCGTTTCAGTTGGTCGAAAGGAGCACCATTATCCACTGCCTTGCTAATTTCCTTCCGCTTTATTGATTTCGGATTGTCAAGTAAAACTGACAAGAAAAAACAATAAAATTCACTCTTCAGAACTCATTCATGCATGATACTGACAATCACTACTTTGATGTAAGGCAAACACATGATACAAGGAATGAATACGTACGAAAAATAGGATGGCATGGCATATTCACAACTATTTGTGTAAACTAAGCAGAAGTAATTTAATCAAATTAGAAGCAATACAAGCTAGACAACGTATGCAACATGCAAACAACGATCACACTGCCAAGCTAGAGAAAGCACCTGGGATGCCGGTTCCGCCAGAAGACCGCCATCAGTCCCTGCCTTAATTTTTCCTTCCTCTTACTTAATTTTATTGCCTTGTCAAGTCAAACCCACAAGAAAAATGATTGAAAAATCGCTTTTCAGAACTCATTGATGCAGGATGTTAACGAGCACTACTTTAATGTAAGGCGACTGCATGATAGGATGATTGAATGTGTACGAAAAAAGGACAACATTGCATATTCACAGCTATGGTGTGTAAACTAAGCAGAAGGCACTTCAACAAATTAGAAGCAATGAAAGCTAGACAACGTATGAAAGATACAACGAATATCACTCTACCAAGTTAAAAATGTCTCATCAAAAGTGCCATTTCAACAAATTAGTAGTACAAGCTAGAAAAGAATGTGAGATGTAACCTATATCACACTCCCAAGTTAAACGTGTCCTATGATAAGTAGTTGTTGCAGGTTAAACAATATTAGTACTTTGATGTAAGAACATGGTGTGATAGACAGATATTGTATGTTCTAGAAACAGGAACACGTGTCTTATTCACAAGTATAATGTGTAAACTAAGCAGATGGAATTCAACAAAATTAGAAGCAATACAAGCTAGACATCATACGTAACATACAACCAGATACAACAGTGCCAAGTTAGAGGATGCACCTGTGATGGTGGAGTAGGGGAGATGTGCCCATCATCAACACAACTACGTTGAGTGTCTATGCACGTGTTATCTTGCGAATCTTGTTGGGGGGATGGCGGAGTATAATCTGTAGAGGTCCTCCATTTCAGTTGGTCGGAAGGAGCACCATTATCCACTACCTTGCTAATTTCCTTCTGCTTTATTGATTTTGCATTGTCAAGTATAACTGACAAGAAAAAGCAATAAAATTCACTCTTCATAACTCATTCATGTATGATACTGACAATCACTACTTTGATGTAAGGCAAATACATGATACGAGGACGAAATATGTACGAAAAACATGTCGGCATGTCATATTCACAACTATTTGTGTAAACTAAGCAGAAGCCATTTCAACAAATTAGAAGCAATGAAATCTAGACACCACATGAAAGATGCAACCAATATGACTCTGCCAAGTTAAAAGCGTCCAATCATAAATGACGTTTCAATAAATTAGAAGCAGTACAAGCTAGAAAAGAATGCGAGATGTAACTTATATCACACTCCCAAGTTAAACGTGTCTTATGATAAGTGATTGTTCCAGGTTACACAACAGTAGTACTTTGGTGTAAGAACATGGTGTGATAGACAGATATTGTATGTTCTAGAAACAGGAACACGTGTCTTATTCACAAGTATAATGTGTAAACTAAGCAGATGGAATTCAACAAAATTAGAAGCAATACAAACTAGACATCGTACGTAACATGCAACCAGATATAATAGTGCCAAGTTAGAGGGAGCGCCTGTGATGGTGGAGTTGGGGAGATGTGCTCATCATCAACACAACTACGTTGAGTGTCTATGCACGTGTTGTCTTGCGAATCTTGTTGGGGGGATGGCGGAGTAGAATCTGTAGAGGCCCTCTGTTTTAGTTGGTCGAAAGGAGCACCATTATCCACTGCCGTGCTAATTTCCTTCCGCTTTATTGATTTTTCATTGTCAAGTAAAACCGACAAGAAAAAGCAATAAAATTCACTCTTCAGAACTCAGTCATGCATGATACTAACAATCACTACTTTGATGTAAGGCAAATACATGATACGAGGATGGAATATGTACAAAAAACAGGATGACATGGCATATTCAGAACTATTTGTGTAAACTAAGCAGAAGCCATTTCAACAAATTAGAAGCAATTCAAGCTAGACACCACATGAAAGATGCAACCACTATGACTCTGCCAAGTTAAAAGCGTCCAATCATAAATGGCGTTTCAACAAATTAGAAGCAGTACATGCTATAAATCATATGAAAGATACAACCAATATCACACTTCATATACTAAAGGTGTCTCATCATAATTAATTGATGCGGGATACAAAAAAACAGTAGTTTTATGTAAGGACATGCTTAATAGACAGATGTAGTATGTACCAAAAACAGGAAGGCGTGTCACATTAACAGATATAATGTATAAACTAAGCAGAATAGCACATGCAATTTAACCAGATTGGAAGAATTACAATATAGAAACCATATGCAACATGCAACCACATATGACACCGCGAAGTTAAAGTAATCACCTGGGATGGTGGTTCATGCGACCGTTGGAGTGACCTTCTCCTTCGAGCCTCCCAAGGTGCTTCTTAACGGGTAAACCAACAACTGGCCGATCTCCGCCATATAGATAATTCTCGCAAAAAGAGATGCACTCTTGTGTCAGTTAGCCCTGGACGATGCTTCCATCCGGATGGGACATGTTATGAACGAATCCTTTGATGACCCCATTCATCCTCTCGAACGACATCATGCCGGTGTAGGAATGTCGGCCATAGGTCTATTATGTCGTCCACAATGTGGACACAAAGATGCACCATGACGTCAAAGAACGCGGGCGGGAAGTACATCTCAAGCTCATGTAGTATCACAACGATCTCTTCCCGTAGCCTTCGGAGCTGCTTCACACTGATCGACTTTCGAGGGATAACGTCAAAAAAGTTGTAGAGACCAATAAGCGTGTCACGGACGTGCTTGTCCATTATCCCTCTAAGGGCAGCAGGTAGTATCTGCGTCATCATCACATGACAGTCATGAGACTTCATCCCGCTGAACCTTTTCTTCTTCGTGTCTAGAAATCTGCTTATCTTCCCACAATAACCGGAACTAACTTTGATTCTGGTAAGGCACTTGAAGAATTGATCGATCTCCTTCGGACTTAAGGTAAAGCAAGAAGGGGGGCAATAATTCTCTTCCTTCTTGTTCACTTTTTTGCCCTTCTCCCGCGCCTCCATCTCCGTCTCTATCTCCTCTGACCTTTTACGGGGCGGCATGTGGAGACCTGCCCTAATTTTCAAATCTTCCAAGTCTCTTCTTGCCTTCGGCCCATCCTTGGTCTTATCCAGCATGTTCATCAGTGTTGCAAGCAAGCTCTCAAGGACATTCTTCATGATATGCATTTGATCAAGGATATGAGGCGTGTCGAGTGTGGGCTAGTACTCTAAGTCCCAGAAAACAGAACTCGTTTTCCATACCTTCAGCAGCGGCTCCGGCGCCTTTTTCATCGTCTTTCCCGGCGTGGGGAACTATTCCTAGTTTTTCAACAGCTCATCAATTTCGGCGCCGGTCCACTTACGTGGAGGTCCTCGATGCTTAGCCTCAACATTGAATTGATCTCCAGGGTTTCTCCATGGGTCGTCCTTCGCGAGCCATCTTCGATGCCCCATGTACACGATTTTCCTAGACCCGCCATCTTTCGTTAGCTGCTGAGACATTGTATCATCCATGCACCGCGTGCATCCGCAATATCCGTGGCACACCTGGCCTGCGACATATCTGTAACCGAGATAGTTGTGCACCATCGTCATCAGTGCGACTCTCATATAGAAATACTCGCCTTTGCTGGCGTCCCATGTCTTGGCCGGTGTTTTCCATAACGCGTCTAACTCTTCTTGAAGTAGCCCTAGTTACAGATTAATATTATTTCCCGGTTGTTTCGGCCCTTGAATCAGCATGCTCATGTGTATGTACTTTCACTTCATGCACAACCACGGCGGAGGTTGTAGATCCATACAAACATGGGCCATGTGCTATGGTTGGTGTTCTGGTTGCCAAAAGGATTCATGCCATCGGTACTGACGCCAAGCACGATGTTCCTTGCCTCACCTATGAAATATCGATATTCGGCGTTGAATGCTCTCCACTGGCTTGCATCCACGAGGTGTCTAAACTTTGAAGCATCTCCATCATCGGGCTTTTTCCTCTCTGCATGCCAACGCATGAGCTTTGCTTCCTTAGGATCTATGAAATAACGTTGCAAACAGGGAGTGATCAGTAAGTACCATACAACTTTCTGGGAAGATTTATTTTCGGCTTTCTTGTATCGAGAAGCATTGTACACCGTACAACTGGTTTTTTTCGCGTGCTCCTTACGATAAATGACGCAATAGTTGATGCGTGCATGGTATCTAATGTGCGGCAGATCAAGAGGGCACATGATCTTCTTGGCCTCATCCACACTAGTAGGACATAGATTCCCCGCTTGAAGAACCTTCTTTAGGTACTTGAGAAGCTCATCGAGGCTTATGTCGGTCCATTTATTTTTAGCCTTCGTCTTTAGAAGTTCGAGCGTGAAACTCAAGCGGGTTACCTCGGGATCGCAACCATCATGCATACAATGGAGTGTTCGAGTCTACCTCTAGTTGCTCCAGCTTGGCCTCCTCTCTAGAAGCAGCTCTGTTGATACTCGTCTCCTTGCGAAGCAGGTCTTGAACATGAGGGTCCTGCACGATTGAACTTAGCAGCGACGAATGAGGCGTGTCCACGTCTTCTCTGCCGCCATGTGCGGCCTCTCCTCTGCCGCCATGTGCGGCCTATTCTCAGCCGTCATGTCCAGCCTCTTCTCCACTGCCATTTCCGGCCCCTTCTTCGCCGCCATTATTGGTCATGTCTTCGCCTGGCCCTGTGTCATCATTGGCTGCCCTATCGGCGTCCTAATCATCATCATCTTCAATTATCCATCGAGTATAGCCATCCATGAAACCAGTCATGAGCAGGTGCGCCATCAAACGACCCTCCTTATAGGGGTCGAGCCAAACTCCTCCTTTGCATCTTCGACACAGACATAAAATCTTTGTCCGGTTATTTTCATTCACATCCTCCACCGCCGATCGCAACCACCTTTCCACGATCGTTCCATTGACCATCATGATCACCTGCGCGGTAATAATAAACAAATTGGTTATAAAAATGCATGCATGCATCAAAGTCATACAAAAATTTGGCATGACCTTCCCTAAAAATAGGACATATAGAGTTTGCCCGAAATTCGCCGAAACGGAAATAAATCGACATTTCGGTAAAACATAGGTAACTCCAGCACAATTCTGCGGCAACTCATGCCACACCCAAATTTCCCCCGATTAGGTCATATCGCACACACACACATATTTCCATTCTTACAAAAGCACAAATTTTTACTCACCTTTCTCGACATAGAGATCGAGCACGGTGATGAGGTTGATCGGTGTCGCCACACACCTAGGGAGTGATCAAAAGTGGACAAAGCTTACTACTTGACATGGCTGGATCTAGTTAGGGAGGTAGATAGGTCACTTCATTAAATGGGTAGATCTACATAGCTAGTTGGGGAGGAGATGGCTCTAACTAGTGGAGGGGGAGGAAAAGTGGGGGAAAAGAGAAAGGAGTTGCATTAATATGGAGGTGGTGTAGTTAGCTAGGGGCATTAAAGAGAGTGAAAGAGAGGTAGAAGAAAGAGAGTAATGGGGGGAGAAGAAGTAGCGAGGCAGAAGCAAAGTGAGGGAGAGAGGAGGTGGGAGGGAAAAGTGAAGGAAGAGAGGATGCAGGAGGGGGAGGGGGGTAGGAAAGGTGGCAGCTGCGCCTTAGCAACAGCGTGGGTAGGGAAAATGCAATGCTACTAAAAAGGTAGTAGTAGCGCTGTGCAGCTAGACGCGCTGCTACTAAGTGGGCCCCGCCATGTGGCACATTACAAACTTAGTTGTAGCGGCGTCCCTGGAAATTGCGCTACTACTATTTCCTTAGCAGTAGCACGGAATCTTGAAACGCGCTACTACTATACCTAGCTTGTCGGCTAAGGTGTGGTCAAAATAGCCGTAGCACCTTTTTGTGTAGCCGCGCTACTGCTAAGAAGGTAGCAGTAGTGCCGTTCTTCACCTACCGCTACTGTTAAGTAGTAGTAGTGCCCCTCTATAACCAGTGCTACTAATAAGCCTCCACGTATAAGGTTTTCCCTAGTAGTGCAGCAGCATCCGCGCACTCCGCGTCGAGTTGAGGCTCCGCCGCCCGGTTCAAGTCCAGGATGTCCGGTTCCACCTGCAGGAGGGCCCCGATGGCAGCGGCATCCGCGTGCTCCACGTCAAGTTGAGCCTCCATTGCCCGGTTCACGTCCACGACATCCGGTTCTGATTGCTTGTATTTGCGTTGGTGTTTCCCTGAAGAGGAGAGGATGATGCAGCACAGCAAAGGTAAGTATTTCCCTCAGTTATGAAACCAAGGTTATCAATCCATTAGGAGAACCAAGCAACATTATGTAAACAACACCTGCACACAAACAACAAAAACTTGCAATCCAAAGCGTAAGAGGGGTTGTCAATCCCTCAACGGCATTGAGATAGATTAAATTGTATAGGTTTTGATAAATAGATCGAACAAAAATACAAAAAAAATAAAAAAAAAATTGCAGCAAGGTATTTTTGGTTTTAATATGATAGGAAAATAGACCCGGGGGCCGTAGTTTTCACTAGAGGCTTCTCTCAAGAAAATAACATACGGTGGGTAAACAAATTACTGTTGGGCAATTGATAGAAAAGCGAATAATCATGACGATATCCAAGGCAATAATCATGTATATAGGCATCACGTCCAAGATTAGTAGACCGACTCCTGACTGCATCTACTACTATTACTCCACACATCGACCACTATCCAGCATGCATCTAGTGTATTAAGTTCATGGAAAAATGGAGTAATGCAATAAGAACGATGACATGATGTAGACAAGATAAACTCACGTATGAATAAACCCCATCTTGTTACCCTTAATAGCAATGATACATGCGTGTCATGTCTCTTTCTGTCACTGAGATTGAGCACCGCAAGATCGAACCCATGACAAAGCAACTCTGCCCATGGCAAGAAAAATCAGTCTAGTTGGCCAAAGCAAACTATTCTCTTTTCTGAAGTATAAGAGGGATAGGTACTTATTCCTGGCCGGCGGTATCATTGCTGCTCCCCGCCTAATGCGGATCATTGTGCAACAATCGTGCATAAAAGAGTTCAACAAAGGCTCAAATAATATTCATGGATAGAATTGATCATAAACTCAGAATTCATCGGATCCCAACAAACACACCGCAAAAAAGATTTACATCAAATAGATCTCCAAGAACATCGAGGAGAACATTGTATTGAAGATCAAAAAGAGAGAAGTAGCCATTTAGCTACTAGCTACGGACCTATAGGTCTGTGGTAAACTACTCACGCATCATCGGAGGGCAACAAGGATGATGAAGAACCCCTCCGTGATCGTTGCCCCCTCCGGCAAAGTGCTGGAAAAGGCCTATAGATTGGATCTCGTGGTTCTGGGACTTGCAGCGGCGGAAACTATATTTCCTCAACTCCGCTAGGGTATTTGGGATTTTAGTGTATTTATAGAGGCGGACGTAGGTCAAGAAGCTTCCCGTGGGCTCCACTACCCACCAGGGCGCGCCCTGGTGCCTAGTGGGCCCCACGGGCCTCCTCTCGTGTGCTCCTTTGGCTCCCAGGGTGTCTTATAGCCAGAAAAAAATCTCCGAAAAGTTTTGTGGCATTTGGACTTTGTTTGGTATTGATATTCTACGAAGTAAAAAACAAGCAAAAACAACAACTAGCACTGGGCACTATGTAGGTTAGTCCCAAAAAATGATATAAAGTTGCTAGTAAATGAATATAAAACATCCAAGATTCATAATATAACAACATGGAACAATAAAAAATTATAGATACGTTGGAGACATATTAGCATCCCCAAGCTTAATTCCTGCTCGTCCTCAAGTAGGTCAATGATAAAAACAGAATTTTTTATGTGGAGTGCTGCCTAACATGTTCATCACATATTCTTTTCTTTTGTAGCATGGACATTCGGACTTTTAGATGATTCAAAGCAATAGTCTATAATCGACATGAGGACATCAATGCATACCAACAAGCAACCATGTCTTTCAAAATATCAACACTAAAGAAAGCTATCCCTAGCCCATTATGCTCAATCATTGATCCATTCATGAAACACACTCAAATATTAGCTATATCAAATGCACATATATGAAAATACTGTTCCCTAGTTTGTGCTTTATAAGAGAAGATGGAGACTCAATAATTTTTTTTGCATAAGAAAGTAAATAGATAGGCACTTCGTAGAGGGAAGCAGAGATTTGTAGAGGTGTGAGAGCTCATAGTTTAAATTGAGAGATAAAATTGTTTTGAGAGGCATGCTTTTCTTGTCAACGAAAACGACCGAGAATTCCCAATATCGTCCATGTTAGGTAAATCATAGGTGGTTCTCAAACATAAAATATAGTTTATTTCCTTTTCCACCATTCTTTCACAATACATGGCTAGCCGTATCCACGGGTGCCTTCCATACGAACACTTTCCAAGGAATTTATTATGAACAACATATATATTTTTTTTTTCATTTCGGGACTGGGCATCCCTATTACCTGCCACACCCTCGTGCAATGACAAGTGAAGAAACACTCATCTTGAGAATAACATACCTAGCATGGAAAATATTGGCCACCCCCTGCCGCTTCATGAGCGGTACGGGCACACAAAAAGGAAATTCCTTTTGAAAATTAGAGTCGGCACATACAAATTTACTTGGAACGACATGGAAATACCACATATAGGTAGGTATGGTGGACTCATTTGGCCCAACTTTGGGTTTAGGGAGTTGGATGCACAAGCAGTATTTTTGCTTAGTACAAATGAAGGCTAGCAAATAGATTGAGAAGTAACCAACCAAGAAACGAAAATGATCCTAAACGAGCATTAGACATAACTAACACTGAATAATGCACCACAAGTAGGATGTAACTTTATTGCATAACTATTGACTTTCATGCTTGCATAGGGAATCACAAACCTTAACACCAATATTCTTACTAGAGCATAATTACTCACGAACATGACTCACATATTACTATCTCCATATCGCAAAACTATTACAAGGAATCAAGTTTATAATATCCAATGATCTTTCATGAAAGTTTTAATTATATCCCCCTTGAATATCTATCACTTTTGGACTAAATTCATATATTACCATTGCTACTTAACAAGCTCTTCAATAAATTTGAGTGAAGCACGAGAGCATAAATATTTCTTGAAATTTTACTAACTCTCAAAATAATCTAAGTGAAGCATGAGAGCATTTCTTCAAAAATTTAACCATCACCGTGCTCAAAAAGATCTAAGTGAAGTGCTAGAGTAATTCCATAGCTCAAAAAATTTAAGTGAAGCACATAGAGCAATTCTAACAAATCATAACATCATTATGGCTCTCTCGAATCGATGTGTCCAGCAAGGATGATTGTGACAAACCAAAAAGCAAAACAAGAAAAGACTCATATAATATAATACGCTCCAAGCAAAACTCATGATATGCGACGAATAAAAATATAGCTCCAAGTAAAATTACCGATGGTCGTTAGAAGAAAGAGGGGATGCCTTCCGGGGCATCCCCAAGCTTAGTTGCTTGGTACTCCTTGAATATTACCTTGGGGTGCCATGGGAATCCCCAAGCTTAGGATCTTTTCACTCCTTATTCCTTCATCCATCGTGATCTCACCCAAAACTTGAAAACTTCAATCACACAAAACTTAACAAAACCTTCGTGAGATCCGTTAGTATAAGAAAATAATTCACTACTTTAAGTGCTGTTGCAACACATTCATATTTTGTTATTGCATTATACCTACTGTATTCTAACTTTACCATGGCTTATACCCCCCGATACAATCCATAGATTCATCAAAATAAGCACATAATGCAACGAAAATAGAATATGTCAAAAACAGAATAGTCTATATAAAACCAAATTAAAATCATACTTTTGTAACTCCAAAAATTCTAAAACATTAGGAAGGCGTGGGAAATTTGTATATCAATCATGTGTAAAAAATTCAGAATTTTTCCACGCTCCAGCAAATTTTAACAATTCTGCTACTAGACGCAAAACCTTCTGTTTCCCAACATGATCAAATCAACTATCATCCAACATAATCCTAAAGGCTTTACTTGGCACAAACACTAATTAAAACATAAAAACACAATCATAACAGTAGCATAATTGTGCAAACACACAAGAACAGAAATAAAAAGCAAAAAAATTATTTTATTCATTGGGTTGCCTCCCAACGAGCGCTATTTATGCCCCTAGCTAGGCATAATGCATAGATTCATGTATTGTCTTCTTTAGTTTCCAACTCCTCAATCAGACATCCATAATTCGTTAGATATCTAGCATGCATATTCTCTATGAGCACGCTCCTAGGAATAAAATTAAAGAATTCACTCTTGCAAGTAGGTTTCTTTATTACTTCAACAAAGTTGGGGTGAATACTAATCATTTTAAGATCTTCATTGTTGCTACTAGAAGTGGCATCCTTGTTCTTAGAAACATGTGTAGACTTACAATTTTTACTAGTAGGAGTTTTTTCAATGGCTTTAATGGAAGAAAAAGCTGAGCTCAAGTTACTAAAAATTCCTTCCAATTTATCAATCCGAGCAGGGCTCTCCTCTACCCTTTCATTAACTACGGGTCTTTTCTCTTTTAGCAATTTAACATTATCTCCTATCTTTGACCCAATTCGATTAGCAAAATTATGGATCCTTTTGTCCAAATTTTCAATATGTTCTTCATTGAGCATTTTCTTTTTAACAACATCTAGCCTTTGCATAACATGCTCAAGAGTTAAAATCATTTCATTGATAATGATAGGTGGCGGCCCCACTAAATTTCCCATAGCATTAAAAGCATCCATAGAGGGGCACATCAAGAAATTCCTTCCGGTAATAGTGTCGAGAACAAATCTATACCAAGTGGTGATTCCCACATAAAAATTATGAAGAAGAACGGTAGTAGATTGCTTACGAGTTGATCTATTATGAGTGTTGCAAATCCTATACCAAGCATCTCTTAAATTTTCTCCTCCCCTTTGTTTAAAATTAAGAACTTCATTCTCACGGGTGCACGTGGTAAGGGAGGAACTATCCATAATGATAAAGTAGGCAAGTAAACAAAATGCAAACAAGAAAAAGGCAAGCGAAAAAAATATTTTTGTATTTTTGTAAAAACATTTTAGAAGTGGGGGAGATGAAAACAAGAGGCAAATGGGCAATAAAGTAATTGCAAGGATAGGAGAGCTTATGCGTGGGTACTTGATAGATGTTGATGATGTCTCCCCGGCAACGGCGTCAGAAATTCTTCCTGATTGCTTGTATCTGCGTTGGTATTTCCCCGAAGAGGAGAGGATGATGCAACACAACAAAGGTAAGTATTTCCCTCAGTTATGAAAACAAGTTTATCAATCCAGTAGGAGAACCAAGCAACACTATGTAAACAAGACCTGCACACAAACAACAAAAGCTTGCAACCCAATGCGTAAGAGGGGTTGTCAATCCCTTAATGGTATTGAGAAAGATTAAATTGTATAGGTTTTGATAAATAGATCTAACAAAAATACAAAATAAATTAAATAAAAGAAAATTGCAGCAAGGTATTTTTGGTTTTAATATGATAGGAAAATAGACCCGGGGGCCATAGTTTTCACTAGAGGCTTCTCTCAAGAAAATAGCAAACAGTGGGTAAACAAATTAGTTTTGGGCAATTGATAGAAAAGCGAATAATCATGACGATATCCAAGGCAATGATCATGTATATAGGAATCATGTCCAAGATTAGTAGACCGACTCCTGCCTGCATCTACTACTATTACTCCTCACATCGACCGCTATCCAACATGCATCTAGTGTATTAAGTTCATGGAAAAATGGAGTAATGCAATAAGAACGATGACATGATGTAGACAAGATAAACTCATGTATGAATAAACCCCATCTTGTTACTCTTAATAGCAACCATACATGCGTGCCATGTCTCTTTCTGTCACTAAGATTAAGCACCGCAAGATCAAAGCCACCACAAAGCACCTCTTCCCATGGCAAGAAAAATCAATCTAGTTGGCCAAACCAAACCCAAATTTTGGAGAAGAAATATGAGGCTATAACAATCATGCATAAAAGAGTTCAACAAATATTCAAATAATCTTCATGGATAGACCTGATCATAAACTCACAATTCATGGATCCCAACAAACACACCGCAAAAAAGAGTTACATCAAATAGATCTCAAAGAACATCGAGGAGAACGTTGTATTGAGGATCAAAAAGAGAGAAGAAGTCATCTAGCTACTAGCTACGGACCCGTAGGTCTGTGGTAAACTACTCACGCATCATCGGAGGGGCAACAAGGATGATGAAGAACACCTCTGTGATCGTTGGCCCATCCGGCAGAGTGCCGAAAAAGGCCTCTAGGTTGGATCTCGTGGTTCTGGAACTTACGGTGGCGGAAACTGTATTTCCTCAACTCCCCTAAGGTTTTTGGGATTTTAGAGTATTTATAGACGTGGAGGTAGGTTAAGAAGCTTCCCGTGGGATCCACTACCCACCAGGGCACGCCTGGGCCCCCTGGCGCGCCTTGGTGCCTAGTGGGCCCCACGGGCCTCCTCTCATGTGCTCCTTTGGCTCCCAGGGTGTCTTCTGGCCAGAAAAAATCTCCAAAAAGTTTCATGTCATTTGGACTTCGTTTGGTATTGATATTCTGCAAAGTAAAACACAAGCAAAAAATAACAACTCACACTAAGCACTATGTCAATAGGTTAGTCCCAAAAATGATATAAAGTTGCTAGTAAATGAATATAAAACATCCAAGATTGATTATATAACAACATAGAACAATCAAAAATTATAGATATGTTGGAGACGTATCAGGTTCCGCCTGCAGGAGGGCCTCGATGGCGGCGGCATCCGCGCGCTCCGCGTTGAGTTGAGCCTCCTCCGCCTGGTGCTCCTTTAGGATCGCCAGGTTGAACCACTGGTCCTCCTGCACCATGGGGGACCCAGACGTCGGCACGAAGTCGACGTCCATCGTCTCATATGCATGGGGGGCCTTCTGCGTTGCGACCTCCGCCATGAACATTGGATCGGCTTCCTCCTCCTCGGAGCTCGGCTCCAGAGGACTCGGGGATTGGCCCGCTGCAAAGTGAGTTTGGGAACGGAGGTCTGTGGGGCCGACCGCCGCCGCAATTTCTACGCAGTGCTCCGGCATCAGCATCTTGTAGTACGTGATCTTGTGGTGCACCATGGCTTTCCGGTGAACTAGGGGACGATTGATGCAGGCTAGGGGATCGAAAGGTGGGAGAATGGGCTGGAGGGGAGGTGTGGTTTGGGGGCAGTGGTGACCGGCCGGCAAGTATCTGGCGTAGGCCGAGCAGCAAAGGTTCCGATGTGAATAGTGGTACCGATGATGACTGGTCAATCGGTTTTGACAGTGCGGAGTTTGCAAAGCCGGACGGCTAGAGCCTGGAGAGTTGTGGGGTGGGATGGGACCAAAGTTTCGGAGTTTCACGTGGCAAACATCCAGACCTCCCTACCGTTCCTGTCGACGACGAGGCGGTGACTTCGTAAATCTCAAGATGATATGCCAGCACAGTCTCTCGAAGTTGCTCATAGGGGTAGGGTGTGCATGTGTGCGTTCATAGGGGTGAGTGTAGGCGCATATGTATGAGCGCTTGCGTCTGTACTGTGTTCAAAAAAAGGAGTACTCGAAGTATGCAAGTTCATAAGGAATGGACAGTGTAGATCACTCTTGTCACGTTCGCGTTGCACCCCGGCACAATGACCCTGCACGTTGCTCACTGAATGGAAGGCGCTTTGTCTTGCATTTCGCTCGCTTGTGGGACCGCAATTGAGAGCAAACCGACGGTAGGCAAACTTTCCCCCTCCCTCCCCCCTCGAAGTCAGACGCCCCTCCCCCTCCCCTGCCCGTGTTGACTGAATTTAGAAGAGAGAGACGAGGATGGCTGGATGGGGAGATTGTAGCATGGATTCCAAGAAATTTGTTGAGAGCGTGAGGTCGGCCCAGTGTTAGTATACTAGTACTAGGAGTACTCCATACTCTACTACAGATGTTGTCAGTACTCCACTAGTACTACTACTCCTACTACTATTGGATAGGAAGCTTCAATTTTTTTTTACTATTAGACTGGCTAGACGTGGCAAAATCCTAGTAGGATGAGCATGCGCGAGAACAAGCATTCACATGTTTGAATACATATTGGAAACCATTTATGTTTGAATACAAATCTAGGAGTACGTACGAATCTAACAATATTGATTGGGCGTTGTTGAATGTTGATACTTTTTTTTCTGTAAGTTTGATCAAATTAGAGATACTTTGACTACATACAAAACTTATATGTAAACTAAAAAGGTTCGGAGGGAGTATATTGTATGTTCAAAAGCAAAACGAACATTGAATGCCCTTTATATATGATTTGCTGATGCTATGATCACTGGTTCAAAATCATAGGTTTAATTCTAATTTTTGAAACCTTTTTAGGGATTCAAATACCATGTGTCTTCTTATGCATAAAATGTTTTTATATTTGACGCACCATCTCTCTGTATCACACATGCACCCACTCGATCTCTCTCGGTTTCATCTCGGGGTCTCTCTCTCCCTCTCCCTCTCTCTCGCGCGCACACACACACATGCCACCTCTCTTCCTCTTTGTGCATGTCACACATAATAGATCTCTTGAGGTATCAGGATTGTATCTCGCTCATCAGGTCGCTCTTCGACGCACGCCTAGGTCACCCTACCATGCATTAATTGTAACCAAGCCTTTCATCTATCTTTTTTAAGCATACATTCATCTTTCTCTCTGCCCCTCTCTAAATCGGTCGACCAGTCGATCTCCGGACCCACCCTAGTCCTCTTTCAATCGATCCATAGCTGGATGTTACACAACCGATGCACGCACACAGAAACACCCCCCTTTTCTCCACCCACATGGTCATTTATATCATAGAAACACACCTAACCTTTATCTCCTTGCACGACACACACTCGATCTCTCAACATTCAACCTGGCAGTCGGGTCGGCTTTGACCGGTTAGACCTCCATTAGACCCATGCTCGGATCCCTAATCAGGTTCAGAGTCCACCCATGACCCTACCCATTGGTCTAGACGGAGACCAATGCCCGAACCCATCGGGCAATCTGACATAATCGGACACCCATCGGGTCCAGATGTTGGTCGGCGCACAGCCGAACGAGTGAAGACACCTGTGCTCCCAGTCGCACTTTATAAGGGAAAGCTCCACCTCTTGCACTCTGAGCTAAGCGAGGTGGTACTAAAGAAGGAGCAGCATACCAGCAGTGTTGTACGCACGTAGATTCCAACCTTTAGGGCCCAAAAGTAAGTTACCCGAGGAGCCAGCCAAAGGCCCATGGCCGAACTAGCTTTGAACCAAAATAACATGAGAATGAGCCTATAGATGATTATTTTCAAGACAAGTGTTCGTACGGGCCTACTAGATGTGCCGTGTAACTTGTTCTATTTTTTTACTACTATCAATTACTAGTAGTACAGTGCATCTTGGGCTATACTTCTATACTTATGAAGGGCATTCAAATAAAAGTAGGCAAATGTAATATAGAATAAATATTAATTCAATTACGAATATTAATCAGGCAACCCATTGGGTCACCCATGGGCACAAACCTCTACCCATACCCTACCCATGACTAATCAGGCTACCCAGGGGTAAAACCCATGGGCGGAGTCAGCGCCCCATACCCTACCCATTCGGGTCGGGTGCCCATGGGTGTGTGAACCCATGGGTCAGATTGCCGGGTTGACTCGACATCTATCAATCTCGTCAAGATGTGTTGGGTCATGAACCGAATGGGATGTCAAAACTAAGATGGGAAGCGACACGTAGTGGAGGTAACGCGGAACTTTAAACGAACTATTTGTCTGTATGCATGTCGGACAAATTACAACATTGGAAATACAGGCAGGGTCTAGGCCCACATGCGAATAACACTCGGCGGAATGTTCAGATAAGGCATGCGGGAGGATGGAGTTGACCGGAGGGAGGCATGATCGATGGAGAAGAGGGTTGGAGAGGAATGAGGAAGAAGGAAAGCCACATGATTATATTTGGACGGCTAAAAAACTGACCTAAGTAACTACTATTTTTCCAAGCTACTTACATACTCCCTCCATACTGATGCATAAGTTATCTTACGATATCCAAATTAATCCCAAAACACTTGCGCGTGGTGCATTAACTCCCACTTCGTTTCTTGTGTTTTGACATGAACAAAGGAATCAACCAAAAAGAGACGTGAGGGGTGTATGTTTTTAATGACTTTAGACTACCTAACACGACATGCAGTGGTCAGTTCATAGCATTAAATGATATTAATTAGCAAATAAACAGAGTTATTTACCCAAAGCCATGCTTGAATTTGGCCGGGAAAACAGCGAAACCGATAGGTGGGCCCACCTGTCGGGAACGGGGCGAAGACTAGTTCAAGTTTACATTTGACCTGCTGAGGTGGACTATGGTCCCACCTGCCGGACACTCGTCTTCTTTCTCAATTTTCCTTCTTCATCGTCTCTTGATGTCTACTACACAACTTGTTCTTATAGACTCATGTTGGGCCTCCAAGCGCAGAGTTTAGTAGGACGGTAGCAAATTTCCGTCAAGTGGATGACCTAAGGTTTATCAATCCGTGGGAGGCGTAGGATGAAGATGGTCTCTCTCAAACAACCCTGAAACCAAATAATAAAAAGTCTCTTGTGTCCCCAACACACCAAATACAATGGTAAATTGTATAGGTGCACTAGTTCGGCGAAGAGATGGTGACACAAGTGTAGTAATGATAGTAGATATTGATTTTTGTAATAGGAACAATAAAAAACAGCAAGGTAGCAAGTAACAAAAGTGAGCACAAACGGTATTGCAATGCTTGAAAATGAGGCCTAGGGTCCGTACTTTCGCTAGTGCAATCTCTCAACAGTGCTAATATAATGGGATCATATAACAATCCCTCAACGTGCAACGAAGAATCACTCCAAAGATCCTATCTAGCGGAGAACATAAGAAGAAATTGTTTGTAGGGTACGAAACCACCTTAAAGTTATTCTTTCCAATCGATCTAACTAAGAGTTCGTACTAAAATAACACCAAGTTATCCTTTCCGATTGATCTATCTAAGAGTTCGTACTAAAATAACACCATATGATACACATCAACCAACTCTAATGTCACCTAGATACTCTAATGTCACCACAAGTATCCATGAGTTAATTATACGATACGCATCAAACAATTTCAAATTCATAATACTCAATCCAACACAAAGAACCTCAAAGAGTTCCCCAAGATTTCTACCAGAGAAAGTACTACGAAAATGTGCATCAACCCTTACGCATAGATTACCCCAATGTCATCTCTGGAATCAGCGAGTTGAGTGCAAAAACATATATCAAGTGAATCAATATAATAGACCATTGTCATCACGGGTATTCATATGAAAGACATATATCAAGTGCTCTCAAATCCATAAAAGTATTCAATCCGATAAAACAAAATCTCAAAGGGAAAACTCAATTCATCACAACAAGATAGAGAGGGAGAAACACCATGCGATCCAACTATATTAACAAAGATCGCGATACATCAAGATCGTGCCAAATCAAGAACACGAGAGAGAGACTAAACACATAGCTACTCGTACAAACCCTCAGCCCCGAGGGTGGACTACTCATTCCTCATCATGGTGGCCATAGGATGATGAAGATAGCCACCGGTGATGATTTCCCCCTCCAGCAGGGTGCCGGAATATGGTCTAGATTGGTTTTTCGTGGATATAGAGGCTTGCAACGGCGGAACTTCTAATCTACCGTTATTTCTGGGGGTTTCTGTATTTATAGGATTTTTGGGCGTCAGTTTCATCCGAAGGTGGGCCACGAGGGGCCCACAAGACACCAGGGCGCGCCTGGGTTGGGTGGCGCGCCCTGGTGGGTTGTGGCTACCTCCCTTATCTTCTGGTCCTCCCACGAAGCTTCTAGTGCCTTTTTTGTTCCAAAAAAATCATCAAAAAGTTTCGTTGCATTTGGAGAACTTTCATTTCTGCACAAAAAACAACACCGCTGTAGTTTTGCTGAAAACAGCGTTAGTCCGGGTTAGTTCCATTCAAATCATGCCAAAACCATATAGAATTGTTGGAAACATGGCATGAATACTTCATATATTTGTAGATACGTTGGAGACGTATCAGCATCCACAAGCTTAATTCCTGCTCGTCCTCGAGTAGGTAAATGATAAAAGAAATAATTTATGAAGTGTGAATGCTAGCATAGTGCATAAGTTTGATCAATGATAATTTCAATCACTTTTCCTAGCATCATAACATCAACGCTTTCTCATAAAACTCATCATGATAAAGTAGCAACTCTTTTCTTTTATAGCATGGACATTTGGACTTGCATGATTCAAAGCAATAGTGTATAATTTGACATGAGGACATCAATACTCAAGCATATCAACAAGCAACCATGTCTTTCAAAATATCAACACTAAAGAAAGCTATCCCTAGCCCATTATGCTCAATCATTGATCCATTCATGAAACACACTCGAATATTAACTATGCCCAATGCACAAGTATGACAATAGTGTTCCCTAGTTGGTGCTTTATAAGAGAAGATGGAGACTCAATAAAAATAAAAATTGCATAAATTAAATAGATAGGCCCTTCGCAGAGGGAAGCAGAGATTTGTAGAGGTGCCAAAGCTCAAAGCTTAAATTGAGAGATAAAATTGTTTTGAGAGGCATGCTTTTCCTGTCAACGAAAACGACCGAGAATTCCCAATACTTTCCATGCTAGATACATCATATGCGGTTCCCAAACATAAAATAAAGTTTATTCCTTTTTCCAGCATTCTTTCACAATCCATGGCTAGCCGTATCCACGGGTGCCTTCCATACCAACACTTTCCAAGGAATTTATTATTTGACAACATAAAGTAAATGTCTTTTTCATTTCGGGACTGGGCATCCCTATTACCGCCACACTCTCGTGCAATGACAAGTGAATAAACACTCATCTTGAGAATAACACATCTAGCATGGGAAAATATTGGCCACCCCCTATCGCTTCATGAGCGGTACGGGCACACAAAAAGAAATTCATTCTGAAAATTAGAGTTGGCACATACAAATTTACTTGGAACGACATGGAAATACCGCATATAGGTAGGTATGGTGGACTCATTTGGCACAACTTTGGGTTTAAGAATTTGGATGCACAAGTAGTACCCACTTAGTACAAATGGAGACTAGCAAATAGATTGAGAAGCAACCAACCAAGAAAGAAAAACGATCATAAAAGAGCATTAAACATAACTAACACCGAATAATGCACCACAAGTAGGATGTAACTTCATTGCATAACTATTGACTTTCGTGCTTGCATAGTGAATCAAAAACCTTAACACCAATATTCTTGCTAAAGCATAATTACTCACCAACATGACTCACATATTATTATCTCCATATCACAAAACTATTGCAAGGAATCAAACTTATCATATCCAATGATCTTCATGAAAGTTTTTATTATATCCCTCTTGAATATCCATTACTTTGGGAATAAATTTATATATTACCATTGCTACTAACAAACTCTCAAATAAATTTAAGTGAAGAACGAGAGCATAAGTATTTCTTCAAAATTTTCAACTCTCAAAATAATCTAAGTGGAGCATGAGAGTAAATGATAAACTACTCCAAAAAGATATAAGTGAAGATCAAATGAGTAGTTAAATAAATAGGTAGCTATGTGAGGACTCTCTCTTATTTAAAAGTTTTAGATCTAAGTATTTTATTAAAACAGCAATCAAAACAAAATAAAATGAAATTCTAAGAATAGCTCACATCATGTGAAGAAGCAAAAACTTAGGCTCAACCGAGGCTAACCGATAATTGTTGATGAAGAAAGGTGTGATGCCTAGCAGGGCATCCCCAAGCTTAGATGCTTGAGACTTCTTGAAATATTGACTTGGGATGCCTTGGGCATCCCCAAGCTTGAGATTTTGTGTCTCCTTAATTCCTTTTATATCACAGTTTCCCTAAATCTTAAAAACTTCTTCCACACAAAACTCAACAAGAACTCGTGAGATAAGTTAGTATAAATCAATGCATAACCTTATCATTCTCCACTTTAGCAAGTACTAAAATTATTATTTAACATTGAATACTAAATGCCTTTGCATATTTAATACTCCTATCCTTAAATAGAATAGAATCATTAAACAAGCAAACATATGCAAACAATGCAAACATAACAGCAATCTGTCTAAACAGGACAGTCTGTAAAGAGTGCAAGTACACTCATACTTCCCTAAATCCAAAAATTCTGAAAAATTACAACACTGTAGAAAATTTATCATATCTTCATTTGCAAAAAAAATCAACATTTTATCACATTCTGACTTTTCTCAAGAATTCACGCACTAGTGTGCAACTTTTTGTTTTCAAACAGCCACTCGTATACTTGCAAAATAAGCATGGTGAAGGCTATCCTTGCCACTTTTATTGAACTAAATGATGCAAAACATTATATAAATAACAGAAAGCAAATCCAACTAAAATAAAATGACGCTCCAAGAAGAACACATATCATGTGACGAATGAAAATATAGCTCCAAGTTAGGTTACCGATAATGTTGAAGACGAAAGAGGGGAGGCCTTTTGGGGCATCCCCAAGCTTAGTTGCTTGGATATTCCTTTAATGTTACCTTGAGATTCCTTGAACATCCCCAAGCTTATGTTCTTGTCACTCCTTACTATCCTCATATTGATATCTTACCCAAAACTTGAAAACTTCAATCACACAAAACTTAACGGAACTTCGTGAGATGGGTTAGTATGATAAAGACAAATCATTCACTTTGGTACTGTCAAGATAAGATTCATAATTTTTATCACACAATTCCTACTGTACACTACAATTTCTACAACTTATATTGACCAATATAAGCCATAGAAACTATAAAACAAGCAAACTATGCATTGAAAATAGAATCTGTTAAAAACAGAACAGTCTGTAATGATCTGAATTGTGGTCATACTTCTGTAACTCCAAAAATTCTGAAAAATTAGTACAACTTAGAAAATTTGTGTACCCATCAACTTTAAAAAATTAATAATTTTTTGATGCTCCAGTAATTTTTAACAATTCTGTCATTGCGCATAAAAGTTTCTGTTTTTGCACAGAATCAAGTCAACTATCATCCACACTATCCCAAAGGCTTTACTTGGCACTTTATTGAAATAAAAGCTATAAAACATGATTAATACTGTAGCCTAATCATGTGAATGCACAAAAACAGTAGGGGTAAATGTTGGCTTGTCTCCCAACAAGCGCTTTTCTTTAATGCCTTTTTAGCTAGGCATGATGATTTCAATGATGCTCACATAAAAGATTAGAATTGAAACACAAAGAGAGCATCATGAAGGATATGACTAGCACATTTAATACTAACCCACTTCCTATGCATAGGGATTTTTTGAGCAAACAACTTATGGTAACAAGAATCAACTAGCATAGGAAGGGAAAACAAGCATAACTTCAAAACTTTCAACACATAGAGAGGAAACTTGGTATTAGTGTGATAAGTAGAAGCATATGTTCCTTTCTCATAATAATTTTCAGTAGCATCATGAATGAATTCAACAATATAACTATCACATAAAGCATTCTTTTCATGATGCATAAGCATAGGACTTTTATTACTCTCCACATAAGCAAATTTATTCTCATGAATAGTAGTGGGAGCAAACTCAACAAAATAACTACCATGTGACTGAAAATTAAAATCACAATGACAAGTTTCATGGTTATCATTATTCAATATAGCATACATTTCATCACCATAATCATCATAGATAGCAACTTTGTTTTCATAATCAATTGAAACCTCTTCCAAAATAGTGGATTCATCACTAAATAAAGTCATGACCTCTCCAAATCCACTTTCATCAATATAATCATCATAAATAGGAGGCATACTTTCACCATAATAAACTTGCTCATCAAAACTTGGGGGACAAAAATATCATCTTCATCAAACATAGCATCCCCAAGCTTGTGCTTTGCATATCATTAGCATCATGGATATCCAAAGAATTCATACTAACAACGTTACAATCATGCTCATCATTCAAAGATTTTATGCCAAACATTTTATTAAATTCTTCTTCTATTAATTGAGCACAATTTTCCGATCCATCATTTTCAAGAAAGACATTATAAAGATGAACAATACGAGACCACCTCAATTCCCATTTTTTTGTAATTTTATTTTTATAAACAAAACTAGTGATAAACAAGAAACTAAAAGATTTGATTGCAAGATCTAAAGATATACCTTCAAGCACTCACCTCCCCGGCAACGGCGCCAGAAAAGAGCTTGATATCTACTACACAACTTGTTCCTGTAGACTCGTGTGGGCCTCCAAGCGCAGAGTTTTGTAGGACAGTAGCAAATTTCCGTCAAGTGGATGACCTAAGGTTTATCAATCCGTGGGAGGCGTAGGATGAAGATGGTCTCTCTTAAACAACCCTGCAACCAAATAATAAAAAGTCACTTGTGTCCCCAACACACCAAATACAATGGTAAATTGTATAGGTGCACTAGTTTGGCGAAGAGATGGTGATACAAGTGTAGTAATGATAGTAGATATTGATTTTTGTAATAGGAACAATAAAAAACAGCAAGGTAGCAAGTAACAAAGTGAGCACAAACAGTATTGCAAATGCTTGAAAATGAGGCCTAGGGTCTGTACTTTCGCTAGTGCAATTTCTCAACAGTGCTAATATAATGGGATCATATAACAATCCCTCAACGTGCAACGAACAATCACCCCAAAGTTCCTATCTAGCGGAGAACATAAGAAGAAATTGTTTGTAGGGTACGAAACCACCTTAAAGTTATTCTTTCCGATCGATCTATCCAAGAGTTCATACTAAAATAACACCAAGTTATCCTTTCCGATGGATCTATCCAAGAGTTCGTACTAAAATAACACCATATGATACGCATCAACCAACTCTAATGTCACCTAGATACTCCAATGTCACCACAAGTATCCATGAGTTAATTATACGATACGCATCAAACAATTTTAGATTCATAATACTCAATCCAACATAAAGAACCTCAAAGAGTTCCCCAAGATTTCTACCGGAGAAAGTAGGACGAAAATGTGCATCAACCCCTATGCATAGATTACCCTAATGTCATCTCGGGAATCTATGAGTTGAGTGCCAAAACATATATCAAGTGAATCAATATAATACCCCATTGTCACCACGAGTATTCATATGCAAGACATATATCAAGTGCTCCCAAATCCATAAGAGTATTCAATCCGATAAAACGAAATCTCAAAGGGAAAACTCAATTCATCACAACAAGATAGAGAGGGAGAAACACCATATGATCCAACTATATTAAGAAAGCTCATGATACATCAAGAGCATGCCAAATCAAGAACACGAGAGACAGAGACTAAACACATAGCTATTGGTACAAACCCTCAGCCCCGAGGGTGGACTACTCCCTCCTCATCATGGTGGCCATAGGGATGATGAAGATGGCCACCGGTGATGATTTCCCCCTCAGGCAGGGTGCCGGAACAGGGTCTAGATTGGTTTTTCGTGGCTACAGAGGCTTGTGGCGGTGGAACTTCTGATCTAGGGTTATTTCTGGGGGTTTCTGTATTTATAGGATTTTTGGCGTTGGTTTCATGCGAAGATGGGCCACGAGGGGCCCACAAGACACCAGGGCGTGCCTGGGGTGGGTGGCGCTTCCTGGTGGGTTGTGGCCACCTCCCTTATCTTCTGGTCCTCCCACGAAGCTTCTAGTGCCTCTTTTGTTAAAAAAAAGTCGTCAAAAAGTTGCGTTGCATTTGGAGAACTTTCATTTCTGCACAAAAAACAACACCACAGTAGTTCTGCCAAAAACAACGTCAGTCCGGGTTAGTTCCATTCATATCATACCAAAATCATATAGAATTGTTGCAAACATGGCATGAATACTTCATAAATTATAGATACATTGGAGACGTATTATCTCTCTCTCCAACTCGCATCCTCCACCCGCTGGCCCTATCCCTGCCGGCCACTCTCCTCTTCACTGTCTGCCAGCCACTCTCGTCTTCGCGGTGCGTGCCTCTACCACGATAATCGAGGAGCTGGCCCACGACCTCCTTGCCACTGAAAACCGTTCATGTGGGTCGTGGGGGCCAGCAACATGGCGCAGCTCCTGCACCACCTATGGACACGACGACCGTGGTGAGCGACACACTCATCGTCGCTGGACACGCTCGGCTTCAGGGTGCCGAGAATGGCGCTACCACTCTGGCACGACCAACAGATCAACACCCAGCTCATCGAGGATGCACGGGGCACCAGCGTGCACGCGCGTCGTGACACATTCGCGAATTGTTCTAGCGTGGCCGACTGCATCCCCAGGACCTGAGACCATGCCGGTTAGCTTTAGATCAGTCTGCTTGCCTTCCCTGGCAAAGGAAATCAAAGCGGGAGGCTTCAAATCAATGGCGTCCTTGTCTTCTTCTCTGCCTCAGGTGGCGCTTGGCAGCTTGTTGATCTCCTTCACCAGCGAGCGCTGCTCATCTACCTCTGCTTCCCTGAGCTGCCCCATCGTTCCCTCGGAGCCAAATGGCCTCAAGTTGCCTCTTTCTTTTCTGTGTGCATCAGTGGAGGCGGTCGGTGCAGCAAGGTTGTGCGTGCATGACGAGAAGAGCAACGAGCTGGCCAGGACATAACATGGAGAAGGGCGTATGTGGCAGAGGTGAGGTGCTTAATCAAGTGTCTGAATCTCCCTTCTCTATTTCCAGAAATGGGTGTATGTCGCACACTTGATTAAGTAGCCGGAAGATTAAGTACCACTTAGCACACCTCAAAGCCATTCAAAGACAGGCAACACACATCTTCCGGCTACTTAATCAAGTGTTATGCTTCACGAGTTGAAAAGAAAAGGCCGGTACACTTATTATAATGGTACTTCTGCTAGTATGAATAACTATTGTACATGTGGGCTACTAGGCTGGCTAGAAGTGAGGTGCCAACTTCATACTCCTCGTGTCGCGTTCAAGTCACACCTCGAGACGGTTGGTCCGGCATGCTGCTGACCCAAGGGAACGCGGGTTGTCTTGCTTTTTCAATGACATGTGGGATCACATGTGAGCAAAGGGCATCTCCAACGTTGCCACGCCCGCAGCTGACTACCTTGGCCCACAAAAAACCCTCGTCCCTCGCGCGCGTGCGTTCCCGGCCGGCGCCAGCTGCCCACATTCATGTCGTTCATCCGTATGCCGTCACTAAACAGGCTCGCTGCCCGAGGAACCAACTCCGGTGACTCATTGACGCACCCGAATGCGTGGCCTCACCGGAATGCGCTACTTAAAGCGGCAACGCCCAGTTAAACTCCACACTAGAGCGCATCCTCCTACCTGGCACCACATCCACCATGACCCCGAGCGGGATCACTCTGCGGGAGAGCTTGTCTTTGGGGATGAAACTTGAGGTCGCGGCCCTTGCTCAACTCGCCGCTCGCAACACAATGACGGCATAGCCGGACGTGGATGCGGCCACACAAGTGGTGGCTGCGCTGGCAACCGACGATGAGAGGACCGCCAACCACGCGTCCTACTTACCATCATCCAACGTTCGGTGGCGCATGTGGCACGTGAACAGCGACGAACCGTCCATGTCATCATCATCGACCACACGTACACTGGCACCGCCGAGGTCGGGGACTCCTCCGAGGATGAGTAGGGCATGGGAGGCGGCATGACATGGTGTGCCAACTGGGTCAGTCTGTCTCCCGTGTTCTACTCTTCCTCGCCGGAGACCGCACCTTCACTTCACGGGTCTTGAACCCCGCCGCCGTTCATGGAGATGGAAGATGGAGGACGTCGTCGCCAATGCGGAAGTACAAAGGAAAGTGGACGTCAGTCACTGCCACATGATAGGTTTAGGGTCGGGTTTCTTTTCTTTTTTGTCCTAAAAGTTTGAAATGTAATGAAAATATGTCGTGTTTGCATGAATCTCGTCCAGTGTATATGAACTTTCACAATAATAGTAAGATATATTGTATGAAAATATATTGAATGATGATTCTAATCGTATTTACGTACTTGGTATTGTGGTTGTCATTGTTTTTGTGTGTATAAACTTGGTCTTAGTTTAGAAGGTTGGACCCGAGACAAAGCTAACATGCGAAGTAAATAAATACCTAGGGTTTACATACACAATTTATCTTAGGCACTCCAATAGTAGGTCCACAACACATTCACGCATTTCACATCTTTCTCTCGCTCTCTCTGTCAAACCAACTAAGCCATGTCCTAAAAAACCAACTAAGCCAACCTCCCAGCATATCGCGCAGGAAAAGACCCAGCCGCACCATTTTAGTCGGGATTAGTACCGATGGATTATGTGAAGCACCAAGTTTAAAAGGAAAAAGGTGGTACACTCACAGCACACCCATCGCAGTCGCGTTGCACCCCTCACATGGTCGTCCCTGCACACCGCTCACCCAAACGGAACACGCTTCAGCTTGCCTCTACACTGACACATGGTACCGCATTTGGACAAACCGACCATGCGCCAAACTCCCCCGCCCACCACGCGAAAATTCCCCCCAAATCCCAAATTCAACTGCCCTTCCGCCAACTAGCCAATAATATTCCCCAAACCCCCTCCCCCTGGCCCCCTCCACTCCATTCGCTCCGCCAAAGCCGCCCTCCCCGTCGCGCCGATACATCGGCGCCACAGTTCATCGAGGGGACACATGGCTATCCTCTCGCTCCCACATTACGCTCTCGTAGACTGTTGTCCTCCAGCCGCGCCGCTACCACTGGCGATGTTCTCGTGGAGACGCACGGTTCTTAGCTTCTCCCACGGTACGAGCATTCTAGACTAAGGCCCCGTGCATGTCGGAGTAGCGCTGAATGTTAGCTGATAGACGCTGTTAATCTCACTGCTTGCCGAAATAGTTTACAGTCAATATGCTCTGCTTAAGAAGCTTCCTTGCACTGTTCTGTACTCAACCTGCTTTGCTGAGATGACATGCCACGCCTGATTAGTTGCAAAAAAATCCTGCCATATATTAGGACCATGTATGTATTGTGAAGTAGATTGCCATGGTCTAGTAGCCAATTTGTTAGGTGAAATAGCTCGACACTGTTTTACACTCAATCTTTGTTGCTGAGATGGCCTTCGATGGCTGTGTGCTCGGCCTCATTGATTGCTGAAATAGCCTGCCATAATTTAGCACTCAATTTGTTTGCTGAATTAGCTTTACATATATTTCATTACTTAGATCTGCTTGTCCAAATATCTTGCCGTAGCTTTAGACATCGACTTAGGTATTTTTTCTGGACTTTATAAAAAAATGTTTTTCCTGTATTATCTAGTAGAAGAATTATTTGTATGTCTTACAGATGGACATGGCTTGGATAACTTTGCTACTTCTTGAGCTTGCGTTGGTTTTTCCCTTGAAGAGGAAAGGGTGATGTAGCAAAGTAGAGATAAGTATTTCCCTCAGTTTGAGAACCAAGGTATCAATCAAGTAGGAGACCACGAACAAGTCACCGAATACCTGCACAAACAATCAACAACTTGCACCCAACGCAATAAAGGGGTTGTCAATCCCTTCACGGTTATTTGCAAAGTGAGATCTGATAGAGATAGATAAAAAAGTAAAGTAAATATTTTTGGTATTTTTGGTTTATAGATCGGAAAGTAAAAGAGTGCCAAATAGTAGACCGGAAACTTGTAGATTGGAAAGTAGAAGATTGTATGATGGAAAATAGACCCGGGGGCCATAGGTTTCACTAGAGGCTTCTCTCAAGATAGAAAATATTACGGTGGGTGAACAAATTACTGCCGAGCAATTGATAGAAAAGCGCAAAGTTATGATGATATCTAAGGCAATGATCATGAATATAGGCATCACGTTCGTGTCAAGTAGACCGAAACGATTCTGCATCTACTACTATTACTCCACACATCGACCGCTATCCAGCATGCATCTAGAGTATTAAGTTCATAAAGAACGGAGTAACGCATTAAGCAAGATGACATGATGTAGAGGAATTAACTCAAGCAATATGATGAAAACCCCATCTTTTTATCCTCGATGGCAACAATACAATATGTGCCTTGCTGCCCCTACTGTCACTGGGAAAGGACACCGCAAGATTGAACCCAAAGCTAAGCACTTCTCCCATTGCAAGAAAAACCAATCTAGTTGGCCAAACCAAACCGATAGTTCGAAGAGAATTACAAAGATATCAAATCATGCATACAAGAATTCAGAGAAGATTCAAATGGTATTCATAGATAAGCTGATCATAAATCCACAATTAATCGGACCTCGGCAAACACACCGCAAAAAAGTATTACATCGAATAGATCTCCAAGAACATCGAGTAGAACGTAGTATTGAGAATCAAAGAGAGAGAAAAAGCCATCTAGCTACTAGCTATGGACCCGTAGGTCTGAGGTAAACTACTCACGCTTCATCAGAAGGGCAATGGTGTTGATGTAGAAGCCCTCCATGATCGAATCCCCCTCCGGCAGGATGCCGGAAAAGGCCCCTAGATGGGATCTCACGGGTACAGAAGGTTGCGGCGGTGGAAAAGTATTTTCGTGGATGCCTCTGGTGGTTTGGGCATATAAGAGTATATATAGGCGAAAGAATTAGGTCAGGAGGTGCACAAGGGGCCCACAAGGGTGGGGGCTCGCCCTACCCCCCTGGGCGCGCCCTTCATCCTTGTGGCCGCCTCGTGGCTCCTCCGACTTCATCTCTAAGTCTCCTGGTTTCCTTCTGGTCCAAGAAAGATCATCGCGAAAGTTTTATTCCGTTTGGACTCCGTTTGGTATTCCTTTTCTGCGAAACTCAAAAAACAGGGAAAAAACAGGAACTGACACTGGGCCCTAGGTTAATAGGTTAGTCCCAAAAATAATATAAAATAGCATATTAATGCATATAAAACATCCAAAACAGATAATATAATAGCATGGAACAATCAAAAATTATAGATACGTTGGAGACGTATCAAGCATCCCCAAGCTTAATTCCTGCTCGTCCTCGAGTAGGTAAATGATAAAAACAGAATTTTTGATGTGGAATGCTACCTAACATATTTATCAATGTAATTTCTTTATTGTGGCATGAATGTTCAGATCCGTATGATTCAAAACAAAAGTTTAATATTGACATAAAAACAATAATACTTCAAGCATACTAACAAGGTAATTGTGTCTTCTCAAAATAACATGGCCAAAGAAAGCTTGTCCCTACAAAATCATATAGTCTGGCTATGCTCCATCTTCATCACACAAAGTATTTAAATCATGCACAACCCCGATGACAAGCCAAGCAATTGTTTCATACTTTTGATGTTCTCAAACTTTTTGAACTTTCACGCAATACATGAGCGTGAGCCTTGGACATAGCACTATAGGTGGAATAGAAGGTGGTTGTGGAGAAGACAAAAAGAAGGAGGTAGTCTCACATCAACTAGGCATATCAACGGGCTATGGAGATGCCCATAATAGATATCAATGTGAGTGAGTAGGGATTGCCATGCAACGGATGCACTTAGAGCTATAAGTTTATGAAAGCTCAAAAAAGAAACTAAGTGGGTGTGCATCCAACTCGCTTGCTCATGAAGACCTAGGGCAGTTTGAGGAAGCCCATCATTGGAATATACAAGCCAAGTTCTATAATGAAAATTCCCACTAGTATATGAAAGTGACACCATAGGAGACTCTCTATCATGAAGATCATGGTGCTACTTTGAAGCACAAGTGTGGTAAAAGGATAGTAACATTGCCCCTTCTCTCTTTTCTCTCATTTTTTTCTTTTTCTTCTTCTTTTTTATTTGGGCCTTCTCTCATTATTTTTTTGCCTCTTTTTTTTCGTCCGGAGTCTCATCCCGACTTGTGGGGAAATCATAGTCTCCATCATCTTCCTGCTAATTCTTGAGCTTGCGTTGGTTTTTCCTTTGAAGAGGAAAGGCTGATGCAGCAAAGTAGAGATAAGTATTTCCCTCAGTTTGAGAACCAAGGTATCAATCCAGTAGGAGACCACGAACAAGTCACCGAATACCTGCACAAACAATCAACAACTTGCACCCAACGCGATAAAGTGGTTGTCAATCCCTTCACGGTTATTTGCAAAGTGAGATCTGATACAGATAGATAAAAAAGTAAAGTAAATATTTTTCGTATTTTTGGTTTATAGATCGGAAAGTAAAAGAGTGCAAAATAGTAGATCGGAAACTTGTAGATTGGAAAGTAGAAGATTGGATAATGGAAAATAGACCCCGGGGCCATAGGTTTCACTAGAGGCTTCTCTCAAGATAGAAAATATTACGGTGGGTGAACAAATTACAGCCAAGCAATTGATAGAAAAGCGCAAAGTTATGACGATATCTAAGGCAATGATCATGAATATAGGCATCATGTCCGTGTCAAGTAGACCGAAATGATTCTGCATCTACTACTATTACTCCACACATCGACCGCTATCCAGCATGCATCTAGAGTATTAAGTTCATAAAGAACGGAGTAACGCATTAAGCAAGATGACATGATGTAGAGGAATTAACTCAAGCAATATGATGAAAACCCCATCTTTTTATCCTCGCTGGCAATAATACAATACATGCCTTGCTGCCCCTACTGTCATTGGGAAAGGACACCGCAAGATTGAACCCAAAGCTAAGCACTTCTCCCATTGCAAGAAAAACCAATCTAGTTGGCCAAACCAAACCGATAGTTCGAAGAGAATTACAAAGATATCAAATCATGCATAAAAGAATTCAGAGAAGATTCAAATAGTATTCATAGATAAGCTGATCATAAATCCACAATTCATCGGATCTCGGCAAACACACCGCAAAAAAGTATTACATCGAATAGATCTCCAAGAACATCGAGGAGAACGTGGTATTGAGAATCAACGAGAGAGAAAAAGCCATCTAGCTACTAGCTATGGACCCATAGGTCTGAGGTAAACTACTCACGCTTCATCGGAAGGGCAATGGTGTTGATGTAGAAGCCCTCCGTGATCGAATCCCCCTCCGGTAGGTCACCGAAAAAGGCCCCTAGATGGGATCTCACGGGTATAGAAGGTTGCGGCGGTGGAAAAGTATTTTAGTGGATGCCTTTGGTGGTTTGGGCATATAAGAGTATATATATAGGCGAAAGAATTAGGTCAGGAGGTGCACGAGGGCCCCACAAGGGTGGGGGGCGCGCCCTACCCCCCTGGGCGCGCCCTCCGTCCTTGTGGCCACCTCATGGCTCCTCCGACTTCATCTCCAAGTCTCCTGGTTTCCTTCTGGTCCAAGAAAGATCATCGCGAAAGTTTTATTCCGTTTGGTATTCCTTTTCTGCGAAACTCAAAAACAGGGAAAAAACAGGAACTGTCACTGGGCCCTAGGTTAATAGGTTAGTCCCAAAAATAATATAAAATAGCATATTAATGCATATAAAACATCCAAAACAGATAATATAATAGCATGGACAATAAAAAATTATAGATACGTTGGAGACGTATCAAACTTCTGCTCGAAGATTCTCACCTGCATATGTCGAGGGGGTTGAAAAGTTCATGAACTTTATCAGAGCTGAGTACGGTGGTCCAAAATCAGATGTTCTCTGCCTGTGTAGCAATTGTATGAATTCAGTTTCAAGACCCCAGTCAACTATGCAAAATCATCTACACTTATATGGGATGTCAGTCACATATACTAGGTGGGTTCATCATGGTGAAACTGTGAACGTCAATGTTACTAACTATGTGGAAGCAACAGATCACCATCTTGATCTACCTGATGCTCAGGAGGAGGAGGAGGAGGAGGAGGCGGCGGAGCCAGTGATTTTGACCAACATTGAAACAATGCTACGAAATGCTTGTGCATTTCGAGAACTTTCACCTGTACAAGAAAAATGGTGGGCCCGCATGTTGGAATAATGCAACATGGCAGTCACCGCAGGAAATATGATATTAGTATTCTCAGCTATGGTCACCTTTGTTTAGGTGAAGAGATCTAAGCGGATGACCAACAAATCATTTGATGCGATGTTGGCCGCTTTCCGCAAATCTTACCAGATGCATCTGAGCTGCCACACACCTACAGCAAAATGAAGAATTTCCTTCGTGCAGTTGGAATGGGATATGATATGATCCATGTTTGTAAGAATAATTGTGTTCTGTTCCAGAAGGATTATACCAACTTAAGTGAATGACCAAAAAGCAAATCATCAAAATGGGAAGTTGGTGATGCTGTGAAGAGGATTCCTCATAAGGTTCTGAGACATTTTCCAATTATAGCAAGATTGCAGAGGTTGTTTCATGATGCTCAAACAATAGAGGATGTACTGTGGCATTCTAGGAACCAGGAGTACAGAGATCAGAATGTAACCATCCATCCATCTCATGGTAGTGAGTGGACAAGCTTCAATCTGAAACACAACAAGTTTGCTGCTGAGTGAAGAAACATTAGACTGGCTTAGCTACTGATGGATTCAACCCATTTGGCCACTAGAGCACCACATATAGCATGTGGCCAGTGCTTGTTATCCCTTACAACATGCCACCAAATGTTTGCACCAAAGAATCAAACTACATGATGGCCTTGCTCATCCCAGGTACAAAAAGTCCTGGAAAGGATTTTGATTTATTCATGGAGCCTCTTGTGGTGGAACTTCAAAAGCTATGGAGGGATGTTCTCACTCGAGACCTATATAGCAGTCCACTAGCTGATTTCTTTCTGCGTGCTGTTATAATTTGGTGCATCCATGATTATCCGACTTTGGGTACTTGTCAGGGAGAACGACACATGGTTACAATGCACGTGTTCGCTATGACAAGAATCCGCTGTCATACGCAATACTTAGCAAGATCTGTTACATTGGACACCGTCGTTTCCTTGCCAAGGCCAAGTCGTGTCCTAGAAAAGTCTGAAGACCTGTGTTTGATGCAGCTCATGAAAACCATGATGCACCAAAGAGGCTCACCAGCGATGAGTTGCAGGAGGAATTACAGGAGGTCAGGCTTATTACACCAGGAAACCATCCTGATAATAGTAGCGGGAAAAGGAAGCTTGGTAGGCAGAAGAGAGATTGTTGTTTACCCGTAGGTCCACTTCGTGGGACTTGGAGTATTGGAAAGATTTGGATCTCCGGCATAATCGTGATGTGATGCACATCGATAAAAAGATATGTGACAACATTATCGGCACACTTCTTAATATTGAAGGCAAGACGAAAGATACCTTAAAATCTAGGATTGATTCGACACACCTGGGTATCAGAGCCGATTTGCAGGTGAAAGATGATGGTGCATCACGGGATATGGCACCAGCTGTGTACATCTTCGATAAGGTAAAAAGAAAAGAATTCTGCAAAGGTCCTGTCAAGTGTGAGATTCCCACATGGATTTGCTTCCAACCCTGAAAGGAGAGTCAGTGCAGATGGAACAAGGTACAAGGGTTGAAAACTCATGACTGCCATGTCCTACTTCAAAGAGATTTACCTATTATCCTTAGAGGATTGGGCCGCCCTGACTTATTGTAACACCCCGATAATCATGCTATGGTAACCCACACTAATTGTGCCTTGTCATCAAGAATTACTAAGACAATTTGCCTCTTGATAAAAAAATTAAATTCAAATCCAATTTGAATGCAAGTCAAATATTTAGATTTTCAAAGTTGCAAATAAAATATTTCATAGTATTTCAAATAATCTCAAAGCAATTATAAAAACTAGTTCAACATTATTTGGATTCCCAAATTGCCCCTAGAAATTATTTTTGTGAACCAACAACACAATACATGACCTTTTCAATTTCTAAAAATATTTAAACCTTTTTATATGACCTCAAACTTTTTGTGGCACCTAACAGTAATGTGCTTGAATTATGTGACAAGTCTCAAATTTAACAAAACTCATTTAGTTTTAAATTAAAATAGAAAACAAGAGAGAAAAATTGCTAACAGAAAAGAAATTGGAATGGGCCAGAGTTACACTGCATTGCTGGGCTTCGAGTGCACAGTGGGAGCCCAGCTCACCTCCACCTCGTCCTTCCTCCTCTGTACAGGAGATAGGAGGTCATGGCGCACATCCAGGGCGCAATGCCCGAGGATGGCCACCACGTCGCCTCCCCGGGGCTATATGTACGTCCTCTGGAAACCCTACACCGCCCTCTTCCATTTCCCCCTCGTTTCCCCTTCGCCACCTTCCTCTACTGCCCGAATCCGAGATCGGAAGATCCGCGGTGACCGTTGCCTCTTCGTCGTCGATGCGTCCACCGGCCCCTCCGGCGTGCGGGAGCCCGTCATGGAGGTCCACCGCCCTCGACTTCCTCCATTCAGGACGCCTCATCAGTCCGGGGATCCGCGTAGCCGACGCGGTCTTCTTCTTCTTCCTCTGACCGCCGCATCTCGCCGTCATCCTCGACCTCCTCCGGCTGCCCCGAGTCGCCTCCGACCTCCGCTGTGAGGCCCCGCTCATTTCCCCATCTCCTCCGTGTTGTTTCCATCGCCGTAGATGTCGTAGCCGCCGCGGTCAACTTCACGCTCGTCACGCACCGGCCACGCCCGAAACCCCCTGCATCGCGCCCGCGAGCCCTTGGCCGTGTTCTCGCGCCACCCCTCACCGAGCGCTCGCTACCGCTAGGCCGCGCCTGCTGCTCCCCGCGCGTGCTCGCGGCCCCCCACCCATGGTCCGTGCTCGCCCGCGTCGCGTCTGCTTGCTGCATCCCCTGCTTCTTGCTGCCGCTACTTCGTTGCTTGCTCAGCTGCTGCTCCTTGCGCAGTCGCCGCTGCCACCTGCTGCTCCCAGCCTGCACCGCCCGTGTTTGCCCCCTACGCACGCGTGCCTGCGCCACCACCACGCCAGGCCGTGCCTGCTCCGACCGGCCACGCCCGCCCCCGCCCCGGCCTACTGCTAGCGGCCGCCTCCGCCGCTCGCCTCCCCTACGCGGCTTCCCCTGCCCGCACCGCTCGGGGTCGCTCCCAGCCGCGGCTTGACTGGGCGGCTGCCCCATCGGGCTGCGCCCGTCGCCCGTCGGGCCGGCGCCTGCATCGCCCTGCGCCCACTAAGGCCCCTAGCCAAATGACAAGTGGGGCCACCCAAAAAACGATTTAAAAAGAATAAAATAAATAATAATAATTAAATTAATTAATTAAAAATTAACTTAATTAATTCCGTTTAATTAACCTAATCATTTAGTTAAACTAATTAAACATGTTTAGTTAATCTAAGACTATGATGAACGGGTCACACCTGCCAGGGTTGACCTAGTCAATCTGTGGCCCCACTGATGTCGTAATTTCATTTGCTAATTAAATTAATTATGTTAATTCTAAAAATGTTTCAAAACTTTAGAAAATCATATAAAGTAATCCGTAACTCGGATGAAAATACTTTGTACATGAAAGTTGCTCAGAACGACGAGACGAATCCGAATACACGGTCCGTTCGTCCGTCGCACGTCCCTAGCATAGCGAACCTGCAACCGTCCCCCTCCGGTCTATCTGTCCAAAAATGCCTAACACCGGGAATACTTTCTCGGATGTTTCCCCCTTCACCAGTACCGCCTAGTACCGCGTTACATCACACCTAGCATCGTTTATTGCCATGTCATGCATCTGTTTGCATTGTATTTATTGTTTCTTCCCCCTCTTCTTTCCGTTAGATTTCGAGACTGACGCCGTTGCTGCCCCGATCGACTACGATGTTGACGACCCCTCCTTCTCAACCGAGCTTCCAGGCAAGCCAAACCCCTTGTTCATCCCAATATCGCCTACTCTTTCCCTCTACTGCTTGCATTAGAGTAGTGTTACTATTTCATCGGTTTGATCCTATACTGCTGCATAGCCTGTCCTTGTTGCTACTGTTGTTGATACCTTTATCTGCAATCCTAATGCTTAGTATAGGTTGCTAGAATTACATCAGTGTCCCTACATTCTTGTCCGTCTGCCATGCTATACTACTGGGCCTTGATCACTCGGGGGGTGGTCACGGGTATATACTATATACTATCACATTACTTATGTTACTGTTCGGAAGTGGGGGCTGAAGGGGCAGGTGGCCCCATCCAGGTTGTGATGGGCCTGGGTTCCCGACAGCCCCCGCGTGATTCTTTGTGGCGGAGCGACAGGGCATGTTGTGACCACCTACGAGACAGGTGGGCCTGGTCCCTGGTCGGCATCCGCGGATACTTCAAATAACATGCTTAATGAGATCTGGATATTTGATCTGAGTCTGGTCACTGGCCTATACACACTAACCACCACGCGGGAACAGTTATGGGCACTCGACGTCGTGGTATCAGCCGAAGCCCCCTAGACGTCAGCGACTGAGCGCTGTGCGCCGGGTTGGACCGCGTAACGCAACTTCCTTTGTAATGGAGGTTGCTAGGTCAGCTCACCAGCCGCGTACGCAACATGCAGGTGTGTAACGGGCGATGGGCCCAGACCCCTGCGCGCTTAGGATTTAGACCGGCGTGCTGACCTCTCTGTTGAGCCTAGGTAGGGCTGCGACGTGTTGATCTTCCGAGGCCGGGTATGACCCAGGAAAGTGTGCCCGGCCAGAGGGATCGAGCGTGTTGGGCAATGTGGTGCACCCCTGCAGGGAAGTTTATCTATTCGAATAGCCGTGTCCCTCAGTAAAAGGACGACCCGGAGTTGTATTCCGACCTTATGACAACTAGAACCGGATACTTAATAAAACACACCCCTTACAAGTTCCAGATACGACCCGGTGATCGCTTTCCCACAGGGCGATGAGGGGAGGATCGCCGGGTAGGATTATGCTATGCGATGTTACTTGATGCTGCACTTGCTACTCTTTTCTACATGCTTCAAGATGGAGTCTACCAGAAGCATAGTCTTCGCTAGGACTAGCTATCCCCCTCTTATTCTGGCATTCTGCAGTTCATTCCACAGATACTACCCATTTCATTGATACTGATGCATATGTAGTGTAGATCCTTGCTTGTTAGTACTTTGGATGAGTACCCATGGTTGCCTTGCTCCCTCTTTTCCCCCTTTTCCATTCTTCTCGGACATCGCAACCAGATGCTGGAGCCCCAGAGCCAGACGCCTCCTTCGACAACTCCTACTACACCAAGGGTGCTTACTACTACGTGCAGGCCGCCGCCGCCGACCAGGAGTAGTTAGGAGGATCCTAGGCAGGAGGCCTGCGCCTCTTTCGATCTGTATCCCTGTTTGTGCTAGCCATCTTATGGCACCTTGTTTAACTTATGTCTGTACTCAGATATTGTTGCTTCCGCTGACTCGTTTATGTTCGAGCACTTGTATTCGAGTCCTCGAGGCCCCTGGCTTGTAATATGAAGCTTGTATGATCTTTAATCTGTGTCTAGAGTTGTGTTGTGATATCTTCCCGTGAGTCCCTGATCTTGGTACTACACATTTCGTGCATGATTAGTGTATGATTGAATCGGGGGCGTCACAAGTTGGTATCAGAGCCGATTGCCTGTAGGAATCCCCCTTCCACACTCCTTGGCCGAAGTCGAGTCTAGTCACTACAAAACTTTTACTAACATGGTTGTGTGTCTTACGGGCCCACGTCGCCATTGGGTGGTATTAGGATCTTTTATTCCTCGACCTATACTCTGGGACTCTGACCTCTCTTCTATTTGGGTTAAATGATTTTACTAACGCCGACTCTAGGTTCTCGTAACTACTTCCTCCCGGAGAGCCCCTTACTCCAGATGATTACTTGGTGCACCAGAAGATTCCGAAGATACTCTCTGATATTCTCACGAGACTTTGTGCCCACCGCTTTTGCTATTCCCGACCACCGATAAACCCTTATGGATAACTACTTACACTTGTCGTTCATACCTTCATTCTCAGTTGCCTTGTTATTACTTGATACCCTGAAAAATTCTTCGATATCCCGAGAATCATTTGAGCCTATTGCTTTGCAGCTCTTTTCCGCATTAATACCCCCACGAACAATTCCTCGCACTTACCGGGGATCCGTCCATCCCCAGTTGTTTAGGTGTCTCACAAAATTCTTCGAAATACTATTCGATCTTTCGAGAATCCCCTACAGCCTATGGCTCTTGAAATTCTTGTCTGCTTGCATTATGGTTAATTCCAAATGCCTAGCAATATTCATTGACGTCCTTTGCCTTATCATCTTGACTCCCTTGATTCAATATGTTGCGAATGCTCGCAATCCTCAATCAGATCCTAGAATTCATCCTTCCGACTCAGACGTCATTCTAAACATGAGCTGGATCTCGACCAATCAAATTGTCATTGATTGTACCCATAAGCCTACTCAACTTATCCATCCTTAATCAGAGCGATTGCTTCTAATCCCTTGATTTGGAAATCATAATTCCTTTACATTGGAGCTTTGAATTAGTCAGTCATTTCTATAATCTGATCTCCTTGCATTCTTTCTTCTTGTGATTGAGTACCGATGCTCACATCAGATCCCTTGTGGACCCCCCAGATCCTTTGTTGGATTATTATCCGATCGCTCATGCATATTCTCAAAACCCGGTGAGCCTTTCCTCGGATACATAATGCCATTGGTAAATCCTATTCTCTAATTTGGCCAACCATGCTCTGCTTTCAAGCTGGTGATGTTTACTCTTGAAGCTTGTGGTATATGTTTCTAAGATGCCCCGATGGGTTGAACCTATGCCTTCCTTAATCTGTGTGAACCCGAGAGTTTTCACGTGTCATACTCCTCTGGTAATTCACCAGGTAGGTTTTCACACTCAAATCATTTTTAATAGAGGAGTGAATGAAAGGTCATGCATTGGAGAAGTGGGAGTCGACCTTGAACTTTGTGTTCATGCCCATGGAAACGATGTAGATCTTATCATGGAAGCTTCTCTTAAATTAATTATTCCCTTGGTATAAGTTCATCTTATATCTGGGATCTGGCCTTTTGCAATCGTGGTTCTGAACATGTTCTGCTTTAAATACCATTTCTCGGGCAAGTTTAAGCACTTGTCCTCTGTAGATCGATGCACCCGTCCAACCTCTATTATGATCTACCTTCGAGTATTACCCCGTGGTATCTCGATAATATCACAGAACCATATTACTTCTTATGAGTTCTTCAAGTATTATTTCTCACCGATTCCAATTTTCCCCGGGTTCTAAGTTGTTAGACACTCAAGGACACCGATAAGTGAATCAATTCCGCACTCCGATTCAATAACTCTAAGTAATTTTCGTTGCTTATGAGTTTAATAATCCTTCAAGTCATTCCTAGCCTGATTGGCTATATCATTATCGTGCTAAATTTTAACTGTGCTACCTGGTCCTTCTTCCCGGAGCACAATTTTCGACGATGAGCTAAGCTTACGTCGATCTTCCTCGCCATATCATTACGCCTCGAACAGCAAGCTTGATTCCAATCTTTCGCTGCATCAGTCCTTTTATTTGATGAAGTCGCTGTTCGATTGCTTCTTCGTGGAGCCTCTCAGCAAAATTTGTCGTGATCATCATCAACATTTTGACTCCTTCCAGGATATCAATCTAATTCATGATGATAAGTACCATCCTCGTCCCTTGGTAATTTTAGTTACCATCGGCAACATCATTACCTTCCTCTCATCACAAACCTGTTCATCTTATGGATGCAACTTGCTATCGAGCTTGTATTATGTTCTACCTTGAAGTATTACTGTCTTTTATGCCAAGGATGCTGTGAGGATTGCTCCACCTCTTAAGAATTCTAGATATAGTGATACTTGTCACCATCACCATTCTATCTTGGTCCCCGTGTTGTTTCTAACCAGAATACCGACAAATGGACTGTGATGTGTAAAATTCAAAACTTCTAGCAACCCTATTGCTTGTAAGTTAATGAACGATAGTCTCATTCTTTGTGTATTGGTTATCGAATCACCATTGTAACATTGGTCGTGCAACCCAGCCCATATTTTGGGTGCACCTTTCAACCAATGTTTAATTGTGTATGTTTTCCTCGAGCATATATCATTATATCATTTTGATCTGACAAATGTTATCCCCTTGTTCACATAATTGTGGAAATCTCGATGAATTATCGCTGAGTTCATCAGCCACCTCCTCATCCTCTCCTTGTTTAAATGATGAACTCATGATTCGGAACTTGCCTCCATAGTTCATTTCCCGAGAACCTTGCAACGATGTCTCGTCAAATTGTGTTGCACCTTTTCTTCTCAAGCATCCTGAGTCTGAGGTATCCTGACACCAATCAGATCTGAATCTCGGTCAGATATGATGGTTGGAACATTTTCCAAGAGTCATAACATTGGTCTTTATATCAACCGGTAAGGTGATGTCATGCCTAGCACACCTGGCTGGAGGACCTATTGTTACCGTTTTCTTTTTATCAAGGTTATCCATTCTTCCATGAGGAAATTGTAAGACTTATTCTGTGAGTTTTCCTGATGGATCATTTGTGTATCCTAAGTGTGATCTTTACCTGATGACCATGTCAATGCTATCTCGAAGCATGTCTGTGGTACTCCGATTTTCAATAAGAACATTTGAAACACAATGCTAAATTTTGTTTGTCAATTATCCAAACACCGTTGTATGGGTAATGTCATGAAATTCCTCTCCCCTTACCTAAATGGTTTTCTACTTACTATCCTGTCATGGATACCATGCTCTGCTTGTCCTTGGGAAGGATATACCCCTAAAAAATGTGTTTAAACACATTTTCCTTTCCATTGTTCTGTTTAATCTGATAATCATATTTCCTTTCTATTGTTTTGTTTAACCTATCTTGTGGTCTATATGATCTAAGCAGTAATATTCTCCTGCTTATGTAAACACCTCGATGTACAACTCTGTCAGTTCAGCCCTATTACTATTGTTGAAGACATTTCGATAACCATCGAGGACGAGAACTTTGCCTATTGATCTGCCTCGTTCAACGAGCAGGAAAATGGTTCTCTTCGTCCCTCGCCCTTGGTACCGATGTTGTTGCCGACATTGCTATCATGACCGTGCAAAATATCACCGCCCTTTCTACTTTTAACCCACATGGCGGGCCCATAACCCACTGTTCCACAAGATCAAAACCTGACTCTCCTGTACACCCTCTCTTTCCAAAGTTATTCCTCACGCTTGGCTTCGTATGTAATTCACGTGCCACCGTCCGAGAGATCATCAATTCTGGTATCTGACACCATACTTATTCCCATTGCTCTGAACCGCTTTCACATTCCATTTCAGACAACGAACGATTGCCTATCCGCTTGAAACTCCTTATTTCACCTTCTTACTTTACTCTCGATGACTTTGTTGAATTTCAACTCGAGAGATGACTCTATACCTCGTTCACTGAGATAGCCCCTAGGTACCTAACATGTATTGAGCTTCGTCCTTCGTGAGTTTTCCCCCTTATCTTTTTCATAAGTACAATGGAGACCCCGAAGGAAGAATGACAACTTCATCATAATGCCCGGATGCATTGAATTGAAGACATCAACGCTATGGATCAACCTCTTCGAGAAGAGCAACCAAGAACGAGAAGACCCGTTAGAATTTCGTAACCAGAACTTCACCCTTACTCCACCTCTTAAATCTCGGGACGAGATTTCTTGTAGTGGAGGAGATTTGTAACACCCCGATAATCATGCTACGGTAACCCACACTAATGGTGCCTTGTCATCAAGAATTACTAAGACAATTTGCCTCTTGATAAAAAAAATTAAATTCAAATCCAATTTGAATGCAAGTCAAATATTTAGATTTTCAAAGTTGCAAATAAAATATTTCATAGTATTTAAATAATCTCAAAGAAATTATAAAAACTAGTTCAACATTATTTGGATTCCCAAATTGCCCCTAGAAATTATTTTTGTGAACCAACAACACAATACATGACCTTTTCAATTTCTAAAAATATTTAAACCTTTTTATATGACCTCAAACTTTTTGTGGCACCTAACAGTAATGTGCTTGAATTATGTGACAAGTCTCAGATTTAACAAAACTCATTTAGTTTTAAATTAAAATAGAAAACAAGAGAGAAAAATTGCTAACAGAAAAGAAATTGGAATGGGCCAGAGTTACACTGCATTGCTGGGCTTCGAGTGCACAGTGGGAGCCCAGCCCACCTCCACCTCGTCCTTCCTCCTCTGTACAGGAGATAGGAGGTCGTGGCGCACATCCAGGGCGCCATGCCCGTGGATGGCGACCACGTCGCCTCCCCGAGGCTATATATACGTCCTCTGGAAACCCTACACCGCCCTCTTCCATTCCCCCCTCGTTCCCCCTTGGCCCCCTTCCTCTACTACCCGAATCCGAGCTCGGAAGATCCACAGTGACCGTTGCCTCTTCGTCGTCGACGCGTCCACCGGCCCCTCTGGTGTGCGGGAGCCCGTCAAGGAGGTCCACCGCCCTCGACTTCCTCCGTTCAGGACGCCTCATCAGTCCGGGGAGCCGCATAGCCGACGCGGTCTTCTTCTTCTTCCTCTGACCGCTACATCTCGCCGTCATCCTCGACCTCCTCTGGCTGCCCCGAGTCGCCTCCGACCTCCGCTGTGAGGCCCCGCTCATTTCCCCATCTCCTCCGTGTTGTTTCCGTCGCCTTAGATGTCGTAGCCGCCGCGCTCAACTTCACGCTTGTCACGCACCGGCCGCGCCCGAAACCCCCTGCATCGCGCCCGTGAGCACTTGGCCGCGTTCTCACGCCACCCCTGATTGAGCGATCGCTGCCGCTAGGCCGCGCCTGCTGCTCCCCGCGCGTGCTCGCGGCCCCCCACCCATGGTCCGTGCTCGCCCGCGCCGCGTCTGCTTGCTGCGTCCCCTGCTTCTTGCCGCCGCTACTTCACTGCTTGCTCAACTGCTGCTCCTTGCGCAGTCGCCGCTGCCACCTGCTGCTCCCACCCTGCGCCGCCCGCGTTTGCCCCTTGCGCACACGCGCCTGCGCCACCATCGCGCCAGGCCGTGCCTGCTCCGGCCGGCCACGCCCGGCCCCGCTCCAGCCTGCTGCTAGCGGCCGCCTCCGCCGATCGCCTGCGCTCGCCTCCCCTGCGTTGCTTCCCCTGCCCGCGCCGTCCGCCGTCCGCCGCGCCACTCGGGGTTGCTCCGAGCCGTGGCTGGACTGGGCGGGTGCCCCGTCGGGCCGGGGCCCGCATCGCCCTGCGCCCACTAAGGCCCCTGGCCAAATGACAAGTGGGGCCCACCCAAAAAACGATTTAAAAAGAATAAAATAAATAATAATAATTAAATTAATTAATTAAACAATTAACTTAATTAATTCTTTTTAATTAACCTAATCATTTAGTTAAACTAATTAAACCTGTTTAGTTAATCTGAGACTATGACGAATGGGTCCTACCTGCCAGGGTTGATGTAGTCAATCTGTGGCCCCGCTGACATCATAATTTCATGTGCTAATTAAATTAATTCTGTTAATTATAAAAATGTTTTAAAACTTTATAAAATCATATAAAGTAATCCGTAACTCGGATAAAAATACTTTGTACATGAAAGTTGCTCAGAAAGACGAGACGAATCCGATTTCGCGGTCTGTTTGTCCGCCGCATGTCTCTAGCATATCGAACCTGCAACCGTCCCCCTCCGGTCCGTCTGTCCAAAAATGGCTAACACCGGGAATACTTTCTCAGATGTTTCCCCCTTCACCAATACCGCCTAGTACCGCGTTAGATCACACCTAGCACCGTTTATTGCCATGTCATGCATCTGTTTGCATTGTATTTATTGTTTCTTCCCCCTCTTCTCTCCGTTAGACTTCTAGACTGACGCCGTTGCTGCCCCGATAGACTACGGTGTTGATGACCCCTCCTTCTCGACCGAGCTTCCAGGCAAGCCAACCCCCTTGTTCATCCCGATATCGCCTACTCTTTCCCTCTACTACCTGCATTAGAGTAGTGTTACTGTTTCATCGGTTTGATCCTATACTGCTGCATAGCCTGTCCTTGTTGCTACTGTTGTTGATATCTTTATCTGCAATCCTAATGCTTAGTATAGGTTGCTAGAATTACATTAGTGGCCCTACATTCTTGTTCTTCTGCCATGCTATACTACTGGGCCGTGATCACTCGGGGGGTGGTCACGGGTATATACTATATACTATCACATTACTTATGTTACTGTTAGGAAGTGGGGGCTGAAGGGGCAGGTGGCTCCATCCAGGTTGTGATGGGCCTGGGTTCCCGATAGCCCCCGCGTGATTCTTTGTGGCAGAGCGACAGGGCAGGTTGTGACCACCTAGGAGACAGGTGGGCCTGGTCCCTGGTCGGTGTCCGCGGATACTTCAAATAACACGCTTAACGAGATCTGGATATTTGATCTGAGTCTGGCCACTGGCCTATACGCACTAACCACCACGCGGGAACAGTTATGGGCACTCGACGTTGTGCTATCATTCGAAGCCTCCTAGACGTCAGCGACTGAGCGGCGCGCGCCGGGTTGGACCACGTAACGCAACTTCTTTTGTAATGGAGGTTGCTAGGTCTGCTCACCGGCCGCGTACGCAACGTGCAGGTGTGCAACGGGCGATGGGCCTAGACCCCTGCGTGCTTAGGATTTAGACCGGCGTGCTAACCTCTCTGTTGAGCCTAGGTAGGGCTGCGATGTGTTGATCTTCCGAGGCCGGGTATGACCCAGGAAAGTGTGCCCGGCCAGAGGGATCGAGCGTGTTGGGCAATGTGGTGCACCCCAGCAGGGAAATTTATCTATTCGAATAGCCGTGTCCCTCGGTAAAAGGACGACCCGGAGTTGTATTCTGACCTTATGAAAACTAGAACCGGATACTTAATAAAACACACCCCTTACAAGTTCCCGATACAACCCAGTGATCGCTTTCCCACAGGGCGACGACGGGAGGATCGCCGGGTAGGATTATGCTATGCGATGTTATTTGATGCTGCACTTGCTACTCTCTTCTACATGCTTCAAGATGGAGGCTACCATAAGCGTAGTCTTCGCTAGGACTAGCTATCCCCCTCTTATTCTGGCATTCTGCAGTTCAGTCCACAGATACTACCCATTTCATTGATACCGATGCATATGTAGTGTAGATCCTTGCTTGCGAGTATTTTGGATGAGTACTCACGGTTGCCTTGCTCCCTTTTTCCCCCCTTTTTCCTTTCTTCTCGGACATCGCAACCAGATGCTAGAGCCCCAGAGCCAGACGCCACCTTCGACGACTCCTACTACACCGAGGGTGCTTACTACTACGTGCAGGCCGCCGTCGACGACCAAGAGTAGTTAGGAGGATCCCAGGCAGGAGGCCTGCGCCTCTTTCGATCTGTATCCCTGTTTGTGCTAGCCATCTTATGGCACCTTGTTTAACTTATGTTTGTACTCAGATATTGTTGCTTCCGCTGACTCGTTTATGTTCGAGCACTTGTATTCGAGTCCTCGAGGCCCCTGGCTTGTAATATGAAGCTTGTATGATCTTTAATTTGTGTCTAGAGTTGTGTTGTGATATCTTCCCGTGAGTCCCTGATCTTGGTCGTACACATTTGCGTGCATGATTAGTGTACGATTGAATTGGGGGCGTCACACTTATACAGAGCAGTTGCAGAGTTGGGACAATTCTTCAGGGAACTCTACAATAGAAATATCAGGATAGATGCTTTGGGGCATCTTAGAGACAAGATACCAACTATCCTCGACCTTCAGAAGATATATCCTCCAGCCTTCTTTGAAGTGATGGTGCATTTGGCTGTTCATCTACCTAATGAGGCACTACTTAGAGGTCTAGTACAGTATGGCTGGATGTACCCTATTAATAGGCGGCTAGGCACTTTCAAGGGCTATGTTAGGAACAGAGCTAGACCTGAGGGTTCCATTCCAGAGGCCTACATTGCTACAGAAGCGTTGACATTCTGCTCAAAATACATTGAAACAGCTGATCAGCTTAGCAAAAAGGTGGGTGAAAACAATCCCGAGCTCAATGTTTTCAATTGTTCTGTTCGAGTTATAGGGAATAGTCGACAAGATGACAAATGCTACTTCTTGAGCTTGTGTTGATTTTTTCCTTGAAGAAGAAAGGGTGATGCAGCAAAGTAGAGATAAGTATTTCCCTCAGTTAAGAACCAAGATATCAATCCAGTAGGAGGAACACACAAGTCCCCAATGATTGCACCTACACAAACAAACAAATACTTGCACCCAACGCGAAAAAGGGGTTGTCAATCCCTTCACGGTTACTTGCACGGATGAGATCTGATAGAGATAGGTATAAAAGATAAGTAAAAGTGCAAAATAAAGTAAAGGTAAATAAATTGCAGCAAGGTATTCTTTTATTTTTTATTTTATAGATCTGAAAATAATATGATAAAAATAGACCCGAGGGCCATAGTTTTCACTAGAGGCTTCTCTCTTGAAAGAATGCAAATGGTGGGTAAACAAATTTTTGTTGAGCAATTGATAGAAAAGAGCAAAGTTATGACGATATCCAAGGCAATGGTCATGAATATAGGCATCATGTCCGTGACAAGTAGACCGACTCCTGCCTGCATCTACTACTATTACTCCACACATCGACCGCTATCCAACATGCATCTAGTGTATTAAGTTAACATGAACGGAGTAACGCCTTAAGCAAGATGACATGATGTAGAGGGATAAATCCAATCAATATGAATAAACCCCACCTTTTTATCCTTAGTGTCAACAATACAATACATGCCTCACTACCCTTTCTGTCACTGGGCGAGGACACCGCAAGATTGAACCCACTACAAAGCACCTCTCCCATTGCAAGAAAAATCAATCTAGTTGGCCAAACCAAATCAATAGATCGGAGAGAAATACAAAGCTATCTTAATCATGCATAAAGGAGTTCAGAAAAGACTCAAATAATATTCATAGATAATATGATCATAAATCCACAATTCATCAGATCTCAACAAACGCACCGCAAAAGAAGATTACATCGAATAGATCTCCAAGAACATCGAGGAGAACATTGTATTGAAGATCAAAGAGAGATAAGAAGCCATCTAGCTACTAGCTATGGACCTGTAGGTCTGTGGTAAAGTACTCACACATCATCGGAAGGGCAACAAGGTTGATGTAGAAGCCCTCCGTGGTTGAATCCCCCTCTGGCAGAGTGCCAGAAAATGCCCCAAGATGGGATCTCACGAGAATAGAAGCTTGCAGCAGCGGAAAAGTATTTTTGGTGTGCCCTCTGTTATACAGGGATTATTTGGGTATTTATAGGGCAAATATTAGGGTTAGGAGAGCCACGGGGGCCCCACAAGCTTGCAGGGCACCCCCCTAGGGCGCGCCTGGTGAGATTATCGCCAATCTGTGGCCCCCCTGAGCTCCTGCCGAAGGTTCGTGGGTGTCTTCTGGTCCAAGAAAAATCCTCAAACCAATTTTGTTCCGTTTGGACTCCGTTTGGTATTGATTTTATGTAAAGACAAAAACAAGGAAAAAAACAGCAACTGGCACTTGGCATTGAGTTAATAGGTTAGTCCCAAAAAATGCAATAAAATAGCATAATAATGCATATAAAACATTCAAGATGGATAATATAATAGCATGGAACAATCAAAAATTATAGATACGTTGAAGACGTATCAACAAACCTAAAGATTTGGACAAAATGGTTTGGTATGTGTTGAATAACTGTCCTGAGATTCTACCTTATATTGAGTAAGTGCTAAGTACTGCAGCTTATACATCGTAATCTACTAAACTTGCAGCACATTCTTATATATTTAGATGTTTGACATGATCACTATGTTGTGCAGCATCTACAAAAAGGAGTTACTAGCGCAAAATCCAAGAAACATTGATGAACTGGTTAGGGCAGGATTTGCGAAATGGTTGAAGAGCCATGTAAGCTTTTGAATTGCATTGTCAGCTTTTTAATATATTGAGTACATAAGATGATCAGCTTGTCTATTTTCTAACCATAGGTTAAGAAGATGCGGGAGGATGGGCAGGTTGTTAATGATGCCCTTTACGCACTAGCAATGGGTCTTGATACTCGGTAAGACATTATGAATCTTGCGTTGTTGTTGATGTGCGCTACAACACCCTTGCACGCAACGAAGGCATGAAGACACAAAACAATGCCGTCACGAGCACAGATACACACGAGGAAGTGACAACTAAAATGTATGCTAACATAACAGACATTGTTCAGTTGCAGTATATCTCTAGTTTCGAGGTTCATCGATGTGTGGTTCTCTTTTCCTATCGTTGGTATAACCTGTTTTCCAGGACCGCAAAACCCAAAGCTGATGATTATTTCAAATCCATCAATGTCAAGGCAGCGTACCACACCAACGAGTCTTATATTTTGGCAAATCAAGCAGCACAGATATTTTTCTTGGAAGATACATTTGCATGTAGCGATGACCGGAGAGTATTGCAAAAGTTTGAGCAGAGGAATTCGTTTAATGAAGTTGCACAACAAGATGATGCTTACTATGCTTCTGATGTAGAAGATTCCGCAGATGTTCTTAGTATCTTTGAGAACCATCACATCAATAACGTTGGTGAAAAGATTCCATGTCGGGCTGTGGACGTACAAGAGTTGATCAATAAGAAGCCAATGTTCGAGGACATTGAGGATGAAGAAGAAGATGACACTGTGGGAATTATGATTCAGACTGATACACATGGCGAAGATGTTGACGCTGCTGCTGTAGATGTTGATTAGATTGCTTTTATCGTGTTTGCCTGTGAGAAGATGACTTTTTATCTACTATGTGAAATTGTGTTTGCTATGACAACTGAAACATGATGAAGTTGTTTAGTATTTTGCTGTGAGAACATCACTTATTATGTATGTTGATTTGTGTTTGGTGATTGTATGATGACTAAAAAATGATGACATTGTTGTTTACTTGTACTCATATTTGGCTGTGAAACTTGCATTTGATGACATAGTTTGCTGTTGGATTGCAATTTGCTCTACGTCTTACAATGGGAACAAATCTGACCCGACGGGGCCTCTGCTAGTTTATTTGTTTATTAGCAAAAGGGCCTCTGCTATTTATTTATTTATGAGCAAAAGGGGATACCCCTAATTTCCGTTAATAGAAATCATTAGATGTTCACAACACTACGCCCAGCCTGCTAAACAGGTTTCATTCATTACTAGTTTTAGCAAAGTGCTCCTGTCATAAGCACTAAATACATCACGAGTGCTACATACACTGCAAATAAAGAGACAATCATCCTACAAAGCACAATGATCTTTCCCATTATCTTCACAGGCTCTTTCATCTCCTCATTGCTGCCAAGGTCATTCAGCAACTGTTACTTGGCCATGATCAGATGAACTGCATCTTTAACCTTCTGCTCTGCATCTTCCTCTTCTGTCGGTCCTTCAGTTACTTGTCCAACATCCCAATCTGCTGGTATTGGGATTCCTCGGCTAACCAAATAATCAGCGTAGTTCCATCCCCCGCACATCAGCAACTTCCCAGAAATACAAATCACATGAATCTTCCCTTTTCTGCACGAATCAAATTGGAAGATCATCAACCAAACTATAAAAAAAATCAGCAACTAAAAGCAGGCGAACAACTTAAACATATTATTACCCCATGATTCGGGCATTTGTAGAAGACTCGGCCACGGTTGACGATTGTAGTTGAGACACGACGGATGACTCTGCGTGATTTGTAGCATTGGCACCACACCAACGACAACAGGTTAAGATGAGCAACCAGCTACGGTGATTGCACCGGCGGGGGTGTGATGAGACCCACAGGCGGTGGTATGGGTGGCGACTTGGCGCACATCTGGTTGTTGCCTCGATTGCCTGCTGAAGAGCAGGTGGACGAGCCAGCGGACATGGTTGCTGCGGCCGGACCTTCTGATGCTAGGCAGAGTAACTAGAAGAGGAGAAGCAAATGTTGGATATGTCATTTTCATTACTTGAAGAGTAGCATAGCACTATATATAGTCTAGGTTTGGACTCAAACCAGCTAGAGGAGCATGTCTCTCTTTTTTCTAAAACTTGACAACGTATCTTTACTGGTACACTAGCTTGTTCTATACGCCTTCTCAAGTCTTTGATTTTCGGGAATGTTATCTGGCGAACATTCCCTGAGAGGAGGATGACAAACGAATGCATTTCCCTGGCAGTTTTAGTTGTGACGCAAGATTAAACGGTGGCAGTTTCGGGAATGTTATCTGGCGAACGAGCCCACGTTTTCTTTTCTTCCTAAAAAAGTATGCTATGTGGTGTCGGTTTAGTCAACAAACGATTGTGCCAACCTTGACCGTTGGATTGACATTCAACATCTGTCGTGTTTCTTCAGTCTCTTCTTCCTCCAGCCGCCAAAGCCAAACCAGCGCCGGTGGGACCGCCTGCTCTCGCCTCCCACGGCTAGATGTGCTGCCGCGCACGCATCACGAGCACATTACACCCTAAAACTCTAGCGCATCTTCCCCGGCTCCCGTTCGTTCCCGCCTGAGGCCTCACCGTCGTCCTCCGCCTTGGTTTGCTCGCTGCGGCGCCGCCCTTTGGTGTTTTCAACATGGTCAACAGCCGAGAGGAATAAGGAGATGACTGTACATGGTGAGGATGATAGTTGGGACCCACCAGGATCATGGCAGTACGGAAACAAGTGCATCCTTTATTACAAGAAAAAAATGGTTCCTCCTGATGGTTTCCTGACATCTGGGTCAGACGCCACTATCAACGTAGTCAATAAGCAAGATAACTGCACAAGGAGCGGCTGACACCCGGGACCCAGCAGCTTGCATAGTATTTTTTGTTTTTGGGACGGAGCAGGGTGTCAACTGGGTTGTGCGGGAGTTGTGTCCCATCTAGCCCAGGCTTTTTATTTCATATTTTTACCACATGACCAACCCAGTTTTTTTTCTTTCTAAAAATGGCTAGCCCAACTATTTTGTTTTTTTTGTAGAATACCCAATGGAGGCCTACTTGCTTTTCTACGCCCTGCTGGGCCGGAAATCTTTCAAGACGAGGAGGGATGCATTTGGGCTTGCCTAGAAAATGTGCTATAAGTAATAAGAACTGGGCTGTAAATTCAAAAATACAACAAACAGGCAATTAGTTCCAAATTACTTTTTTCTTTCGGATTTTGATATTTTAAATTTCATTGTTTTTGTGCGGGTAAAATTTTATTGAATTTTAAATTAAGGTATGTTTAATTTTTAAATTAATTTCAATCTGGCTAGAAATTTTGGGCTGTATGTTGTTTGTGACAGATTTGGAGGATGACTTGTGGGTCTACTAGGTTGACGTGTACGCAAGGATTTGTTAACTTAGTCTACAAACGATTCTAGCAGAAGTGACTGTTGGATGTTAATCCAACGGTCGTGCTGCTTCTTCAATATCTGATCTTCTTGCTCCGGCCGCCCAAACCAGCGCCGGCGGGACCGCCTGCTCCTGCCTCCAGTGGCTGGCTGTGCTGCCGCGCAGACCTCACCGCCCCACCGTACTCCCATCGCTGGGCAGGCCATTCCTCTACTCAGCCACACCTCTTGTTATTTTCTGGCGACGACAGCCGAACCAGTAAACCCTCGTACTCCCCACCGCGTGGGCAACCACTGCTGAGTCTTCCCCGCCTCCGGGTCGTTCCCTTCCTAGGCCTCATCGTTTCCACTGTGTTGGTGCTCTCAACGCGGTGTGGTCAACTTAGTCAACAAATGATAGCCATCAGAAGAGGGATGTACGTGGAGAGGCTGGCAGTAGGGACCCACATGGTCCATGGCCACACGCAAGCAAGTGCTTCATTACGCGATTTTTTTCCTCCCACTGACTGGCGGGACCCACCAGCTACATCTTCGCATGCAAGGAAGTACCTCCTTATTTCGCGGGAAAAAAGTTTCCTCCCCCTGACAGCTAGACCCACCAGCTACATCTTCGCACGCAAGAAAGTGGCTCCTTATTACGCGCAAGAAAAATGATTCCTCCCACTGCTAGTTGGGACCCACCTGATTTGGAGGCTGACTTGAGGGCCTATTAAGTTGACGCATACGCATCGGTTTGTCAACTTAGTCAACAAATGATTCTAGCAGCAGTGACCGTTGAATGTTAATCCAACCGCCGTGTTGCTTCTTTAACCTATGATCTGCTTGCTCCAGTCACCCAAACCAGCTCCGGTCGTACCGCCTGCTCCTGCCTCCCACGGCCGGCTGTGTTGCCGCATAGACATCACCGCGCCACCCTACTCCCACCACTGGCCAGGCCTTCCCTTTACTCACCCACACCCCCTGTTATTTTTCGACGACAACAGCCTCACACCACAACCAAACAACTCAACCCTCGTACTCCCATTCGAGTGGGAAACCACTGTGAAAGTGCAGCTAATCCCCAGGTGGTTTTGGTAATTCATAACAACATATAGCTCATTGAACTAATATCCATTCGAGTTGAACATTTCAGAAAGTTCAATGATTGGCATGGCATGGACTAGAGATGTGGACCCCTCAAAATGCTAAGGACAAAGATTGGCTCAAGCTCAAGACTCTTCTTTTTCATTTTAGTGATCCAAGATCACATTGAGTCCATAGGAAAGCCAATACTATTAAAAGAGGATGAGGTGTTGCTTAATGGTCTACTTGCTCAAAGTGCTTAGTGATATTGCTCCAAAACCCTCAGCCACTTTCTCATTTCTACATATGTCCAAAACCCAAAGTCAAACTCGGCCCCACCAATTTGATCTATCCGGCGCCACCGAGTTCAGTTGACATAGCCATTGCCCGAAACCCTAGACAATTTGGTCTCACCGATACGGATCTCGGTCTAACCGAGATGGCATTGCAAACTCTCTGTTTCCCTTCATAACATTTCGGTCTCACCAAGATGAGCGATCGGTCCCACCGAGTTTGCATGACAAACTCTCTGTTTCCGTTCGTAACATTTCGGTCTCACCGAAATGAGTGATCGGTCCAACCGAGTTTGCCTGACCAACTCTCTGTTTACTCATTGCTGAAATCGGTCTCACCGAGTTCATGCAATCGGTCTCATCGAGATGAGGTTTTGCCCTAGCCCTAGCACATCGGTCCCACCGAGTTGATCATGTCGGTCCCACCAAGATTCCTAACGTTCACATTTTGAACTAAATCGGTCTCACTGAGTTCTTCTATTCGGTCTGACTGAGTTGGGACAAATGTGTGTAATGGTTGGATTTTGTGTGGAGGCTATATATATACCCCTCCACCCCCTTCTCCATCAGTGAGAGAGCCATCAGAACGTGCCTACACTTCCACTACTCATTTTCTGAGAGAGAACCACCTACTCATGTGTTGAGACCAAGACATTCCAATCCAACCACAAGAATCTTGATCTCTAGCCTTCCCCAAGTTGCTTTCCACTCAAATCATCTTTCCACCATAGCCAAATCTGTGAGAGAGAGTTGAGTGTTGGGGAGACTATCATTTGAAGCACAAGAGCAAGGAATTCATCATCTACACACCATCTATTACCTTTTGGAGAGTGGTGTCTCCTAGTTTGGTTAGGTGTCACTTGGGAGCCTCCGACAAGATTGTGGAGTTGAACCAAGGAGTTTGTAAGGGCAAGGAGATCGCCTACTTCATGAAGATCTACCCGAGTGAGGCAAGTCCTTCGTGGGCGATGGCCATGGTGGGATAGACAAGGTTGGTTCTTCATGGACCCTTCGTGGGTGGAGCCCTCCGTGGACTCGCGCAACCGTTACCCTTCGTGGGTTGAAGTCTCCATCAACGTGGACATACGATAGCACCACCTATCGGAACCACGCCAAAAATCTCTGTGTCTACATTGCGTTTGCCTTCTCCAAACCCATCCCTTTACCTTCATATGCAATGTTTTACTTTCCGCTGCTACACTCTTAGAATTGCATGTGTAGGTTGATTGCTTGACTTGTGCTAAGTTGCTAAAATCTGCCAAGACTTAAAATTGGGAAAAGGCTAGATTTTTATTTGGTCAAGTAGTCTAATCACCCCCCACTAGACCTACTTTTGATTCTACAAGTGGTATCAGAGCTTTGGTCTCCATTTGCCTTGATTTCCATAGCTTTGGTGATCATAGCCTTGGTTTCACAACCTAGGAGAGTATGGCGTCTAGCGAGGGAAATTACCACCGTAGAGGTCCTTACTTTGATGGTACTAATTTTGCTAGTTGGAAGCATAAGTTGAAAATGCATATTCTTGGACATAACCCCGCCGTTTGGGCTATTGTGCGTGTTGTCTTGCAAGGTGAATACTTCGAGGATGGAAGAGAACCGGATCGTGAAGCGACCACGGAAGAATTGAAGATGTTACAATACAATGCTCAAGCTTGCGATATTCTTTTCAACGGATTGTGCCCCAAAGAATTCAATAAAATCAGCCGCCTTGAGAATGCAAAGGAAATTTGGGATACTTTGGTTGATATGCACGAAGGTACCGACTCCACCAAGGAATCCAAATTGGATGTGCTTCAAAGTCAACTTGACAAGTTCAAAATGAAGGATGGTGAAGGAGTCGCTGAGATGTACAATAGGCTTGCTCTCATCACAAATGAGATTGCCGGCTTAGGAAGCGAAGAGATGACCGACAAATTCATCATCAAGAAGATCCTAAGAGCCTTGGATGGAAATATGATACCGTGTGCACCTTGATCCAAATGATGCCCAATTACAAAGATCTCAAGCCAACGGAAGTCATTGGTAGAATTGTTGCTCATGAGATGTCACTCAAGGATAAGGAAGAGCTCCACAACAAGTCAAGTGGTGCTTACAAAGCTTCATGTGATGCTCCTACAACATCAAGTGAGAAACAAGTCTTCAATGAAGAATTGAGCTTAATGGTGAAGAACTTCAACAAATTCTACAAGCATAGAAGCAAAGAGAGAAGTTCCAAGTCAAGGTCCTACAATGACAAAAGATCTTCTAGTCGTGATCGCAATTGCTACAATTGTGGAAGACCCGAACACTACTCCAATGAGTGTACGGCTCCCTACAAGAAAAGAGAAGATTGTCCCAAGAGAAGAAGTAAAAGAGAAGAATCACCACCAAGAGAGAGAAGGAGTAGAGATGATCGTTATGAACGAAGACCCTCTCGTAGAAGCAAGGATTCGGAAAGGAAAGACAAGTCATCAAAGAGCTACACAAGACGAAGACATCAAGCTCACGTTGGTGAATGGGTATCCGGTTCCGACTCCGACCACTACTCTGAGAGAAGCTATCACTCCGACTTCGAATATACTCAAGATGAAGGTGTTACTGTTCTTGCACTTGTGTCATCCAACTCCTACGACATATTTGACTCACCAAATGAAGGAATTGGAAGATGCTTCATGGCTAAAGGCCCCAAGGTATCACACCCCGAGTATGTTGATTTCAATAGAGATGAAGATGATTTGCTAGGTGATGATGATTTAATTGTTGACAACACTAGTGATGAAAACTATGATGAAATTGCTATTAATCATGCTAATCAAGATGAAACGAATGACAATGATAAGAAGGAGATTGAGCATCTAACTAAAGAACTAAACACTCTTAAGTTAGCTCATGAAACTACCTTAGAGGATCATTGAGAGCTTTTAAAGACTCATGAGAAGCTACATTTTGAGAAGTTCAATTTAGAGCAAGAGCATGGGTTCTTAAAAGCAATCAATGATGATCTTCGTAAGAAAAGTTCTTCTTACATTGCCAAGCGTTTACTCTTGTCTACTTACATGCCACAAGTAAAATCTAGCAACAAGAGCAAGAAAGATTCTTCTTCCAGTAGTAACAATAATCATGCTAAATCCAATATTGTTGCTTCTAGTAATTCTCTTGATTCCACTAATGATTCTCTTAGCCAAGTTACACTTGAGCAAGAAAATAGCTTATTGAAGGGAATTATAGTGAAAGGTGTTTACAAGAGCCTTGCCGGAAGTAAGCAATTTTAGGAAATTGTACGCAAGCAAGGAAGGCACCGGAAGAATCAAGGTGTTGGTTTTGAACGTAAGTTCAATGCCAATGGAGTTGAGTCGGAAGAAGATCAATACCCCAAGACGAAGTTTATTCCTCAACAAGAGAAGTATGACCCCACTTCTTTCAAGGGAACACAAGCTCAAGATGATCTTCCACCACAAGACCACAAGCTAAAAGGCAAGGACAAGCTTCAAGAGGAGATTGATGCATTTGAAGAAGCTCCTAAGGCCTTGGTCAAGTGGGTTCCCAAGACTACATCAAGTTCTACTTCATCAAGTACGACTACAACTCCAAGGATTCCGATCAAATTGATGTGGATCCCAAAGAAGAAGAACTAGAGAGTTCTTGAGGGTGACTCCGCCAACATACTTCACTCATATTCATCTTTGGCAAGGACAAGTGCAATCTACTTCCATATCTTGCACTAGCTCAAGGAGTCACAATCCCTCTTGTTGGTAAGACAAGGGACAAGGTAACCTAATGTTTTCATGGACGTCATCATATGTGTATTTCACTCTATGTCTATGGATATCCTTGTGTGTTCCTTGTGGGACTAACCCATGTAGGTATTGAAAGTGCAACTCACTCAATTGGATTGCTCCAAATGATCTACATCAACATTGAGCATCTACATCTTCAACACCTACATGAAATCATCATCGACAAAACCCAAGGTTAGTTCATCCCTCTAGGGGGGGATATCACATCTAGGGGGAGCTTTGCTCTAAGAATTGAGCTAAAGCAACTCTAATGGTGTGAACACAACAATGCTTTATGTAAAAGTGGTAATCCCACTTGTGCTTAAACGATAAGTATGACCTATGATCAAATGTTCTCATTTGACTCCTAAGTCAATATACACATATATAGATGACCTAGTCATCGCCAATTGCTTGATAGATGCTAGAGTGTCTGTGCATGCTTTGCCACATGTTTTATTTGCCATCTTATTGTGTGAGCATGTTGGTTGCATAATTTTCTTCATTCAAGGACATCCATTTGTTGCTTTGATTGTTTGGTTTTCTTTTTGCCAAATGGATGGACAAAAATGCCTAAGTACTCCCTCTAGCTATCTACGCTTTTCTCGTCTCAAACTCTATTCATGCTACATCACAAAGTTTGAACAAGTCGAATTCGAACCCTCCGGGTGAGGAGCACTCGGAGCCACCGATCCGTCAAGGGCTTAAACATCCAAAACCTCTTAATGCATTTCGGACAGACCGACTCACTCAACTCGGTCTCACCGAATTCATTAAGTTGATCGAGGTTTTCACCTTGGTGCAACCGATTAGAACAATTCGGTCACATCGAGTTGCAGTAACTACTAGCAGTTTTGCATCTTGGTGCCACCGAGTCATTCCACTCGGTCGCACCGACTGGGTATATATTCCGCGGGTTGAAAATTTGGAAAACCCTCCAAACCACTCGACCGCGCCTGCCCAGCTCTGCCGCCCCTTGGTCTTCGGATCGTCACCAGTGCCTCCTGCCGCTGGTCTCCGTCGCCGTCAACAGGAATCTCTCCGTCGTTGTCGCCGTAGTGAGTTTGTCGCCAAGTTAGGGTACGAACTCGACCTCTTTGTGCGTCCTTTTACTCCGATTCTTGCACAAAGATTGTAGCCATTATTCTTTCCATGAATGAGATCAGTCTATCCACCGAAAGAATCCTTTAGAATAGATTTGATGCAAAAACCTAGGGTTAGGTTTCCGCCGAACTTTTCTCGGACCGACCGATCTGAGGATCTCGGTCTCACTGATTTGGCTTAGGCCACTACACAGGTACAACTCGGTCTGACCGAAATGTACTAATCGGTGTGATCGAAATCACTTACTCTATGAAACCCTAGCATCTTGGAGTCACCGAACTACATTTTGGTCTGACCGAAATTGTGAGTTTAGACTCTGTTTGTGCTTCGGTGTCACCGAGTTTGTCATATCGGTAGCTCCGAAATGCTTTCTGCAGAAAACTAAAGTTAAGTTTTTGACTCAATATTTTTTGCAAAATAGTTGTGCTTTGTGATGCTCATCCACTCTATCTGTACCCATCTATTCACAGGGTCAGTTTCAGAGATGTCAGAGGGTAGTGACAGCCAGAACAGGTCTGAAGAGCAAGTGAATCTCAGTCAGGGCACTAGCCCCTCAAACAGCAGTTATGATGAAGGTAGCAGAAGCACTCCAAGCAATTTGCCTAAGGCTGCTACTAGGCAAAGGAAGAAGAGAACCTCAGATTCTAAAGATGAGGATTTTGTTGTTGAGGAGGAGGTGACCTCCAAGAAGAAAGTGCTGAAGAAGGAGTATGCTGCTGCTGCTGCAACCAAACCTGGAATGCAGAAGAAGGCTCCTGCTAAGAGGAATCCTATGTCAAAAGCCAGAGCCTCTACTCAAGCTGATGCTGCTGCACCAAGTGCTGCTAGAGAAGAAGAGGCTGCTGAAGGAAAGAAGAGGAAGGAGGGAGTCAAGAAGACTATTGCCAGAGTCATTGGCAAACCATCTACGATGAGAGACTCTGATGAAGAAGAGAAGGATGAAGAGCCTACTGCACCTCCTCCAAAGACTCAGAAGCTCATGGGGGATGCTATAACATCACGGGCTGCTCCATCTAAGCCCAAGTCAGCTCCCAAGCCTCCAACTCAAGCTCAAGCTCCAAAACCTGCTGCACCCAAGAGATCCACCAGAAATATCCCTACTGCTAAGAAGAACAAGGCCGAGTGCCTGAGGCTCAAGAAGATGAAGAGCAACAAGTGGTCAGAAAATTGAAGCCCAAGATACCACATCATGATGATAATCATCCAGTGGCTGAAAATATGATGCCGAGGAAGGATGCAGGTCTGAGATTATGGAGACAGACTAATCCTTATGCCACCAGGAGAAGGACTGCTATAGATTATCGTTTTCACACCAAGGAACAACAGGACTTTGTTGGTGCAACAGACCCTGGGTCCATTGCTCGGACTATGCACAGGCCAGAGACAAGATTACAAGACCAAGATCAGACCAAACAAGAAGGATCAATTCCTTTGAAGGATCCAAGTGCAAGTCGAGAAGGCCAAGGTGAGCCAGAGGAACAAGGCATCGCTAAGGGAAGGACCTACCTTGCCGGGCAGGCGAGCCCGGTAGGGTTGGGTTTTGCACCGGAAGCAAGCTCCCAGATCGTCCCGGCAGGCCTGCCGGGGCTGGCGGAGGCAAGCCATTCCACCGCTCCACCTCACTAGCGATGTAAGTCATTAGTCAAAGCGGTGTCGAGCTCCAAGGTGACTAAGTGGCTGCATCTTGCCACATGGCGGCCACCTCCTACAGCAAACACCTCCATATGACACCCATCCTGAGACGTGGCAAACAAGCAGGCACGAAGCTGGCAAAACAGCCCTGCAGGACCTGCCGGGCGGGCTGTGATGTGACACTGAGTGGTGCATTTAATGCGCTCTATCAGCCTGTAGATATGATAGCATTGTTAGCTATCTAATCAGTACGCAAAGACTGATTTGCCACTGTGGTGACCCCTTAATCTATAAAAGGAGGCCCATGGCGACCGTAGAAAGGGTTGGTCCCTCGCATATTGATACGCTCGTAGACACTCTCGCCCCCAGAGCGACCTTGCCGGGCGAGTGTGCTACGTCCACCACCATTATCCACCATCAATCCACCAAAGTAGGAGTAGGGTTTTACGCCTCATGGCGGCCCGAACCTGGGTAAAGACTGCCCATGTGATCTCTGCCGTGCTGCGCGACGCTTCTTCGCTCTTTGTGCAATGTGCCCATCCCCCCGCCGAACCAAAAGGGGCTCGTGGCCCCATAGGTGTCCGTGGTTTCCCACGACATCTTTGGCACGCCAGGCAGGGGGATCACTTGCGCGAAACCAAGAGCGTACGCTGCGCGTCATATTCATCGACATTTTTGTCGTCGACGGCGTCATCGACTATGGCGCCCAAGAGGAAGCCCGGAGCTGCAAATCACCCGTCCACCTCGAAGGCTCCGCCGCCCGCGACCGCCGACATCGCGGGGAATGCGGGGGCTCGCGAGGGTGTGGATGCTGCGGGGCACGTGGTCGGCGCAGGCGGCGCCGTCGCCACCTCCCCCACAGCCGAAGAAGGAACGGGAGGTACCGGGGAAAGACAGCATCAGCAACATCCCAACGGCCATGCTCCACGAGGTATGGATGGGGGGATCATTCTGCCTGAACCCCTTCTCCTCGCCAACGGGCACAGCCGCAGTGATGATGCTCGTTCTGGGACGAATCACAACCCTCCGGCCGCCCCCATTGCGGGCGCAACCGCAGGGCACGCGCCACCCCCGGGGCGGGCTGACCCAGCTACTGTGCCCAACGGAGCCGCTGGCCCTCAGGCGCCTCCGCCGTGTCACTATGCCGTCCAAACGGCTGGTTCGCAGCAGCAAGGGCGCGGCGCGGTCACCACCGGCAAGGTCAGGAGCCGAGCGACACTATGATCTACATCGTCATCACCTATGCCAAGAACTGCCTCAGGGGCCATGGCGCGAGCCCAACTGCTGTTGAGATTTCCACCGGCGGCAGACCTGATGGATGAGTGGCGAGCCACCATCCAAAGTCTGATTTGTTTTGCCGAGGCGGAAGGATCACAGTGGGACGGACCGCCACGGCCTTCCCAGGCAGCAACGATGGCTCGTGCGGCTTTGTTCGTGCGGGAGGGGCCACCCTCACGGTGCAATCCCCACCACGGCAAGCCGCCCGGGAGCCGCAAAACCAAGCACCCGATGATGTCTCGATGGCCTCATCAGACCCTCGAGCGCGTCAAGGCCGACAGCATGCCCTGGAGGTAGGCAAAGGGAAGGCGCACGCGTCATCGACGAGCGGCGCCGCGACAACCCCTGCCGGTCCAATGGGCGCGATTTCCCGGACATCGACGAGCCCGTGTTCGGAGATGGCGGGTGCCTGCCTTTCGAGGTTGGGTGCCCTGCCTTCACCTATGAGCCGCGACAAGTCCGTTGGCCGTCCACTCGCACGTTCAAGCCATAGATACCCGAGAAGTATGATGGGACACTAAACCCGGCAGAGTTCTTGAGCATCTACACCATCGCTGTTCAAGCTGCCGGGGGAAGAGATGGAAAGGTGTTCGCCAACTACATCCATTTGGCCCTCAAGTCAAATGTGAGGTCTTGGCTGATGCACGTGCCGGAGAACTCCATTTCGACCTGGGCTGACCTGTGCCACGAGTTCATTGGTGCCTTCATGGGCGGCCATCAAGAACCAGGGCGGCCCAGCGACTTGCAGCTTCTCCAGTAGAAAGAGGGAGAAACTCTACGGAAGTACTTGCAGAGATTCAGCCGAGTCCACAGAAATATCCTAGATATCAACCCAGCTGCCATGATAGCTGCCTTCAATCCAACATGCGCAACCGCAGGATACATTCCAAGATGAACGTTCGGTTACCCAAGACTGTGAAGGAGCTCTACACTTTGGTGGACAAATGTGCTCGGGTGGAGGAGGGGAGGAAACTTCCTGGAGAGGAAGATTGCGTCGACATCGACTCAGAAGATGACGACGAGACCATCAGTAAGAAGAAGAAGAACAAGAAGCACAACAAGAAGCGCAAGGATAAGACTGTGATGACTGTTGAGGGGTCAGGCACGCCTAGTACCAGCAAAAAGGCCAAGGCTGAAGCCCCCGGCAAGGAGGCTACTGCATGCGCTGACTGCCGGGAGGCGGCGGCTGCCGAGAAAGCTGGGAAAAGTGATGGGCCGTACTGTAAGATTCATCGGACCAAGGGCCATGATCTCCAGGAGTGTCATCAGGTTGAGCAGCTCGTCAAGAGGCAGAAGGCTAAGTATGAGAAGTGCGATAAGGAAAAAGGTCAGAATGGCGCTGGCGGGAAGGGCTGGGGTGGTGAAGCAAATCGGCCCGGCAAGGCTCCTCGGAACCAAGGGAAACCCGCCAAAGGCCGAGAGAAGGAGGATTTGCAGTAATGAGAGTGATGGAGGGAATGCAGAGGAAACCAGCGAGCAGGAATTCTAGAAGGCCACTGATGCCCTGTGCATTGACGGGGGTGCATCTTTGCACTCCTCTCACCGCCAACTTAAACAGTGGGCGCGTGAAGTCAATGCCGTGGAGCCAGCGGCTGATTCTCGGAAGCCGCTCAAGTGGTCACGCACGCCCATCATCTTTGATGAAGAGGACCACCCCGACCGCATTACTGCAGTAGGGTGCTTGCTGTTGTTGGTCTCACCAACAATTCGCAACCTCAAGGTCACAAAGATGCTGGTTGACGGCGGGGCCGGGTTGAATCTGATTTCCCCAAAGGTTATCAGCAAACTCCAGGTAGCACAGGAAGAACTTAAGGCCACAGGCACGTTTCAAGGAGTCAATCCCGGCAGGAGCCGTCCTAAGGGAAAGGTTACGTTGCCAGTGACATTTGGAGGAGAGTTGAACTACAAGACTGAGAAAGTTGTGTTTGATGTGCTTGACCTCCCCCTACCGTACAACGGGATCCTTGGGCGCCTGGCCCTGGCCAAATTCATGGCAGCATCCCACTATGCCTACAACACCTTGAAGATGCCAGTGCCGATGGGTGTCATTTCCATTCCGTCGGACAAGAAAGACGCAATTATTTGTGTGGATAAGATGTACCAGGACGCGGTCGCGGCAGAGGTCGCGGAAGCCATAGTTCCCGCCAAGGAAAAGCATAGCAGAGGCACTGGCAAGGAATCTGGGAAGCGTACCTCTGTGGAATGTGCCGCGCCCATTGATGACATGCCAGAGAGTTCCAACAGCAAGAGATTCAAGGTTGCTCCACCCGAAGTGAAAAAGGTCACGGCAGGGCTGGCTGGCGCTGATGGTACTTTCACTATCAGCGCCACCCTTGATGACAAATAGGAAAGCGTGCTCGTTGCCTTCCTAGGGCAAATATCGATGTGTTTACCTGGCAACCATCTGATATCCCCGGTGTTCCCAGGAAGGTAATCGAGCACCACCTTGCTGTCTGCCCACATGCCCGGCCCATCAAGCAGAAGGTTCAGAAGCAGGCCTTGGAGCGGCAGCAGTTTATTCCCGAGTAAATCAAGAAACTTGAAGCAGCTGGTTTGGTCAGAGGAGTACTGCATCCAACATGGTTAGCAAACCCAGTGGTTGTGCGCAAGGCTAATAGAAAATGGAGGCTTTGCATAGATTTCATGGATCTGAACAAGGCATGCCCAAAGGACCCATTTCCCTTGCCGCGCATCGACCAGATCATGGATTCTACTTCAGGATGTGAGTTGCTCTCTTTTCTGGATGCATACTCTAGATACCATCAGATTTTTATGTCCAAGGAAGACGAAGAAAAGACCTCATTCAGCACCCCATGCGGCACATACTGCTTTGTGCGCATGCCTTTCGGGTTGAAGAGTGTCGGGTCCACTTTTACAAGAGCAGTCCAGATTGGCTTTGAACCACATTTGCATAGGAACATTGAAGTCTATATGGATGATATTGTGGTCAAGACCAAGGACAGATCAACCCTCATCCAGGATTTAGAAGAGACATTTGCTAATCTGCGCAAGATCAACTTGAAACTGAATCCGGAGAAGTGCGTGTTTGGCGTTCCCTCTGGCAAGCTACTTGGTTTCTTTGTGTCCCACCGTGGGATAGAGGCCAACCCCAATAAGATCAAGGCTATTGAGCAGATACAGGCACCCAAGACAGTTAAGGATGTGAGGCGTTTGACAGGATCCGTTGCCGCGCTTAGCAGATTCATCTCCAAGTCTGCTGAGCGCGCCTTGCTGTTCTTCAAGATTTTGTAGAGGGCAGGACCCATGAAGTGGACCCCAGAAGCAGATGCAGCGCTGCAGGATTTGAAGGCCTACTTGTCTTCTATGCCTACTTTGGTCGCACCCAAACCACAAGAGCCGTTGCTACTATATCTGGCAGCAACTAATCAAGTGGTTAGTGCGGCCCTAGTAGCGCAGCGGGAAGTAGAAGAAGCAGCCACCTCAGCAAGTGTCTCGCCCGGGGAAGAGGAAGAGAGCGGCCCGCCAAGGCCAGATACGGATCATGACAAAGAGGAGCACGGCAGCGGAAGCAACCGCAAGGACACGGCAAGGAAGAAGGTGGTGCAGCGCCCAGTATATTTCATCAGCTCACTGTTGCAGGGGGCTAGATCCAGGTATTCTGGCGTGCAAAAATTGATCTTTGGCCTTGTCATGGCCTCAAGGAAACTGCGCCACTACTTCCAAGCCCATGAGATCACGGTTGTCACCCGCTTCCCATTGCAAAGGATACTTCGAAACCCATAGGCCACCGGCAGGATAGTGGAGTGGGCATTGGAGTTGTTCAGCTTTGGCCTGAAGTTTGAAAGCACATCAACAATCCTGAGCAGGGCATTGGCGGAGTTTATTGCAGAATGGACGCCAACCCCTGATGAAGAAGTACAGGAAACAGTTATCCCCGGCAAGGAAGCGCCCCAAGAATGGATCATGTATTTCGATGGTGCCTTCTCCCTACAAGGTGCAGGGGCTAGCGTGCTTCGTGTGGCTCCCACTGGAGAGCAGCACCTGAGGTACATCGTCTAGATGCACTTTCCCCGGGAGGAGGCAACCAACAATACAGCAGAATATGAAGGGCTTCTTGCCGGGCTCAGGATTACCAGAGAGTTAGGAATCAAGAAGTTGATCATTCGAGGAGATTCACAACTGGTGGTGAGACAAGTCAACAAGGATTACCAAAGCCCATTGATGGAGGCATACATCGAGGAAGTGAGAAGATTGGAGGAGCGCTTTGACGGGTTGCAAACAGAGCACGTACCCCGTGCGGAAAACAACATTGCTAATCACCTATCAAAGTGCGCTACGCAGAAGCTTCCTGTGGAACTAGGAACTTTTGTTCTCCATCTTACTCAGCCCTCCGTATCCCCGACAACAATGGCCCGAAAGAGGAGGAAATTGGACTCCGGTAAGCCTCTCCCGGTAGAGCCTTTCGGGGATCCTGGCAGGGACCCTGCCAGAAACAACTCCCCTTCGATTGCCGGGCTGCACCCTCCTGCCGGGCCACTGGTCCCCGCGGTCGAGGGATGTGCCCCCATGAATGAGGAGGTGCCACTAGACCTCGTTGCCGAGCCTCAGGCTCCAACTTGGGCAAGGCACATAGTCCATTTCCTCCAAACCGGAGAACTTCCCGAAGAGCAAGAAGAAGCTGAAAGAGTAGCCCGGAGGGCCGGTATGTATCAGTTTGTCGATGACACACTATACAGAAGAAGGCCCAACGGTGTGAAATTGAAGTGCATTTGCTGGGAAGGAGGAAAGGAACTGCTGGCAGAGATACACAAAGGCTTGTGCGGCTCCCACATTGGATCAAGGGCTTTGGTTGGGAAAGCATTCCGGCAAGGATTCTATTGGCCCACAACCCTCCAAGATGCGGTTGAGCTCGTCACCAAGTGTGAAGCCTATCAGTTCCATTCCAAAAATATCCATCTGCCTGCCCAAGCACTCCATACAATCCCTTTGTCATGGCCGTTTTTGGTCTGGGGGCTCGATATCCTCGGCCCTTTCCCCTGAGCTGTCGGGGGCTTTGAATTCTTGTTCGTTGCAATCGACAAGTTTACAAAGTGGCCAGAAGTAGATGCCGTGAGAAAGGTGACTGCTCAGTCAGCTATCAAGTTCTTGAAAGGATTGGTGTGCCGCTTCGGGGTCCCTGCCCGGATCATCACCGACAACGACACCTAGTTCACGAGCCGCGCCTTCATGCAATATGTTCATGCCCTCGGAAGCAAGATCTCATTTGCCTCTGTCGCACATCCTAGAAGCAATGGACAAGCTGAGAGGGCGAACGCTGAAGTGCTGCGAGGACTCAAGACAAGAACATTTGATAAGCTGCGGAAGCACGGCAGGCGATGGATCGATGAGCTGCCGGTGGTTCTTTGGTCCCTCAGAATGACACCAAACCGAGCTACCGGGCAGACTTCCTTCTCCCTAGTCTATGGGGCAGAAGCAGTTATCCCCACGGAACTCATTTATGGGTCACCTCGAGTGCTTGCCTACGATGAAGTAGTGCAGGAACAGGACATGCGTGACGACGCCGTGCTTCTCGAGGAGAACCGTCTCCGGGCTGCTAAGCGTGATGCACGCTATCAGCAAGCCCTGCGTCGCTATCATAGCCGCAGGGTTCATGCCCGGTGTTTTGAGGAAGGCGACCTTGTCCTTAGGCGCGTTCAGTCCGCCAAGGGTACAAACAAGCTGTCGCTGAAGTGGGAAGGCCCTTACCGGGTAGTACGAGTCGCCAGACCTGGCGCGGGCCATCTGGAGACCAGAGATGGCATTCAATTGCAAAACTCATGGAATATTGAGCATCTCCGCAAGTTCTACCCGTAAGGCACGGCTGTCGGGCCCTGCCCGGCAGCCACCCTTTTGTACAGGCCTTGCCTCAGCTACATGTAACCCCTTGTACAAAGCCAGGCGCAGACCCTGAGCAACAGAGAAATAAATGAAGCGCTGGGGCCCCCCGACAAGTTGCATGCATGCATAAGCCTATCATAAGCATCGCTTGATTCATGTAGATAGGTTGCATGATCATGTAGATAGGAAGAGGATGCGAAGACAAGCCAGCACTGCGGTCTCGGGCAAGCCAAACAGATAAGTTCCGTCTCTTATCCATACATGTTCCGTGAGTAGGACTTGTGCATATGAAAACCTCGCGGCCTCGGAAACAAAGGTACTCCCATCTACTGACACGAACGCTGCTTCGGTCAGGATGGTCGTAGTGGCCTTTGGCTGAAAGGGGTTGGCGGGGGGTTGTTCTCTCCCAATGGGTTCTGCGCCCAGCAGGCTTAGCCTCACGACAGCAATCCTATGGGGTACCGACAAAGTAGCTTACCGGGATCTACTTGTTTACATGAAAGTATGGAGGTGTTTCACCTCTGCATGGATATCGTACATGCACAAGTGCCCGGCAAAGCTTATCTTTTTCATTAATATGCTGATCAACAAGTACAAATCTCACAGAACATAAACATGGATACGAGAGATTACATTATTTGGACTAAAATTTGGCAAGTACCTACAGATTTAAGATTAAAAAAAAGATAAGTGCCTCGTAAACTCCTCTCCCTGTCCCTTTTGTCCCAGGTAGTGTGGTGGGAAGAGGAGAGCTCAGGAGGACTGCTCGAGCAGGAGCCCAAATCGGTCCCGTCATGGCCCACCGGGTGCAGCCTGACAAGATCAGGAGTGGCGAGGCTGCGAAGGAGGGGGACAGAAGGAGCAGCTCGGCGGTGCCCTGGTCACCACCTCTAGGACCAGTTAAAAGCCCTAGCGCAAGCGCCGAAAGGGAAGGCCGTCGGAGCTCAGCTGGAAGACCGCTGGAGGAGGCGAAGGCACCAAGAGAGCGACCCCCTCCCCGGTGATTGGGAGCCTGGTGATGACGATGCCGGGGAGGGGAGGGGAAGAACGGGAAGACGAGGCGGCAGGACGTCAGTACGATACAAACGCGTTGGTGCCATCGTACTCCGACCTGACGGTCTGCCTCCCGCCTTCTCCGTCTTCCCTAACTTCATCTTCATCAACACCGCTCCAGGAAGACGCCGGGCCCCCAGCCCGGCACCTCCCCCGAAGAGACGGCGGGCGAATGCGATGACCATGACACTCGATGCGCGCCGCTCCCCACCTCGGTGGGCAGGAAGACGCCACCGTCCTTGGCAAGAATGCAAGATCCGCTGGAAGGAGCAGTGCTAGGATTACCAAGGACCCCATATACTGCATCCCAGGCGAGCATCAAGAGCCCCGGACACCTCGCCAATAGGGTGGCGACCCCCAGCGACGCGCGGCACCAGACCAGACTCACTCCCCAAGCATCAGCACGAGCATTTGACATCATCAGCAACTCCAAGCTAGGACCCGGGGCCTGACCCCAGGCTCTCCCTTTCAACATACCTAGAAGAAGCAGAAGGCAGAGGAGGAAAGGAATGTGGATGAATGCCTCCGCTCCTCCCCCGCCCCTCCTTTTGTAGGCGAGCTGGGGCTGGGGGCTGATTCCCCAGCGAGTATCCGCCGTCCTCCTCCACCAATCCAAGAAGATCGGGCCCCTGCCTTGATGCTCTCCTGCACCACGCGCCTCCATTATCTACCCCACTCAATGCATGCGGCATACGTGGCTAAGGATAAGGGTGTGGTCGGAAGAGTGAATTGGCAGTTATCCGCCCGTGCGTTAAAGTCATTCACGGGCCATTACAAGAATGGCCCCACCACAATTGGCGTTGCACGACGTGCGGGAAAACCGGAAACTGACCCGAGCTCAGGTTAATGAAGAAGCGAAAAAGATCTCAAAGGGCGGAGCCGCCCTTACATTTCTGCCTGTGCACTGGTTAGGGCCTACCCCGACGACGCCCAGCGGCGCGTTCGTGCCAGGCCTGAGGGCTTCTGTCGGTGCAACAGACCCTGGGTCCATTGCACGGACTATGCACAAGCCAGAGACAAGATTACAAGACCAAGATCAGACCAAACAAGGAGGATCAATTCCTTTGAAGGATCCAAGTGCAAGTCGAGAAGGCCAAGGTGAGCTAGAGGAACAAGGCATCGCTAAGGGAAGGACCTACCTTGCCGGGCAAGCGAGCACGGTAGGGTTGGGTTTTGCCCCGGAAGCAAGCTCCCAGATCGTCCCGGCAGGCCTGCCGGGGCCTGCGGGGGCAAGCCACTCCACCGCTCCACCTCACAAGCGACGCAAGTCATTAATCAAAGCGGTGTCGAGCTCCAAGGTGACTAAGTGGCTGCATCTTGCCACATGGCAGCCACTTCCTACAGCAAACACCTCCATATGACACCCGTCCTGAGACGTGTCAAACGAGCAGGCGCGAAGCTGGCAAAACAGCCCGGCAGGACCTGCCGGGCGGGCTGTGATCTGACACTGAGCGGCGCATTTAATGCGCTCTGTCAGCCTGCAGAGTTAGATATGATAGCACTATTAGCTATCTAATCAGTACGCAAAGACTGATTTGCCACTGTGGTGACCTCTTAATCTATAAAGGAGGCCCATGGCGACCGTAGAAAGGGTTGGACCCTCACATATTGATACGCTCGTAGACACTCTCGCCCCCAGAGCGACCTTGCCGGGCGAGTGTGCTATGTCCACCACCATTATCCACCATCAATCCACCAAAGCAGGAGTAGGGTTTTACGCCTCATGGCAGCCCGAACTTGGGTAAAGACTGCCTGTGTGATCTCTGTCGTGCTGCGCGACGCTTCTCCGCTCTTTGTGCAACATGCCCATCCCCTCGCCGAACCAAAAGGGGCTCATGGCCCCATAGGTGGCCGTGGTTTCCCACGACAGACTTCTATGAGATAGTCTTGTTGGACAAGAAGCCCATAGTGTGTGATATGAGGTGGGTTGACTGGAAGTACATTGATGACAATGAGGACTACTTCCTAGGTGGGCATGAGAGCTTCATAATGAATGAAGTGGAAAAGTTTGTTGGTCAGAAGTTGACCAAGTGGAATGATGAGATGATAATGCAATTCTACTCCACTGCTCATTTCTACCCAGATGGAAGGATTGTCTGGATGACTGAAGGTACAAGGTACCAATCAACTATCTCTGAATGGGCCAAGTTGATAAATGCCCTTAGATAAGAGGAAAATGACACAGATGTATATGCCAAGCCTAGACAAGATCACAACTCCATGGCCAACATGTACAAGGAGATTCCTGATAGTGCCTTGGAGACACACAAGCTTGGATCCATCTATTTCCTGCTTGCTGGTTTGACCACTATCAACACCATTTTGAGGCATACTCTTTTGCCCAAGTCAGGAGATCATAGAATAATCCATGGTCACTCCATCAACCTGCTCCATATATTTGATGTGCCACAGAAGTTCAAGGTGATGAGTTTGATAGTTGAAACAGTGAAGAGAACAGCAGCTGATCAGAAGAGATCATGTGGATATGCCCCTCATATACAGATGTTGATCAATTCCAAGATGGGGACAGGGACGTATCTTCTAGACAAAGAGCATCTTCCCTTGAGGCCAGAATTTGAGGACAACGAGGTTGTCATGGATGCATCTCATCCAACTAGTGTAGAAGCCCAGGAGAAGAGAGAGAGAGCAAAGGCTGCAAAAGCAGCAAAGGCAGCCACTGCACCAGATGCTTCAACTGTGATGCTCAAGACCAAGCAAGATCAACTCAGTTATCTGCGTGAGGCTACTATGAGGATTGAGAAGGGCTTGGCCACCCTGACTCAGAATCAATAGAGTCTTGAGAGGATCGTTGAGACAAAATTTCATGATCTAGATGTGAAGGTCACAAAGATCCAAAACACTGTGGAGAAGCTCCAGGAAGAGATTGAGGACAGGAATGATGGACCTACTACAGATACATTTCATAGAGTGCCAAGGGCACAAAGGTCTTCAGCAGTGCCAGTTGTCGGTGACACCAGGACTACTCTTTCAGCACCTGCAACAACTGCCACTGTTGCACCTCCAGTTTCAACTCCTCCAGCTCCACAAACGTCAGCTGAAGTATTTGCAGACGGTCTCCTCACCACGCCATCTACGCACACCGGAGTAACCAGCCAGAAGACCCCTTTAGGAGCTCCCGGAGATCGTGCCTAGAGTGCCGCATAGCACTATGCATTTTCAAGATTTTTGGTAACTTGTTGCCAAAGGGGGAGAAAGTGTATAGATCATTAGGCTTCGAGAGAGAGAGAGTGTGTGTGTTTTGTTTTTTTGTTGCCTCTCTTGCTACTTTGGTCATTTGCTTTGATCGTTTACTCGTTTGATTCCTGCTACAATATTTGTGTATGATTAATCATGTTTATCCTTGGTGATGAGTGCATGTTGTTTAAATTCTATCATTTTGAGCGCTCCACCAAGATGTATGTGACATGAAAGAGTGACCCATGATCCTGATCGATTGTGCATTTGCATCCAAACGCAAATTTTAAATAATGCACAAATTTAGGGGGAGCTCTTCTTATCACATCTTCTCAAAGCGACGATGTATTTCATTCATATTATCATTTGTTGAAGCTTTGATCTATATGTTGTCATCAATTACCAAAAAGGGGGAGATTGAAAGTGCAACTAATCCCCGGGTGGTTTTGGTAATTTATAACAATGTATAGCTCATTGAACTAATATCCATTCGAGTTGAACATTTCAGAAAGTTCAATGATTGGCATGGCATGGACTAGAGATGTGGACCCCTCAAAATGCTAAGGACAAAGATTGGCTCAAGCTCAAGACTCTTCTTTTTCATTTTAGTGATCCAAGATCACATTGAGTCCACAGGAAAGCCAATACTATTAAAAGGGGATGAGGTGTTGCTTAATGGTCTACTTGCTCAAAGTGCTTAGTGATATTGCTCCAAAACCCTCAGCCACTTTCTCATTTCCACATATGTCCAAAACCCAAAGTCAAACTCGGCCCCACCGATTTGATCTATCCGGCGCCACCGAGTTCAGTTGACATAGCCATTGCCAGAAACCCTAGACAATTCGGTCTCACCGATACGGATCTCGGTCTAACCGAGATGGCATTGCAAGCTCTTTGTTTCCCTTCGTAACATTTCGGTCTCACCAAGATGAGCGATCGGTCCCACCGAGTTTGCATGACAAACTCTCTATTTCCCTTCGTAACATTTTGGTCTCACCGAAATGAGCGATCGGACTCATCGAGTTTGCCTGACCAACTCTCTGTTTACTCATTGCTGAAATCGGTCTCACCGAGTTCATGCAATCGGTCTCACCGAGATGAGGTTTTGCCCTAGCCCTAGCACATCGGTCCCACCAAGTTGATCATGTCGGTCGCACCGAGATTCCTAACGTTCACATTTTGAACTAAATCCGTCTCACCGAGTTCTTCTATTCGGTCTGACCGAGTTGGGACAAATGTGTGTAACGGTTGGATTTTATGTGGAGGCTATATATACCCCTCCACCCCCTTCTCCATCAGTGAGAGAGCCATCAGAACGTGCCTATACTTCCACTACTCATTTTCTGAGAGAAAACCACCTACTCATGTGTTGAGACCAAGACATTCCAATCCAACCACAAGAATCTTGATCTCTAGCCTTCCTCGAGTTGCTTTCCACTCAAATAATCTTTCCACCATAGCCAAATCTATGTGAGAGAGTTGAGTGTTGGGGAGACTATCATTTGAAAGCACAAGAGCAAGGAGTTCATCATCTACACACCATCTATTACCTTTTGGAGAGTGGTGTCTCCTAGATTGGTTAGGTGTCACTTGGGAGCCTCCGACCAGATTGTGGAGTTGAACCAAGGTGTTTGTAAGGGCAAGGAGATCGCCTACTTCGTGAAGATCTACCCGAGTGAGGCAAGTCCTTCGTGGGTGATGGCCATGGTGGGATAGACAAGGTTGCTTCTCCGTGGAGCCCTCCGTGGACTCGCACAACCATTACCCTTCGTGGGTTGAAGTCTCCATCAACGTGGACGTACGATAGCACCACCTATCAGAACCACGCCAAAAATCTCCGTGTCTACATTGCGTTTGCCTTCTCCAAACCCTTCCCTTTACCTTCATATGCAATGTTTTAATTTCCGCTGCTACACTCTTAGAATTGCATGTGTAGGTTGATTGCTTGACTTGTGCTAAGTTGCTAAAATCTGCCAAGACTTAAAATTGGGAAAAGGCTAGATTTTTGTTTGGTCAAGTAGTCTAATCACCCCCCTTAGACCTACTTTCGATCCTACACACTGCCGCATCTTCCCCGGCTCCGGTTCATTCCCTTCCTAGGCCTCGCTTTCGTCCATCGCGTTGGTGCTCTCGGCACGATGTCGTCAATGTGGTCAACGAACGACAGCCATCAGAAGAGGACTGTACATGGTGATGCTGACAGCTGGACCCACCAGCTACATCTTCGCACGCAAGGAAGTGCATTCTTATTACGCGAAAAAGATGATTCCTGCCCCTGACAGCTGGGACCCACAAGCTATATCTTCCCACGCGAGGACGTGCGTTCTTATCCTCCCTAATAGCTAGGACCTACCAGGTCGAAGCGTATGTACCGTTGTCTATGTGGTCGTAGACGTGTACGTACATACCGGTCGATCGGTCTGTCTGCCACGATGAACCGTGGCTGAGTAAGGAGCGGTAGCAGTTCAGGCAGCCCCATCTAAATCATGTACACATACGACAGCCACGTCGCAAAAAGATGGCCACGTACATACATACAGCCGTGGTCTCGAATGCGTACAGTGATGACGTCCTGTCCATCGGCAGCCAACCGGCTGGGTCAGAATGAATAAATAGTGTCGTGTTCATCGGGAGGCAACCGACTGGGTCGGAATGCGTCCTGTTCTACTGGAGCCAACCAGCTTGGATGTAACAGCCGAAACGGGGTCTAGCGTACCTCAAAACAGAGGAAACAACCTTCTGTTCGACTGCCTATGGTCGACACAGGATCCTATTCATCAGGAGGGGTCTGGCGTACCGTAAAACAGAGGAAATAGAATTGTGTTCGAGCTCCTATGGTCGAAACGGGGTCCTGTTGATTGTGAGGGGTCTGGCGTACCGCAAAATGAAGGAAACGGACTTCTATTCGAGCGCCTACGGTCGAAACGAGGTCCTATTCATCAGGAGGGGTATGGCGTACCACAAAACGGGACTCCATGGGCTACTACATCCACCGTTGACTACCTCCGGCCTCCACAGGCTACTATTCATCCACCGTCGACTTCCTCCAGCCTCCACCTGCTACTGTTCATCCACGGGCTACTGTTCATCCAGCCTCCACCGGCTACTGTTCAACCAGCCTCCACGGGGTCTTGTTCATCCACCTCCAACCGGCTGGGGTGTGTGGCGGCCTCCTCGGGGTCCTGTTCATCCAGCAGCAACCGCCTACTACCATGGGGTCCTGTTCATCCAGCGGAAACCACCTACACACTGCCAGGGTCCTGTTCATCCAAGCCCCACCGGGAACTATTCATCCACAGCCAACCAACCGACTGGACTTAGCACGTCTCGACTCGTTCTACATATCGCGCGCGCAGTAGCAACGGGCACTGTTCATCCAGAGGCAACCCAACACACCGGGTGGCTACATCTCGCACGGGGGCTTGATCGGCTTTAGTATAAGCAGCAGCAGCGATCGATCGCTCGAGTTCAGTTAGCACACCAACGAAGGAATCGCTCAGGTTCAGTTAGCAGCGAAGGGATTGATCGGCTTTAGTACGTAGTGGGATCGATCGATCGCTCGGGTTCAGTAAGCAAATGCCTCGCTCGGGTTCAGTTATAGCGAACACGGCTCGCACCATGCCCGTGTACAAGAGAGGAACGCACAAACCACACTGCATCGCTCGGCCCTGACCACCCACCGTAACCGGTAACTCCGCGAAAATTTCCTCGCACTCACTTCTACCACGATTTTTTATGTCATGGACAGCCCAAAGAATGTCATGCAGGTGCGTCCCCGGCCCGCCCAGGACGAAAAGCCCATTTTCTGTCATGATTTTTTGTCATAGAAGTAGGATCCCACCACATCTATGATGATACGTATTTTTTTACAATTATTGTCATTGAAGTGTATAACCATGACAGAAAAAAAATTGTTTGGGCCATAATGTCACGGTTGTGTCTTTTTTTGTCGTGTCCGGCCCCAGGATCTTGGTCCAAACTCAGTCACCAATCTCTGCCAGTTTCAAGTTTTCTGCGGAGTATATCTCCAGATGGAGCCAACTGTCCTTCTCTTCCGGGAATTCTTTTACATCAACCACCACCGAGTTCAAAGATGGTCCTAGTATAGAACTTGGTGCAATTTCTGTTCAAAGGCAGAAGAACAACCCCTTTCCTGAGGCCAAGCTGCCGAGTCTTCTCAAGGGCTGGAATAGGGCTTGGTTTTACTGTAGAAATACTTCTCCTCTAGGTGTAAACCCCCTGCCAGGTTACAGACTGGACCGGATTAACACAACTATTGCTTTTCTGGGTTGGCGGTCAAACAAGGAGCGAAACCAGGTTGCCCCATTTTATTCCAAGTTGAGGGTTTTGACAGCTAATGGCCTCACTGGGATAGATCTGACCCGATGTTGGATAAGCTGGCGAATCCAGCCCCTTAGCCTTAGGGGTGACTTGATGTGCAACTACACCGATGACCCAACAGATGTGCAACTCTTTAGTAAAGTCAATTTGTCTGAAGATGAAGTTAATAAAGCCACAAAGAAACTGTTGGGAGATCCCTAAGAAAAGTGCAATAAGACCGGCTTAGCTCCCTTTTGCCAGACCAACCCTGTGCCTCAAGTAAGTGTATTTGTACTTTCTTACTCATTCTGGCTATGACTTATTTTCTATCTTTAGGCTTAATCTCCGGCTCATCATATGTGCAGGCAAACTCTAGGTTTTGGAAGAAGAAAACTCGGAAGTCTGCTCCTCCTCCAATTGAGCAGGAAAATGACCCGGTCGATGCTAATGAGGCGGCTTTTGGAGATGAGTCGGAGGTAGAGCTTGACTCACTCAGGGTCATATAGAAAATAGTCGAGCCGACAACATTGAGGTAATTTCAATCTCATCCAACTCGGAAACTTTTATCCCGAAGAGAACGAGACAAGCCGTCAGGAACGTACCATTTTTCGCATCCAGATGCTCATTTAGACCCAATTTTTTCTTTTGAAGAAAAATCAATAGACCAGCACATCAAAAAGGAAGACCCGAAACAGCCCTGGATAATTAACCGCCGGCTTATTTGATGAGCCTGCCACTCGAAGACAACAAGTTGAGGTGCCTCATAGTCCAACTTCCTCTCGTCCATGAGCCAGCCTTATTATACAACCACTTAATCCTTCTGATTCAAATTATCAGGAATCGCCGCCCTCCTCTAGAGAATCAACCGCGTCACAGCTCCCGGCTCTTACGATCAAGCTTGCGTGAGCATTTGTTGCAGCATAATTTCCTTGTCATCATAACTGCTTCTTTAATCTGATGTAACTGTTATGTCTTCAGATCCAAAGCTATTTCAAAAAAGAGCTGGCGGGTCATCTTCAGCCGCTGCAAACCCCGAGACTCAAGAACCGCCAATCGTGACTCCAGAGGTACGAACCAAATCTGCGGGCGAGGATGTCCTAGACCATAGGATTGAACCGACTCATGAAAATGAGCCAATTAATGCTGATGAGCTGGTGAGGATGGAAGAGCCGACCCATGCCAAAGAGCACGTCAGCACAGATGACGTAGCTAACCCACCAAGGCCTGCATGCGCTTCCAGTCCTTTGCAGGAGGAAAATGTCATCTCCACACGCACAGTAGATGATGCAGAAGTGGCCATTACTGGAAAGGTCCACAAGGCGCTAGAAACTTTGAATACCTTGGCCAAAATTATAGCCAAGGATGAGCCAGCGACGTTGTCTAAAGGGAAAGTCAAACTAGAGCTCCCAAATTTTGACCAACTGAGCGTCAATGACCTACATCAAGAGTATATGACCCGGCTGTCTAAGAGCCGGGATGCTAAAATGACCATGATCAATATGCCAAAGCGCAAATATGAGGTATGAATCATTCTCTTTCCTGTACCATGTATACTGTTATAACCCCCAAGTCTTAGGCATAGGAAGATATGAGTATGCTTAAGACTTTCTTGGAAACATGACGAGCACACTGTAGCCCCCAAGGGCCAGCACAGGAAATCATACTGGGCTGGGACTTAATAGAAAATTGTAATGTGGTACCAAACCCCCAAAGGGCCGGGTCGTTAAGAAAATAATGAGCCGGTTCTTCAAAATATCACCTTAGTCAAATTGTTGAAGAAAAATGACCTGTAGCCCCCAAGGGACGGCTCATCTCCATGAGATAACCGAGTCTTTCATTGTATAAGTTTGAAAAAGTGACTTGCATTAGCCCCCAAGTGTCATGCGGCCTGCTTGCAACTTCGTGATACTTGTCTTGGAAGAAAAAATTGCACTATAGCCCCCAAGTGTTGGGTCATGCGGCTTCGCCGGCTTGGGACTCTAGAATAATTGAAGTAAGTTTGCATCTGTCATGACAAGACATGTTGGACCTGGTCGAGTCAAAGGCTGGCGACTTGCAAAAGCAATTAAAAACTGAGTGAAAACTGCTTGAGGGAGCAGAATCATCTTCTTGCCGAAGAGAACTTGCAAACCTTAAAAGCCACCCATGAAGAAGAAAAGGCAGTACTTCTGAAGCGCGCCGAAGAGGCAGAGGGAAACCTTGAGCCAATAACTGAGGAACTGAACACTTTGAAATGCCACATAACCAACATGACCGTGGCCATCTTTGGTAAGTGGTACTTGTTTTTGTAGTCACAATCCGAGTTATGTATTGGCCGGTTTATTCGCATGTTTTCCCACTTGTGCATGTAGGAGAAATGACAATGCTATCCAACTGCCATTGGTGAAGCTGAAGGCTGTATATACATACCTTGAGCGATTATATACGGGAGGTCTGTATGCGATAATGGCGGTGAAAGACGCTACAACACCCCCTCTTTGAATTAAGGATATGCTCAATGACTTGTCAACAGTCCCTGCAAGAATTCAGGAGTGGACAAAGTCGGCGGCTCATGCGGGGACCGGCATGGTTCTTGCTCGAGGAAAGGCTTTTCTTCCTGAGATGGATCCAGCAGAGATGGTGGGCGAGTTTCCACAATTCAACGTTGATGGAACTCATTTTCTCAAAAAAGATTTTATGCACTGTACGAAGGAAACCCGAGTAGCGGCGACTCAAATGTCAGAAGAGTTGGACTAATCAAAATATCAAGCCGGCTATACGGAGGATAACAAACACATCAACCCGCCGGAATACAAGCCATTTGTGCTTACTCCTCGTAGTAAGCAAACCTTTGCCCCTGATGTTGACCCAGCTGTTATCATCACTGCGGACTCAACTTTCCAGAAATTGTCTACTATTCAGTGGGTACCAAAGGGCCACTAGACAGAACAGGAAGGGCCAGTGCGAGATGACCCGGCAACATCGGGTGCCGAAGACCAGCAAAGTATCAACCTAGAGAATCCAGCTGACGGCTTGAATGAGTAGCCTTATTTTGAAAAACTTGCTTGAGATTCAGCCCGGATGAGGCTTTTAATAGGAGTAGTAGAAATACTTTGCTTATCTATGGTGCCATGATATGTCTCCAACGTATCTATAATTTTTGATTGTTCCATGCCGTTATATTATCATTCTTGGATGTTTTATATTCATTTACTAGCAACTTTATATCATTTTTTGGGACTAACCTATTGACATAGTACCCAGTGTCAGTTGCTGTTTTTTGCTTGTTTTTTACTTCACAGAATATCAATACCAAATGGAGTCCAAATGCCACGAAACTTTTTGGAGAATTTTTCTGCCCAGAAGACACCCAGGAGGCCCAAGAGGTGCACCAGAGGGCCCCTGTGGGGACCACTAGGCACTAGGGCACGCCCTGGTGGGTAGTGGGGCCCATAAGCACCCCCTCAATCGACTATCAGCTCTATAAATACTCTAAAATCCCAAAAACCCTAGGGGAGTCGAGAGATCAGAGTTTCCGCCGCCACAAGTTCCAGAACCACGTGATCAACTCTAGAGGCCTTTTCCGGCACTCTTCCAGAGGGGTCAACAATCACGGAGGGGTTCTTCATCATCACGCCCCTCCGATGATGCGTGAGTAGTTTACTACAAACCTACGGATCCGTAGGTAGTGGCTAGATGGCTTCTTCTCTCTTTCTGGTCTTCAATACAATGTTCTCCTCGATGTTCTTGGAGATCTATTTGATGTAATGACTTTTTGCGGTGTGTTTGTTGGGATCCGATGAATTGTGAGTTTATGATCAGATATATCTATGATTATTATTTGAGTCTTTGTTGAACTCTTTTATGCATGATTGTTATAGCCTCGTATTTCTTCTCCGAAACTTTGGTTTGGTTTGGCCAACTAGATTGATTTTTCTTGCCATGGGAAGAGGTGCTTTGTGATGGGTTCGATCTTGCGGTGCTCAATCTCAGTAACAGAAAGAAACATGACACGCATGTATCATTGCCATTAAGGATAAAAAGATGGGGTCTATTCCTACATGAATAGATCTTGTCTACATCATATCATCATTCTTATTGCATTACTCCATTTTTCCCATGAACTTAATACACTAGATGCATGCTGGATAGCGGTCGATGTGTGGAGTAATAGTAGTATATGCAGGCAGGAGTCGGTCTACAAATCTTGGATGTGATGCCTATATACATGATCATTGCCTTGGATGTCATCATAACTATTTGCTTTTCTATCAATTACCCAACAGTAATTTGTTTACCCACTGTGTGCTATTTTCTTGAGAGAAGCCTCTAGTGAAATCTACGCCCCCCGGGTCTATTTTCCTATCATATAAAAACCAAAAAATACCTTGCTGCAATTTTTCTTTATTTATTTTATTTTGTGTTTTGTTAGATCTATTTATCTAATCTCAATACCGAGGAGGGATTGACAACCCCTCCTACGCATTGGGTTGCAAGTATTTGTTATAGTGTGCAGGTGTTGTTTACACAGTGTGGGTGGATCCTCCTACTGGATTGATAACCTTGGTTTCATAACTGAGGGAAATATTTACCGTTGCTGTGCTGCATCATCCCTTCCTCTTCGGGGAAATACCAACTCAGATACAAGCAATCAGGAAGAATTTCTGGCGCCGTTGCCGGGGAGGATCAAGTCTTCCGTTCACGTGTCAATCTCTGGCACCGGGGGGATGTCATCAACATCTATCAAGTACCCAATCACAAATCTCATCTCCTTGCAATTTACTTTATTCGCCATTTGCCTCTCGTTTTCATCTCCCCCATTTCTAAATGTTTTCAGAAAAACATAAAAATATTTGCCTTTTTCTCATTTGATCTTTTGTTTGTTTGCAATCTTCTTTGCTTTGTTATTATGTCTAGTATGATTACCCCTCCTTTGACACCTGATTTTGAAGTATTATACTTTAAGCAGAAACAAGGAGAAAAATTAAAAGATGCCTGGTATAGATTAATAGAATCTTACCGTGTTTGCAATATAAAAGGGGATGCCAAAATTTTGCTTCACAATTTTTATATAGCTTAAACCATGCATCATAGACAACTTTTGGGTTTTACCGCTAATGGGAATTTTGTTGAGATTGATGCCAATGCTGCTTATGAGATAATAGAGGGAATTTTGGGAGTTCCAAAACCACCAAAAGGATTTTCTTTTACTCAAGAAGGGATTCAAATATTAGACAAATTAGGTGAAATGAAGAAAAATATGGTTGAGTTGCAAAAGTCTAATGAACCCCTTAAAAATATTAGTGGAAATCTCAATCGTATGAACACTTTGATTACCCTATGTAATAAGCGATTGGATATCTTAGATCTTAAAATGTCTTCTTTTCCCGAGAATAATGGGAAGCGTAAAGAGCCTCCTGGGTTTGAGAAAACCCTTGTAAAGATTGCAAAAACCAAAGATGACAACACTTGAATCTATGCATTATGCCTAGCTAGGGTCATAAAACAATAGCGCTTGTTGGGAGGCAACCCAATGAATAAAATTTATTTTTTCTCTTTTTATTTAAGTTCTTGTGTGTTTGTACAATTATGCTACTGTTATGATTGTGTTTTTTATGTTTTAATTAGTGTTTGTGCCAAGTAAAGCCTTCAGGATCATGTTGGGTGATAGTTGATTTGATCTTGTTGAAAAACAGAAACTTTTGCGTCCAGTAGCAGAATTTTTAAAATTCACAGAAGCAACGAAAACTTCTAAATTTTTTACACAAGATTGATATACCAATTGCCTACATTTTCCTAAAATTTTCAGAATTTTTGGAGTTAAAGAAGTATGATCAAAATACGTGTCTTTATAGACTGTTCTGTTTTTGACAAATTTTGTTTTCGTTGCATTGTGTGCTTATTTTGATGAATCTATGGATTTATTGGGGGGTATTGATACGTCTCCAATGTATCTATAATTTTTTATTGTTCCCTGCTATTATATTATCCATCTTGGATGTTTTATATGCATTATGGTGCTATTTTATATCAATTTTTGGGACTAACATATTAACCTAGTGCGAAGTGCCAGTTGCTGTTTTTTCCTTGTTTTTGTCTTTTACAGAAAATCAATACCAAACGGAGTCCAAATGGAATGAAACTTTTTGAGGATTTTTCTTGGACCAGTAGACACCTAGGTAGCTTTGGGAGGAGGCCAGAAGAGCCACGAGAGGGCCACAAGCCCTGGAGGAGCGCCCTAGGAGGGCACGCCCCCCAGGCTTGTGGGCCCCTCGTGGCACCTGTAACCCTAATTCCAACTCCATAAATACCCAAATATTCCCCGTACATCAAAGGACACACCAAAAATACTTTTGTGCTGCCGCAAGCTTCTGTTCTCATGAGATCCCATCTAGGGGCCTTTTTCGGCACTCTGCCGGAGGGGGATTCGATCATGGAGGGGTTCTACATCAACCTTGCTGCCCTTCCAATGATGTGTGATTAGTTTACCACAGACCTACGGGTCCATAGCTAGTAGCTAGATGGCTTCTTCTCTCTCTTTGATCTTCAATACAATGTTATCCTCGATGCTCTTGGAGTTCTATTCGATGTAATCTTCTTTTGCAGTGTGTTTGTTGAGATCCGATGAATTGTGGGTTTATGGTCAGATTATCTATGAATATTATTTGAGTCTTCTCTGAACTCTTTTATGCATGATTAAGATAGCTTTGTATTTCTCTCCAATCTATTGATTTGGTTTGGCCAACTAAATTGATTTTTCTTGCAATAGGAGAGGTGCTTTGTAGTGGGTTCAATCTTGCGATGTCCTCACCCAATGACAGAAGGGGTAGCGAGGCACGTATTTGTATTGTTGCTACTAAGGATAAAAAGATGGGGTTTTGACCATATTGATTGGATCTATCCCTCTATATCATGTCATCTTGCTTAAGGCGTTACTCCGTTCTTGTTAACTTAATACACTAGATGCACGCTGGATAGCGCTCGATGTGTGGAGTAATAGTTGAAAGATTGTGGATATCGCCTAGAGGGGGGGGGGTGAATAGGCGCTTTAAAAATAATTTTGTTTAGGCTTGAAGAAATGCGGAATAAAACTAGCATTTAATTTGTCAAGCACAAAACCTAAATCGACTAGGCTCACATGTGGGCACCAACAACTTATGCTAAGCAAGATAAACAACTAAGTGATAGCAAGATATAAATCATGACATACTTTGGCTATCACAAAGTAAAGTGCATAAGTAAAGGGCTCGGGTAAGAGATAATTGAGGCACGCGGAGACGACGATGTATCCCGAACTTCTCACCCTTGAGGATGCTAGTCTCCGTTTGGAGCGGTGTGGAGGCATAATGGTCTCCAAGAAGCCACTAGGGCCATAGTAATCTCCTCACGTCCTCGCACAATGCAAGATGCCGTGATTCCACTAAGGGAACATTACAAAAAAAATACACTTCCGTGATGATACGTGTTTGTCACAATAGGTCACGTTTTCTGTCATGCATGTACATCCATGACGATTTTATGACAGAATCAAGATAGTTATACCTGTGCTGTCGTAGATGTGTTCCATGACATTACCAAAATTATCATCATGGAAGTGTCCACTTCCATGACGATAAATCGTGAGTCATAGAAGTGCTTTCGTCAAGGGTGGCCGACACATGGCATCCACCGTAACGGGTCACCGTTAAGCTACCGGGTTCCGGTTTGGATCCAATAACCCGTTAACAGCCCCGACCAATGGAGATTTTGCACGTGAAAAATTCTCATTCGCCGGATAACGCACGTGTCAGCTCATCGTTGGGACAGATGTCATCCCTACAATGGACAGAAGACGCCTATGATATGTCGACACGTGGCACAGCCCAACAGTGGCCCATTTAAGGTAAAAAGGCCGGCCCAGCTAAAGGCCCACCATATTTTTTCAGACACTAGTGGGTTGGCCCGTTAACAGCCTGCCATGTTTTGGGTCAAATTGAGGCCCATATCAGATCAGGCCCATTCACAGCATGTCGTGTTTTGGGCCAAATTACGGCCCATATCGGATCAGGCCCGTTAATAGGCCACTGTTCTTTTGGGCCCATTCTAAGCCAGGTTTGTATTTCAGCATGTTAAATGCCCGTTTACCAGTTCGGCCCGATAAAAGTTTTGGCCTGTTAGCGGCCCGTGGTGCATCTGGGACGTTGTCGGCCCGGTTTAACTTTAGGCCATTTAACAGCCCATGCAGAAACAGGGCTATTTCTTGTCCGAAGTAACTTTAGGACTCTTAACGGCCCATAGTCTTCGTGGCTAAATTTTAGGCCAACTGACCTATCAGCCTGTTAATGGCCCGTGTAACAGTTGGGCCTAATTACAACCCGCGTAGAATCCGGCCTGGTTACAGCCCATCTGATAATGGCCCGTGACACTGTTGGGCCTACGGCCCGCATTGATACCGGCCTGCTTAAAGCCCATAATTTTATTGGGCCAAACAGGGCCCGAGATATATTTTGGCCTGTTAACGGCTCGTCCTATTTGGGTCAAACATGGGCCTTAGGCAGTTTCGGCCTGTATTGGCCCGTGAATTTTTCAGCTCAACGCTAGCCATTTCTAGTTTTTAGCCTGTTAAAAGCCCATGGTATTCTCTAGCCCAGGTGGCCAGAACTTTACTCGGCCTGTTAAAGGCGGAAAAGTACTATACGTTTAGACCTGCTAATGGCCCAAGATGATTATAGGCCCATGTTTTGGCCCATATGAGTAACGGGCCGGCCTGAAGACCGACAACATTGAGATCCATTGAACCTTCCGGCCTAAATTACAGCATACCGACCAAGAATAAACCTAGACTATACAATAAAGAAATTACGGCATATTACATCCACTGGGAATCAAAGTTCGCCACCGGTGATAATAAAGCGCAACGTGACCGCAGATTACATACACTGGGCATCAAAGGTCGCCACCAGTGCTTGTAAACACGCAGACAAAAGAATATACAAAACTGAGAGCTCTTCAGAAGGCATTAGGCCTGGCCTGGACGGGCACCGCAAGCAGTCAAACAAGCTGATGAGACCTCAGTTGTGTCAACGATAGATGCTCTATCCCTAGCTGTATAGCACCAAAGCCCGCAAGGAAGTCCTCTGAGATCTTCATTGCATCATTGACATCAAGTTGGAGCTGAGCTGAAGCAAGCCTTTCCTCTTTAAGTTGAGACTAAAGAAGTCAAACTGATTGAGGCAGTGACTACACAGAGGTTGTCTCACAGCTGCTGGTGAGTAGCTTCAACTCACTGTCTTCATCAAGACAGGACCTTGGGGTCATCTCGCTCTCTTCAAGATGGTTTGGCTCACTATCTACCCTAAAGTTCTTCCTGGCATAAGAGATACGACTCTGAAAGAGAAACAAGGAGACACGTAACAGGTTTCACAATTATATAAGCAAATAAATGGATCTGTTCTGCATAAGGAACATGTTTTTACAACTACAATTTAAAATTGGTAGTTGTTGCAAACATCCAATCAGATGTAAACACCAAAGTAAACAGTAGTGGAGGAAATGATGCCTATCCAAATCTATACTAGAACAAAGTTTGAAGGCTTGAGAAGGATGAACTTACATTACATATTAACACGGGCTGGACAAAGCCCTTCTCCATGTCGATGGAAGGATAATTCAATAAATTCCCCAAAGAAACTTCTTTATGAGCGTTGCCATTATTCTAAATTTTGAAAAGAGTAAATATAGATCAAATAATATTGGAAGAAATAGAGGATAATGAAGCTCAGGTGCAGAGTGATGATACATAATCAAATAGCAATTAATTAAGTACAGCGTTACAAGGCAAAAGGTACTGACAAGAGGAATGCAGACATCAACATGTGCAGTGGCATTGGCTTTATTCAACATTTTGGTAAGAGTAAATGTAGATCTGATAATTTGGAGGAAGTGGAGGGCAGGGCAGATAAGATGCAGAGTAATGCTAGACAATCAACTATCTCGCAATGCAAGTACAGTAATACCACCACTGTCCGTTATTACTTGTCGCTCAAATGGATGTATCTAGCACTATTAAGTTCTAAATACATCCAATTGATCAACAATTAATTCGATACATAGGGAGTACATGACAACAGGTACTTACATGAGCAATCCAAAACTTCATAACCATTGTGTTAATTCTACATTTATGTAAGAGTAAATATAGATCTTATAATTTCGAGCAAAGGGAGGATAAAGAAGCGAACATTTGCAGTGATGCTACATAATCAAACAGCAATGAGTGTAAGTATGCTGACAAAGGGCAAGAGGTACTGATAAGAGCAATGCAGTGCCCAGTATTGTTGTAAGATCCTATGATCCTTTGAGCAAGGAGATTCATCTAAAATTAGTTTTCATCCAAGAGAGAAGGTAAGGCACATGCAGAAATTTAGGAGTTCAAATTTTGAATTGATATCATAGATAGTACCTGACGCTGGGCTCTCTGCAGTTCTAATAGGGGTTTGGCCAGTGGAGTAGGGGTAAAGTGTGGTACAATTGGGCCTGTGTTTTCCGTGGCTGCTGATCTATCTGATTTAATAGGTATCACTACCTTTTCCAAATACCTAGTTTGTACTCCTTGAGGATCTGCACTCACCCTCTTCCTTTTGGACAGCTATTACGAAAGAACAACATTTGACTGGAAAAGCATAGTATGATGACACATGGAATAGGTACAGAAAATGGATAGGTATGGCATATACTTATATATGATGCTTAAACTAAGCAGATGGTGGTGTAACAAAGTAGAAGTAATGCAAGAGGTCATATGCAAAATATGTGCGATCAATACAACCTTGCCAAGTTAGAGCAAGCACCTTGATGGGTGAATAAGATAGGCCATCCTCCACCATGCCAAGTTTGTTAGCCAGTGGATTGTTCCGCAATATTCCTCTCGTGCGCCCATTCTCATATTCATTTTGATCATGTTCAATACCTGGCATGCATGAAAACATAAAAACAAGTGAGATTATCTTTGTAATGCAGAAGTGATTCTAATCCAATACTGCCTCCCTGTAAACCCCTTTGTGCTATCCCTGCAATTCTTCTGAGAGATGTCATGCATGCTGTAATTTGGTGTGTGCATTAATATAATGTAGCCTACTACTCAAAATATGAGAGCTCCAGAAGTGATGATACTTCGCAGATGACAGCTTCAACATATAGTAAAGAAGAACAAGTTGACCTGACCTGACAGATTCAAAATATACTAAGGGAGAACAACTTGACCTGACCAGTCGACCGCAAATGTCTCTGCTACTCTTCCCAACAAGGAACATACTTATTAAAAAAGAGAAGAGGATCATGTTAAAGAAGAGCAGAAGAGCAAGCAGATTGAAGATATTACAAGTCTTTCTATAGAATGTCTGTTGCCCACCCATGATGAACTAGAGCACACAGAGAAATACTATTCCTTTCAGTCTCTCCATATGTGGCTCACATGCATTTCAAAACTGAAGTAGGATCATTTAGCTGACCAATTAAACATGTCTCGTTTTACTAATATCAGCATAATACCATATTCGAATTTGTACAACTAAGCTTGTTTAGCTCAATGGGTGGAGCAGTGCTATTACGACACGAACCACGTAGGCTGATCGTGGTCATCATAAAATGGAGAAATCATAAGCATGATGAGTATAGTGTTGACCGTGGCAGTGGGATGGCAGATCTGAAGCTACAAACCGCGCAAAGGGTAGTTAGCAACTGATGTTTGCTTTGAAATAACAACTAAGATTTGGTATGGACAAGAAAGTACAGTCAACAAGTGACAAAGAAATACAATTCTGCTGTCTCTCTATATGTCACGACATGCATTTGGAAACTCAAGTGGGACCTTTAGCTAACCAATTAAATGTGTCTGTTAACTAATATCAGTATCATATCACAATCATATTTGAACAACTAAGCATTGGAATTATGAGTGCTGTGTTGTTTAGCTTGAAGGGTGGAGTACTGCTAGTATGACAGAAAGCACCTACGCAGATCATAGTAGAGTAGATAAAAGGGGAAAACCCTAAGCATCGAGAGTAAAATCAGGAAAGTGGAACTAGCTGGACCATATGGGCTTGTATTGCCGGTACGGCAAGAAAGGGTTCGGAAAGGCTTCGGCCCCAAAAGGGGCAGCTCTATTCAACTGAAGGCACAATACTGTTACTATCAGTCTAGACTATCAAAGATGACATAGCTCCCAGCATTTCCCGGATATTATGGTAGACCATCTAGAATCATTGAAAGCATCCATCTGAAGCTACCCAATAGACCTGTCGACTGCAAATGTCCTTGCTCCACTTCCCGACAAGGAACATACTGTACTACTCCCTCCGATATTAAATATAAATCTCTTAGAGATTCGAACGCGGACTACATACGGAGCAAAATGAGTGAATGTATACTCTAAAATTTGTCTATTTACATCCGTATGTAGTTCTTATTGGAATATCTAAAAAGACTTATATTTTACCAAAAAAGGCTTTCGCCCCGCTTTATAAATAAAGCAACGATGAACAACACCCGGTACAAACGCACGCCACCACAACACACGCACGCACCCAAGACAGTTTAGGAACAGAGGAAGTAATATACTTATTAAGAAGAACAGAAGAGGAACATGATAACAAAGAGCAAGCAGATTCTCTACTTTTTTCTCTACTCTTATACTCTTATCTCTATCTCTACTCTCTACTCTTATAAAAAGCAAAGTTGGTGATGATGGTGTGCCTGCCATCCTGCAATATAGGCCGTCCAATCTATATCTAACGGATAGGAAGGAAACTATGACAATTTACCCGCACTCCTCTCCACATTTGCAGATAAGGCCTTCCCTCGTTCATCCTTTTCTCCCACAAGATAAACTACTCATACAAATGCATCTTGATGTTCCGTGCAACGCACGGGCATCTTGCTAGTTAGATAATACAATGTGTGTTGCCCACCCATGATGAACCAGAGCGCACAGAGAAATGCAAATCCCTGCTGTCTCTCTATATGTGGCGCTAGTGGTGGAGCTACATAAGAACAAAACAATGCCATGGCCCACCCAGCCCTAGTCCAATATACAAAGGAGTGAAGGTAAATTTGTACCAAAATTTGGGATCCCCTGTAGCCTAAGCCATCTGGCCCGCCCAATATTTTAACTGTAGCTCCGCCAGTGTGTGGCGCACATGCTTTTCGAAATGAATATAGGAACATTAGGTGACCAATTAAACGTTCTCTGTTTTAGTAATATGAGCATCATATCAGATTCGTATTTCAACAACTAAGCTTTGGAATTATGAGTGGCATGTTGTTTCGCTTGATGGGTTGAGGTCTTGAGGAGCAGTGCTAGCACGACATGAAGCACCTACGATGATGGTAGTGAATATAAAGGGGGAAAACCATAAGCTTTACGAGTATAGTGACCGTGCCATGGCGGATCTGAAGGTGCAAACCGGACAAAGGCTACTTCGCAACCAATGTTTTCTTTCAACTAGCCACTATGATTTTGTACGGACAAAAAACATACAGTAAACAAATTAGATCTATTTTCCAGGTGAGATCAATAACTTAAGCGGATATGAAAGAGTACTGCCTCTCTTGCGACGCTGTGTAGGCCCCTGTTGATACGTTGAGGGTGCTGCGGGTGCGATGGCTGTCGGTGGCGCAGAAGAAGACTTTAGACGGCAGACGGCCGGGTCGGGGGATAAGTCATGTTGCCGTGGATGAGGCGGTCGTAGGAGCGGCAACGACAAGGTGGACGACGACGCCGATGAAGCGAGAAGACGCGATGAAAGGATCCTGGTCCGGCGCCGTGGATGAGAGACGTCCATCTCTTGCAGTGGACGACGGGGTAGGGGTAGCGGCTCCAGCAAGGTGGAGGATGGGGTGGCGGACGGAGGAGGCTGGCCGCAGTGGGGAGGTTGTTGTGGCGCCGATGGTGTATGAATGGGGAAATGGAGGGGGAGGGGGGATCTCAAACTTTGGGACGCGCTGTCTGAAATGTGGGAAAGTTACGAACTTATCCCCCGTTTAAAATATCAGACATCACGTCGGTTGGGGATAGGACGGTAATCTCGCATCTCCCCAATATTTGCCGGTAGCGATTTCGGGCGAGGAGAGGGTGTTTTGCTGCCCACGGTGTATGAACAAGGCTGATAGGTAGGGCGGTTGTGTCACATCTGAGGGAAGTTACACATCTGCCCCTATTTAAAATATTTGCCTACATCGATTTCGGACGAGGAGAGTTTGTTTTGCCGCCCACCTTGTATGAATGGGGAAATGGAGGGAGAGACACATGTATTTCGGATGAGCTTGAATCAAATGTGTTTTACCGCCCACGTTTTGGCGCCCACCGTGTTTGAATGGGCTCAGAGGCGGTCGTGTCACGTCTGATTGAAGTTACTAGTCTACCCATATCGACAGCAATGGAAATCGGGTCGATTAGGATGTGAAGTGTCAGGGTTTGACAGTAATTTCCATCTCGCAAACACTTGCTTCGGGCAGCCGACAAATGATAGAGGGTGTTTTGCCGCTTCGTTCAAAATTTGGGAGAATTAGCATTCACGTTTACCCTGGGCCCTTGCAACTAAATTCAAATCCAATTTGTATTTGATTACGAATATCCATACATCATTCTACGTTTTGTTATTTATTTCTTCAAAACCACGACAAAGATTTATTCCACCTTTATATATGATTATGATTTAGAAATGTCGCGATCTTCGAATTCAATAGGTTGGATACACTTTGAGTCAAATAGTTATTTCATCCAATACAATATGCTCACACACAAAATAGTTCACCTTATGTCAATCATACAAGTACTGAGGATTACCTCGCCTAAAAAATTCAGATCATTACAACACATGGACAACATAGGGGGTCTTACAACATAATCCATTCAGAGACATGACACAACATGCAAGTATAATAATCTAATGATAATTTCAACTGTTATCTAAAGAAGAACTGGGATTACCCTGGGCTTCAGATAGCAGAAGCAGCAGGACCTCCTCCGTCTTCAAATGCAACATTCTTACTTCCTCCAATTCTTGGGTTGCTTGCATAATGCGTGCAGCTAATTGCATAATTTCCAGCCTCAAGATCAAGATTACCTCATTCATGGCAGCCACACCATCTCTTTCTGCCTCTAGTAGAGCCTCAAGAACTATAATATCTGTGCTCATACTGCTCTCCAGCGGTGTTGCCTCTGAACTGCTACCATCTGGTAACATGGATGGCGCACTGCTTCCACAAATAGATTCTAGGGTTGTTCATTGTGTCCTAGTGTGAGCGGCATCCTGAAAGGTTTCCGCTGGACATAAGTAAGAGATAGTTATCGCATGATCCAGGCAGTAAGCTTACATGGTAAACGACATACGAATTATCGCCGAGCATGGCAAGCTATATTTAAATGGTTCGAAGTAGCATCAGCCGAAAAGAAATTAAAATGGTAAGATGAAACTAGGGATGTAAGTGGCAAATAAACGGCATCCGCCAGTCCCATCTAGTTAGTTTTTGCTAGCTCCCTAGTTCATTTTCCTCAAAAAAAACAAAAACTCTTTTGAACTGTCATACCACTACTGGACTTTAATCAGGATTAAACGGGACCCAGTTGACATACCTAGTTGAAAGGGAGTGTACCACCGCTATATTTAAGTTGCCAAGGCATCTAAGCAGTTTAAATATTCTGAGAAAGCACTTAACAGTGTGGCCTCATATAAACTACGAAGACAGTCTTGTGATGAAGTTCATAGGAAAAGTTAAGGAGTCAAATGAACTAGGCATGCATTTATTTACGATAGTGCAGCAGGCACTGCTGACATATTGGCCAACTCAGGTATAGCCTAACAAGTAACAAACAAGCATTCGAATCAAGCAATACAGCAAAGCAGACAACTGAACTATTTGTAATTCTGTAGGATTACAGGTTGAGGGCACAAGCCAAGAAAGCAGCCCACATGCATTGCATTTCACATGTACTAAAACACACTGGCTTACCATATGTTGCTGTGAAGCCTCGCTGCTGTTGCAATATTCTTTGAAGATATCATCAGCATCCCGTGGTTGCAAATCTATTTATTGTAGTTTATTCTGCACCCTCTATTTAGTTAAAATTAATTTTAATCGCATGCACTGGTTCGAATTGATCATCAATGGTTCATCTAAACTAATGAAAGAAGGGTGTGTGCTTACACAACAATATATGTGCTTCACTCTATTTTTATGCTTGTTTGAGGTGCCAGCCCCAAAAGAACAAATATTTTGCTTGATGGGGTTGGCAGCTCCATAATTAATAGAAGCATCAAATTAGTCATGCAACTTGGGAAGATCAAGAACGCACAAAAAAGTAGGATCTGTTTGGTCAAGACTAGCATGGCCAAGCCAAAGTGTGGCCAGCCACACAATTGTGGCTGAGAAATTGGACGCCAAACTTTGGCAAAAGTTGGCAAAAAAATTGTCTCTATGATAAGTGGGCCATAGGGGCAATAAAGTGTGGCAAAAACCAAACACATGCCAACTAAACTATGGCTGCCAAACTTTGGCTTGGCAAACTGTGGCTAGGAACCAAACAGCCCCGTAATGAACAGAGGCTCGGAGCAGTGATGTAATAGCTAGCATCAGAAAATGTAGGGTAAAACGAACAAAAAGCAGCGGAACCACATGCTAGTTTGCTGATGTGTAATTAAGCATAGAGAACATGAAGCAGTCTGATGGAACCAACAGGTGGCATCAGAACAACACCATTATCATAAATATAGCATGCAAGAAGTAAAATAGTAGGCAGTGATATCTAGGAAGTACAGTAATACTTAGGACAAAACTAAAGCATTGTAACTATATGTGCACTGGTTTGTAATTTAGCACATGTAACATGTTCACTGCCAGAAGTATGGCCCTACAGGTGCAAGCAGAATAACGCGTCTCATGAAAAATTGAATGATGCCCTGAAGAAATTCAATGGTGCGGTGCTTATGCTAGGAAAGTGAACGTAGGCGCCGGCCGTTGGATAATAGTACCTGATTCTCGGCGGCGTATGGGTATCGTTGTCATACTTGATAGCTAAGGATCGTCGATGGTGCTCGTGTTGCGGTTGAGTTTGGGCCAGCTGTCGCCATTGCTGAAGCGGCTCCGGTGCTTCGGTTGCGGCGCGTGTCGACATACAAGAAAGCCCATCTGTGGTAAGTGAACAGTTCCACGATAAAGAAGAGAAAAACCAAAGGAGTACAAATCAAAATAACCTGATGAGGCTGCGGCGTCAGTAAAGCAGGGCCGGTGGAGTTGAATATGGTGTCCGTGGAGCGGGTCCGGTGCAGTGGACGAAGGCGTCGGCGAAGCACATCCAGCGTGGTGTACAGTGCTTTCGGTGAGGCGGATATGTTGCGGCGGATGAGGGCTTGTATGAAGGGCTAGCGATGGGGCGGACGAGGGAGTCAGTGAAGGGCCTACACTGTGGTGGACGAGGGCGCCGGTGAAGCAGATCCAGTGCGGTGGACCATGATGGCGGTCAAGGAGATCTGGAGCGGTGGACAAGCCAGTCGCTGAAGCAGCTCCGGTGAAGTGGTGAGTTGGCAGTTGGGGGTTCGAAGGTGCAGAAGGTAGATCCAGCGGGGTGTGTGGTCCACCGCTGTGGCGGAGGACTAGATTCGGCGGCTTGGCGTGGCTGGGGGGGGGGGGTCGGGGAGGGGAAGGGGAAGAATGTTAGGGGCAAAGAGGGGAAAACAATGGAGTTACCAAAGCAGCCCTTTTCCGTTCATGTGGCAGGGGTAAAACAGGAATATCGCAGGGCTAAACTTTCGGGCGCGAGATATTTCGATGTGAGCGGGAAGTTTGAAAGCTTTTGGCGCCTGAAATTAAGTGTCCTGCTCTTGTACGGCCGACTATGATATCATGGCCGAGAATTTATTTGTTTTGCACGCAAAAAAAGTGCAAGTTTCGAAAATCAATGTCTCCAACTCGAAACTTAGATTGTCCATTCAATTCAAATATGGATCATTGAGCTAGTGCAAGCAAATACCATCATATGGTCCAATTCAAATGAAATTCCAAATGTGTTTATCCTAAATATGATGACAAAAACAAAAATGTGTATGTGTATGAATAAAGTGGATGATTATAAAGTTTGAACATGCCCGTATGTGTATATCTCTAGGTTTGATATATGAATTTGAAATCATGAAATCCCGGCTTAAAAAATGTACCTCCGCTTAAATGAATTACAAAAGCTAATGATGGAGTCGAATTCCAAAATTCCAATCTTAGGTTTGTAATTCTGGTACTTCAATGTATATCACGCATGTTCAAACGTATCGTTATCTCATAGTCCAAACTGTGAAACAAATTGATCAACCATGAGTGCACACACTATTGACCATATATATCTCAATTACACTAAAGTCGCTCAAATATAGACACCTCACTCTTTATCTGAAGCCACCCCCTGTCCCCCCCCACACACAAGTCGTTCTCTCCCCCGGACACGAACACACGAGCACATTAACACCCCCCTCTCTTCTAAAGTCCGGACCCCAATATAGGTCTCTATCACTTTGTCTCTCGGGCATGCACATATCTCTTCCCCCACTCTCTAGGTCTCCCGACATCTCTCTTTCCCAAGCACACGCACTATATAGAGTGTATCTTTCCCATATACACAAAACATCGCCCCCAAACATCCTCCCTTGTTATGTGGTTCTCGCACACTCACCTCACACACACCACCCCCACTGCAAACAACCACACTTTGTCTCCTTGTGCACCACTCTCCTCTTTCTATCTCTCCCACATGCGGACCCGCCCCAGCTCCTTCCCTATATACATATATGTCGTGACTCTTTCCATAGCTCCCTAATGTATCATCGTTCTCAATCTCGCACATTGTTCTCTACACCATCTATTCTAGATCTCTCATGAAGTCCCTATCACACACACGATGACTCGCTTCCCTTGCGTCTCCGTACATAGGCCACTTTCGAACAACATCAACATTGTCTACCTGTCTATACGCCACTTTTGCACACAAACAACCCCTCTCTCTCCCCCTCTCTTCCTTTCTCTCTCTCCCTCGCTAGCTCTCTCTCTCTCGCTCTCACACCCCTCTCCCACACACACTCGATGTCTCATCCAAATAGTCTGCTCCCCGCCCGCACCCATGCTATCCCGCTACTACACATGCCTTTGTCTCTCTTTGACACACATGTCACACCTTTCCCCCTTCCCTATACTAGGTTTACATCATTAGTGGTCTCTCTTCTCCACATACACACACTCCCTCTCACACACACGCGCGTGCACAAACACACACAGACACGCACAAACACCCATCTATCTGGATCCTTCTTTTAAGACACACACCCTTGCATATTCTCTCCAGCTCTAGGTATGTATATATCCCCCCTCTCTCTAGCTCAGATGCACACCAAAATTCTCCATCTCTCTAACTCACAAATCTCTCCCCATGTCCGCATGTGTATCTCACACACTCACTCTCTGATTATGTTTATGTGTCTTCACGTTACACAACACAAAGCCCCATGCATATGTCTCTCTCTATCCTCCACACACAGAGACAAAAAGAATCTCTTATCATTGCCTCAGTCTCTACACATATCACACACGCACGCTGTCTCTATCGCGCACACACGCTCAACAAAGGTTTTCCCGTGAATAACTTACCGTCTATTCATCAACAGTCGTGGTAGTACGGCGAACACGAGACGTGAAAAAGAATAAATCTACACGTGCATAGACCACCTAGTATGACTACTAAGGCCTTCGCTCGAGCCAGATGGCTATCCTTAGCGCGGCGCGCGCGAGCAAGCCGCTGCACCGCCGTGCCAACCTAGCTAGCAAACCTTGCAGACAATCAGCTGGATGCATCCAACAGGGTGTGTGCTATCTTGGCTAGCTAGCGGCCGCGAGCGCCGGACGGAGCTGGCATCCGGGCTGCCGCAAGATGGGCTCCGCACCACCGGCGGTTTTGACCTCGCCTTCTGCCGGCAGCGGTAGCTGCGTCCCATGGCCGAGGATGACTAGGTGGACGGGCCGAAGGTAGGAGGTCACTCGGGGATTTTTGTCCAGACTGACATGTAGGTCCCACAAGCCATAACGCCTAACTTGCTGGTCGAATAGAAGGCGTTGACTTAAGGGGCGACATGGGTTGAAACGTGCCTATAATGGCACTTTGTAGAGTAGTCGTTTCTTGGTAGGGCTGGTTGGTAAGTGGTAGTAGTTTCTTGGCATTATTAGTGGTTTCTTGTAAGGAACAATGTACTAGCGACAAAAGGCGATTCTAGGTTGCGTTGTACTCCAACGAGTACTACTAGTGGTCGCGGGAGTGTATAGCTCATTTTGTGGGTTCGATCCTGGCCGAACGCACGGCGTCCTTTTTTTAAAATAGTAACCTTGCTGCGAGCCAATATTGTACACTGGTAGTTTGACTTTTGAAGTCGAATGGACGTGTCGCACCACAATCTGGGTGCACTGGATAGCCCAGCCACGTGAACGGGTTTTCCCTCCCATCATCTTGTGGCTCGCGTACTAGAGGAGTACTCCTATATATCAATTCACACCATGCAAAGTTTCTCGCCTGCGTGCTCGCCCTAGCCGCACCTCGCTTGCAGCTTCCTCATCAGTTAGCATATTTAAACTAGCGCCTCCCAATTAAGCCCGAGGAGCCGGAAAAGCCTGGCATGGCATTGGGAACTGTGCAATATGGCTCTGTACGTAAAGTGCTAGTACTCTACTACTCTGTAGCTTGTGGCGTTGCACACATGGACTTCACTCCATTATCGGCTCTATAAAAGAAATTCCTCTTGACGAGTTTTTTTTGTTTTGAAACGGAGGCAAAAGCTTTGCCTCATCTCATTCATAAAGAAGGAACTACTAAAAAAGTTCGATGAGATCCATTACACCTCCACAATGGAAGCGAAAAGCCTAGTCTCATTGTCTCAAAGAACTCAAATGTTCTGCCCCCGCAGTAACCGTCGCTGATAAACAGGCTGCTAGTGTGTGCGTGAGAGGAGCGACTGAGTAGGCCAGCTACGCGCTTGAATAGAGCACGAAGAGTACGCACTACGCAGGTGTACTTTCCCTGTATTGATAGTATAGTGATGGTTCTAGAGAACAGTAGTACCCTCCACTTGCAACTTTAGCTCCTTGGCCTTGAGATTCAAGAGTTCAAAACTGGTGCACTATAGAAGTATAGTACATCGCACTACTAGTTGAGAAAGTAGTAGTACTACTGCTACAGTACGAGTACGTAGTAAATAATAGCCTCACCATCACGGGGCACGAGGCACTACCACTATGCGTGCCCGCATACGAGGCCCTGCGGTTACGCTCTTATCTCCTCCTCGCCAGTTCCCCTCCCCCCGAAGAGACCAAGACAGTTCGTCGCTGCTCCCATGGATTCGCCAGGCGGTTCTCCTCCTCGTCGGGGCTGGGAGACCTTGGACGACGATCCTCTAGGAGAAATCGCACGCGCTGCTCCGACGTCCTCACCACCGCAAGACTCGGTGCTTCCTGCACCAACTTTTTTAAGACGGTGCTTAAACAAGCTTGGGAAAAGGCCATGCTTGTTGGTCTTCCATGCGTCCTCGAGGAGAAGGTTATTCTATGGGACAATCCTTGGAACAGTCCACCGCTCCCTGGCCATGGTTGCACGTTGACTCCGCTAGAGTTGCCGACGTTGAGAGGTAGTCGGATTTTTTCCGGTGAGCAGGTCAGTCATGGAGTTTGATCATGTAGTACTTCGTTATTCCATCCTGTAATTTATTTGCTGCCCACCGTCTTATATATAGGTCTGGGTTGGTGCCAATGAAGATTGGCTTGCATACCTCCGGCCGGATACCACCATCATTTTGCACAACATCCACAGCAGTGCGGCCGTTCCCGTAGACCCCTTCTCCACCATTGGGATCGGCCTTCCGGACTGGCTGGGCTTGAATGCGTATGATGATGCCTACATGAGATTGAAGAAGATAGCAATTGCGGACCCGCCGACAAAGCGACGCGGCAACAACGATTACTATCTTATCGCGGTGTTCGACATAAGGATTGCCATCAATACAAGAGGCAGTAACGGCAAAGGCTGGCACATGTTGGCCGCGGCAGATTTGTACCCCTACATGTTCGAAGACGCCGTGCGCCATGTAGGCCGCATCTTCGTGGTGACAAGCCAGGGGACTTGTTTCATCTGGTTGCCATCCTACGGTACGGGAGATTACAAACGGAATGCACAAACCATCATTTGCATCCCTAACGGTACTCCATTATTTTGCAGGGACTAGTCATCCCTCAATCAAAATAAGATCGCCGATCCTGGATGTGCATTTGCATCCGCAATTCGGTCTAACCTGGAACCTTGTAGCTGAGTATGGCATATTGGGATCAACTATCTTAGCAGTCGTTACCCATGGTACCGCTGATGTGCAACATGGTCACACAATCTACCACGATCGGACCGTCACCATCTACCCAGGTATTCCATTTTCTCATTGCTGTGTGTTAGAGTAGTAGAGTAGTACTTGTTAGTTATTTTGTTTTCTTGACTGGGACATGTTTACTGTACTAGTAGTACAATTTAGTATTATATTTTTTTAACCCTCTCGCCTTCTCTATCATTGTTGTACTACTTACTAGTACTAGTAGGAATACTTTTTACCTTGGAGGACGCGTACAACTAGCTAGGCCCTTGAAGACTTGAACCCACTAGCTCCCACCATTTTTATTTTTCCACGTCTTACTATCTCATCCATGTAGCAAAGAGTGGCTATATATAATAAGCCGGTTATTTTACTTCCTCCATACCGGAGTAGTACTATTTGCTGCACAGTATCACTGACCGCCATATTTGAGCACAACATTATTATGCATGGACCTTGACTATGTACGTCACCATGTGCCCAGATCTGAGATGCCACGTGTACCAGATGAACGGCGCCGAGTTCGACCCCCGTGGTGCTATGTGGGTGCCGATGAACACTCTTGGAGAGTACTCGCTTTTCATTGGGGATAGCTACCCCATTGTGAAGCGGATGCCACCTTCCGTGCACGACACCGAAGGCCTGCCGTTCATGAAGCATGGTTGTGTCTTCAGTGCGCACCACCGGATGAACGACATGCTGGGACACTCTATCCCTGATTTATGCCACTTCAGCTTGGATGAGTCTCCATCGTGTGGAACCGGACTAGAAAGCTGCGACAATGATTCCCGTTGCCCACCGCTATGGATCGTGCCATCCATGAAGAACACCTGGGACTGGAACCTGGAGGAGGAAATGGAGCCCATCTATAACGTGTAAGTGGAGTATGGTAAATTGTGAATGGTAGCACTGTGAATATATGTAGACTAGTCGTGCACAAATTTATCACATGAAGTGGAGATGAACTTGTGTGGCATACTGGCATTTGTCCTTTAGATTTTTTTACTAGTAAATGTGTTATGTGTACGTGCAACTTGTGTGGTTGTTGCACGGGCTCCAACACGCTCTTTGAGAAAAAAAGGTGGCACAGCTTTGGATATAGGTGACGTGGCGGCATCATACAGTAGCATCGTTTGCTATAGTTGTAGTACTCCTACTAGGACGACAACTCCTATAAAATCTTGCGCTTGGCTCTTTGCCTCTTCGGGAGGTTCAACAGTTCGTACTCATGTGAACCTTGCACTTGGCTCTTCGCCTCTTCGGAAGGTCCAACAATGATGATACTACAGTACAATATGCTTCTGGCAATCTGACACCGAATGAACTGCTGCACGTCCACCGCGAGGGCGAGGGAGAGGGAGAGGGCGTTGTAGTGAAAACCCTCTCCTCGTCCTACGAGCCACCGCGTGCGTGGGCAAGGGAGAGGGTGTAGGCGTACGTAGTAAGCAAGCTTCTCCTCGTCATGTGAGCCACTGCGCGTGGGCGAGGGAGAGGGCGTTGTAAGCAAGCTTCTCCTTGTTCGGCGAGTTGACGGGACACATCAAAGAAGTACTAGTCCATACTGCGTCCTTTCCGGTTAATATGGGTTAATTTGAAACGAGAAAAATACACTGGCGGTCAACGTATGTAACAATACGCTCATTACGGTCACTATATAGTTTTGTGGTGATTATACGGTCATAGCTCACCATAGAGCACCGTATTGCACCCTACTGACCGGCCACATAGTCAACGTGGCACTTTGTTGACTGGTTAAATTGACACCTGGTTTCTGGGTCCCACCTGTCAGTTGGCAGAGCAAAGAAATCAGTTAAACAAAACTTTACGCAGGCGCGACAGGAATCCAACCCTTGCGCGCGAACCACCCTGGCTGTGTATGTGAGTGCATGCACGTGTACTCCCTCAGTCTTCCAATAAAGAGTGTACATCTACACTTCCAATGCACTTAGCCTTTAATCTAATCGATATTGATTGACTAATGCACCAACTTGTGCTCTAGCTATAGGCTACATGTCTATCCTTAATTACAGCATGCTCCAACCTTCATTTAATCTTCTTCTCTCAATGGTCGCATGCACACATAAGTCTGCTACTTTTCGGCGTTAATTATGCCATGAAGTTCCGATTCCTCTTGGTCAATCTATAAATCTCTATATGTACAGTCTTTCACAAACGGAGGGAGTAGGTTGAGCACTTGAGCGTGAGCGTGTGTGTTGCGTCGTGTGTTGTGTGCCGCATGGATGCGTGAGTGTTGCGTGCGTGCATGTGTACGTGTGAGTGTTGCATGTTGCATGCATGCATGAGGGTTTTACTCCCTCCCATTGACATGTTCATATTTCAAGCTTCATTAAAACATTGCATGCAAGAATTAAGAGAAAACTCACCAATGCATGTAAAAGTTCTGGTCATTTGTTCCTCACGCATGCATTCCAATTAATACGCTCGTAAACACAATTTTTTTTGAGGAAAACGAGCCCATTATTGAGTACTTTCAGAAAAAAATTCTTCGGGCACTCATCATTTACTACTACCTTGGTTGATGTTTTTTTTATTGACCTGTATATAAACCTCCGTCCTGGTCTAATGGTCCCCTTCGTACTTAGTGTACAATTTTAACCGTAAATTTAACTAACAAAGTTTCAATGCATGTCATAAAAAACTATACCATTAAAAACTAAGTTCAAATACGAATCCAGTGATATGATTTTTGGTGAAATGCATTAACATTTTATTAGTTAAATAGATGGTCAAAGTTTGACACAAAATACTACTAGTACTCCTACATTCTTGGCGCCGGGTGCCTTGGCCAATGTTTCATCTTGTTGGACAGGATGAGAGTAGAGGCATAGGGATACTGTAGATAGGAAGTCTTGGTGATCCATTATTCCCCATCTCGGTCAGAGAGAACTATTCAACTAGTCTTCACAGTGAAGTGACAATACACGCTGCAGCAGATGGGACACTTAATTAATAAGCTGAACCAGCGTGTTGGTGTTACTAAATCAGCCTTACCCAGTACTGCCATCAAGTTTGCCAGTGGAGCATGCTTCTGCAAATATGCCTACGCACCTCTCTCTTCCATTAACTGACATATGGGACCTCTTGAGGTAGACCCACATGTCATCGGCTTAACTATTTACACTCCGAAGGACGGTATATCCTGGTAGTAGTACTAGTAGAATTGAGATTTAATGCACTTTCTTCCCCGTCTTTCCCTCTTCTTCCTCCTCTCTTCTTCTTCCTCCTCTCTTCCCCATCATCGGCCGCACACCATTTCCCCCCGCTCACTGCTCGCCCGCCCGCGCCATCCTCCTTGGTAGCTCACGCGTACCATATCCCCCCGCTCACTGCTCGGCCACACACGCCATCTTCTTCGCTCGCCCGCCCGAATCCACTTCCCCGCTCGCTCGCAGGCACCGAAAACCCCAATCACTCAGCGCCCTAAAATACCCTATGGCAGAACCAACTGACACCCAGAGCCGCAATTCGAATTCCCTCCCCGATGTTCTCTTGGAACAGATCTGTAATCGTATGGACCTGCTCAGCACCGTGCGTCTGGCCGCATGCTCGGTGTCTTTGTACCGTATACTCGTCTACAACCGGCCGACCCTTTTCAAGACACCCTTCTTGCTGATGCCCGATCCTCGCGGGTGGTCCAGACACCGACTTGACGATCCTACGGAGGTTGCCGTGGTGCCCCACGACATGCTACCACTACCCGTCCACCTGTCCTTCATGCGCGGCCACTACTAGGCGGGCATGAAGGCCAACTGAATCGTCCTCATCCACCAATCCGGTACTCTGTGGCATCTCGTGGATATCTACACCCAGCGAGAGATCACCCTTCCATTGTTGGATACCGCCGCCATCGAGCCTCGCGGCCCGCCGGACACTCCTGCCTACTATGCACGAGACGCGTCGAGCTTTTGGTGCGACCTCCGTTTGCTGAAGGTTGTAATCTGCGAAGTGCCCACACCATCAGAAGACTACATGGATTACAAGCTCATTGCCTTGTTCGACATGGGATTAGTCTATCTGGAATCCGGTCGCCATACATGGTTCTGGCTCATCGTAAATCCCGTTGAGCCTCCATTTCTATCTGATGCTATAGTGCATGATGGCATTGTTTACGCGGTCGACACACAGATTGGCTGCCTATACTGGTGGAATCTATCGTCGTGTAATTGTTCTATCTCATCTCATCTTTACCTTATGAATATGACTACCTGTTGATTGTTAGAAATTTAGAATAGATAGTATGTCTATAACCACATCATTGCTATATGTTCCTCTCATTTCCTAGATTTTTATGACCACACATGTTATTGTTAGAGTTGATATGAGAACAATTGGCATCTAATGATTGTTAGAATAGATATTATGAGTATAACCTCATGATTGCTATATGTTACTCTCATTTCCAAGATTTTTATAACCACGCATGTTATTGTTTAGAGTTGATATGAGAATAGTAGTAAGTGCTATGGTAGAATATGAGTAGGCACTGTCATAGCTGTTTTCCTCTCATTGTTACATGATGTTTGAACCATGACATATTGCTAGAATATGAAAGCCATTGGCTTAAATTTTTTAACTTGGGGTATGATTATGAACACGGCATTGCAATTCTCTGTCTATGATATGTGTCACTGTTATAATAATCTTAATTCCACACATACTCTGAACATGATTATATATTTTTGTCCTTTTGGTCTCCAATTTGATTTGTTGCAGCAGACGCAAATGCACTGGCCTTCATGATTCCAGGACCTGGAATCATACCAGTCAATGGGTGGTGGTTTATCGCTCGTTCAACTGACGGCGATCATTTGATGCTCATTCGCACGTACCAAATTGACCAAACCATTTCATCAAACCACATGTAGTACAATGCCTGGGGCGTTCGTGACTGTGATGGCTATGGCTGCTTCGTGTTCGAGAAAGATCCCAGCTCCGTTGGGCCAGGTGTATTCAACTGGAGGCGGGTTTACAGCCTCGGCAACCACTCCATGTTCCTCGGGCTCAATTATCCGATCATCCAACCAATCATCGATCATATCACCGGCGATGATTACCATGCTATGCAACTTCCATTCGCCAGGGGGAACTATGTTTACACATCGTACCATGGGTTTCATGAATCACCATATCCAGAGATTCGTTGACACATCTTGTTGCCAGATAATCTTCAGTGTGTGAAAGGCATCAAGCTTCCATGCGATGAATGGCTTTTGCAAACCCGACAAGTGGCGATGTGGTTCATGCCAATAGCAAATATGCACAACTTGATTCGTACTGATATCTAGACTGAGCCATGTATCCTGCTGCTGTAGCATGAACCTCTTTTGTTGGATATCATGTACTGTTGTTAGTTTGAAGGATAGATACCTTTCTGGGATCAAGTGCATCCTAACTCACCTGCGTAGGATGTACTGATAATGATGATGGAGATGCTGTGCAGAAGCCATATATATATATATATATCAATTAGGCTTCAAGTGCGTACTTGTTGGTGAAAGTGTTGTCCAATGGGAATTATATTTTGTATTACTCATGTAGCCTACAAAGTCTGTCGCACAGCCTTGTAACTTCTTACTCCATTTCTAAATTTGTACTAGTCCTCTATACCGTATATTGCGCTACTCATACTACTACCTCCCTCCTGGTTTATTGGTCCCCTTCATAATTTGTGTCAAATTTTGACCTTAAATTTAACTAGCTAAATGTTAATGCATCTCACAAAAAATTATATCGTTTGATTCGTATTTGAACATAGTTTCCAATGGTATAATTTTCGGTGACATGCATTGACATTTTGTTAGTTAAACCTATGGTTAAAATGTGACACTAAATACGACTAGTAAGTAGTACAATAGTAGTACTAGTATACGTCGGTCAAATTATTCATCATGTCCTCACATTGAATTGATGTGACAACACGCTGCGCGTGAGGTGACACAAGAGTCCCGGCGGCGTGTTCGGGTATTGTGGACTTCAGATTTGGAGTACCACTTATCTGTCGAAATCTTTCATGATTCACTTAAAATAGTCGATTGATCATACATTGAGTACCACATAACCGGAATTAACCGATGCAAGTCCAAGAAGGATTGGCCGGTGCTGCCGGCTAGCGTCAAGTTCGATCCCATGGATCAGGAGCTGATCGAGCACCTTGAGGCCAAAGTGAGTGCTGACAGCGCGAGGTCTCACCCTCTCATCGATTTGTTCATACCAACCATCGACAGCGAGCACGGCATATGCTACACCCATCCTAAGAAACTTCCTGGTGAGACACCGATCGCCCGTCTACTTGTACAAACATATTCCTTTGTTTATAGCTCTATTTTTCTTTTTAGACGCAGACCTAGTGAAGCAATTACAATTTGAAAGTTAATAAAAAGTGAAACAAGTGACTGGAACATGCCAAAGATGTTATGAAAATGCCAACTACGTGCACTAAAACCTGTATTCGATAATACTGCAGGTATCACACTGAGTGGCCTAAGCAAGCATTTCTTCCAGCGCAACTCTAGGGTGTTCAAAAGGGGCACGTGGACGTGTCGCAAGATACAGTCAGAGTGCGCCATGCACGCGATGTGGCACAAGACCGGCAATACCTTGCCGGTGATGGTCAATGGTCGGCAGACGGGCAGCAAAAAAGTTTTGGTGCTGCACACCAACAAGAACTTCAACCAGCAGAGGACCAACTGGGTGATGCACCAGTACCACCTCGGGGACCTGGAGCAAGAGAAGGAATGGGAGCTGGTCCTCTGCAAGATTTTCTACCAGATGAACACTAGGGCCAGGACTAAAAAGATTATAAGTTAGTTTGGTATTGGTACTTGTACTACCTGGTCGTCTGCAAGTTGGTATTGTTGTTAACGATCTTTCGATATGAACTTGGCATTTGCTTCCAACCATCATGTTATGGGTTGACGTGGATATAAAGCTGAATCATTTGTTTCGAAACGAATTTTCAGGCACCTGATTTTTATTTGATGGGTAGCATAAGCACCTGTCGTTCGAATTCCCAGTGCTCCAAATTTTTTACATCTTCAAAGTATGTAGGGGATCCATCCAGTTTCATAGGCTGATAGTTGGACGCAACACGTCGGAACTGGGTTGTGGCATGCTAAGTCCAGCTGCAAATTGTTAAAAGAGAGGAGCGATGGATTTGGGCCTTCCAGAACAGTTAAGTGTCGCGACCTCGATCGTGAAGCGCCTCCCATGGACTAAAAAACGGCCTAGTCCGTTATTATTAGTTGAAATATGTAAAATATTCCATAATGAAAATAAATATGTAAAATGCAATGAATTTAGTCTGCTTTCACTAAAAACCATCCGATTTGCATGAAATTCGTCCGTGGAACCACAAGACGGCTGTCCATACAGAGCCTAACCGTACGGAACCAGCAGGTCCATGGCCGTACGCAAGCAAGTGCATGCACTTATTATCACGATGGAAAAATAATGCTGACGTCTGACACGGTGAAACCCATGAAGTCTTCAACGTAGTCAATAAATGAGGGAATTCTGCAAGTACAAACTGATAATTGGGATCCAGCAGGTATATTGTTTTTTCAGGTCGAGCAAGTTTCAACTGGGTTGTAGACTGCCCATGCTTGGTTTTGTTTTTAACAGGCCCAGCCCATGACGACAACGGGGCACAAATATCCAGCAGGTATCTACTGGCCTCTGGCCTGCCAGCCTTAGTTATATTTTGTCTTAGAACAGCCGCAGGCAGTTTTTTTACTGAATCAAACACACATCCCAGTTCTATTTTCCTCTTGAAACGCCATGTCCTACTTCCATTTTCTAATCTCTACCTAAGTTTTACTAGTTCATATACACGTATTATTATATTGAAAATACATAAAGTTCCCTTTTCATCTTTACATCCTTATTTTTTTGTTGTTGTTTTCCCTCCCAGCGCTGATTTTTTTACCACTGGTTTTCCCTTAAACCAACTCAATTGTCCCACGTATTATTAGCTTACAAAAACAAAACAATTTTTTTGGCAAATCAATAAGTTCTTAAAAAATAAATGTTTATCATTTCTGGATTAAAATAGTTCGGACTCCACTGAAATATGCAAAATAAGGTTGAACTTTTAGACCGTGGTCCTGGGCAGAAAATGGGCTGTAATAAATTCCTTAAGAATTAGCAAATGGGCTGCAAATTATTAAAAAAATAGCAAATGGGCTCTATGTTGTCTGCCACAGATTTGGAGGCTGACTTGTGGGCCTACTAAGTTCATGCGTACACAAGGTTTCTCAAAAAAAGAAACTTAGTCAACAATCGATTCTACCAGCGTCAGACCGTTAGATGTCAATCTAACGGCAATCATGCTTCTTCAGTCTTTCATCTTCCTGCTCCAGCCGCCCAAACCAGCGCCGGCGGAACCGCCTACTCCCGCCTCCCGTGGCCGGCTGTGCTGCCGGGCAGGCCTCACAGCCCCACCATACTCGCATCCCTGGCCTGGCTATCCCTCTACTCACCCACACCTCCTGTTATTCTCCGGCGACGGCAGCCTCACACTGCGGCCGAACAAGTAAACCCTCATACCAACTCCACTTGGGAAACAACTGCCGAGTCTTCCTCGGCTCCGGGTCATTCCCTTACTTGGCCTCGCCGTCGTCCACCGCCTTGGTACTCTCGGCATGGCGTGGTCAACGAACAACATCCATCGGAAGAGGACTGTACATGGAGAGGCTGACAGCAGGGTCCACGGCCGCACGCAAGGAAGTGCCTCCTTTTTTTTTATGTGTAGGAAGTGCCTCCTTATTACGCGCAAAATAATGATTCATCCTCCTGACAGCTGGGACCCACTGGAAGGGCCTCTGTATTTCGTGAAAAAAACATTCCCCCCGCTGACAGCTCGGATCCACCAGCTATTACGCACAAAAATAATGAATAGCCCCGCTGCTAGGTCGGTCCCACCATATTTGGAGGCTGACTTGTGGGCCTCCTAAGTTGACGCGAACGCAGGGCTTTGTCAACTTAGTCAATATAAACGATTCTAGCTGCGGTGACCGTACGATGTCCATCCAACGGTCGTCGTCCTTCTTCAACCTCTGGTATTCTTGCTCCTGCTGCTCAAACCAGCACCGGCCGTGTCGCGTGCTCCTACCTCCTATTGCCGGCTGTGCTACCACGCAAGCCTCACCGCCCCACCCTACTCCCACCGCTGGCCAGGCCTTCCCTCTACTCACCCACACCCCCTGTTATTCTCCGAAGACAGCAACCTCAAGCCGCAGCCGAAGCAGTCAACCCTCGTACTTCCCTCCACGTGGGCATCCACTGCTGCGTATTCCCCGGCTCCGGGTCGTTCCCTTCCTAGGTCGCACCATCGTCCACCACCTTGCTGCTCTCGGGCGGTACGGCGTCATCAACACGGTCAACGGACGACATCCATCAGAAGAGGACTATAAGTGGAGAGGCTGACAGCTGGGTCCATGACCGCACGCAAGGAAGTGCCTCCTTATTATGCCCAAAATAATGATTCCTCCACCTGACACCTCGGACCTACCGGAAGGGCCTCTGTATTTCGCGAAAAAAAGTCCCCCCCTGACAGCTGGGACCCACCGGCTTTATCTTCCCACCAAAGGAACTGCCTTCCTACCCCCTGACAGCTGAGACCCACCAGGTTGAAGCGAAGGTAGCGTTATCTGTCCGGCCGCGAATGTGTATATACATAGTGGTCGATCGGTCTCTCTGCAGTGACGTACCGTGGCCGAGTAAGGAGCGGCACGTGTTGAAGTAGAGGCGCCGACGTAGCATGTCACACAGTCCCGTCTATATCATGTACACGTACGTACGGCCACGCTGCAACATAGTAAATACGGCTACGTACGTACATACGGGCGGGGTCTCTAACGCGTACAGCGACTAATACTGTTCATCGGCAGCCAACCGGCTGGGTCGGAACGGAGTAAACAGCGTCGCGTGTTCATCGGGAGCCAACCGGCTTGGACGGAACAGCCGAAATGAGGTCTGGCTTACCGCAGAATGGATGAAATGGCCTTCTGTTCGACCACGTACGGTCGATACGGGGTCCTGTTCATCGGGAAGGGTCTGGCGTACCGCAAAACGGAGGAAACAGACTTCTGTTCGAGTGCCTACGGTCAAAACAGGGTGCTGTTGATCGGGAGGGGTGTGGCGTACCGCAAAACGGAGGAAACGGACTTGTGTTGTAGCGCCTACGGTCGAAATGGGGTCCTGTTCATCGGGAGGGGTGTGGCGTACCGGAAAACGGGACTCCACGGGGCTACTGTTCATCCACCGTCAACTTCCTCTAGCCTCCACCTTCTACTGTTCATCCACCGTTGACTTCCTCCAGCCTCCACCAGCTACTGTTCATCCACGGGGGGGGGGGGGGGGGTTCCTGTTCATCCAGCATCCACCGGCTACTGTTCATCCAGCCCTCCACGGGGTCCTATTCATCCAGCCTCCACGGGGTCCTGTTCATCCACCCCCACCTCCTTGATCGGGGTCCTGTTCATCCAGCGGCAACGGCCTCTACTACGACGGGATCCTGTTCATCCAACCCCCACCGGGAACTGTTCATCAAGAGGCAGCTTTGATCGGCTTCAAGTAGTAGGAGTAGCGAAGGAATCACTCGAGTTCAGTTAACAGCAAGGGATCGATCGGGGTTCAGTAACGTAGCTAGTGCAATCGCTCGGTTTCTGTTAGAGGCCAACACCTCGCTCGGGTTCAGTTAGAGCGCAACGCTTCGCACACACGCGCGTACGTGTACGAGAGAAACACGCAAACCTCCGTGCATCGCTCGGCCCCGACCACCCACCGTAGCCGGGAACTCCCCGAAATTTTCCTCGCCCTCGCTTCTACCACGATTTTTTCCGCCATGGATGGCCCAAAGAATGTCATGCAGGTGCGTCTTCGGCCCGCCCAGGACAAAAAGCCCATTTTCTGTCATGATTTTTTTGTCATAGAAGTAAGAGCCCACCACATCTATGATGATACCGGGTTTTGTCACAATTATCGTCATAGAAGTGTCATAAGCATGACAGAAAAAAAATCGTTCGGCCCAAAATGTCACGGATGTGTCTTTTTTTTGTAGTGGAACCTTGAGGGCGGTCACCAAACCTGTACAAATGGCAACCCTAGGGGCGGTCACTGAACCCGTACACTTTGGCAACCCTTGGGGGCGGTCACTGGTACCCGTCAAATTGCTCGAGACGATCTCCACAACCTAATTGGAGACCCCGACACTTGCCCGGAGATTTACACCACAATGATTGAGCTCCGACAACACCAACCGTCTAGGGCACCAAGGCACCCAAGAGGAACAAGCTCTAGGGTGCCCAAACACCCAAGAGTAACAAGCTTCCCAACTTCACTTCCACGTATCATTGTGGAGAACTCAAACCGATGCACCAAATGCAATGGCAAGGGCACGGAGTGCCCAAGTCCTTCTCTCCCAAATCCCACCAAAGCAACTAATGCTAGGACGGAAAATGAGAGGAAGAACAAAGAAGAGAACATGAAGAACTCCAAGATCTAGATCCAAGGGGTTCCCCTTTCATAGAGGAGAAAGTGATTGGTGGAAGCATAGATCTAGATCTCCTCTCTCTTTTCCCTCAAGAACTAGCAAGAATCATTGGAGGGACTGAGAGATAGCAAGCTCGAAGAAGGTCAACAATGGGGGAAGAATACGAGCTCAAGAGGTAAGTACCATTGGGGAAGAAGACCCCCTTTTATAGGCACCCACAAATCCAACCGTTATGCCCTCAGCCCGCACACAAGCGGCAGTACCGCTTGGGCTAGCGGTACTTCCGCTAGCATGGTAGTTTCAGCCGTAACGTACAATTGAGAAACTAAAGGAGGGCGGTAATGCCGTTGGAGCGGTAGTACCGCTCCTACTAGCGGTACAACCGCTAGGTGTTGCGAGTATAGGTGAAAAACCATGGTAGTAGAGTAGAGCAGCGCGGTACTGCTGCACAGAGCGGTACTACCACCCACTACTGCCGCTCTACTTCCGCACAGAGGAAAACAAGTCCAGAACCCCGAAAATAAGCGGTAGTGCCCGCGGCACTGGAACCGCGGAAGTACCACGCAAGCGGTACTACCGTTGCCCAAGGCTGTACTACCGCTAGAGTGCAACAAAAAGGCCTAAGAAAACCAGATGGATGCATGAAAGCCTGAACTTCCGTAACTTCTGCAAATGAGCTTCGAATCGAGCAAACTCAAGCTTGTTGGATAGAGGGCGGTTATAGTAAGAAGAGGCAGGGGAGTATGCCTAAGATATAGAGATGTGAAACCTCTATGAATGAAGAACCGGCAAAAACTCCAACATCAAAAACATCATGGAAGATGCATATGAACTCCATTTTCGATGAACTCGATCTTGTCATGAAGATGACCATAAGATCTAACACTCACAAAGAGAAACACCAAACAAGAACCAAGAAAGATGATGCAAGGATTCAATGGTTTGAGCTCTCTATGAACGATACGATCAAGCTACTAACTTGAGAGCCCCCCTTGATAGTACGACAATTGATCCTATAACCTGGTCTCCCAACTACCCCCATGAGATCGGTAAAACAGAAAACCTATGAAGGGCAAACCTTTGCCTTGCACATAGTCCACTTGAGCTAGATGATGACAATCTTGACTTCCTCAAGTGGGACCCTTTCTTGATTGCGTTGGCTCGATGAAGACTAGTTGATTGTTCCCCCATACTCCACTATGGGTGAGCCAATCTTTGGCACATCTTCAGAAGTCCATTGTCACCACAATGGACGACAAGCTTCAAACATGATCTCTTCGTGATGCTCCACTTGAACTTGCACACCGCAATCTTGATGACGATCACCACTTGATGTCATCCTCCATGGGTTGTATGAGATCTTCCTTTTGATGCACGACCATGGAAACATACCTAACCCCACAAACAACTCTCACATAGACCATGGGTTAGTACACAAAGTGTAATGGACAATGCTTACCATACCATGGGATCACTTGATCCATCTCGGTACATCTTGTACGCTTTGTGTGTTGATCAACTTGAATCACTCTTTGTACTTAGTCTTGATCAACCTTGTATCATGTCTTCTACATGACCATCTTTGGATAATTCCTTGAATAACACCTTGGTCATCTCATAAACTCCTTGAAACCTACAAATGGACTTCAAGAAAATCCTATGGACAAATCCTTGAAATCATAGAGATTGTCATCAATTACCAAAATCACACATGGGGGCACCACATGTTCTTTCAATAGTAGTAGATGCAGGCAGGAGTCTGTCTACTTGTCATGGACGTGATGCCTATATTCATGATCATTGCCATGGATATCATCATAACTATGCGCTTTTCGATCAATTGCTCAACAGTAATTAGTTTACCCACCCTATGCGTTATTTCAAGAGAGAAGCCTCAATGGAAACCTATGGCCCCGGGTCTATTTTCCATCATATTATTTTTAGATCTATAAAACCAAAAACATAAAAATACCTTGCTGCAATTTATTTATCTTTAGCTTATTTTGCACTTTTATTTATCTTTTGTATCAATCTCTATCAGATCTCATCCTTGCAAGTGACCATGAAGGGATTGACAACCCCTTTTTCGCGTTGGGTGCAAGTATTTGTGTGTTTGTGCAGGTGCATCTATTGGGGACTTGTGTGTTCCTCCTACTGGATTGATACCTTGGTTCTCAAACTGAGGGAAATACTTATCTCTACTTTTATGCATCACCCTTTCCTCTTCAAGAGAAAAACCAACGCAAGCTCATGAGGTAGCAGGAAGAATTTCTGGCACTGTTGCCGGGGAGGATCTACATCAAGCCTACCAAGTACCTATCATAAACTCTCATCTCTTGCACTTACATTATTCACCATTTGCCTCTCGTTTTCATATCCCCCACTTTTAAAACATTTTCAGAAAATCACAAAAATATTTGCCTTTTTATTTGCCTTCTTTCCATTCGTTTTTTCATTTGCCCTTTTTGTTTGTTCAATCACTTTATCGTTATGGCTAGTTCCTATCTCGACTCTTGCACTCCAGAAAATGAAGTACTAAATTTTAAGCAAAGGGGGGGGGGAGAGAATGCAAAATATGCTTGGTATAGAATTTGTGATGCTCATAATAGATCTATTCGTAAGCAATCCACTACAATTCTTATTCGTAATTTTTACATGGGCATTACTACTTGGTACAGATTCGTTCTTGATACTATTACCGGGAGAAATTTCTTGAGTTGTCCCCCTTTGGATACTTTCAATGCTATGGGAAATCTAGTGGGATCACCACCTATCATTATGCAAAGATTAGATGCTATTGAAAATGGGGTGGAGATCTAGTGGGCTTCTTCTCTCTTTTTATCTTCAATACAATGTTCTCCTCAATGTTCTTGGAGATCTATTTGATGTAATGACTTTTTGCGGTGTGTTTGTTGGGATCCGATGAATTGTGAGTTTATGATCAAATCTATCTATGAATATTATTTGAGTCTTTGTTGAACTCTTTTATGCATGATTGTTATAGCCTCGTATTTTCTTCATCGAAACTTTGGTTTGGTTTGGCCAACTAGATTGATTTTTCTTGCCATGGGAAGAGGTGCTTTGTGATGGGTTCCATCTTGTAGTGCTTATTCTCAGTGATAGAAAGAGACATGACACGCATGTATCATTGCCATTAAGGATAAAAAGATGGGGTATATTCCTACATGAATAGATCTTTTCTACATCATGTCATTGTTCTTATTGCATTACTCCGTTTTTCCATGAACTTAATACACTAGATGCATGCTGGATAGCGGTGATGTGTGGAGTAATAGTAGTAGATGCAGGCAGGAGTTGGTCTACTAATCTTGGACATGATGCCTATATACATGATCATTGCCTTGGATATCGTCATAACTATTCGCTTTTCTATCAATTGCCCAACAGTAATTTGTTTACCCACCGTGTGCTATTTTCTTGAGAGAAGCCTATAGTGAAATCTACGGCCCCTGGGTCTATTTTTGTATCATATAAAAACCAAAAAATACCTTGCTGCAATTTTTCTTTATTTATTTTATTTTGTGTTTTTGTTAGATCTATTTATCCAATCTCATACAATTTAATCTATCTCAATACCGAGGAGGGATTGACAACCCCTCTTACGCGTTGGGTTGCAAGTATTTGTTATTTGTGTGCAGGTGCTGTTTACATAGTGTGGGTGGATCCTCCTACTGGATTGATAACCTTGGTTTCATAACTGAGGGAAATACTTACCGTTTTTTTGCTGCATCATCCCTTCCTCTTCGAGGAAATACCAACGCAGATACAAGCATTCATGCCATCGTGCACTTTGATATTTTGAGAACATCTGTTTAAAGGAAAAAACAAGCCGGTGCTTTGACTATTGACCCGCCAAGAAGCAATAAGCTTGTAGTAGTCTGCTTTCTTCAGAGATAAACCGGGGTTTGTAGATGATAACCCGTATTGTGTTGACACCTTTATCAACTCATAAGCCAGCTTGATGAGGCCTGACAGGCTTGTCAGCAATCGTCCGAAATATAGAATGTATGCCAATACCAAATTAATGGTTATTATGAACAGGATGAGCCGGTGTGTTTATGACCCGGCGACTCCTGGTCAATTACTCCTGTAAAACCGAAATAATTCAAAGATATATATATATATATATATATATGAAATTGTAAAGAAATTGTATAAGTGTTGAGCCGGCTTTTGAGGCACGACAAAAAGATCGGATTTCAAGGCTCGAGTCTTGCTTCAGTGAAGCTGGCGTGATAGCCCATGGTTTGTCCTAGCTTTCTGTAAGCCGGCCCTCACCTGAATTAAGCCGGTGTTTTAACCTTGACAAGTTCAGGGTCATGATTGATTGACTGTCAAGAGTATGCTGGGTCACCTTGGCGGAGTAGCATCAAGCAGACAGGCAGGTTTAACCAAGATTCATAATGGCAAATGCCGGGTCAAGAGGGGTCTTAATAGCTAAACTCGATGAGTTGGAAGCCCCCAAGTGACCTATGATCAAAGAATAAAGACTCATGCACAATTATTGAGACGAAACGATAGAGACCCTGAGTTTCGGGGATGTCGACTTTATTATATTGATCATAAAAAATATATACATAGCGGTATGTACAATAAGCTGGAGCCAGTGGCTCTAAGTATAATAGGGCCGAAGATTAGCAATATTCCAAGGCCTGTTTGTCTCCTCCGCAGAGGTACGTGACTTATTGTGTTCACGTATGTCAATCAGATAGTATGAACCATTGTTGAGATTCTTGCTGATGACAAAAGGCCCTTCCCATGGAGGTGAAAGCTTATGCATACCTGTCTGTTCTTGTATCAGACGGAGCACTAAGTCACCCTCTTGGAATGTACGGATGCGAACCCTACAGCTGTGATAGCGACGTAGGTCTTGCTGATAATTTGCAGATCGTGTTGCGGCGAAGTTATGTTCCTCCTCTAAGGCATCTAGAGAGTCCTAAAAAGCTTGCTCATTATCTGCTTTGACATAAGGTGTAACTCTGGGAGAATCATGACGGATGTCGCTCGGTAACATGGCCTCTGCACCGTAGACCATGAATAAAGCTGTATAGCATGTTGGTCTGTTTGGGGTGGTCCGTATACTCCAAAGGACAGAGGGAAGGTCCTCAACCCAATAACCCGGAGTTCATTCCAGGGGAACCATGAGTCATGGTTTGATCCCTCGTCAAATTTCCTAGTTAGCACATTCTACTTGACCATTCGACCGAGGGTGTTCCATCAAGGCTACATCAAGCCAGATGTGCTCTCTTTGGCAAAATTGCTTCATAGCTCCTTTGGAAAAGTAAGTACCATTATCGATGATGATGTTGTGCGGATAACCGAAATGAAAGATCAGCTTTTTCAAGAACTTGACTGTTGTAGCTGCATGACAATTGCTGATTGGCTCTGCCTCAACCCACTTGGTGAATTAATCAGCAGCAACCAAAAGGTGGGTCTTCTTGTCCTTGGTTGGCTTGAACGGACCAACCATATCAAGCCCCCAAACTGCAAAGGGCCAAGTGATGGGAATCATCCGAAGCTCTTGATTTGACACATGAGCCTATCATGCCAACTTCTGGCAGCCATCACACTTGCATATGATATCCTCGGCATCGCCGTAAGCCAGTAAAAACCATGCCGGAAAGCCTTTGCCACTAGGTATCTTGAGCCGGCATGATGACCACAATCGCCAGAGTGAATCTCATTGAGGATTTCTTGCCCCTCTTCAGGGCAAACACAACGTTGAAAAACACATGTGATGCTTCTCCTGTGTAGCTCACCATTGACAATAGTCATAGACTTGGAGTGTCTGACAATTTGACGAGCAATGAGTTCATCTTCAGGGAGCTCGCCTTGAGCAAATAAGCCAGATAAGGAACCGTCCAATTTGGTATAGCATGAAGAGCAGGCACTAACTGTGCCTCCGGGTCTGGTATAGCGAGATCTTGCTCAGAAGGTAGCTTAACAGAAGGATTATGGAGGACATCAAGGAATACATTGGGAGGGACCGGCTTACATTGAGAGTCGATTCATGAAAATGCATCAGCCGCCGATCTATGTGATCAACCTAATAACCTTTAAAATGGCATGCGCTGTTAGTCACTGCTTGCCGGTAAGCCACCATAAGAGGGTCCTTCAAGTCCCACTTTCCAGAGACTTGCTGAGCGACCAGATCGGAGTCACCCAGGAATTTGACCCGGTCGAGATTCATCTCCTTAGCCATACATAGACCATGGAGAAGGGCCTCGTACTCAGCTACATTATTAGTACAGGGAAACATGATTCTCAGAACATGGAAAAATTTGTCACCTAGTGGTGAAGCTATGATGACTCTAGCCCCCGAACCCCTTCCAATTGTGTGGAACCATCAAAGTGGATCGTTCAATACGTCTTGTCTGGCTTCTCCTTGGGGACTTGAAGTTCCGCCCAATCATTAATGAAATCCACCGATGCCTGAGATTTGATGGCCATCCGGGGCACATATTTCAGATTGTGTGGTCCAAGCTCGATTGCCCACTTAGCAACCTGGCCTGTGGCCTCCCTGTTCTGGATAATGTCTCCCAAAGGGGCTGAGCTGACCACAGTTATGGGGTGTTCCTGAAAGTAATGCTTCAGTTTGTGACTAGCCATGAAAACACCAAACACCAGTTTCAGCCAATGTGAATATCTTTGCTTGGACTCGGTCAAAACTTCACTGACATAATAGACTGGCCTTTGGACTGGATATTCCTTCCCTGCCTCCTTGCGCTCCACGACAACTTCCACACTTACTACTTTGTTATTAGCAGCAACGTACATGAGCATAGGCTCTTTGTCAATAGGAGTAGCAAGGACGGGCGGCTCAACCGATTGCTTCTTGAGGGCTTCAAAAGCCTTATCTACAGCGTCACTCCAGACAAAGTTGTCAGTCTTTTTCATCATCTGGTATAGCGGAATCGCCTTCTCGCCAAGGCAGCTTATAAACCAGCTCAAGGCTGTGATCCGACCCGCCATGTGCTGGACATCATTGATGTTAGCCGTCTTGGCGAGCGAGGTTACTGCTTTGATCTTGTCCATGTTAGCCTCGATGCCCTGTTCTGACACCATAAAAACCAGCAACTTGCCTACGGGAACACCAAAAACGCACTTGGCCAGGTTGAGCTTCATCTGGTAACTCAAAGATTATCAAAAGTCTCCTTGAGGTCATCCAACAAAGTCTCTTTCTTCTGAGACTTGACCATGATGTCATCAACATAAGCATGCACATTACGCCCAATCTACTTGTGGAAACAATTCTGCACACAACATTGAAAAGTTGCCCCCGTGCTCTTAAGCCCGAAACGCATAGAGACATAGCAGAAAGCCCCAAAGGCGTGATCAAGTCTTTCTTCTCCTGATCCTTGACGGCCATCTTAATCTGATGATAGCCAGAGTAAGCATCCAGGAAACATAAGCACTCACAACCAGAAGTAGAGTCGATGATCTGATCAATGCGGGGGAGGACAAACGGGTCTTTGGGACAAGCCTTGTTAAGATCTGTGTAATCAACACACATGCGCCAAATGCCATTTTTCTTTAGAACAAGCACTGGGTTTGCCAACCACTCAGGGTGGAATACTTCAACAATGAACCCAGCAGCTAGGAGCCAGGCTACTTCTTCCCCAATAGCCTTGCATCTCTCCTCGTTAAAATGATAGAGGTATTGTCTGACAGGTTTCATCTTAGGATCCACATTGAGGTGGTGCTCAGCGAGTTCTCTCGGTACACCTGGCATGTCAGAAGGTTTCCATGCAAAGATGTCCCGATTCTCATGGATGAACTCGATGAGCGCGCTTTCCTATTTGGGATCCATGACAGTCCCAATGGTGAAGTGCTGGGATGAGTCTCTAGGGGTGGAGTTAACCTGTTTTGTGTCTTCGGCCGACTTAAACTTGAGTAGGGGGTCAGATTCTGTGGTGGGCTTCTTTAAGGCCGTCATGTCGGCCGGGTCAATATTGGATGTATAAAATTTGAGCTCCTCTACTGCACATGCCGACTCAGCATAAGTTGCGTCCCCTTCCTCACACTCGTGTGCGATTTTCCTATCACCATTGACCATGATAGTGCCCTCTGGTCTAGGCATCTTGAGCTTGAGATAGACATAACAGGGCCGGGCCATGAAGCGGGCATAAGCCGGCCGCTCGAAGAGGGCATGATATGGACTCTTGATTTTGACCACCTCAAATGTCAAGAACTCCGATCTGTAGTTATACTCATCGCCAAATGCAACTTCCAGCTTGATTCGCCCAATAGGATAAGCAGACTTTCCGTGAATGATCCCGTGAAAGACCGTTGAGGAAGGTAGGAGTTGCTTTTCTGACAGGTTCATGCGTCTGAAGGTATCATAGTATAAGATGTTGATGCTGCTTCCTCCGTCCATAAGTACCTTAGTGAGATTATAACCATCAACTTGAGGCTCCACCACCAAGGCTAAACAACCCGAATTCTCCACCCGAGGAAGATGATCCACCCTGCTCTAGGTGACTGGTTGCTCTGACCAATTTAAGTACTCAGGAACAGCCGGCTCAACCATGTTGATAGCACGCTTCTGGAGCTTGCGATCCCGCTTGCAAGTACTAGTTGTGAAAACATAGTACTGGCCACTATTTAACTGCTTGGGGTTGCTCTGGAAACCTGACTGATTGCCTTGCTACTGAACGCCTTGGCCAGAACGTTGATTTCCACCTCCATTATTTCTAGAACACTCATAGCCAGACCCTGAGCCACCAGAGCCCTGATAACCTGGATTTTGGAAACCACCAGATGAGCTGGCTCCCGGGAAGCCATATCCTGAGCCACCTGCTCCAGGATGACCCAGGTTTCCGTCGCCGCCACCCTTATGATTCTGGTACATCTGATTGCGGAAAACCTGCATAATGTAGCAATTTTCCCAGGAATGATTCGCCGGCTTATCAGGGAGGCTGTGTTTGGGACACGGGCCTTTGAGGGCTTCCTTGAAATTATGACCTTTGTTTCAATTGAAAGATCTCCTGGAGTTGTCCCTTGAAGCCAATGTTGGTGTTAGCAACGAAATCTGAGCTGCCCTCCGAGTGCTTGTGCTTTCCACCATTGCTTGATTGCCATGGTTGCCATTGTACACAGGGTTATTCTGTTGTTGTCCCTTGCCACCACCATTTTTCTTGCCCTTACCAGACTTGTCATCATCTGAACTAGGATCTTTCATGCTGTCTGACTCGACATACCCAGTGAGAACATCCATAAGATCACCCATTTCCTGGACCTTTCGCTTAAGTCGCCCAAGCTTCTCGACTAGGGGATCAAAATGACAGTTCTTTTCCAGGATCAAGATGGCTTGAGCAGCTGATATGCTATCAAAGGAGTGAATAATGTCTGTGACCCAGCGGGCCCAGTGATGAGCCGATTCACCCTCGCGCTAGATGCAATGTGGCGGATCAACAATCGTCATCGGGCGCTTGCAAGTTCCTTGGAAGTTCTTGATGAAGTGGTCCTTCAACTATGCCCAAGTGTTGATGGAGTTGGGGGCAAGTTCTTCAACCAAGAACGATCCAGTCCTTCCAACATCATAATTAGATACTTAGCACTAACTGCATTGCTAACATCCAACATATCCATAGCGATTTCATAACTCTCAATCCAAGCAGCCGACTCAAGATTAGCCGTGTAGTTGGGAACCTTGCGGGGGCCTTTGAAATCCTTAGGCATGCGCTTGTTGCATAGAGCCGACGCCAGGCAGGGAATCCCAATGGTTCTAGTACTCAATCTCATACCTTGTGAAGCCAAAGGGGTCATAGTGGGTGACGGCTGAGCCATCGCGTTTGCTGCTTCCGCTGCTCGCTGAGCTTAAGCTGTGTCAATGATTGCCTGAGCGTCTGAGCCCCCAAGCCGAGGCGAGTCACGTGGCTACTCACGACGCTGATGTGCGCTGCTGGAGACCGCTGGCGACTCAGCACGGCGGCTCCTACTGCGGCTCATGTGCGGGGTAGAGTGAAGCTGTTGCTGACTGTAAGAGTAGTTTGCTTGCTGTGCGACCGCAGTCTTCAACATCTCGATGGCGTTCTGGGCCTTGATCTCAACAAGGGTACTCCCCATGATCGGAAGTGTGGCCAGGTTGGTTGCTGCTGCCAACAAGTTGTCTACGGGATTGGAGAAGTGACCTACCGGTGTCAGGAAATGATGCGGAGGTGTCTGAACAGGCAGAGGACGTGAGGCGGCTCAGGCCGGTTGTGCTGAGCCGGCTGATGAGGCTGAGCCAGCGGTGGCCGTCTGTCTCCATTCTAGGGCGTGACCCGGGTTAACTGGGGTATAACCAGTGCTTCCGGGGCACTCATCCCAGCCCCCAGAACAGGCATGTCTTGCGGTGTGCTGAACAAACCCGTGGGCTCAAAATCGGGTGACAGACGGCTCATATGTCTCCTCTGATGATCCGCCTCTGAGGCACTCTCACGGAGACCCATGCACCAGGCTTCCATTTTCAGGCGCTCTACCTCATTGTGGACCTGAGTCTGTAGTTCCACCATGCGAGCGTTTTCAGCGTTGATATCCTCATGAACCTTAGCCATTTGCTCATGAAGTTTGGTCACCTCTGTGTTGCGTTCCACCTGATTTTCTGCGGTCACCGGTGTCTCAAGAAGTGTTGCTAAGGTGGCCGCTAAGTGTACCAAAGCCAGAGCCAGCAGTCTGGCTGAGCCAACCGCATCCAGAGCCGATGCTGAGGTGCCGGTTTCCGTCATGGCACCTGCTGCCATGGAGCCATGACTGAAGCGGTGTCTGCCATATAGACGGTAGCCCATAGTTGTGGCTCAAAAATATCCTGAGCCGGCTCATCATCGGAGTAGCCCCCAAGCCTGCCATCGTAAAGCGGGAGGATCGACTCAGTTTCACCAATCGAGGACTCACCATCAGAGTAGACAAGGGTATCTCCCCCGGACGTGGAGTTATCCATGAGATCAACCCCCTGAGTGAAGCCGATGATGATGTGCTTCCGGCCGGCTTGAGCCCGGCCAAGTTGGGTGCGCTGAGCCGGCTCGATGAAGTCGGTGCAGATGTCCGTCTTGGGACCAGATTCGGCGATTTTTCTGATGAAGACGTGGATCTTGCAGAAGGGGACCCGGTACCCCTACTCGATTAAGTCAGCCTCGGGGCCCCAACCAGAATCATCGATGTAGAGCTTGCCGCGGCGACTCTTGGTCATGCGGCTGATCACATATCCCTCGATCCCTGGGAGAGCTCCCTCCAAGAACTCAACACCACCGAGCGATAGCCCCGCGGTGCGCGCCAACTGTCGTGGTTTTATCACGGCAGATGTCCTCAAGAAAGGACTTAATCATGAGGCCATCACAGCTAGGTAGTAGCTTGAACGGGGTTGACCGGACTCGAGAGGCACGGGTTTACCCAGGTTCGGCTCCTCACGATGGAGGTAATAGCCGACTTCCTGCTTGATTGATTATTGCTTGGGATCTCGATTACAAGGGTGCGACTTGGCTAAACTAGTACTCGAGAGTTTGTAACTTAGTCCTCTCTCCCTCAGGGGCTCCACTTTATATATAGGTTGAGGCCCTGAGGTTACAACAGAATCTGGGTCGTATTGTGAACCGTGTCCTGATCTATTTCCTGCTAATCTTGTCCTTCTAGTAAGGGAAATTCCTTATAGCTTCTTTGTCGGGCCGGCTAACCAGATATGGGCCCTCAAGACGGCCTCTTCTTCGAGTTGCCTCCTGGGCTTTGAAGTGCAGCCCACATAACCCACTTGATGACGAGCCACCATAGGATGGTCGGGTCATTCCTGGCCGGGTCATACCGTGGGGTATATCTCCAACAGTGGTGGTGGTTGATGACCCACAAGTATAGGGCATCAATCGTAGTCCTTTCGATAAGTAAGAGTGTAGAACCCAACGAGGAGCAGAAGGAAATGACAAGCGGTTTTTAGCAAGGTATTTTCTGCAAGCACTGAAATTATCGGTAACAGATAGTTTGATAGCAAGGTAATTTGTAACGAGAAAAAAGTAGCAATAGTAACACAGATGCAGCAAGGTATCCCAATCCTTTTTATAGCAAAGTACAGGCCGAAACTTTCTCTTATAGCAAGCAAAACATTCTTGAGGACACATGGGTATTTCGTCTAGTCACTTTCATCATGTTTGTTAGATTTGCGCTTGTTAGTTTGATAATTTGATATGTGGGTGGACCGGTGCTTGGGTGTTGTTCTTACTTGAACCAGACTCCCACTTATAATTAACCCCTCTCGCAAGGATCCGCAACTACGAAAGAAGAATTAAGATAAATCTAACCGTAGCATGAAACATATGGATCCAAATTAGCCCCTTACAGAATAGTGCATAAAGTAGGGTTTAAGCTTTTGTCTTTCTAGCAACCCATCATCTAATTACTAGTCCACAATGCCTTCCCATAGGCCCAAAGATGGTGAAGTGTCATGTAGTCAACATTCACATAACACCACTAAGGGAATCACAACATACATATCATGAAAATATCGAACGAATACCAAATTCACATGATTACTTATAACAAGACTTCTCGCATGTCCTCAAGAACAAAAGTAACTACTCACAAATCATATTCATGTTCAAGATCAGAGGGGTATTGAATATCATTAAGGATCTGAACATATGATCTTTCACCAAATAAACCAACTAGCATCCACTACAAGATGTAATCAACACTACTAGCAACCCACAGGTACCAATATGAGTTTTTGAGACAAAGATTGAATACAAGTGATGAACTAGGGTTTGAGATGAGATGGTGATGTTGAAGATGTTGATGAAGATTGGTCCTCCCATGATGAGAGGATCATTGGTGATGACGATGGCTTTGATTTAAGTTTCCCTGGCGGAATCGCTCTGCTAGAGAGAAAAAGTGCTCCTGCCCAGGTTCCGCCTCGAGACGGTGGCACTTCATCCCGAAACCTTACTTTTTATTTTTTGTAGGTCAAATGGCACCATATAGAAGAAGATGGGCTTCGGAGGCCTGCCAGGGGCCCCACAAGCTCAGGGGGCGTGCCCTAGGGGGCACCCCCCAGGCTTGTGGCCGCCTGGTGGACCCCCTTCTGTTGATTCTTTTGCCAATATTTCTTATATATTCCAAAATAATTCTCTGCCAATTTTCAGGTCATTAAAGTTGTGCAGAATAAGTGTCTCCAATATAGCCCTTTCTAGTCCAGAATTCCAGCTGTTGGCAATGTCCCTCTTCATGTGAAACTTGCCAAATAAGAGAGAAAAGGCATAAAAACTATATTAGAAAGTGAAATAACAGTCCATAATGCAATAAATATTAATACAAAAAATGATGCAAAATGGACGTATCAACTCCCCCAAGCTTAGACCTCGCTTGTCCTCAAGCGAAGGCCGATATTGATAATCATGACCACATGTTTAGAGAGAGAGGCGTCGATAAAAATAAAGTACGGACATGAGAGCATCATGATCATTATCATAACCGCAATATATCATCATAAAACTTCTCATGCTAGAGTAACAATTCATCCACAAGTTAAAGTACGAAACATAAACTTCATTGGAAACTAACAAACTATGATTTCAGTCATTGAAACAATCACAATCCATCATGTTTTCAGAAAGAGTCTATGTAAGAGCTTTGTTTAGTAAGTTCACATACTCAACTATCATTTAGTCTTCTATGATTGCACACACTCAAGACATATTTATAGAGCAAAAGTTTCAGTCAGACACATAGAAGGATAGGGACTTATGGTTTCGCCTCCCAACTTATTTACCTCAAGGGTAATGTCAACAATAATAACTCATGATCACCTACATTCAACTGGATATATATATATATATGGATCTATACACCACATGATGCTTGCCACTAAAGAGTACATAGAGAGTAATAGGGATGAACACTATTGACTATTATATAAAAATAAATACATGAAAGTAAAAGATAGGCCCTTCGCAAAGGGAAGTAGAGGTTTTCATGAGCTTTTTGTTTTTGAATGTGCAAGCTCTTAATGTAAAGGAACGTCACCTTATATTGCCCCTTGTGATAGTAACCTTTATTATGCGGTCTGTTGCTTTTATTTCTTCACCATCACAAGATCGTACAACGCTTATTTTCCCTTACAATAAAATATCATACGTCTTTGGAGAAAATTTTATTCCTTTATGCACTGATGACAACTTACTTGAAGGATCTTATTCAATCCATAGGTAGATATGGTGGACACTCATGGAAAGAAACTAGGTTTAAGGGTTTTGGATGCACAAGTAGTATCTCTACTTAGTGCAAATTTTTGCTAGCAAAAGATCCTAGACAAGCACCACATGTTAGAAGATGCATAACAATATAACTTCTATGTTAATGCAAACAACCATAACTCATTACATTGTCTTCCTTGTCCAATGTCAACTAATTGATACAGAATATTTGATGGGGGCTCACAATCATAAATGATGTCCAAGATAGTATATTTATATGTGAGACCTCTCTTTCTTCATTACTTTTTTTCATGGATTGCACCAATGAAGAATGCTATGTTTGTCAACTTCCAACAAACTTTATCAACTATACTTCTTTTATGTGAAGTCATTACTCCCCATGGGAGTAGCATATGATCTTTTTGTTCTTTTATTTTTTTCATTGCTAAGATTGAAACAAAAAGCAAAGAAAAACTCAAACAACTCTTTATTTTATGTCTCACACATGATTACATAGATAGATAGATAGATAGATCACTAACCAAGCACTCGAAAATAGATCATTCTAAAACTTTATTCTTCTATATCATGAAATAACTAAGGATCGAACTAAGATATATAATGATAATAAAAGTGGTGGTGGTGATATGATACCGGGGCACATCCCCCAAGCTTGGCACAAGCCAAGGGGAGTGCCCATACCCGTGTACTCAAGTCTCCTTCTTTGGTGATGGTGGTGATGATGAAGTGGTAGGCTTGTCCTTCAGCTTCAATAAGTACTCCAAACTTCTATTGATATTCCAAAGGGCATGATTTTGCTCTTCCAATAGAATAGCTTCATGAGTGAAAGATGTATTATGAGCACAAATTGTTTCAAAGACCCTCAAGGTATCAATTTCAGATGGAGAGAGATGATCATAAAAAGGTTGCAGTATATCTCCCTTTTCGGTAGTTTCTCCCATAGGCATGGCCTGATCTCCCTCTTGGACCTGGCCTCCCGTGGCCTTCTCAGCTTCCTCCTGCTTGCTAGTATCCTCCTCTCCTGAAGACCACTTGAAATAAACCTTGCTGTAAGGGCATTTGCCCGGTGAAGGTTGCACGATTCGGTGCTTGGTACGGAGCCTTCGAGGATCCACGGTGATCTGGATCTGTCAGAGAAACAACAGGGAACAAGAACATGGGAGAATCTCGCGATACGTTTCTCAAAACATCAGTAAGTATATATAATGAATTTTTTCGTGCAAGACAAGTAACACGGAAGAAAAATGGAGTTGAGAAAGTCCACGAGGGGGCCACAAGCTTGGGAGGTGCCCCTCGGGCTTGTCGCTCCCTCGTGCCCTTTTCGGACTGTTTATTATTTTCCTAATTTTTCATATATTCCAAAACAAATAAAAAGTACTTTTATGGAACTTTTAGAGTCGGTTTACTTACCGTACCACATACCTACCCCTTTTCAGGGTTCTGGAGCATTCCGAAAGGCTTCCTTTATGTGCTTTTCCGGTGTTATAGTTTGAATAATATTGGTCTCAACATTAATGGGTGTACCTAAAATATAATGTTTAATTATTTGCCCATTAATTAACCACCCTTGGGTTAGTTCCTTCGGCATTATTTATGTTGATAGCTCCGGAGCGATAGACTTCCTCAACGATATATGGTCCTTCCCCTTTAGAGAGAAGCTTTCCTACAAAGAATCTTCAACGAGAGTTGTATAATAAAACTTGATCACCTATTATGAATTCCCATTTTTGAATTCTTTTATCATGCCATCTTTTAACTTTCTCCTTAAATAACTTGGCATTTTCATAAGCTTGGGTTCTCCTTTCATCTAGAGAACTAATATCAAATAACCTCTTTTCACCGGCAAGTTTGAAATCATAATTTAGTTCTTTAATTGCACAATAAGCTTTATGTTCTAACTCAAGAGGTAAATGGCATGCTTTTCCATAGACCATTTTATAAGGGGATATACCCATAGGATTTTTATACGTAGTTCTGTATGCCCACAATGGATCATCAAGTTTCTTAGACCATTCTAGATCTATTAATGGTCTTTTGCAAAATCAACTTTATTTCTCTATTACTCAATTCAACTTGACCACTAGAGTGAGGATGATAAGGTGATGCAATTCTATGGTCGATATCATATTTAGCAAGGAGTTTAGGGGACGCACCATGAATAAAATGTGAACCACCATCAGTCATTAAATATCTAGGGACCCCAAACCTCGGGAAAATAACTTCTTTAAGCATTTTAATAGAAGAGTTATGATCAGCACTAATAGTTGGAATAGCTTCTACCCACTTAGTAACATAATCAACATCAACTAGAATATGTGTATAGCCATTAGAGGAAGGAAAAGGTCCCATATAATCGAATCCCCAAACATCAAATGGTTCAATAACAAGTGAATAGTTCATAGGCATTTCCTGACGTCTACCAAAATTACCAATTCTTTGACATTCATCACAAGATAAGACAAAATTATGTGCATCCTTGAAGAGAGTAGGCCAATAAAAACTAGATTGTAATACCTTATGTGCAGTTCTGTCTTCAGCATGGTGCCCTCTGTATGCCTCGGAATGACACTTCCGTAGGATTTGTTCCTGTTCATGCTCAGGTACACAACGTCTAATAATACCATATACTCCTTGTTTATATAAATGTGGGTCATCCCAAAAGTAATGTCTTAAATCAAAGAACTTTCCTTTTGTTGGTATGTGAAGCTAGGGGGTATATATTTAGCAACAATGTAATTAGCATAGTCTGCATACCAAGGAGTATTACGAGAATCATTTATAACACCTAATATTTCATCAGGAAAAGATCATGAATAGGCAGTGAATCATCAAGAACATTTTCCATTGTAGACAAATTATCAGCTACGGGATTCTCCGCTCCCTTTCTATCAATAATATGCAAGTCAAATTCTTGTAGCAAAAGAACCCACCTAATCAACCTTGGTTTAGCATCTTTCTTTTCCATAAGATATTTAACAGCAGCATGATCAGTGTGAACAATTATTTTAGAATCAACAATATAAGATCTGAATTTGTCACATGCAAACACAACTGCTAAAAATTCTTTCTCAGTAGTAGCATAATTTCTTTCAGCACTGTCTAGAGTTTTACTAGCATAATGGATGACATTCAATTTCTTATCAACTCTTTGTCCTAGAATAGCACCAACAGCATAGTCACTAGCATCAGACATAATTTCAAAAGGCAAGTTCCAATTAGGTGGTTGAACAATAGGTGTTGAGGTTAAGGCTTTCTTAAGTATTTCAAAGGCTTCTACATAATCATCATAAAAAACAAATGGAACATATTTTTACAAAAGATTAGTAAGAGGCATAGAAATTTTAGAGAAGTCTTTAATAAACCTTCTATAGAAACCAGCATGACCAAATAAACTTCTTATACCTTTTATATCTTTAGGACATGGCATTTTCTCAATTGCATCAACTTTAGCTTAATCAACTTCAAAACCTATTTCAAAGATTTTATGCCCCAAGACAATAACTTCATTCACCATAAAGTGACACTTCTCCTAATTCAAGACAAGATTAGTTTCTTCACATCTCTGCAAAACTTGATCAAGATTGCTTAAGCAATAATCAAAGTAAGTCCCATAAACAAAAAAATCATCCATGACAATCTCAACAATCTTTTCTTAAAAATCAGAGAATATAACAGCCACACATCTTTGAAAGGTAGTAGGTGCATTGCATAAACCAAAAGGCGTACGTCTATAAGCATAAGTTCCGAAAGGACTAGTAAAAGTAGTTTTCTCTTGATCTTCTTTTGGCACAGGTATTTGAGAAAAACTAGAGTACCCATCAAGGAAACAAAAGTGTGTATGCTTAGACAATCTTCCTAACATTTGATCAATGAAAGCCAAGGGGTAATGATCTTTTCTAGTAGCTTTGTTTAATTTCCTTAAATCAATTACCATCCTATAACCAGTTACAACTATTTGTGGGATAAGTTCATTTTTATCATTAGGAACAACGGTGATGCCTCCTTTTGTTAGGGACACAATGAATAGGACTTGCACATCTACTAGCAGCTATGGGATAGATTATACCTGCCTCCAGAAGCTTTAATATTTCCGATCTTACCACATCCTTCATTTTAGGATTTAATCATCGTTGATGATCAAGCACTGGCTTAGGATCAGGCTCCATATTAATCTTGTGCTGACATAGAGTGGGACTAATGCCCTTTAAATCATCAAGAGTGTATCCAATAGCAGCATGGTGCTTCCTCAGAGTTTTGAGTAATCTCTTTTCTTCATGCTCTAAAAGTTTAGCACTAATAATAACATGATATATTTTCTTTTCATCAAGATAATCATATTTCAGCGTGTCAGGTAATTGTTTTAAATCAAACATGGGATCACCCTTAGGTGGAGCTGGACCTCCTAGGGTTTCAACAGGCAGATTATGTTTAAGTATAGGTGCTTGATCAAAGAATATCTTATCTATTTCATTTATTTCATTCGTATGCATACCATTTTCATGGTCTAGCAAATACTGTTCTAATGGATCAGTAGGAGGTACGACAATAGAAACAAGACCAATAATTTCGTCTTTACTAGGCAATTCTTTATCACAAGGTTGCCTGCAGAACTTAGAGAAATTAAACTCATGAGACACATCACCAAAATTAGCACTAACAGTTTCCCTATTGCAATCAATTTTAGCATTAACGGTATTCAGGAAAGGTCTACCAAATATAATGGGACAAAAATCATCTTGTGGAGAACCAAGAACTAGAAATCAGTAGGGTATTTTATCTTTCCACACAAGACTTCAACATCTCTAACACTCCCAAGTGGTGAAATAGTATCTCTATTCGCAAGCTTAATAGTAACATCAATGTCTTCTATCTCGGCAAGTGCAATACCATTCATAATTTCTTGATATAAAGTAAACAAAATTGCACTTACACTAGCACCCAAATCACATAAACCATGATAACAATGATATGCTATTTTAACTAAGACAACAGGCATGCCAACAATAGGCTTATTCTTATCTTTAGTGTCAGGCTAAGCAATTCTAGTTGCTTCATCACAGAAGCAAATAACATGCCCATCAATATTATCGACCACAAGATATTTAACCATAGTAATATTAGGTTCAACTTTAATTTGTTCAGAGGGTCTAGGTGCTCTAATATTACTTTTGTTAACCACGGTTGTTACTTTAGCATGTTCCTTTATCCTAACAAGGAAAGGAGGTTTCTCAATATAAGAAGTAGGCACAACTGGACCAACATTGTAAATGATAGTTTCATCTTTAACTATAACAGGTTCCGCTATCTTTTCTTTAATAGGGGGATGATATTTAAACCACCTCTCCTTAGGGAGATCAACATGAGTAGCAAAGGATTCACAAAAAGTGGCTACTATCTCAGAGTCAAGTCCATATTTAGCACTAAACTTATGAAAAGCATAGGTTTCCATAAAAGACTTAACATAATCAAACTCAAGATTTATACCTGACTCTTTACCTCTGTCGAACTCCCAATCTTCAGAGTTGCATTTAATTCTTTCCAGAAGACTCCACTTGAATTCAATAGTTTTCTTCATAGAAGAACTAGTAGAATAAGAATGGATCGATCATTATGAGAAAATCGAGCATAAAAATTCTGAATAATAATTTCTCTTGAGAGATCATGATTGGGGCATGTGTTCATCATATACTTAAGCCTCCCCCAAGCTTGAGCGATACTTTCTCCTTCATGAGGCCAAAATTATATATATAATTCCGATCACGATGAACCAATATCATCACATAGCATAGGATAAAACTTCTGATGAAATTCCAATTTCAGTCGTTTCCAATCCCACGTTCCAATATCATCACATAGCCTATACCATGTCAATGCCTTTCCCTCCAAAGATAAAGGGAATACTTACTTATTAACTCCATCTTCGGATAAACCTACAAGCTTAAACAATCCACAAATTTCATCCACATCAAGTGCATATCAGGATGTACCGTTCTATCTCCTGCATAAGGATTAGGTAGCAGTTTCTCTAACATACCCGAAGGAATCACATAATAAATATTTTCACTAGGTGCAGTAGGTTGAGGGGCAACTCTTTGTGCTTCCGGTTGAGGTGAAGAAACCCCGAATAAACCCCTCAAAGGATTGTTTTCCTTAGTGACAAGTTACAGTAAATTTCAGCATGTAATATAAATGTTTTGATACGTCTCCAATGTATCTATAATTTTTTATTATTCCATGCTATTATATTATCATTCTTGGATGTTTTACAATCATTTTATAGCAACTTTATATCATTTTTTGGGACTAACCTATTGACATAGTGCCCAGTGCCAGTTGCTGTTTTTTTGCTTGTTTTTTACTTCGCAGAATATCAGTACCAAACGGAGTCCAAACGCGGCGAAACTTTTTGGAGAATTTTTTTGGACCAGAAGGAACAAGTTGGGCCAAAGAAGTACCAGAGGGCTGCCTCGAGGGGGGCACAACCCACCTGGGCACGCCTGGGGGCCCAGGCGCGCCCTGGTGGGTTGTGCCCACCTCGGTGGCCTCCCACACCGCCTCTTTTCTCTATAAATACCCCAAAAATCCAAAAACCCTAAGGGAGTCAACAAAACACAATTCCAGCCGCCGCAAGTTCCAGAACCACCAGATCCTATCTAGACACCATCACGGAGGGGTTCATCATCCTCATTGGTGCCTCTCTGATGATGCGTGAGTAGTTCATTGTAGACCTACGGGTCTGTAGGCAGTAGCTAGATGGCTTCTTCTCTCTTTTTGATTCTCAATACAATGGTCTCTTGGAGATCTATTTGATGTAACTCTTTTTTGCTGTGCTTTTGTTGGGATCCGATGAACTTTGAGTTTATGATCAGATCTTTATATCCATGAAAGTTATTTGAGTTTCTTTGATCTCTTATATGCATGATTACTTATAGCCTCGTATTTCTTCTTCGAATCTTTGGTTTGGTTAGGCCGACTAGATCGAATTTTCTTGCCATGGGAAGAGGTGCTTTGTGATGGGTTCGATCGTACGGTGTCCTTTCCCAATGACAGAAGGGGCAGCAAGACACGTATGTATCGTTGCTATTAAGGATAACAGGATGGGGGCTATTCCTACATGAATAGATCTCGTCTACATCATGTCATCGTTCTTAATGGATTACTCCGTTTCTCCATGAACTTAATACACAAGATGCATGCTGGATAGCGGTCGATGTGTGAAGTAATAGTAGTAGATGCAGGCAGGAGTCGGTCTACTAATCTTGGACGTGATGCCTATATAATGATCATTGCCTGGATGTCGTCATAATTATTTGAGATTCGATCAATTGCCCAACAGTAATTTGTTTACCCACCATATGCTATTTTCTTAAGAAAAGCCACTAGTGAAATCTATGGCCCCCAGGTCTATTTCCACATCATATATTTTCAGATCTATATTACCAAAAGCCCAAAAATACCTCGCTGAATTTTATTTGCCTTTATTTTATTTGCATCTACCAATCTATCACTTTACCAATCTTTTAACCGAGAGGGATTGACAACCCCTCTTACGCGTCGGGTTGCAAGTATTTGTTCTTTGTGTGCAGGTACCGTTTACATAGTGTTGCTTGGTTCTCCTACTGGTTCGATAACCTTGGTTTCATAACTGAGCGAAATACCTACCGTAGTTGTGCTGCATCATCCCTTCCTCTTCGGGGAAAAATTGACGCGGACACGAGCCATCAAGAAAGGATTTCTGGCGCCGTTACCGGGGAGACATCATCAACATCTATCAGGTTCCTAATCACAAATCTCATCTGCTTGCAATTTACATTTTTGCCATTTGCCTCACGTTTTCATCTCCCCCACTTCACAAAATTTTCCATTTTATTCGTGAAGGAAATATGCCCTAGAGGCAATAATAAAGTTGTTATTTTATATTTCCTTATTCATGATAAAAGTTTATTATTCATGCTAGCATTGTATTGATCGGAAACTTAAATACATGTGTGAATACATAAACAAATAATGTGTCCCTAGGAAGCCTCTACTAGACTAGCTTGTTGATCAAAGGTGGTTAAGGTTTCCTAACCATGGACATGTGTTGTCATTTGATAACGGGATCACATCATTAGGAGAATGATATGATGGACAAGACCCATCCGTTAGCTTAGCATATTGATCGTTCAGTTTATTGCTATTGCTTTTTTCATGTCAAATACATATGTCTTCGACTATGAGATTATGCAACCCCCGGATACCGAAGGAATGCCTTGTGTGCTATCAAAAGTCACAACATAACTGGGTGATCATAAAGATGCTCTACAGGTATCTCTGAAGGTGTTTGTTGAGTTGGCATAGATCGAGATTAGGATTTGTCACTCCGAGTATCGGAGAGGTATCTCTGGGCCCTCTCGGTAATACACATCATAAGCTTGCAAGCAAATGACTAAGGAGTTAGTTACAAGGTGATGTATTATGGAACGAGTAAAGAGACTTGCCGGTAACGAGATTGAACTAGGTATAGAGATACCGACGATCGAATCTCGGGCAAGTAACATACCGATGGACAAAGGGAATTACGTATGTTGTCATAACGGTTCGACCGATAGAGATCTTCATAGAATATGTAGGAGTTAATATGGGCATCCAGGTTCCGCTATTGGTTATTGACCAGAGAGGTGTCTCAGTCATGTCTACATAGTTCTCGAACCCATAGGGTCCGCACGCTTAACGTTTGTTGACGATATAGTGTTATATGAGTTATATGTTTTGGTGACCGAATGTTGTTCGGAGTCCTGGATGAGATCACGGACATGACGAGGAGTCTCGAAATGGTTGAGAGGTAAAGATTGATATATAGGACGATGGTATTTGGACACCGGAAGTGTTTCGGGACGTGCGGGGAAGAAATCGGGTCACCGGAAGGGGTTCCGGGCACCACCCGTCAAGTTATGGGCCTTATGGGCCAAAGGAGGGGAGAGACCAGCCCACAAGGGGGCTGGTGCGCCTCTCCGTTGTTTGTACAGCCCTAGGGAAGGAAAATGGGGAGGGCTAGCCCCTCCTGCCTTTCCCTCTCATGGGAGAAAGGAAGAGGGGGCGCCACCCTCCCCTGCCTTTCCCCGCACTCCAAATAAGGAAAGGGGGCGCGGCTTGGGAGGGACTCCAAGTAGGATTCCTCCTACTTGGGCACCTCCTTTGGCTGCTCCTCCCTCCCTCCCACCTATATATATGTGGGAGGGGGCGCCTAGCAGACAACAGATCAATTGTTAGCCGTGTGCGGCGCCCCCTCCACCGTTTACAACCCCGGTCATATTTTCGTAGTGCTTAGACGAAGCCCTGCGGAGATCACTTCACCATCACCGTCACCACATCGTCGTGCTGACGGAAATCATCTACTACCTTGCCGTCTTGCTGGATCAAGAAGGCGGAGGACGTCACCGAGCTGAACATGTGCTGAACGCGGAGGTGCCGTACGTTCGGTACTAGATCGGTTGGATCGCGAAGAAAGTTTGACTACATCAACCGCATTGTGAAACACTTCCGCTTACAGTCTACGAGGGTATGTAGACACACTCTCCCCTCTCGTTGTTATGCATCTCCTTGATAGATCATGCGTGTGCGTAGAATTTTTTTTGTTTTCCATGCAACGTTCCCAACAGTGGCATCATGAGCCAGGTATATGCGTAGATGATATGCACGAATAGAACACAAAGAGTTGTGGGCAGTGATAGTCATACTGCTTACCACCAACGTCTTATTTTGATTCGGCGGTATTGTGGGATGAAGCGTCCCGAACCAACCTTACATGTCCACGCACATGAGACCGGTTCCACCGACTGACATGTAACTAGTTTTGCATAAAGGTGGCTGGTGGGTGTCTGTTTCTCCTACTTTAGTTGAATCGAATTTGACTACGGCCGGTCCTTGAAGAAGGTTAAAATAGCAAACTTGACAAATCATCGTTGTGGTTTTTGCTGTAGGTAAGAACGGTTCTTGCTAGAAACCCGTAACAGCCACGTAAAACTTGCAACAACAAAGTAGAGGACGTCTAACCGATTTTTGTAGGGTATGTTGTGATGTGATATGGTCAAGACATGATGTGATATACATTATTGTATGAGATGATCATGTTTTGTAAATTATCGACAACCGGCAGGAGCCTATGGATGTCTCTTTATTGTATGAATTGCAAACGCCATGTAATTGCTTTACTTTATCACTATGCGTTAGCGATAGTTGTAGAAGTAGTAGTTGACGAGATGACCACGACGCAACGATGGAGATCAAGGTGTCGAGCCAGAGACGATAGAGTTCATGATGATGCTTTGAAGATGGAGATCAAAAGCACGAGATGACGATGGCCATATCATGTCACATATTTTGATTGCATGTGATGTTTATATTTTATGCATCTTAATTTGCTTAGAATGATGGTAGCATTATAAGATGATCCCTTCACTAAATTTCAAGATATAAGTGTTCTCCCCGAGTATGCACCGTTGCGAAAGTTCATCATTTCGAGACACCACATGATGATCGGGTGTGATAGACTCTACGTTCACATACAACGGGTGTAAGACAGGTTTGCACATGTAGAATACTTGGGTTAAACTTGATGAGCCTAGCATGTACAGACATGGTCTCGGAACACTGGAGACCGAAAGGTCGAACGTGAGTCATATAGTAGATATCATCAACATAGAGATGTTCAACATTGATGACTACTCCATCTCGCGTGATGATCGGATTTGGGTTAGTTGATTTGGATCACGTATCACTTAGATAACTTGAGGGATGTTTATTTAAGTGGGAGTTCATTAGTAATTTGATTAATTGAACTTAATTTATCATGAACTTAGTCCTGATAGTATTTGCAAATCTATGTTATAGATCAATAGCTCATGATATAGTTCCCTATTTTTTGATATGTTCCTAGAGAAAACTAAGTTAAGAGATGATAGTAGCAATGATGCGGACTGGGTCCGTGATCTGAGGATTATCCTCATTGCTGCATAGAAGAATTATGTCCTTAATGCACCGCTAGCTGACAGACCTATTGCAGGAGCAGATGCAAATGTTATGAGCGTCTAGCAAGCTCGGTATGATGACTACTTAATAGTTTAGTGCACCATGCTTTACGGCTTAGAACCGGGACTTCAAAAACATTTTGAACGCAATGGAGCATATGAGATGTTCCAAGAGCTGAAATTGGTATTTCTGACTCATGCCCGTGTCGAGAGGTATGAGACCTCTGACAAGTACTTTGCCTACGAGATGGAGGAGAATAGCTCAGCCTGTGAGAATGTGCTCAGAATGTCTGGGTACTACAATCGCTTGAATCAAGTGGGAGTTAATCTTCCAGATAAGATAGTGATTGACAGAGTTATCTAGTCACTATCACCAAGCTACTAGAACTTCGTGATGAGCTATAATATGCAAGGGATGACGAAAATGATTCCTGAGCTCTTCGCAATGCTGAAATCAGCGAAGGTAGAAATCAAGAAATAGAATCAAGTGTTGATGGTTAACAAGACCACTAGTTTCAAGAAAAAGGGCAAGGGAAAGAAAGGGAACTTCAAGAAGAATGGCAAGCAAGTTGCCGCTCCCATGAAGAAGCCTAAAGCTGGACCCAAGCCTGAAAATGAGTGCCTCTACTGCAAAGGAAATGGTCACTGGAAGCGGAACTGCCCCAAATACTTGGCGGATAAGAAGGATGGCAAAGTGAACAAAGGTATATTTGATATACATGTTACTGATGTGTACCTTACTAGTGTTCGTAGTAGCCCCTGGGTATTTGATATCGGTTCAACTGCTAAGATTAGTAACTCAAAACAGGAGTTGTAGAATAAACAAAGACTAGTTAAGGGCGAGGTGATGATCTGTGTTGGAAGTGATTCCAAGCTTGATACGATCACCATCGCACACTCCCTCTACCTTCGGGATTAGTGTTGAACCTAAATAAATGTTATTTGGTGTTTGTGTTGAGCATGAATATGATTTGATCATGTTTATTGCAATACGGTTATTCATTTAAATTAGAGAATAATTGTTGTTCTGTTTACATGAATAAAACCTTCTATGGTCATACACCAAATGTGAATGGTTTATTGAATCTCGATCATAGTGATACACATATTCATAATATTGATGCCAAAAGATGCAAAGTTGATAATGATAGTGCAACATACTTGTGGCACTGCCGTTTAGGTCATATTGGTGCAAAGCGCATGAAGAAACTCCATGCGGATGAACTTTTAGAATCACTTGATTATGAATCATTTGATACTTGCAAACCATGCCTCATGGGCAAGATGACTAAAACTCCGTTCTCCAGAACAATGGAGCGAGCTAATGACTTATTGGAAATAATACATACCGATGTATGCGATCCAATGAGTGTTGAAGCACGCGGCGGGTATCATTATTTTCTGACCTTCACTGATGATTTGAGTAGGTATCGGTATATCTACTTGATGAAACACAAGTCTAAAACATTTGAAAAGTTCAAGGAATTTCAGAGTGAAGTGGAGAATCATCGTAACAAGAAAATAAAGTTTCTACGATCTGATCGCGGAAGCAAATATTTGAGTTATGAGTTTGGCCTTCATTTAAAACAATGTGGAATAGTTTCACAACTCACGCCACCTGGAACACCACAGCATAATGGTGTGTCCGAACGACGTAACCGTACTTTATTAGATAATGTGCGATCTATGATGTCTCTTACCGATTTACCACTATCATTTTGGGGTTATGCATTAGAGACAGCTGCTTTCACATTAAATAGGGCACCATCTAAATCCGTTGAGACGACACCGTATGAACTGTGGTTTGGCAAGAAACCTAAGCTATCGTTTCTTAAAGTTTGGGGTTATGACACTTATGTTAAAAGGCTTCAGCCTGATAAGCTCGAACCCAAATCGGAGAAGTGCGTCTTCATAGGATACCCTAAGGAAACAATTGGGTACACCTTCTACCACAGATCCAAAGGCAATATCTTTGTTGCCAAGAATGGAACCTTTCTAGAGAAGGAGTTTCTCTCGAAAGAAGTGAGTGGGACGAAAGTAGAACTTGATGAGGTAATTGTACCTTCTCTTGAATTGGAAAGTAGCACATCACAGGAAACCGTTCCCATGATGCCTACACCAACTAGAGAGGAAGATAATGATAAGGATCATGAAAATTCAACTCAAGTTGCTACTGAACCTCGTAGGTCAACCAGAGCATGATCCACACCAAAGTGGTACGGTAAACCTGTCCTGGAAGTCATGTTACTAGACCAAGGCGAACATGAACTATGAAGAAGCTATGATGAGCCCAGATTCCGACAGATGGCTTGAGGCCATGAAATCTGAGATAGGATCCATGTATGAGAACAAAGTGTGGACTTTGGTGGACTTGCCCGATGATCGGCAAGCCATAGAGAATAAATGGATCTTCAAGAAGAAGACTGATGTTGATGGTATTGTTACTGTCTACAAAGCTCGACTTGTCGCAAAAGGTTTTCGACAAGTTCAAGGGGTTGACTACAATGAGTCTTTCTCACCCGTAGCGATGCTTAAGTCCGTCCGAATCATGTTAGCAATTGCCGCATTTTATGATTATGAAATCTGGCAAATGGACGTCAAAATTACATTCCTTAATGGATTTCTTGAAGAAGAATTGTATATGATGCAACCAGAAGGTTTTATCGATCCTAAAGGTGCTAACAAAGTGTGCAAATTCCAGCGATCCATCTATGGACTGGTGCATGCATCTCAGAGTTGGAATATATGATTTGATGAGGTGATCAAAGCATATGGTTTTATATAGACTTTCGGTGAAGCCTGTATTTACAAGAAAGTGAGTGGGAGCTCTGTAGCATTTCTAACATTATATGTGGATGATATATTGCTAATTGGAAATGATATAGAATTTCTAGATAGCATAAAAGGATATTTGAATAAGAATTTTTCAATGAAAGACCTCGGTGAAGCTACTTATTGATTGAGCATCAAGATCTATAGGGATAGATCGAGACGTTTAATAGGACTTTCAAAAAGCATATACCTTGACAAAGTTTTGAAGAAGTTCAAAATAGATCAGTCAATGAAATGTTTCTTGCCTGTGTTGCAAGGTGTGAAGTTGAGTAAGACTCAAAACCGGACCACAGTAGAAGATAGAGAGAGAATGAAAGTCATTCCCTATGCCTCAGACATAGGTTCTATAAAGTATGCCATGCTGTGTACCATACCTATTGTGTACCTTGCCATGAGTTTGGCAAGGGGGTACAGTAGTGATCCAGGAGTAGATCACTGGACAGCGGTCAAAATTATCCTTAGATGCCTTAAAGAGGACTGAGGAAATGTTTCTCGGTTAGGGAGGTGATAAAGAGTTTGTCATAAAGGGTTACGTCGATGCAAGCTTTAACACCGATCCGGATGACTCTGAGTCTCAATCTGGATACATATTGAAAGTGGGAGCAATCAGCTAGAGTAGCTCTATGCAGAGCATTGTAGACATAGAAATTTGCAAAATACATGCGGATCTGAATATGGCAGATCCGTTGACTAAACTTCTCACACAAGCAAAACATGATCACACCTTAGTACTCTTTGGGTGTTAATCACATGGCGATGTTAACTAGATTATTGACTCTAGTAACTCTTTGGGTATTGGTCACATTACGATGTGAACTATGGGTGTTAATCACATGGCGATGTGCACTAGATTAATGACTCTAGTGCAAGTGGGAGACTGAAGGAAATATGCCCTAGAGGCAATAATAAAGTTGTTATTTTATATTTCCTTGTTCATGATAAAAGTTTATTATTCATGGTAGGATTGTATTGATCGGAAACTTAAATACATGTGTGAATACATAAACAAATATTGTGTCCCTAGTAAGCCTCTACTAGACTAGCTCGTTGATCAAAGATGGTTAAGGTTTCCTAACCGTGGACATGTGTTGTCATTTGATAACGGGATCACATCATTAGGAGAATGATGTGCTGGACAAGACCCATCCGTTAGCTTAGCATATTGATCGTTCAGTTTATTGCTATTGCTTTCTTCATGTCAAATACATATTTCTACGACTATGAGATTATGCAACTCCCGGATACCGAAGGAATGCCTTGTGTGCTATCAAACGTCACAATGTAACTGGGTGATCATAAAGATGCTCTACGGGTATCTCCGAAGGTGTTTGTTGAGTTGGCATAGATCGAGATTAGGATTTGTCACTCTGAGTATCGGAGAGGTATCTCTAGGCCCTCTCGGTAATACACATCATAAGCTTGCAAGAAAATGACTAAGGAGTTAGTTACAAGGTGGTGTATTATGGAACGAGTAAAGAGACTTGCCGGTAACGAGATTGAACTAGGTATAGAGATACCGACGATCGAATCTCGGGCAAGTAACATACCGATGGACAAAGGGAATTACGTATGTTGTCATAACGGTTCGACCGATAAAGATCTTCGTAGAATATGTAGGAGTCAATATGGGCATCCAGGTTCCGCTATTGGTTATTGACCGGAGAGGTGTCTCGGTCATGTCTACATAGTTATCGAACCCATAGGGTCAGCACGCTTAACGTTCCTTGATGATATAGTGTTATATGAGTTATATGTTTTGGTGACTGAATGTTGTTCGGAGTCCCGGATGAGATCACGGACATGACGAGGAGTCTCGAAATGGTTGAGAGGTAAAGATTGATATATAGGACGATGGTATTTGGACACCAAAAGTGTGATGATTTCCAGAGTGTGGTAATTTTTTACAGTGTGTAATTTTTTAGAATTTTTGGAGTTAGGGAAGTATGATGAATATTGCACTCTTTACAGGCTGTCCTGTTTTGGTAGATTGCTGTTATGTTTGCACTGTTTGCATATGTTTGCTTGTTTAATGATTCTATTTGAGGATAGGAGTATTAAATATGCAGAGGCATTTAGTGTCCAATGTTAAATAATAATTTTATTGATTTGCTACAGTAGAGAATGATAAGGTGTTGCATTGATTTATACTAACGTATCTTACGAGCTCTTGTTGAGTTTTGTGTGGATGAAGTTTTTAAGATTTAGGGAAACCGTGATATAAAAGGAATTAAGGAGACACAAAAGCTCAAGCTTGGGGATGCCCAAGGCATCCCAAGTTAATAATCCAAGAAATCTCAAGCATCTAAGCTTGGGGATGCCCCGGTAGGCATCCCACCTTTCTTCATCAACAATTATCGGTTAGCCTCGATTGAGCCTAAGTTTTTGCTTCTTCACATGAGTTGTGCTATTCTTGGAATGCCATTTTATTTTGCTTTGATTGCTGTTTTAATAAAATACTTAGATCTGAAACTTTTAAACAAGAGAGAGTCCTCACATAGCTTCCTATTTACTTAACTACTCGCTTTATCTTCACTTATATCTTTTTGGAGTAGTTTGTCTTTTGCTCTCGTGCTTCACTTAAATTTATTTGAGAGCTTGTTAGTAGCAATGGTAATACATAAATTTAGTCCCAAAGTAATGGATATTCAAGAAGGATATAATAAAAACTTTCATGTAGATCACTGGATATGATAAGTTTGATTTCTTGCAATAGTTTTGCGATATGGAGATAATAATATGTGAGTCATGTTGGTGAGTAATTATGCTTTAGTAAGAATATTGGTGTTAAGGTTTGTGATTCCCTATGCAAGCACGAAGTCAATAATTATGCAATGAAATTACATCCTACTTGTGGTGCATTATTCGGTGTTAGTTATGCTCAATGCTCGTTTATGTGAATTTTCGTTTCTTGGTTGGTTGCTTCTCAATCTAGTTGCTAGCCTCCATTTGTACTAAGTGGGAATACTACTTGTGCATCCAAATTCTTAAATCCAAAGTTGTGCCAAATGATTCCACCATACCTACCTATATGCGGTATTTCCATGCCGTTCTAAGCAAATTTGTATGTGACATCTCTAAATTTTCAAAATGATTTCCTTTTTTGTGTGCTCGTACTGCTCATGAAGTGGCAGGGGGTGGCCAATATTTTCCATGCTAGATGTGTTATTCTCAAGATGAGTGTTTATTCACTTGTCATTGCATGAGAGTACGGCAAAGGTATTAGGGATGCTCAGTCCTGAAATGAAAAATGAATTTACTTTATGTTGTCAAATAATAAATTCCTTGGAAAGTGTTGGTATGGAGGGCACCTGTGGATACGGCTAGCCATGGATTGTGAAAGAATGGTGGAAAAAGGAATAAACTTTATTTTCTGTTTGGGAACCACCTATGATATATCTTGCATGGAAAGTGTTGGGAATTACTCGGTCATTTTCGTTGGCGGGAAAAGTATGCCTCTCAAAAGTTTTATCTCTCAATTTAAGATTTGCGCTCTGGCACCTCTACAAATCCCAACTTCCCTCTACGAAGGGCCTATCTATTTACTTTATGCAATTTTTATTTTTATTTGAGTCTCCATCTTCTCTTATAAAGCACCCACTAAGGGGCACTATGATCGTACTTGAGCATTGGATGTAGCTAATATGCGAGTGTGTTTTGCGAATAGATCAATGATTGAGCATGATGGGCTAGGGATAACTTTCTTTAGTGTTGATATTTTGAAAGACATGGTTGCTTGTTGATATGCTTGAGTATTGATGTCTTCATGTCAAATTATAGACTATTGTTTTGAATCATTCAAATCCAAATGACCATGCTACAAAAGAAAGAGTATATGATGAATATGATAGGTAGCTTTCCACAACAAAAATTCCGTTTTCAATTGCTACTTTATCATGATAAGTTTTATGAGAAAGAGTTGTTGTTATGATGCTAGAAAAAGTGATTGAAATTATCATTGATCAAACTTATGCACTTTGCTAGCATTCACCCTTCATAAATTATTTATTTTATTATTTACCTACTTGAGGACGAGTAGGAATTAAGCTTGGGGATGCTGATACGTTTTCAATGTATCTATAATTTATGAAGTATTCATGCAGTTATATTATCATTCTTGGATGTTTTACAATCATTTTATAGCAACTTTATATCATTTTTTGGGACTAATGTATTGACATAGTGCCCAGTGCCAGTTGTTGTTTTTTGCTTGTTTTTTACATCGCAGAAAATCAATACCAAACGGAGTCCAAACGCAGCGAAACTTTTTGGAGATTTTTTCGGGACCAGAAGACACCCGGTGGGCCAAAGAAGTACCAGAGGGGAGCTCCGAGGAGAGCACAACCCTCCAGGGCGCGCCTGGGGGCCCAGACGCGCCCAGGTGGGTTGTGCCCACCTCGGTGGCCTCCCACACCACCTCTTCGCCCTATAAATTCCCAAATATTCCAAAACCCCCGGGGGTAAGCCTAGATCAGAAGTTCTGCCACCGCAAGCCTCTGTAGCCATGAAAAACCAATCTAGACCCCGTTCCGACACCCTGCCGGAGGGGGAAATCATCACCGGTGGCCATCTTCATCATCCCGGCAGCCACCATGATGAGGAGGGAGTAGTCCACCCTCGGGGCTGAGGGTTTGTACCAGTAGCTATGTGTTTAATCTCTCTCTCTCTCTCCTGTTCTTGAGATGTCACGATCTTGATGTATCGCGGGCTTTGTTAATATAGTTGGATCATATGGTGTTTTCCCCTCTCTATCTTGTTGCGATGAATTGAGTTTTCCCTTTGAGATTTCGTTTTATCGGATTGAATAATTTTATGGATTTGAGAGCACTTGATATATGTCTTGCATATGAATACCCGTGGTGACAATGGGGTATTATATTGATTCACTTGATATATGTTTTGGCACTCAACTCACGGATTCCCGAGGTGACATTGGGGTAATCTATGCATAGGGGTTGATGCATGTTTTCGTCCTTGTTTTTCCGGTAGAAATCTTGGGGCACTCCTTGAGGTTCTTTGTGTTGGATTGAGTATTATGAATCTGAATTTGCTTTGGTGTTATTTTAGTACGAACTCTTGATAGATCGATCGGAAAGAATAGCTACGTGTTATTTTAGTACGAACTCTTGATAGATCAAACGGAAAGAATAACTTGGTGTTATTTTAGTATGAACTCTTGGATAGATCGATCGGAAAGAATAGCTACAAACAATTTCTTCTTATGTTCTCCGCTAGATAAGAACTTTGGAGTGATTCTTCATCGCACGTTGAGGGATGGTTATGTGATCCAATTAGATTAGCATTGTTGAGAGATTGCACTAGCGAAAGTACGGACCCTAGGCCTCATTTTCAAGCATTGCAATACCGTTTGTGCTCCATTTTATCAATTGTTACCTTGCTGTTTTTTATTGTTCCTATTACAAAAATCAATATCTACTGTCATTACTACACTTGTATCACCATCTCTTCGCCGAACTAGTGCACCTATACAATTTACCATTGTATTTGGTGTGTTGGGGACACAAGAGACTTTTTATTATTTGGTTGCAGGGTTGTTTGAGAGAGACCATCTTCATCCTACGCCTCCCATGGATTGATAAACCTTAGGTCATCCACTTGAGTGAAATTTGCTACTGTCCTACAAAACTCTGCGCTTCGAGGCCCAACACGAGTCTACAAGAACAAGTTGCATAGTAGACATCAAGCTCTTTTCTGGCGCCGTTGTCGGGGAGGTTAGGTAAGCGGCACTCACATCCCGGCAACGAAGCTCTTTTCTGGCGCCGTTGCCGGGGAGGTGAGTGCTTGAAGGTATATCTTTAGATCTTGCAATTGAATCTTTTAGTTTCTTGTTTTATCACTAGTTTGGTTTGTAAAATAAAACTACAAAAAATTGGAATTGAGGTGGTCTCATATTATTCTTCTTTATAATGTCTTTCGTGAAAATGGCTTCACGCATGGAGATTGATGGTGACAACGAGCAAACAGATCTTCAGCCACCCCGCTCCATTCGTTGCAGCTGATGGTCCTAGGGAGCTACAAGAGGAAGAAATTACTCAAATTGACCGTCGGGTTAGAATCCTTCATTCCAAGTCATAGCCCGAGAGAGGGAAGAGAGGCATACCCGGGTGGTGAAGGAGTCGTCATCGGAGGAGGAACCGCTGGAGAGGTCATTGAAGAAGACCATGGCAACCCCGGCGGTAGGATGCGAGATGGCGAGAGCGAGGAAGCAAGCGAGGAAGCGGCTATAGCTTAGGAAGGAACGAAGGAAGGAAGGAGGAAACAGGGGAAATGTGACTTGTGGTCGGGGAGAAAAGGTGGTGGGGAAGGGGGGCGGGGGTAGATATTTCGGCGGTAGGCCAAAAATTTCGAAATGTGGAGGGAAACTTTGTGCGCGGTGCCACCGGACACCATTCACTTTGAATGATTGTGTGCATCGCAAATGATTCTTCTGCTTTACACGCATGGGATGAGTTTGATAATTCAAATTTTGGTGGAAATTTCCCCAGCTACTGTCCTCATCCACATCATTGCATAATTTAATATCTCTTGCTAATTTGGGCACACAAAAGAGCGTACAGCACACAGACCACACTTACTGAATCGAGCAATTTTAGTAATTAAACAGAGCCAGTTGACCTAAACATTGCTCTAACAAAAGATCAGCATTAAAAATGAAAGCCTAAGTACGCATAATTTTAACAAATCCGCCGCCGCGCCGGCCTATGCATCGCCGGTGTGAGATGAGACATCGATGACTTGTCCTGGCGACGTGCCGCCGTTGGTGGACTCCGCATCCCCCTGCTGAAGTCCATCGCATCCTCGTCCTCGTCCTCGGCGCCGCCCTCAAGGTTGTAGTACTCGTAGTAGTGGCTGCGCCAGAGCTCGCGTTGGTACTCCATCGCCGATTCCTCGATGGATAGACTCTTCTCTGCCTCGACCTCGGCCACGCGCAACTCCTCCTCTCGGCGCTCCTCGATCTCCGCCACCTCCTGCATCTCCAGCTCCCGCTCGACGATCTCATGAGGAAGCAGGTGCTCCATGGCCACCACTGCCTTTTCGGACGTGGGTTGCATGCTAGATTTCGAGGTGGCCTGGAATATCTTGGCGTGTGCGTCCTCGATCTTGGTGTGGATGGCCTCGACCCGGGCCAGGGCGACATCGGTGGCACAGATGGCAGCTCGAGCGCTCTCGGCGTTTGCAGCCGCCATCGCAGTAGCAGCTGCAGCCGTCTGGGCTGGTGCAGCTGCCCTGTCGGCTGCCGCAGACACCCTCTCGGTGGATGCGGCCGCGCTCAATGCGGATGTGACGGCACTCTCAACGCAGGCGGCGGCGCTCGGGGAGGACGCGACCATCGTATGGGCCTTCACGAAGCGTTTCCATGGCGTCATCTTTGCAAGAAGGGGTTGCAGGAATGGGGATCGGGATTCGTGGATTCGGGGGTTGCCGACACTGGAGCAGACGAGACGGCGAAGCTTAAGGAGGAAGACTTAAATAGACCCAGGAATTTTCATCGCAAACGGTTCCTACAAAAAACTATGTGTGATGTTGTTGATATTTTTTATTAGCTATGAAAGACGAATTTGGAGTAAAGTGGCAACGGATGGTGTTCTAAATGTACGAGAATTTTTTTAGTACTAATACAACTGTCATGTAAAATTTTGGAAAACTTCAGGGGTCATTTGACGTTTTAAGACATTTAAGTGATTTTCTAGCCATTTAATGACCGTAATTCAAATTTGAACTACATGTACATGCAACAGCTAACCATAATGGTTTGAAAAGTCATATTTTGTGTACTTGTGTTTGAGTTAATTCCATGTGCAGTAAATTGGAAGAAATTTTCAAACATATTGGTCTCACGGCTATGACACAATTAAGCATGGAGTGCCATGGCATTTAAATTGCAAAAAATTAAAAAAAGATCAGAAACACATGAAATCTTGCTTGATGTGATGTCATGCCACCAAGATGACATGGTAAAAAATTTGGCATGTTTGACGAAAGTTTGGACACACACCCCTCAGAAACCGAAGCAACTCACTAGAAGGCTCGTGGTTCCGAGAGGGAACAATGCATATTTGATGACGAACGGGTGATAGCTTCCTCTTACGGGCTTCAAAAAAATTCTACAGTTAACATGCACTAATACAACTGTCGTGTCAAAATTTGCAAAATTTCAGGGGTCATTTGACCTTTTTAAGACATTTAATGACTATAATCCAAATTTGGACTACATCTACATGCAACGGCTAAACATAATGGTTTGAAAAATCATATTTGTGTACTTGTGTGTGAGTTAATTCCATGTGCAGTAAATTGGAAGGAAATTTCAAACATATTGGTCTCACGCCCTGGACACATGCATGGAGTGCCATGGCATTTAAATTCCAAAAAATTTAAAAAAAGATCAGAAACACATGAAACCTTGCTTGATGTAATGTCATGCCACCAAGATGATGTGGTAAAAAAATTGGCATGTTTGATGAAAGTTTGGACACACACCCCTCACAAACCGGAGCAACTCACTAGAAGGCTCGTGGTTCCGAGAGGGAACAATGCATGTTTGATGACGAACGGGAGGTAGCTTCCTCTTACGGCCTTCAATTTTTTTTCTACATTTAACATGCACCAATACAACTGTCATGTGAAAATTTGGAAAATTTCAGGGGTCATTTGACCTTTTAAAGACATTTAAGTGATTTTCTAGCCATTTAATGACTGTAATTCAAATTTGAACTACATCTACATGCAACAGCTAACCATAACGATTTGAACAATCATATTTGTGTACTTGTGTGTGAGTTAATTCCATGTGCAGTAAATTGGAAGGAAATTTCAAACATATTGGTCTCACGCCCTGGACACATGAATGGAGTGCCATGGCATTTAAATTCTAAAAAATTAAAAAAAGATCAGAAACACATGAAACCTTGCTTGATGTAATGTCATGCCACCAAGATGATGTGGTAAAAAATTTGGCATGTTTGACGAAAGTTTGGACACACACCCCTCACAAACCGGAGCAACTCACTAGAACGCTCGTGGTTCCGAGAGGGAACAATGCATGTTTGATGACGAATGGGAGATAGCTTCCTCTTACGGCCTTCAATTTTTTTTCTACATTTAACATGCACTAATACAACTGTCATGTGAAAATTTGGAAAATTTCAGGGGTCATTTGACCTTTTAAAGACATTTAAGTGATTTTCTATTCATTTAATGACCAAAATTCAAATTTGAACTACATCTACATGCAACAGCTAACCATAACGGTTTGAAAAATCATATTTGTGTACTTGTGTGCGAGTTAATTCCATGTGTAGTAAATTAGAAGGAATTTTCAAACATATTGGTGTCACGGCATGGACACATGCATGGAGTGCCATGGCATTTTAATTCCAAAAAAATTTAAAAATGATCAGAAAAACATGAAACCTTGCTTGATGTAATGTCATGCCACCAAGATGATGTGGTAAAAAAATTGGCCTGTTTGACGAAAGTTTGGACACACACCCCTCACAAACCGGAGCAACTCACTAGAAGGCTCGTGGTTCCCAGAGGGAACAATCCATGTTTGATGACGAACGGGAGATAGCTTCCTCTTACGGCGTTCAAATTTTTTCTACATTTAACGTGTACTAATACAACTGTCATGTGAAAATTTGGAAAATTCTAGGGGTCATTTGACCTTTTAAAAACATTTAAGTGATTTTCTAGCCATTTAATGACCGTAATTCAAACTTGAACTACATCTACATGAAACAGCTAACCATAACGGTTTGAAAAATCATATTTGTGTACTTGTGTGCGAGTTAATTCCATGTGCAGTAAATTAGAAGGAATTTTCAAACATATTGGTGTCACAGCTTGGACACATGCATGGAGTGCCATGGCATTTTAATTCCAAAAAATTAAAAAAATGATCAGAAAAACATGAAACCTTGCTTGATGTAATGTCATGCCACCAAGATGATGTGGTAAAAAAATTGGCCTGTTTGACGAATTTTGGACACACACCCCTCACAAACCGTAGCAGCTTACTAGAAGGCTCGTGTTTCCGAGAGGGAACAATGTATGTTTGATGACGAACATGAGATAGCTTCCTCTTATGGCCTTCAAATTTTTTCTACATTTAACATGCACTAATACAACTGTCATGTGAAAATTTGGAAAATTCTAGGGGTCATTTGACCTTTTAAAGACATTTAAGTGATTTTCTAGCCATTTAATAACCGTAATTCAAATTTGAACTACATCTATATGCAACGGCTAACCATAACGGTTTGAAAAATCATATTTTTGTGTACTTGTGTGCGACTTAAAAAATCATCAGACGATGTAAATATCTGGTGTTCAAAAAAGAAAATGTAAAGATCTGGCAAGACAACCGGCCCCCACACGATTGGCAATCTATTTTGCGCCTCGAGGTTTGGAAGGTGAGTGGCGCGGGTTATTAATCAGACACGATTCTTTATTGGAAACCGTCAGCTATTAAGTTCACACACGGATTTTGCTGCGGGAATCATGTGTAATTCAAACTACAGTACTCGTAAATTCCGCCGACCGGCATGTGTACTGTTCCCGTCGATCTAGATTCCGGCCGCCAATAAATACTACCTTGCTCACATCGTCCCGCCTGCATTCTCATCTACATCCTCCCCTCGCTCGCCCTCTCTCTCTCTCTCAAATCTCTGCCATGGCACCGCCGATCTGCCCACGCGCCGACGAGGAGTCGGCGCCCCCCGAGGACGCTCAGTCAAAGAGCAGCCACGAGGAGGACCCCTACGCGCCGCCGGACGATGTTGCGCCGGACCCCCCCCCAACTTTGGATTGGTTTTGGGGCCACTACAATCTTTGTGTGTGGAAGTCACCGCCGCCGGCTGAGAAAGCCAGGCAAGTGGCGTTCAAGAAGGAGATGGCGGAGGAGGAAGCCAGGTACCAGGCGGCCTGTGAAGCCCGTGATGTCGCATGGAAAAAGGAGGCGGTGGCGCTTTGGGGCGGGCGCATCATCGTGCGGAGGAGGTGTACGAAGACGGGTACTTCGCGAGGAAGGTTAAAGGCGCTAGGCGCCTCATCGCTGCATGGAGGTGGGCCGATAAGCTCCAACGTGCCACCGACGAGGAGCTTCGGTGGGCGCCCAACGAAATGGCAAGATCGTTCGCGCTTGTCCGCCCGCAAGAGGCAGATCGGTACGTCAAGCACTGCGAGGCGGAGGAGGCGGGGTACTGCCTCCGCACTGGGAAGACGCCGCGCACCAGGGAGCTGCTGGCGAGGTCCTGCCGGAATACTGCCCCCATGAGGGATTTTTAGTTTTAGTATTGTTCGTTTTCAATTTTATGCATTGTACCTAGTAGTTAAGTATCATCATGTATATGTGATGATATTATATATATTCTGTGATGAACTAATGAACAATTAATACATATATATTATGAATTCCATTTTCTATCTGTTTTTGTATACTAATTTGTATCTAGATGTTATCATCCACATATACAAAATGGAAAGCATATATACACACATTGAAACAGAACATACAAGAACGGAAAACAGAGTACACACATTGAAACAGAGCAATATTATGATTGCTATGAATACATAGCGATCCACGTCGAAATGACTAAACAAAATAAAACGTGTCCATGAGACCATGACCAGAAGCCCTTGCCTACGGTAGCCCTCGGTTCTGCCTGAACTCGTGCAGGCGTTCGTCCAAGCAGTCGACACGCTCGCGGTACATCTGGAGTGCGATCTCGAGCTCCAAGTTGGCTATTTCATTGGAGATCACCAGCTCGAGGATGCGACGGCCATGTTCCTCTACTGCGCCCAGGTGGACACCTGGGCCAAGGAGGCTGTCAAGCCTAGCGACTAGCGCGTTGGCATCGAGCGGGCCGCAGACAAGGCGAACGGCACGACCCATGCGAACGGCACGGCGGGCGTCCGGTGCAAGTACGGCGCGGCTGGCCTCTGGTGCAAGTATGGCGCAGAGGGCCTCTGCCCACTCCTGGCGAGGAATGGGGGTACTGATGGGATGTGTACCCAGTTGTGATGTCCTATCGACAGTAGGCAAGCGCCGATGGATCCACTCTTGCTGTGCGGCGCGCCGCGCCTCTCGCTCTGCGGTGCTCCAACAGTCTCGCTGTGCGGCGATCCATGGCCTATTGGCGCGGACGTGCCTAGCTTGCTCTGCGGCGCGCCATCGATCATGTTGTGCGGCGAGCTGCAGCATCTCGGCGCTGACATGCCTATCTTGATCCGTCGCGCTGAAGTGCCATGCGCCAAGGGTCTGCTCAACCCTGGCGATGACACGCATCACGGCGTCGTCCATCGCGTTGCTGGGGAGCGCCTCGGCCTCGACGGGCCATGGTGCCTTCTCGTTTTCCTTGTCAACGAGGTTGATGGCAGAGGCGGCGCTTTGGTGGGTTGGCATGCTTGGAAAAGGTGGATGTGCTACAGGCTGCGCTTGTTGCCTCCGTGCGTCGCGCGCCGCTTAGGTTTATGCGCAATATCGCTGGGTGGCGGGAAACCAGTGAGGAAATGGCGGGAAACGGTGGCGTAAAACGCCATCAATTAATGGAAACTTAGCATAGAAGGAACATCGAGCTAGCACAAGAAGTAGATGATGATCAGATGATCGTTTATCCTAGTTAATTATGCATGTAATAGTTTACTTTGGTGTGTGGAAATGTCATGTGTGTACTAGCCACCTATGTAATTGGATGTTTGCCGAGTATTACACACATCTTGTTTATGTGAAACGTTTCTGTTCTCTTGGCTCAACACAAACAGTTTATCGCAATGAACCGTATGCCGTATATCGCACACACCTTGATCTGCCTGACCGTTTCTTTTGTGTTGCCTAATCACAAACAGTTCATCCGAGTGAACTGTATGACGTATATCACACACACCTTCATCTAGCTGCCCGTTTCTGTTGTTCCGCCTCATCACAAACAGTTCATCCGAGTGAACTGTATGTCGCATATCGCACACGCCTTTATCTGGCTGCCCGTTTCTTTTGTTCTGCCTCATCACAAATAGTTAATTGATCTGAACCGTATGCCCCGCATCGCACACGCAACTAAAATCTGAACCGTTTTTGATGTATCCTTGATCGCAAACGTTTTGCATCTTTTTTGACGGTTTTTTTACATCACCGTTTGCGATTAATGCATCGCACACAGTTTCGTCAAAGGGTCACTGATCGTAGTGTCGCGTTAACAGCATCCTGCAGTAGTGAGCTGTGATCTTCTTGAAACGGAAACTGCCCAGTTTTATTGTTCCTATACAGATGCCTGGCCATGGTCGAGTCAGACTTGTGCTTGGTCACAACATGATGTTTTTCTCGACCTACTACATTTCCCTTGGAGGTGAAAAGATACTTAATTCATGGGTGGTCTCAAATCATGAAGGCCCGTCAATCTTGGAGAATAGGACAAAAGGTTATGTTCATGCTTTTCCAAAGCTCTAAAGTGAATATCCTATTTATTGACCACATTGCGAGGTGAAGCCGCTTTTAGAAAGTTGTGGATGCGCGGGGTGGCGCCTGGGCCTTTTCCTGGGGCTTGGTGGCCTTACCCTTGGTTAACTATAGGCAAAGTAGCACTGTTCGAGGCACGCTTTGTATGGTTGAACCTATATAAGTACTTATACTGCTTTCAGCTATGGTTGTTAAGTGCTCCTGCTACTTTCAGTTAAGGTTGTTAAGTACTCATGCTGCTTTTACAGTATGTCGTGTTTCTTCAGTCTCTTCTTCCTCCAGCCGCCAAAACCAAACCATCGCCGGTGGGGCTGCCTGCTCCCGCCTCCCACGGCTGGCTGCGCCTCAGTGCAGGCATCGCCGCCCCCACCGTCTCCTAAATCGTTAACACCGATGTCAGCCCCACCCCGCACCCAAACTAGTCAACCCTCATACTCCCCTTCGCCCGTGACTTCACTGCCACATCTTCCCCGGCTCCTGTTTATTCATGTCCGAGGCCTCGTCGTCGTCCTCTGCGCGCCTTGGTGCGCTCGCCGCGACACCGCCGTCTTTTGTTGTCAGCATGGTCAACAAATGAGAGGAATCGGGAGAGGACTGTACGTGGAGAGCATGACAGTAGGGACCCAACATGTCCATGGTCGTACGCAAGCAAGTTCCTCATTGTTATATATATACAAGACAAAAAGAAAATGCTTCCTCCTAGTGGTTTGCTGACATCTGGAACCCACGACATTGTCAGTGTATAGTCAATAGACAAGAGAACTGCACAAGAGCGGCTGACACCTGGGATGTAGCTACTCGAGCAGTTTTTTTGGTTATTATTGAGATGGAGCAGGGTTTCAATTGGGCTGTGACCCGTCTAGCCCAGGCTTCTATTTTGCTTCACCACATGACTAGCCCAGCTATTTTTTTCTTTGTGAAAATGGCTAGCCCAGTTTATTTTTTCTGAAGAATACCCGATCCAGGTCAACCCAACCTAGGCCAACTTATTTTTCTCTGCCCTGTTGGGCTGCAAATCTTTCAAGACGGTTGCAAATCTAAAAGTAATATGAAATGGGCTGTAAATATCAAAGACACATGAAAAATTGTCAATTACTTTCAAATTTCTAAGTTTTTTCACATTTTCAGATTTCCAATTTCATTGGGTTTTAACCTAATTTAAATATATTTTGAAATTGCTTTTAATCTGGCTCGACATTTCAGTATTAGAAATAGTTTGGACCCCACCGCTATTTGCAAAAATTCATTTAAAATTTCAACCCTCGTCTTGGCCAACAAAAAGAAAATGGACTGCAATAAATTGCATAACAGTTTGCAAATGAGCTATAAATTATTAAAAAAATAGCAAATGGGCTGGCTTGTGGGCCTATTAAGTTGACGCATATGCAAGAATTTTTTACTTATTATATATTAGTAAACAAACATTTCCAGCAGAAGTGACAATTGGATTGTCGTCGTGCTTCTTCAAACTTTGATCTTCTTGCTCTAGCGACCAAATCTAGCGTCGGCGAGTCCGCCTGCTCCCGCCTCCCATGGCCGGCAGCCTCACCGCCCCCTCCTAGTCCCACCACTGGCTAGACCATCCCTCTACTCGCCCATATCCCTCCATTGTTGTGGCTTCGCCAGCTCCGGGTCGTTCCCTTCCTGGGTCTCGCTGTCGTCCACAGCGTTGGTGCTCTCGGCGCGGCATGGTCAATGTGGTCAACAAATGAAAACCATCGGAAGAGGGATGTACGTGGAGAGGCTGACAGTAGGGACTCACATGGTCCATGGCCGCACGCAAGCAAGTGCCTCCTTATTACGCGAAAAAATAATGAATCCTCCCCCTAACAGCTGGGACCCACCAGCTATATCTTCGCACAGAAGGAAGTGCCTCCATATTAAGTGAAAAATAACGATTGCACCCCATGACAACTAGGGCCCACCAGATGTGGAGGTTGACTTGTGGCCCTACTAAGTTGTCGCGTACGTAGGGCTTTGTCAATTTATTCAACAAACGATTCTATCACCAGTGACCGTTGGATATTAATCCAACGGTCGTGCTGCTTCTTCAACCTCTGATTTTCTTGATCCAGATGCCCGAACCAGCGTCGGTAGGACCGTGTGCTCTTGCCTTCTGTGGCCAGCTATGCTATCGTGTAGTCCTCATTGCCCCCTCCTACTCCCACCGCTGGCCAGGCCATCCCTCTACTCACCGACATCCCCTGTTATTCTGCGGCGATGGCAGCCTCACACCACAGCGGAACCAGTCAACCCTCGTACTCCTCTACGCGTGGGCATCCACCTGCCTCGTCTTCCTTGGCTCCGCATCGTTCCCTTCCTAGGCCTCGCCATTGTCCACCGCCTTGATGCTCTCGGCACGGCGTAGTCAACTAGGTCAACGAATGACATCCATTGGAAGAGGACTTTAGGCGGTGAGGCTGACAGCTGGACCCACCAGCTACATCTTCGCATGCAAGAAATTACCTCCTTATTACTCGCAAAAAAATGTTTCTCTCCCTCACAGCTGGGACCCAGTAGCTATATCTTCGTACGCAAGGAAGTGCCTCCTTATCCTCCCTGATAGCTGGATCCCACCCGGTCGAAGCGTATGTAGTGTTGTCTGTCTAGTCGTGAACGTGTATGTACATACTGTTTGATCGGTCTCTCTGCAAGGATGAACCATGGCCGAGTAAGTAGCAACATGTGTCATAGTAGAGCCCCCGATGTAGCAGTTCAGGCAGTCCCGTCTAAATCATGTACACGTACGTACAACCACAGGGCAAAAAGTACGGCCACATATGTACATACGGGTGGGGTATCGAACGCGTACTCACGCATACGTACGGTCAGGGCTCATGTACATGGAGAGGCAACAGACGGCAGCAATGGCCTCCTGTTCATCGATAGCCAACCGGCTGGGTCGAAACGGAGAAACAACACCGTGTTCATCGGGAGGTAACCGACTGGGTTGGAATCAATCCTATTCATCGGGAGCCAACCGGAGTCTAGCGTACCACAAAACGGAGTAAACGGACTTCTGTTCGACCGCCTACGATGGAAACGGGGTCCTGTTCATTGGGAGAGGTGTGGCGTACCGCAAAACCAAGGAAACGGACTTCTGGCCAACCGCCTACGATTGAAATGGGGTCCTGTTCATCGGGAGGGTGTGGCGTACCGCAAAATGGAGGAAACGGACTTCTCTTCGAGAGCCTACAGTCGAAATAGGGTCCTGTTCATTGGGAGGGGTGTGGCGTACCGCAAAATGGGACTCCACGGGCTACTGTTCATCCACCGTCTACTACCTCGCTCCATCCTCCACGGGCTACTGTTCATCCACCATCGACTTCCTCCAGCCTCCATCGGCTACTGTTCATCCAGCCTCCACGGGGTCCTATTCATCCACCCCAACCGGTTGGGGTGTGTGGTGGACTCCATGGGGTCTTGTTCATCCAGCGGCAACCGCCTACATGGTCGAGGTCCTATTCATCCAACCCCCATCGGGAACTATTCATCCACAGCCAACCAACCGGCTGGACTCACCACACGTCTCGACTCGTCCTACGTATCGCACGCGCGGCAGCAACGGGCACTGTTCATCCGGAGGCAACCCAACCGGCTAGATATGTCTCGCACGGGGGTTCGATCAGTTTCAGTAAGCAGCAGCAACGTTCGATCGGGTTCAGTTAGCAGCGAAGCAGTCGGTCGGGTTCAATTAGCAGCGAAGGAATCGCTCGGGATCAGTTAGCAGCGAAGGAATCGATCGATCGGCTTCAGTATGTAGCAGTGTGATTGCTCGGGTTCAGAGCAAACGCCTCGCTTGGGTTTAGTTAGCGAGCACCTCGCACACGTGCGTACGAGAGAAACGCGTAAACCTACACTGCATCGCTCGGCCCCGACCACCAACCGTAACCGGGAACTCCCCAAAATTTTCCTCGCCCTCACTTCTACCATGATTTGTTACGTCATGGACGGCCCAAAGAATGTCACGCAGGTGCGTCTCCGGCCCGCCCAGGACGAAAAACCCAATTTTTGTCATAGAAGTAGGAGCCCACCACATCTATGATGATACATGTTTTTGTCACAATTATCATCACAGAAGTGTCATAACCATGGCAGTAAAAGTTTTTGTTCTGGCCATAATGTCATGGATGTGTCTTTTTTGTAGTGAAAAGTGGGGATAAGGTCCATGAGACTGCTCTAAAAAAAGAAAGAAAAAAAGAAAAAATAGAAGAAAAAAATTGAGAGAAAAAGAGAGAAGGGGCATGCTACTATCCTTTTACCATAGATGTGCTTCATAGTAGCACCACTTCATGCATTGTAAAGTCGAAAGTTTCATACTAGTGGGGAACCTACACTATAGAACTTGGCATGTATATTCCGATGACGAGCATCCTCAAAAGCTCGAGGTCTTCATGAGCAAGGAAGTTGGATGCACCCCCAGTTAGTCCATAGGAGAGCTTTCACATATTCATGGCTCCGTGTGCATCCTAGTTGCACGGCGATCACTACTCCTTGCGTTGACATCGATCACAGGGCCTTCTCCATTGCCTAATGGTTAGCTGCATTGATGCAAGACTTTCTTCATTTTTGACTTCTGAAAATCCCAACCATTTTCTATCATTAACTTAAGTGTGAGGCATAGGCTTGCGCTCAGTGCTGCTGGTATGCCTCGGGTTGGTGTTTTTGAAGCGATCACTGATGCTTGATTTCTTTTGTCTCTGATTGTCACTATTGTGTTCCTGACATAATATTGACCTTCTCTCTAAACCTTTGGCAATGGGAATTGGGGCTCCACAAAAATGTTTTCCTCTTTCTTGACCTCCATGGCAATGGAACTAAGAGGATAGCTTGTATTACTCCCTTGCTGGTTAACTTTTGCATGCTTGCATGATGAACATGGACTTTACTTTTGGGGTTTGGTTCAATGTATGCTTTAGAGTTGGTAGCATTGAGCTTTTTGGTAGTCAACCTTCTTACTCGAGGACGGGCAAGGTTTAGGCGTGGGGAGGTAGATGCCTCTATATTTTACGCATTTTTACAGCTCATTTGTTGCATGTTCTCTTTATATATCATGTCCCATTGAACCAAATAGTTGTCCATTATGCATGATTACTAGTATTTACATTTTTTTATTATGAGCATTGCACATTTAGTGTTTTATTTGGTTTTTATTAGTTTTCTTTGTTTTCTTGTGTCTACAGGTGTTTTGGAGCTAGGACCAAGCACGATGAAAGAACCAAGGAGGAGTTCAATACGGAGACACCAGGGGGCAGACTTAGCCATTTTGGAGGTCGGAAAAGCCATTATTTTCGAAGTGCTCCAAATCAAGATCTAATACCAGAAATGTATCAGTGTAGTTCATACGAATCTAATGAGCGCAAGAATGTCAAATTCCAAGTTCGTATGAAGAAATGGCGACTGTTTTACTCGAGGAGTCCAGAGCAAAAGACGACCTTTCGAACTACCGCAAGAGGTCATTTCGACAGTCGTTTGACAAGCATACAACTATAAAAGTTTCCCTTCTAGACGGGATTCTTCACTGATTTCGTCCCCGTTCGATCCCACGGGATCCTTGGCTCGTAAAGAAGAGATTGAGAGAGGATTTGGCTCATTATGAGCCCTTGGATGAAGCCCATCAAGAGAGGAGGCTAGGAGGCTCCATATAAGTCATCCACAACCCTAGCCGCCGGGACTCACGCTCCATCACATCTCATACATACAAGACCATCTCCATTGCTGCTCCACCACCATGAGCACCGTCCTTCGGGTCGGTGCCCTCGCGCCGGCGGCATCACCGATGCCCCCCCATCTTCATCACCATCGGCGGTGCCATCACCATCACCACCGTGTCGCCGTATCCAACAACATCGCCATGCCTTCTCCTTCACAGGCTTGATGTCGGCTTGTAACTTGTCCCTAACCTTCATACATATGTTTGAGTAGTTGTACTTGTTCTTGAGGATATGGTTGAACCCTATATGATATTTGTTGTGATCTAATATGGCATGTTCATGATTCGAGTTAGTAGCCTTCGCGAATGTTGAGAGCAGCACTCACTCACATTTGTGCCTTGTGCCGTGAAGTATGTTACCACCCTTGTGATGGTTTGGGATATTGGGGTAATTTGAGGTGACAGTAAAAGCCTCGGTTCCTTGACTTTGCAAAGGATTGGGGAATTACGGAGAACCCTTAAAGAGGTCGTCGCGTCCACGGGGCAACCCTTAATTGTCATGAGTTGTAACCCTATGGGGGCGACTATGATGGTGGCGTCCGCGGCATGAAGTCTACCTAGAGTAGGACGTGCTCTGCACCCGGCTCCGCCCAGTTATGCATTTGACTAGTTACTAAAGGAAACAATAATTCATATGTGGTAGTGATTCCGGTACCCTCGAGAACGCTTTATTACTCAAGCACATTCACCACTAACTTTGCATCTTTTATTTACTATTTTTACTCTTCTTGTTAGTAGTTTAGTTAAATCCCTTTTTATCTAGTTTCCCTGGCAACGATAGAGTAGACTATTTCCAAACTTCGGTTTGGGTGCGTACGTGGCTGCATGAAAGTGACAACGTAGTTGCGGGGTTTGTGGTGCCTTCCTATCAGCTCCCTATGGTTTCGACACTCTACTTATCACAATGAAAGTGCTACAACAGCCCTGTGCATGTGCAGGTCATCAGCTATGATATGTACAAGACCAGATGTTTCTTATGCGCTGAGTGTTGGTAGCAAGTACCAAAGTGAACCCGAGGTGGATCACCATGGCATCTGTTAAAATATTATTAAGTACCTTAGAAGGACAAAGTACACACTCCTTGTCTATGAAGGAGATGAAGAGATCGTTGCAAATGGTTACACGAACAACAACTTCATGACTGATATAGATAACTATTGGGCTATGTTAGGATAATAGTTTGGAATAGTTTCAAGTAAGAACACTATTGTGGATTCTATAGCGAAAGAAGAATAAGTTGAGGCTTCAGAAGCTTCAAAGAAGGAAGTTTGAATCAAGAAGTTCCTTGATATATTTGGTGTGATCCTAAGTGCAATGAAACCAGTGGCGCTATATTGTGTATAGTGGGGCCATTGCTCAAGCAAATGGAATCTAGATCCCACATGAAGATCATACATAACAAGTGCAAGTATCACAAGGATTTGATTGTGTCAGACCCGATGACGAAGGCTCTACCACAAGCAAAGTGTGAGCAACAACAAATAGCCATAGGTGGTAGAGAAACCATGTAACTAGATTATTGACTCTAGTGCAAGTGGGAGTATGTTGGAAATATGCCCTAGAGGCAATAATATTGTATTATTATATTTCTATTTTCATAATTGAGAGTTTATATTCTATGCTATAACTACTATGGTCCTGGAATATGGGATTCAGTGGAAAACTCATATGCACGTGTGGAATGGTAAACGGTAAAATAAGATTTCTAGTCTCGCCTCTAAGACTGGCTGAAGTGTTGTTTGTGATCATGTTTTCCGCATCTTAGGATATCATTAAGTGTAACGATAGTCCTAAAACAACATTCAGAATATGACATTAGAAGAACGATCATATTGCGACCCAAACTGTTTGTTATACTTTGACATAATATCATCATAAGTAAATTGTTATAACATGGAGTGTTAATGTGTTATCTAGTTCCTAGACCATGAGAGTATCGTAGTCACTTCTTACCGTACGACGAACTTTGGGGTTGCTCAAACTTCATCTGTAACACGGTGGTTCATCGGAAAGTTTGACAAGGGACTAGATAGCTCGAGAGTGGAATTTTCTCCTCCGATGATGCAGAGATATTCTTAGGGCCCTCTCTATGTGACGGCATCCATCATCGTCTGGCCATACATAGGTGACTATGTCAAGGAGAAGCCGGACATGTCAATGATTAAGAAGAACAAAATCGGTAACGAGGAGACCAGTATAGTGGGCATGTGTATGACTGAAGAGGATACCGTTATATCTCAGCTCAGGTTTTGTAATTTATCATGAAGCAAAGGGAATAGCACATGATAACCAAAGGTTCACTCGAATGTCATTCGTGTACTCATATAGGGATCGATATGGACGTCCACGGTTCTGCTATCGGTCATTGAACGAAAGGGGTTTTGTTCATGTATATGTTTTACCGAACCTACAGGGTCACAAGCTTAACGTAATCATGATCTGCTGAGTTTTAGTAGGACGGGACTAATGAGAATATATTTTTGAAATATTTACACTAATATTCAAAATAGTTTCAAGAGGAACCGGAAGCGTTTCGGGGTCAGGGAAAGGGTTTCGGAGTTTATCGGGCAATACCGGGTATTAACGATAAATAATATATATGTGGAAAATGTTTATGGTGATGTTAAATTAATAATAAAAGGCTCTAATAATAGTTAGGAGGCTTTTATATTTAATTTAATATCAATGGGCCTTAAAAGGTCAAGTGCTGGAAGGAGAATTGGGCCACAAGGGCCCAATAGGTGGAGGCGCCCCCCTTAGCCTCCTTGGGAGGCCGAATTGGAGTGTGGGAGGACTCCTCCTCCCCCTAGGGCCAACGCAAGGAGGGAGGAGTCCCCCCCTGTGTGGCGCTCCCTCTCCCCTCTCTGACCCATATATACTAAAGGGTTTTGGCACTTTTGAACACACAAGTTTTGGAGCCTCCTCTAGTTCTCTAATCTAATTCTAGTTGTGCCAATTAGAGCTAGAGCTAGACCTCCAATCCTCATAATTAGAAGCCTAGTTTGGTTCTAATCTCCTCCCTCTAATTCTCTGGCAATGAGTAGCTATGGACGGCAAAACTAGAAGGATCGATATGGTTGACTAGAGGGGGGGTGAATAGGCAACTACCGATTTTTAACTTTCCTTAACAAATTAGGGTTAGCAACAATTAGGTTGTCTAGATATGCAACTAGGTGAGCAACCTATATTATGCTAGCAACACAAGCAACACAAGCAAACAACAATACACCACAAGTAAAGCTTGCACGAAGTAAAGGTAAGAGATAATCACAAGTGGAGACGGTGAAGATGAGGATGTGTTACCGAAGTTCCTTCCCTTTGAGAGGAAGTACGTCTCCGTTGGAGTGATGTGGAGGCACAATGCTCCCCAAGAAGCCACTAGGGCCACCGTATTCTCCTCATGCCCTCACACAATGCGAGATGCCGTGATTCCACTAGTGGTGCCCTTGAAGGCGGCAACTGGACCTTTACAAACAAGGTTGGGGCTCTCTCCACAACCAAATTGAATGCTCCCAACAACACCGCAAAGCTTCACCACAATGGAAAGTGGCTCCGAGGTGACCTCAACTGTCTAGGGTGCTCAAACACCCAAGAGTAACAAGATCCGCAAGGGATTAGTGGGGGGAATCAAATTTATTTTGGTTGAAGTGTGGATCTGGGCCTTCTCAAGCAATCCCTAAAGAATCAACAAGTTTGATTGGGTAGGGAGAGAGATCGGGCAAAAATGAGCTTGTGAGCAACAATGGAGCTTGGGGGAGGAAGAGGTACTCAACTAGAAGAAAGAAGACTCCTTTATATAGTGGGAGAAGGGATCCAACCGTTATGCTCCCACTTCTCGTGCATAAGCGGTAGTACCGCTCTGGTGAGCGGTACTTCCACTGGCACAGAAGTTCTAGCCACCAAGTTCAACTAAACAAGTCAAGGAGACGGAAGTACCGCTGGAGCGGTACTACCGCTCCCACCAGTGGTACTACCTTGTGATGTTGAACTATAGCCGAAACCCGCGGTAGTAGAGGAGGGCAGGGCGGTAGTGCCGCCCTAGGCGGTACTACCATTCTGAACTATTGTTCTACTACCGCCCATGGAACAGACCTTTACAGAACAAAGAAAATAAGCGGTAGTCCCCGCAGTACTAGATAGCGGTAGTTCCGCGGGATCGGTACTACCGTGGCCAGCAGCGGTACTTCCGCTTAGGTGGTGGGTGTCTAGTAAACCCGCGGTAGTTGAGGGCCAGTTAGCCCCGTAGTACCACATGAGCGGTACTGCCGTGGCGAACTGCCGCTCTACTACCGCATGTTTATAGAACCCACAAATTAGGCGGAAGTAGGAGCCGTACTACACAGTGGCAGTACTGCGGGAGTGGTACTACCGTTGTGAAGAGCGGTACTACCAATTAGCTTGTTCTGCCAAGGTTCAAACACAAGGAGGGTCAAGCTCAAATGTCGGGAAAGAACGAGGGTGCAAAGGTAAAGTGTACGTGTTGATTCCACCCAAACCTTTCCGAAGCGGACCCCCTCTTAATAGTACAGTGTTCCTATGACTCAAGTCCACCGAAAAAGAAACGCAAGAAAACACCGTCTTCATAAATATCCAGAGGGATTCAAATCATATTGTGCCATAAGATAGATTATCTGAAATGCGCAATGCACACGATTAGTCCGCAAAAGCATTGTCATCAATCACCAAAAACACTAAGGGAGAAATATGCCCTAACAATCTCCCCCTTTTTGGTGGACTGACGACAATACGGGATTTGCACAAATAAGTGATAAGATAACATGCAAACCCAATATCTACAAAATATAGACGGGCTCCCCCTAGATGTGTGCACTATTTGGCATGCCTTTGGAATGCAAAGCCCACACACTAGGATCAATACTTCCCCTATATTTTATAGACTGGCAATACTTGCAACAATAATATGAGAAGATAAAGACGGATGCAAGTAATTAGCTTGTGAGCATAAGGATAGGGCACAAGATAGATAACATCTCACAAGCTAAAACCTAGACATAGAGATAAGATAGGGTAGCATATGTCTCACACCATATGATAGCTTCCACACACGAACGAAAAGCAAATGAAACAACGACAAAGAGTTCACGAGAGAACGAGACCAACAACACAGAAGACGCACTCATGAGTCGGAAAATCCCTAAACTCTCTCCCCCTTTGGCATCGAGACACCAAAAGGGAAAAGAGCACTAGACACGACCAAGTTGATGGTGAAGCGCCAGCTCATTAGTACTCCTCATGCTCATCTTAGTCCTCCTGCTCCTCGGACTCCTCAAGCCCCTTAGACCCCTCTGCTGCTACATGTTGATGCTCCATCTCTGAGTCTGACCATTTGCAGTGCTGAGAAACCCATGCCTCCTTATCTGTGACCCGCTCCTCAGAGCCACTAGTGATCTCCTGGCCAAGGGCCCTCATCATGTGCTTATGGCGAGTGCGAGCGGCCTTATCAGCCACATGAGCCTTGTACTGACCCTGAGCCTCCTTGCAGAAGAGCTTCTTCATCCTTGACTTGAGCTTAGATGCCCAAGATGGCACCTTCGCTGGAGAGGGAACAAACTCATAATCTGGCTCAGCCTCATCATCAGAATCGGTGGGAGCAATCCCCTCTCCGGTGTTGATACATCCATTATGCATCATGTTTTCCTACTGTTATTTATAGTGTTTTTATTCATTATAACACTTTATGGAGTAATTCTAATGCATTTTCTCTCATAATATGCAAGGTTTACAGAAAAGAGGGAGAATGCCGACAGCTGGAATTCTGGACCTGAAAAAGCTATGTCAGAGATACCTATTATGCACATCTCCAAATCAGCTGAAACTTCATGGAGAATTATTTTTGAATATATAAAAGAATATTGAAATAAAGAACTACCGGAGGGGGTCACCCAGGTGCCCACAAGGCACCAGGGCACACCTCCCCCTTCTGGCGCGCCCTGGTGGCTTGTGGGGGCCCTGGCCCACCTCCGGTGCCCATCTTCTGGTATATAAGGTCTTTTGACCTAGAAAAAATAAAGAGATGACTTTCGGGACGGAGTGCCGCCGTCTTGAGGTGGAACTTGGGCAGGAGCAGTTTTGCCCTCCGGCGAAGCGACTCCGCCGGGGGAACTTCCCTCCGGGAGGGGGAAATCGAAGCCATCGTCATCACCAACAACCACCTCATCTTTGGGAGGCCAATCTTCATCAACATCTTCAACACCACCATCTCATCTCGAACCCTAGTTCATCTCTTGTGTTCAATCTTTGTATCAAAACCTCAGATTGGTACCTATGGGTGACTAGTAGTGTTAATTACATCTTGTAGTTGATGCCAGTTGGTTTATTTGGTGGAAGATTATATGTTCAGATCCATCATGATACTTATTAATCCTCTGATCTTGATCATGAATATGTTGTGCGAGTAGTTACTTTTGTTCTTGAGGCCACGGGAGAAGTCATGTTGCAAGTAGTCATGTGAATTTGATATTCGTTCGATATTTTGATGGTATGTATGTTGTGATTCCCTTAGTGGTGTCACTGGTACAGCGAGGTGCTATACAAACGGTTTTTAACCCCTTTTCGCGACGGTGTTCTGAACCGTCACCTAGTGAGTGACTGCGATAGGCGGGTCCTTCCCACACGAGCCAGAAACCGTCGGGGATATGCCCTCCTGGCACACACGCTCGGCAAAATGAGGTCGTGTGCGACCGACGAGCGATCAAATACGGTTATACGTGTAGTAGTGCTAAAAAATACAATTATACAGGCGAAATCGTTTCCGGTCGTAAGTACATCCCACACAGTCAGTCCCCGCTAAACGTTTTCGTTCGTATATACATCCCACACAGTCGCTCCAAGGAAAATGTTTCCATTCGCAGGTACATCACACATAATTTTCCCCGTTAAATCATTTGTGATAGTGTTGCCATTGCACACGATATTAACAATTTTATCATTTGCGTTATTGAATGCATCACACACGGTGTGTAGAAGAAACTGTGTGGCAAAGGCTGTCCATCACACACAGTTTTTATGTGGTAAACATTTGCGCAAGGTGGCCTAACGCAAACAGTTTTAAAGAGAATGTCGTGTGTGATTGTTCATTGATCCAACACGGTTTATTCCTAGAAACTGTGTGCGTTGCCTGAGGTAATCGCCCACGGTGTTTTCTCAATAACCGTTTGCAATAGAAAAACCCAATTACAATTAGCCTGCTAATTGGCCATTAGCAGGCTAATTGCCCTATTATTAATAATCCATTTATTAATCTAATTGACATTCATATTAAGCACATAATATATTTTATTTCCATATTAAGGAAGCAGGATTTCATAATTGAAACACATCAGAGTACAACATGATATAGCTTCAGCACTTAGCTACCCCATTACACAACTGCACCAGCACCAAGTTTCACGTGCAACATCTAGAACCTTTCGAAATTAGCATCATAGATGGTACATAGACAGATGCATCTCATCTGGAAAACTGCTGAAGCGGAAGGCGAATATTGAGCCTTCATTCATGTTGAAGGTCTTTGCAACTTTAGGCCAATGCCTGTGGATGATTGACCGTCCATCCTTTGTCCTCTTCAGGAACACTTCAATATTGAACTGTGGGTGTTGTATGAAAACCTTCCTTGCCTCCTGACCATAGAGGTGGTTTGAGAGGTAATCATCAATGAACTGCTTTGGAAAGGCCTAAAAACAAGGATGTGCATAAATATCTTCTCTATATTGGAAATGGGACAAAGGAATAAAAAAAGGCAAGGTATAATAGTTAGTACCATCTTGTAGTGAACTGATGTCTTCTTCATTGTGCAGACAAAGATCTTGTTGTTTTTTGTCGCTAATTTCTTTATCCTAACAATCTTTCTGAGTTTCTTGACTTGATTGATATTCATGGACAACTCATTTCCCCATATGCAAAAAGGGTCGAACAGTGGGTCAAAACCTCTGACAGCAGGACCTATATGTGCAAGACCAAATTGTTAAAAACCTAAATATTAGAATGGTTCCTGCAATTGCACAATAATATGCTATTAGACAACGGACCATGCACGTGCTAACCTTGATTGTAAACCTCAGTGCTTCCCATTGTTTCCCTGCAACACATATAAGGTAGTTAATCATCAGGTTAAGTAAGGGTTCACATGCTATTAGTAAAATATGTTGATGAAAAATAAGCACATTGCAGATTCATCAGATTAATTCAAGACACATGGAAAACCCATTTATCCAAACCAAGCATGATTAAGAACTAGGAAATATAGCACTTGTATATGTTTCTCATGTTTTAAGTGCAGCCAAATTCGATTTATTCCTCACATGCACAACAATACAAAATTCTACCCATGACAATTGGACATCGCATTGCAGAATTGAACCAAGCAGTTAACTAAACACCACAACAAATGAACCAAACATTAACTGAGCACCACATTGCACAATATAACATACTCCTAATAGAAGATCAGACAGTTAACCAAACGAAGCATGCTTAACAACTTGGAAATATAGCAATTGTATTTGTTTCTCATGTATTTAGTACAGCCAAATTCAATTTATTCCTCACATGGTATACAATAACAGAATGCACCCACAACAATTGAACATCGCATTGCAGAATTGAACCAAACAGTTAACTAAACACCACAACAAATGAACCAAACATTAACTGAGCACCACATTGCACAATATAACATACTCCTAATAGAAGATCAGACAGTTAACCAAACCAAGCATGCTTAACAACTTGAAAATATAGCAATTGTATTTGTTTCTCATGTATTTAGTACAGTCAAATTCGATTTACTTCTCACATGGTATACAATAACAGAATGCACCCACAACTATTGAACATCGCATTGCAGAATTGAACCAAACTGTTAACTAAACACCACAACAAATGAACCAAACGTTAACTGAGCACCACATTGCACAATGTATAACCAAACCAAGCATGCTTGACAACTTGAAAATATAGCAATTGTATTCGTTTCTCATGTATTTTGTAAAGATAAATTCGATTTATTTCTCACATGGAAGACAATACAAAATTGCAGCCTGAAGAATTGAACATCACATTTGCAGAATTGAACCAAACAATTAACTGAAGACGACAACTAATTAACCAAACAGTTAATAAGTGAGCACCACACTGCACGACATATAGAACATATACACTAGAGCAACAGATTGCATGGTAAAATCAGATAGCACAATTCACTAGAATTTGTTAAGGAAAGGCAGGAGCAGCACACGCAACGGGTAAACCGAGCATGCGTAACCGGCGTAGCTAGCAAACGGCAAGGTGCTCCTCCAAGATCTAGGGGTCGGCACGAATGGCAGCCATCGCGACCTCATCCACGCGTGCGGCCGCGATTTGCTTCTCCGCTGCCAAATGCTCCTTCAGCTCCTGGCTATACTGCGTGCACCATGGCTTAGGGCGGTGCTTATTTGGTGGAGGGGTCGGTGATTTGGGTGGAAGGTGTCGCGCCGGCGGTCGGGGCATGTGGGATGTGGAAGGAGGAGGAGGATGGGGGTCGGGTGTGGATTACCTGCCTGGATAGACGAGGCCGAGCAGCGTGAAGGAGGGTCGCCGGCGAGGAGGCGGCGCAGCAAGCAAGGAGTGAAGGTTTCAACTTGGAAAGGAAGGCGAAAACAAGGGAAATGTGGCTTTTGGTAAGGGGGAGGAGGCGGGGAGGTAGATATTTCCGCGGAAGCCAAATTTTTTGAATCGGTTCAGCGAAAAAACTGGCGCGCAAAGTGTCATCAGACACGGTCCCTTATTCAGAACTGTGTACGATATGTGAACATCACAAACGATTCAGATAGCTTAACACGTGTGTGATGAGTTTGAACGTCAAAAATTTTGGTTCAAATTTCCCTGGTTACAGCGGTCATCCACGTCATTGCATAATTTGGGTACACAAAGGAGACTACAGCACACCCACACTTCTTAATCGAGCAAGTTCAGCAATTAAACAGAGCTAGCTGACCTAAACATTACTCTAATAAATTAAAGATCGACGCTCTTAATTAAACAAAACAAAGAGTACTACTACGGCTGGTGCTCGTCGATCTCCGCCGCCTCCTCCATGTCCAGCTCGCGCCCGACGGTCTCTTGGGGAAGGGGCTCCATGGCATCCATCACACCATACTCGGCAAGCATCTCGCCATCCGCGTCTGCCATCTCTTTGGAAAAGGCCGCCATGAGCTGGGCGTGGGCGGCCGCGATCTAGGCTTGGACGGGCTCCGTCGTGGCAAGGTATGCGGCGGAGGAACGGACGGCTGCTCGAACGCTCTCGGCGATTGCCAACTCTTCGGCCGTGGGTTGCCGACCATTGTCGGAGAAGCTTCGTTCAATTTGTGCAGTGACCGCCACGAGCTGGGCGTGGGCGGCCTCGACATGGTCGTGGGCGGCCTCCATCAGGGCTAAGGCCACCGTTGCGGAATGGACAGCTGCTGTGCCACTCCCGTCAGTTGCTATCCCCAAGGCAGATGTTGCTGCCGCCACCTGAGAAGCAACAACGGTCGTTTGGGCTGCCTTGGCCGCCCGGTCGCAGATTGCGGCCGTGCTCAAGCACCTTGTTAGCACGCGCATGGCGGCTGCGGTCGTGCTCTCTCCGGAGTGGGCCGCCGAAGCTGCCCTCACGACACGGGTCCACGTCCCCATCTTTCATCGGCGATGATTGAACAGTGAAATGATATTTGGGGAGCGAGCTAGTGTGCTTGACACTCCGGCTGTGGACTGTAGCCGACGCACCTTCTCGCGTAAGCCATAGGCGTACTATACACCGACGGTGCTCCAGGATATTTTGTACTGCATCTCACACGGTTGGTGATAATAAACTGTGTGGGATCTACTTGATTTTTCATCTTGATTTGAATTACATAATGGGGTCACAACGGCAATGGATGGTGTTTGAATTGCTAGAACTTTTATCTGCAGTGAACATGCAACTATATGTGTGTCATAAAAGAATTGGAATTATTCAAGGTTCGTTTGGACATTTTATACATTAAATTGGTTTTCTAGCCATTTCAGGCGCACAATTCAAAATTAAACTACATGCACATGCTCCGGTGCACCAACATGGGTTGTAAAATCATATATGTGTCCATGGGTTTAAGCCTATGTCCCATGCAAGAAATGGGGATGAATTTCGAACACCACGGCACCGTGGCTCTCCGGCAAACGTTGAGGTACTTGCTTTTGTAATTCTAGTAAATCCAAAACTCGTCTGAAATTCATGAACCTTGGCATGCTATCATGGAATGGCATCAACATGCTGGGGTAAAAAATATTGTCCCATTTGGGGCAGGTTATGGTATAAGCTTCTCACAGACCAGAGCGTCTCAGAAGAAGCCTCATGGTTCTGTTAGGGAAACGTGTCACCTTTGTGGACAAAATGATATTCGTCGCCTCTTCTTCCTTTCAATTTTTTTCCTGGTGTCAACATAGAACAACAGGAGTGTCGTGTTAAATTTTGGATTTTTTCAGGGATTGTTTGGACATTTTAATATGTTAACTGAGTTTTCTACGCATTTATGTGCATAATTCAAAATTGAACTACATGCACATGCTCTAGTCCATAAAAACGGGTTGCAAAATCAAATGTTTGTCCTTGGTTGCAAGCTTAGGTCACATGCAAGAAATGAGAATGAATGTCAAACACCTTGACACTGTCGCTCGGCCGCTAACATTGAGATACATGGTTTTAAAGTTCTAGTAAATCGAAAACTCGTCTGAAATTCATGAAACTTGACATGATATCATGGAACAGCATCGAGATGCCGTGGTAAAAATATTGTCCCATTTGGGGCAGGTTTGGGTATAAGCTTCTCGCAAACCAAAGCTTCTCTCACAACAAGCCTGATGGTTTCGGTAGGGAACGTGCCACCTTGGGGGACGAAACGATATTTGTTGCCTCTTCTCACTTTCAAAAATTTTCTCGTGTCAACATAGAACAACACGAGTGTTGTGTCAATTTTTGGGATTTTTCGGGGTTTGCTTGGACATTTTTATACATTAACTGAGTTTTCTATGCATTCATGTGCATAATTCAAATTTGAACTACATGCACATGCTCCAGTGCATATAAATTGGTTCAAAATTGGAATGGGTGTCCTTGGTTACATGCTTAAGTCCCACGCAAGAAATGAGAATGAATGTCAAACACCTTGCCACCGTCGCTCGGCCGCTAACATTGAGATACATGGTTTTTAAATTCTAATAAATCGAAAACGCGTCTGAAATTTATGAAACTTGACATGCTAGCATGGAACGGCATCAACATACAGTGGTAAAAATATTGTCCCATTTGGGGCAGGTTGGGGTATATAAGCTTCTCACAAACCAGAGCTTCTCACAACAAGCCTCATGGTTATGGTAGGGAACGTTTCACCTTTCTGGACAAAACGATATCCGTTGCCTCTTCTTGATTTTAATTTTTTTTCTAGTGTCAACATAGAACAACATGAGTGTTGTGTTAATTTTAGGAATTTTTCGGGGCTCGTTTGGACATTTTTATACATTAACTGAGTTTTCTATGCATTTATGTGCATAATTCAAATTTGAACTACAGGCACATGCTCTAATGCATATAAATTGGTTGAAAATTCAAATATGTGTCCTTGGTTGCATGCTTAGGTCACATGCAAGAAATGGGAATGAATGTCAAACACCATGCCACCGTCACTCGGCCGCAAACATTGAGATACCTGGTTTTTAAATTCTAGTAAATCCAAAACTCGTCTGAAATTCATGAAACTTGGCATGCTATCATGGAGCGGCATCAACATGCCGTGGTAAAATTTTTGTCCCATTTGGGGCAGGTTTGGGTATAAGCTTCTCACAAACCAGAGCTTCTCACAACAAGCCTGATGGTTTCGGTAGGGAACGTCCCACCTTTGGGGACGAAATGATATCCGTTGCCTCCTATTGCTTTCAAAAAAATTCTAATGTCAACATAGAACAACAGGAGTGTTGTGTTAAATTTTGGAATTTTTCGGGGTTCGTTTGGACATTTTTATACATTAACTGGGTTTTCTAGGCATTTTATGTGCATAATTCAAATTTGAACTACATGCACATGCTCCAGTGCATATAAATTGGTTGAAAAATCAAATCTGTGTCCTTGGGTGCATGCTTAGGTCCCATGCAAGAAATGGGAATGAATTTCAAACACCAGGGCACTGTTGATTGCCGGCAAAACATTGAGATACTTTGTTTTTAAATTCTAGTAAATCCAAAACTCGTCTGAAATTCATGAAACTTGGCATGCTATCATGGAATGGCACCCGACATGCTGTGGTGTTTTTCGTGTCCATTTTGAGAGAAGGCGCACTCGAATAACAGCCAACAAAGGCATTTTGAAAAAATAGCTGCCACTTTAATATCTCAAACGTTTGTATAATTCAAATCGTGTGCGTTCTGTTAACAATTCACATGACGCCACATGTCTTGGTTTTTAATGGCTATAGGAGATGCCGTGCGGACAGCTGCTTGACTGAACGGGAGGCGTGCGAGCGCAGTCCGGTGCGCAGGCTGACCAAGAGGCGTGCAAGCTGTCCTCCAATGCACAGGCTCACCAGGAAGCGTGCGAGCTGTACGCTGCGCAGGCTCACTGGGAAGCGAGCCCTTTGACTTCCATGGCCGCCTGCCTTCCTCTCCATTAATGGCACCCGAGCCGCTGTTTAATACGGGCGGCCTTACTGTTCGCCTCCCATTCCCTTCCCTACCGCAGACCTCCACCAACGCCATGGCGCAGAAGGATCATCTCCAACTAGTCTTCAAGTTTGGTGAAGTCGACTCCGAGCCGGAGGAGATAGAAAATAAGGAGGAATGGGGCCTCATGGACATGGCCTTGAATGAGCTGGCCGCGGCGGTTGCTGCCCCTGCTCCCGTCCCAGCTCCCATCCCCGCGCCCGCGCCAGCGACCATCCCCGTAGCATTGACGAGCTGGTCGCCGAGCACTATCGCAGAGCTGGAAGCCGCGGGCGTCAGCGAGGTCTCCGCGGACCCGCGCGAGCTCATGTACATGCCAGCGCCCGTGCCCATGCCTGTGCGCGCCCCTCCACCCACCACGGCGCCGGTCCCCATGCGTTTGGCTGCACCCGCCGCGCCCGTGCCCATGCGCACGCCCCCCTCAGCAGCATGGGACACCGCCGTCGACTACTACCTCTCAGCGCTGCCAGTTGCCGTCCTCCTGCGCCCCGCCCGTCGATCGCGCGACGACATGATGTTTGATTTACAAGTGAAGAACATTCTGTGTTGCCTTGAAGACTTCAACAACGGCGTCCCGGAGGACGACAACGACAACGATGGCGCGGCACGCCACTTTCGCCGCCGCCAGAAATAGTTTTTTTGGGGTTTAATACTGTATCTCGATCATATGAATATAAATTCGCAGTGTGACTGAATGAAAGATATGGTTTGAACGAACTTGCGTTTTTCTCCCTTAATGTACAGACTTATCAAACGATTTTCTTTTGAAAAAACATTAATGGTTTTTAAATATAAAACACTCATCGCAAATATTTTAGTTAGAACACCCGTATGCAAACCGACAGCTTCCCCAGGAAGCCAAGGGAAAATGTGCCGAGCAGGATTTGTGCAGCTCTTGATCGCAAACGTTTTAGATAGAACACCCGTATGCAAAGTGAGAGCTATGGTCTTCCCCCTTAAGTCAAGGGAATATTCGCAGCGCGGGATTTGTGCATCTCTTCAACGCAAACGGTTCAGATTGAATACGGTATGCAAATCCAGACTTCGGCGCTAAGCCAAGAGAAAAGGTGCTGAGCAGGATTTGTGCATCCCTTCAACGCAAACGGTTGTTTTTTATGACCCGTGTGCAACCACGTACAAACAATTTGGTAAGATTTGCATCTGTCATATTGGGTATGTTGCCATTTGTCAAACTGGAAAGATTGACATTTGTTGATCTAGTAACATTGCCATTTGTCAACCTTGTAACACTGCGATTTGTCAAAATATGCAGCTGAAAATCACTAGCACTATCTAATTTTTGCAACTAAAATTCAGTAATTAAGCATAGATTTCATTCATAGATTAAGTAGTCGTTCTTTATACAAACAGTTCAACTCGACAGCTGAACCGACCAAACTTTTCCCCAATTGTTGCCAACCACGTACTGAAATAGCTAGTTCAACTATATATACCAGCTAATTTTAAGTACGTTGTACAGTTCCACCACATCTATAGTTAGATGAACTGAACAAAATAGCCCCTAAATACTACTACTACGGAGGGGCTTTGTACTACTTCCGGCAACCTCTCCTCTGCCGAGCGCGCTCAGTAAGAGGCAGAGGAGGAGGAGCCTACCGACGAGCTGGACAACTGCAATACGGTGCCTGCCGCTGCTGCACCTTCAGCGACGCTCACCTCGAACGCCCTCTGCCACTCCAGACGACCCCTCTCGAAGCGGTGGTTCTCCTCGTAGATCTCCTCATTCCTCGCATCTGAAGCGGCATGTGCCGCGGCCACGGCGATGGTAAGGCTCTTTGCGTGCTTGATGAGGTGCTCCTCCTCCTCCCGCAGGAACTCGGTGTAGCGCGCAAGGTCGCTGACGCACGTGCGGGCCTCCACCGGCGCCTCCCACCTTTGGGCGGTGGTGGAAGAGCGGGTGATGACCCCGGCGGTCGACGGTGGGCTGGCGGCCACGGTGGCCGACGATGGGGTGGCGGCCAAGACCACCACCTCCCGCCTTCGGGCCGCGGTGGTGGAGCGGGTGATGGCCACGGTGGCCGGCAGTGGGGTGGTGGCCACGACGGCCACCTCCCGCCTTCGGGCCGCGGTGGCGGAGCGGGCGATGGCCCTGGCTTTCGACGGTGGTGTGGCGGCAATGGCGGCTAGCAACAGCTGTCGACGGGCAGCGGCGGCGGAGCGTGTGGTGGGTGTTCCGCGCACACCCAACAGGGACACCACGCGCACTACACTACGCCAGGGACTGCGCCGCCGCCGCGGTGTAGCCTCCCAGCTGGAGTTGCCCTCTGATGATGGCGGAGTGGCTGAGCGACGACGACGGACCAGTGCCATTGGCGATTGTGGGAGAAGCAGACGAGATAAGCTACAGGGAGGGACGGGAAAATGCGACGCATGACTCGCCGACCGTGAGGGTTTATATAGCAGGCCGGTAAGCATTGGGATTTTGGGGGATTTCACCGAGTTGGGCAGGAAGCTTGCGTGGGAAACTACGAGCTTGCGCGGGAACGGGCTCACCGATGATTCATTGGCGCCACTTCGAGCCACCGTTTGGCCAAAAGAATGCCCCCGCGTGCTGCGCAAGCTTGCGCTGTAAGCCGTCTGTGGCAGCGGGGTGACAAGACATGCGAGAGGAGGACAAAAGGCCACGTACACATATGGTTAATAAAAAAATGTTTGCGATTTAATTACCTACTATACCCCCGTCCTGGTTTATAAGTAGGATTTAACTAATAAAATACGAATGCATGTCGCCAAAGATTATATAGTTGGATTCGTATTTGAACATAGTTTCCAATTATATAATTTTTATAACATGCATTAACATTTTGTTGGTTAAATTTAAGGGCAAAGTATGGCATAGAATATAAAGGGGACTATAGACCAAGACGGAGGTAGTAGCACACGGCCGCTCTCTACGCAGCGACGCAACTATCGACCGGCTTGTAGGCGACCATTTCCTGCGTGTTCAACTGCTCTATGCGTGTGGTTGCTTGCGGTTGAGGCTGCCGCAGCGCGCTCTGCTCTCACGTCCCTCCGGGTGCTCTGCCCTCGTCCCTCCATGCGTGCTGCCAGTGTTTGGGGCCGGCGCATGATCACACACGTTCGTGTGCATGCGGTTGCGCCGGGCGCGGCGCGACGATGCAGTTACCCGCTGCAAAAACTGCCATGCGAATGCGCCGAGAATCCAGGCCGCCCGGCCCCCATTTATTCCTGCAGCCATTTACCTTCATCTCTCGCGTCACACGACACAATAAGCACACCCACGATGACACATACAGAGAGGACATCCAGTAGTTCCAATGGCGCTCCCCGTGGCTCCAATGGCGCTCCCAGCGGTTGACGACGACAATGGCGGGCAGTTCACCACGCATCACATAGTGGACACCCACGTGAGGGGGAAGGCCCTCTCGGTGGTGTACACGAATGATCCGGTCTCGGTGGAGAGCTCCATCCAAACTATGGAGCAGTTCCTTTCTGAGGACAAGTACAAAGTGGTCGGCTTCGACCTCGAGTACACCATCGGTCGTGCCGGGCACGATCAGAAGGTTGTCATCACCCAGTTGTGCATGCGACATGATGTCCTCGTCTTCCACAACCACCTGGCCACAAGGCATTGCGAGCGTTTCTCCAGGTTTATCAACAGCTTCGACTACAGTTTCGCTATGGTGGACACCACCAACGATCTAAAAGTGCTCAAGGTTTTGGGCTTGAAATGCCGGAATCTTGTCAACATCCAGGACCACTACAAGGTCTGGGGCAGCGACAACAACAAACTGAACTCCCTGGTTGACCTCACCTCGGCCATCATCAACCCCTACTACATGAAGATGAAGGATGAGAGCAAGAAGGACAGGAACGCCTGGCACAGTGTTTGGCATGAGAGACTGGATGAACAACACGTCAAGTACGCGGCCAAGGACGCGTACACAAGCTACGAGATGTACAGGTGGGTCGTTGACATGAGGAAGTGTCTTCTTCCTGCCCCAGACGAGGGATCGAGCCACAGAGCAGTGGCGGGAGCGTCACAATAAGTAGATGACGGTGTGTGCGAATTTTTTATTGAGGTGTGTGCGAATGATCTGTATAGTCACTTATGTAATTGGATGTTTATTTCAGTTATATATATATACATGTTATTCTTCTGTAGACAAAGCAAATCACACGGCTTATTAGCAGCAATCATCTGTGTTATTATTGGTCTTCGCACACATTTCTGATTACGGACCTGTTTGTCGCGTATCACACACATCTTGTTTAGTTGAACCATTTCCATTGTGTTGCCTAATCACACACAGTTCATCCTAGTGAACTGTATGCCATATATCGCACACACACCCTCATCTGGCTGCCCGTTTCTGTTGTTCTGCATCATCGCAAACAGTTCTTCTGGATTAACCGTTTGCCACTCATCGCACACTCAAATCTAATATGAACCATGTTTGATGTCGCCGCCATCACAAACGTTTTGCATCTTTTTTGACAGTTTTATTACATCACTGTTTGTGATTGATGCATCGCACACAGTTTCGTCGAAGGGTCTCTGATTCGACTGTCGCGTTTGGACCATCCTGCAGTAGTGTGTTATGTGAACGTCGACTACATGACACTTCACCATCTTTGGGCCTAAGGGAATGCATTGTGGAGTAGTTATTAGATGATGGGTTGCTAGAGTGACAGAAGCTTAAACCCTAGTTTATGCGCTATTTCATAAGGGGCTGATTTGGATCCATACATTTAATACTATGGTTAGATTTTATCTTAATTCTTCTTTCGTAGTTGCGGATGCTTGCGAGGGGGTTAATCATAAGTGGGAGGTTTGTTCAAGTAAGAAAAGCACCCGAGCACCGGTCCACCCACATACCATATTATCAAAGTAGCGAACGCGAATCAAACCAACATGATGAAAGTGACTAGATGAAATTCCTGTGTGTCCTCGAGAACGCTTTGCTTATTATAAGAGACCGTTCCGGCCTGTCCTTTGCCACAAAAGGATTGGGCTACCTTGCTGCACTTTTGTTACTATTACTATTACTTGCTCACTACAAATTATTTTGCTATCAAACTACCTGTTACCAACAATTTCAATGCTTGCAGAAAATACCTTGCTGAAAACCGCTTATCGTTTCCTTCTGCTCCTCGTTGGGTTCGACACTCTTACTTATCGAAAGGACTATGATTGATCCCCTATACTTGTGGGTCATCAAGACTCTTTTCTGGTGCCGTTTCCGGGGAGTGAAGCGCTCTTGGTTAGTGGAAATCGGTAAGGAAAAATTTATATTACATGCTGAAATTTACTGTTACTTGCTACTAAGGAAAACAATCCTTTGAGGGGTTTGTTTGGGGTATCTTCACCTCGATCAGAAGAACAAATTGTTTCCCCTCAACCTACTGCACCTACTGAAAATATTGGTTATGAAATTCCTTCGGGTATGATAGAGAAACTGCTAGCTAATCCTTATGCAAGAGATGGAACGAAACATCCTGACTTGCACCTTATATATGTGGATGAACTTTGTGGATTGTTTAAGCTTGCAGGTTTACCCGGAGATGAAGTTAAGAAGAAGGTTTAACTTTATATTTGTGGGGAAAAGTATTGACATGTTATGGACTATGTGATGATATTGGAGCTTGGGATTGGAATCGATTGAAATTGGAATTTCACCAAAAAATTTATCCTATGCATCTAGTTCATCGTGATCGGAATTATATATATAATTTTTGGCCTCGTGAAGGAGAAAGTATCGCTCTAGCTTGGGGGAGGCTTAAATCAATGTTATATTCATGCCCCAATCATGAGCTCTCAAGAGAAATTATTATATAGAATTTTTATGCTCGGCTTTATCGTGATGATCAATCCATGCTCGATATTTCTTGTACTGGTTCTTTTATGAAGAAGACTATTGAATTCAGGTGGGATCTTTTAGAAAGAATTAAATGCAACTCTAAAGATTGGGAACTCGACGAAGGTAAAGAGTCAGGTATAAAACTTGAGTTTGATTGTGTGAAATCATTTATGGATACCGATGCTTTTCATAAGTTTAGCACTAAGTATGGACTTGACTCTGAGATAGTAGTGTGCAATCATTTATGGATACCGATGCTTTTCATAAGTTTAGCACTAAGTATGGACTTGACTCTGAGATAGTAGCCTCTTTTTGTGAATCATTTGCTACTCATGTTGATCTCCCTAAGGAGAAGTGGTTTAAATATCATCCCCCAATTAAAGAAGAGATTAAAGAACAAGCTGAAGTTAAAGATGAAACCATCATTTACAATGTTGACCCAGTTGTGCCTACTGCTTACATCGAAAAACCACCTTTCCCTGTTAGGATAAATGAGCATGCTAAAGTCTCAACCGTGGTTAACAAAAGTAATATTAGAGCACCTAGACCCTCTAAACAAATTAAAGTAGAACCTAGTATTGCTATGGTTAAAGATCTCTTGGTTGATAATATTGATGGGCATGTTATTTATTTCTATGATGAAGCCGCTAGAATTGCCAAACCAGATACTGAAGATAAAAATAGACGAGTTGTTGGCATGCCTGTTGTCTCAGTTAAAATAGGAGATCACTGTTATCATGGTTTATGTGATATGTGTGCTAGTGTTAGTGCTATTCCTTTTACTCTTTACCAAGAAATTATGATTTATATAGCACCTGCTGAAATAGAGGATATCGATGTCACTATTAAACTTGCTAATAGAGATACAATCACACCACTTGGGATTGTTAGAGATGTTGAAGTCTTGTGTGAAAAAATAAAATACCCTACTGATTTTCTAGTTCTTGGTTCCCCACAAGATGACATGTGTCCCATTATCTTTGACAGACCTTTCTTGAACACTGTGCTAAGATAGATTGCAAGAAAGAAACTATCAATGTTAATTTTGGTGATATGTCTCATGAGTTTAATTTCTCCAAGTTTCGTAGGCAACCTCGTAATAAAGAATTACCTAGTGAGGATGAAATAATTGGTCTTGCTTCTATTGTCGTACCTCCTACTAATCCACTAGAACAATATTTGCTTGCCATGAAAATGATATGCACTTGCATGAAAGAAATGAAATAGACAAAATATTCTTTGAGCAACAACCTATCCTTAAACATAATTTGCCTGTTGAAACTCTAGGAGGTCCTCCTCCACCTAAGGGTGATCCTGTGTTTGAATTGAAACAATTGCCTGATACTCTGAAATATGCTTATCTTGATGAAAAGAAGATATATCCTGTTATTATTACTTACAGAGCACGAAGAGAAAAGATTATTAAGAACTCTGAGGAAGCACCGAGCTGCTATTGGATATACTCTTGATGATCTTAAGGGCATTAGTCCCACTCTCTGTCAGCACAAGATTAATATGGAACCTGATGCTAAACCAGTTGTAGATCATCAACAACGATTAAATCCCAAGATGAAAGAAGTGGTAAGGGCTGAAATATTAAAACTTTTGGAAGAAGGTATAATTTATCCCATAGCTGATAGTAGATGGGTACGTCCTGTTCATTGTGTTCCTAAAAAGGGAGGTATAACTATGGTTCCTAATGATAAAAATGAACTTATTCCGCAAAGAATTGTGACCGGCTATAGAATGGTAATAGATTTTAGAAAACTAAATAAAGCTACTAGAAAAGATCACTACCCCTTGCCTTTCATTGATCAAATGTTAGAAAGACTATCTAAGCACACACACTTTTGTTTTCTTGATCGATATTCTGGTTTCTCTCAAATACCTGTATCACAACCCGATCAAGAGAAAACCACCTTACTTGTCCTTTTGGAACTTATGCTTATAGATGTATGTCTTTTGGTTTATGCAATGCACCTGGTACCTTTCAAAGATGCATGACTGCTATATTCTCTGACTTTTGTGAAAAGATTGTTGAGGTTTTCATGGATGATTTCTCTATTTACAGAACTTCTTTTGATGATTGCTTAAGCAACCTTGACCGAGTTTTGCAGAGATGTGAGCAAACTAATCTTGTCTTGAATTGGGAGAAGTGCCACTTTATGGTGAATGAAGGTATTGTCATAGGTCGCAAAATATCTGAGCGAGGTATTGAGGTGGATAAAGCTAAAGTTGATGCAATTGAGAAAATGTCGTGTCCCAAAGATATTAAAGGTATTTGAAGCTTCCTTGGTCATGTTGGTTTCTATAGGAGGTTTATTAAAGACTTTTCTAAAATTTCTAGGCCTCTTACTAATCTTTTGCAAAAGGATGTTCCATTTTTTATGATGATTGTGTAGAAGCCTTTGAAACACTTAAGAAAGCCTTAACTTCTGCACCTATTGTTCAACCACCTGATTGGAACTTGCCTTTTGAAATTATGTGTGATGCTAGTGATTATGTTGTTGGTGTTGTTCTAGGACAAAGAATTGGTAAGAAATTAAATGTTATTCACTATGCTAGCAAAACTCTAGACAGTGCACAAAAAAATTATGCTACTACTGAAAAAGAATTTCTAGCAGCTGTGTTTGCTTGTGATAAATTTAGATCCTACATAGTTGACTCTAAAGTAATTGTTCACACTGATCATGCGGCTATTAAATACCTTATGGAAAAGAAAGATGCTAAGCCTAGACTCATAAGGTGGGTTCTTTTGCTACAAGTATTTGACTTACACATCACTGATAGGAAAGGAGCTGAGAACCCCGTAGCTGATAACTTGTCTAGGCTAGAAAATATCCTTGATGACCCACTACCTATTGATGATAGCTTTCCTGATGAACAACTAGCTGTCATAAATGCTTCTCATAATACTCTGTGGTATGCTGACTATGCTAGTTACATTGTTGCTAAATTTATACCACCTAGTTTTACATACCAACAAAAAAATTCTTCTATGATTTAAGACATTACTTTTGGGATGACCCACATCTATATAAAGAAAGAGTAGATGGTATTATTAGACATTGTATACCTGAGCATGAACAGGAACAAATCCTACGGAAATGTCACTCCAAAGCTTATGGAGGGCATCATGCGGGAGATAGAACTGCACACAAGGTATTACATTCTGGTTTTTATTGGCCTACTCTTTTCAAGGATGCCCGTAAGTTTGTCTTATCTTCTGATGAGTGTCAAAGAATTGGTAATATTGGTAGACATCAAGAAATGCCTATGAATTATTCACTTGTTACTGAACCATTTAATGTTTGAGGCTTTGATTATATGGGACCTTTTCCTTCCTCTAATGGGTATACACATATATTGGTTGCTGTTGATTATGTCACTAAGTGGGTAGAAGCTATTCCAACTAGCAGTATTGATCATAACACCTCCATTAAAATGCTTAAAGAAGTTATTTTCCCTAGGTTTGGAGTCCCTAGATATTTAATGACTGATAGTGGTTCACATTTTATTCATGGTGCTTTCCGTAAACTACTTGCTAAATACAATGTCAACCATAGAATAGCATCACCTTATCACCCTCAATCCAGTGGAAAGTTGAACTTAGCAACAGAGAAATAAAGTTAATATTACAAAAATCTGTCAATAGGTCTCGTAAGAATTGGTCTAAGAAATTAGATGATGCACTTTGGGCCGACAGAACAACTTATAAAAATCCTATGGGTATGTCTCCATATAAAATGGTTTATGGAAAAGCTTGTCATCTGCCTCTTGAGTTAGAACATAAAGCATATTGGGCAATTAAAGAACTCAATTATGACTTCAAACTAGTCAGTGAAAAGAGGTTATTTGATATTAGCTCATTAGATGAATGGAGAACCCAAGCCTATGAAAATTCTAAACTATTCAAAGAAAAAAGTTAAAAGATGGCATAACAATAGGATCCAAAAGCAGGAATTCAAAGTTGGTGAATATGTTCTATTGTACAATTCTCGTTTCAGATTATTTTCAGGAAAACTTCTTTCCAAATGGGAAGGAACGTATATCATCGAAGAAGTTTATCCTTCTGGAGCTATTAAGATCAATAACGCCGAAGGCACTAACCCGAAGGTGGTCAATGGACAAAGAATAAAGCATTATATCTCAGGTACACCTATCAATGTTGAAACTAATATTATTCAAACCATGACACCGGAGGAACACATAAAAGAGACCTTCCACAACACTCCAGAACCCTGAAAAGGAAGAGGTATGTGATAAGGTAAGTAAACGGACTCCAAAATTTCCGCAAAAATATTTTCTGTCAGTTTTGGAATATTAGAAAAATATATAAAAATAAGAAACACGCTAGAAGGCAACCCAGGCGCCCACAAGGAACCAGGGCGCGCCTGCCTCAACTAGCGCACCCTGGTGGGTAGTGGGCCCCTTGGGCACCTTCGCGGCTCTATTTTCCTGTGGTATACTTGTTTCCCAAGATAAAAATTCTTTATATACTCCCCCGGATGATCTGACCACCGCATCGCGGAGAAATCCTTTGTTCTTGTTTCGTGTTGTTTTTCTGGCAGGTCTGAAAATATGTCGTCTCAAGATTCGGATGGAGAGAGCTATGTCGCCGACTATATCGCAAACCCAAAGGTTTATGGGGATGTGGATCATTACGGTTGGACCATGGAGGAAGAAGAAGATGATGACCTGAAGGGAAAAGAGGGGACCAGCTCGGACAAAGATAAAGTCCCACTACCTCAACCTGGGGACATGCGCGTGGAGTTCAAGAAGTCAAGTCTCCCCAACCGAGCAAACAAATCTAAGATCCAGTTTATCCCTTCCCATTTTCTGTAGGAAAGTAAGGCGGCATTATGCAAAAGGATATTAAAGCTCGAGCAAGAGAACGATGATTTGAGGGAGGAGAATTTTAGCCTCAAACGCAAGCTAGAGAAGAAGAATGCCACACCAGCACCATCATCATCATCACCAAAGAAGGAGACTTAAGCACACAGGTATGGGCACTCCCCTTGGCTTGTGCCAAGCTTGGGGAAGATGCCCCGATATCGTATCACCATCACTTTTATTACCTTTACCTATCATAGTTTGATCCTTAGCTATTTCATGATTTAGTTGAATAAATGTTGAGTATGATATATTTCTGAGTGCTAGTTTCGTGATTTATCTATCTATGTAATCGAGTGAGAGTATATAATAAAGTTTAGTTTTAGTTTTTGCTTCTTTACTTTCTTGTTTCAAATCAAAATAAAGGAAATAATGGAAAAGATCATATGCTAATCTTATGGTAAGTAATGACATCACATAAGGAAAAGTATAAGTGGTAAAATTTATTGAAAGTTGACAAACATAGCATTGGTCAATGATGCAATTCTTGAAAGAATTAATAAGGGAAGAGAAGATTCACATGCAAATATACTATCTTGGACATCTTTTATGATTATGAGCCCCCAGTAAATATCTTATGCCAAATTGTTGACGTTGGACACAGAAGACAATGTAATGATTTATCTTTGTTCATATTCACATAGAAGTTATATTGTCATATATCCTCTAACATGTGGTGTTTGCCCAATATCTTTGCTAGCCAAAAATCCGCACTAAGTAGAGATACTACTTGTGCATCCAAAAACCTTAAACCCAAATTCATGTTTTGAGAGTCCATCATACCTACCTATGGATTGAGTAAGATCCGTCAAGTAAGTTGTCATCGGTGCATAAGGCAATAAAAATTGCTTCTAAATATGTTTGATCTTTCAGTGTAAAGGAAAATAAGCGTTGTACAAACTTGTGATGGCGAATTAATAAAAGCAACAGACTGCATAATAAAGGTTGCTATCATAAGGGGCAATATAACGTAATGTTCTTTTGCATTAAGAGATTGTGCATACAAAACCAAAAAGCGCATGACAACCTCTGCTTCCCTTTGCGAAGGGCCTATCTTTTACTTTTATGTATTTATTTTTTATGCAAGAGTCAAAGTATTCTCCTCTATTCCTTTTTATTTTCTCTATTGCAAGCACCATGTGGTGGGGAAAGATCTAGGCACATATATCCAGTTGAATGTGAGTGATCATGAGTTATTATTTTCGACATCACCCTTGAGGTGAATAAGTTGGGAGGCGAAACTATAAGCCCCTATCTTTCTATGTGTCCTGTTGAAGCTTTTTGCTCATATATATGTTGTGATTGTTAGCAATCATAGAAGACTAAATGATTGTTGAGTATGTAGACTTGCCAAAAGGCTCCGACATGAGACCCTTCCTGAAAATATGATGAATTATAATTGCAAAGTTGACTAAGAACATAGTTTGTTTGCTTTCAAGAAAGTTTATGCTTTATACTTCGATATTGTGACGAATTGTTACTTGCTCATAAGAAGCTATATGATAAAGTTTATTGCTGCTATAATAATGACCATGATGCTACTATGTCCGTATTTTGTTTTTATCGACACCTCTCTCTCTAAACATGTGGACATGATTTTCGATATCGGCTTTCGCTTGAGGACAAGCGAGGTCTAAGCTTGGGGGAGTTGATACGCCCATTTTGCATCATGTTTTCCTACTGTTATTTATAGTGTTTTTATTCATTATAACACTTTATGGAGTAATTCTAATGCCTTTTCTCTCATAATATGCAAGGTTTACACAAAGAGGGAGAATGTCGGCAGCTGGAATTCTGGACCTGGAAAAGCTATGTCAGAGGTACCTATTCTGCACATCTCCAAATGAGATGAAAATTCACGGAGAATTATTTCTGAATATATAAAAGAATATTGGAATAAAGAACTACCGGAGGGGGTCACCCAGGTGCCCACAAGGCACCAGGGCGCGCCTCCCCCCTCTGGCGCGCCCTGGTGGCTTGTGGGGGGCCTGGCCCACCTCCGGTGCCCATCTTCTGGTATATAAGGTCTTTCGACCTAGAAAAAATAAAGAAATGACTTTCTGGACGGACCGCCGCCATCTCGAGGTGGAACTTGGGCAAGAGCACTTTTGCCCTCCGACGGAGCGATTCCGCCAGGGGAACTTCCCTCCGGGAGGGGGAAATCGAGGCCATCGTCATCACCAACAACCCTCTCCTGTTTGGGAGGATAATCTTCATCAACATCTTCAATAGCACCATGTCATCTCAAACCCTAGTTCATCTCTTGTGTTCAATCTTTGTATCAAAACCTCATATTGGTACCTATGGGTGACTAGTAGTGTTGATTACATCTTGTAGTTGATGCTAGCCAGTTTATTTTGTGGAAGATTATATGTTCAGATCCATTATGATATTTATTACTCCTCCGATCTTGATCATGAATACGTTGTGTGAGTAGTTACTTTTGTTCTTGAGGCCACGGGAGAAGTCATGTTGCAAGTAATCATGTGAATTTGATATTCGTTCGATCTTTTGATGGTATGTATGTTGTGATTCCCTTAGTGGTGTTATGTGAATGTTGACTACATGACACTTCACCATCTTTGGGCCTAAGGGAAAGCATTGTGGAGTAGTTATTAGATGATGGGTTGCTAGAGTGACAGAAGCTTAAACCCTAGTTTATGCGCTATTTCATAAGGGGCTGATTTGGATCCATATGTTTAATGCTATGATTAGATTTTATCTTAATTCTTCTTTCGTAGTTGTGGATTCTTGCGAGGGGGTTAATCATAAGTGGGAGGTTTTTTCAAGTAAGAATAGCACCCAAGCACCGGTCCACCCACATACCATATTATCAAAGTAGCGAACGCGAATCAAACCAACATGATGAAAGTGACTAGATGAAATTCCTGTGTGTCCTCGAGAACGCTTTGCTTATTATAAGAGACCGTTCCGGCCTGTCCATTGCCACAAAAGGATTGGGCTACCTTGCTGCACTTTTTTTACCGTTACTATTACTTGCTCGTTGCAAATTATTTTGCTATCAAACTACCTGTTACCGACAATTTTAGTGCTTGCAGAAAATACCTTACTGAAAACCACTTATCATTCCTTCTGCTCCTCGTTGGGTTCGACACTCGTACTTATCGAAAGGACTACGATTGATCCCCTATACTTGTGATTCATCAGGTGCCAGCAGGCAAAGTCCCCCAGTTCTCCTTCTGGCATAGATTCAGAACCGGATGAGAGACCATGTGTTCAGTAGGAAGTGCCTCTCCTGGATACTCAGCAACCCACTTCACCTCAATCAACTTGAAAAGATAAGGGCCATAGATGGGCACCTTCCGGTCAAGGATGGTGGACCTAAGCTCATGCCACATGATGTGGGAGATGTCCAAAGTACCATTCTTGCCCTGCTCCTTGATGCACATCAACAGAAGATCCACCAAGTAGGAGTGCACCATATCCAAGTTCCCAATGCGAGGGAAAAGAGTATTGCGGAAGATATGGTGCATGATGTCTAGAAAGGGAATGAGCTCCATGCGAGTAGCCCCCTTGAGAGTCTTCATAGTCCTAGAGTACCGGATAAGCTTGGACTTGTGAGTGGGAGGTCCTTCCTGGTGAGGCCGGAGACCAACTGGGTTTTCTTCTCCCTCATCAGCAACACCCAAGCAATCCATGAAGTCCTCCCAATCAACCCTGAACCTTCGCCCAATGGTCATCCATGACATAGATCTCTGCTCACTGGCATGAAAGTGAACAATGGCATAAAATTGAGCCACAATCTTGGGATCATAGTCCTTGTTGTAGGTGATGAAGGGAATGAGCCCCCACTGTTGACAAAGAGCAAGGGCCTCACCAAAGTACGCTGGATCCTTCTCCATACGAGTGACATCAATTGACTTGACGTTGACAAACAAGTTCTTCTTGGCCTTCAGAATGTCCAGATAGATAAAAGATTGCTCCTTGTTCTAGAAGGGACACCCAACAAAAGCTGCATCTTGAGCACGGCAATATGGATTGTGAATGCGAAACTCCTCAAACTCCTTTGTAGACATCTCATCAGGAGGGGAGTACTTCTCCTTCTCATTTGGCTAGCTTGCTGTTGTCTTGACATTCCGCCTGGGAGGACCGCTGGAACTTGCAGGAGTGCCATCGGTGGTACGGTAGCGCTTAGAACCACCCGGACATTCTGGATTCTTGCGACGAGCATGATGAACAGAGCTACCATCACTTGGAACCCACAAACACAGAGCGAAGGAAAACAGGTGTAAAGTCATTGCATAAGCCAAAGGAAGTAAAATGAGAATAGACGTGATTGCGAAGATTGTGAAAATCTAGGTCACAGCGGTAGTACCGTGCCCAGCTGCAGTAGTACCACCAAAGGGTAAGCGGTAGTACCACTGGACACGAGCGATAGTACCGCTACAAGCGGTAGTACCGGTCACGTCCAAGCGGTAGTACCAGCGACGTAGAAAAGCAAAATCTATGCAAAGACTACTATACTCCTATCGAGCAGTCATCCCACATCCTACTCATGCCTAAATTTAGCCAAAAATCTAAGAATACCACATGCATTGCCCTAGAACCAAGATTCAAAAAATAGAACCATAGAAGAGGAGCATGAGGGCAATACCGGTATCCATGGCAAGAGGAGAAGGTGGGGATCGATCCCACCGGTCAGAAACGGAGAAGACGGCACGGATTCGGAGCGCCGAAGCCGGCCTCCGGAGCATTTTTTGGGTCGCCTGAGAGAGAGAACTCAGGGGAAGGATAAGTGAATGGGTATGGGGGAGTTGGAACCCCCACGTGAGTCCTCGAAGTGGTAGTACCGCTGGGACTGATGTCTACTACACAACTTGTTCTTGTAGACTCGTGTTGGGCCTCCAAGCGCAAAGTTTTCTAGGACAATAGCAAATTTCCCTCAAGTGGATGACCTAAGGTTTACCAATCCGTGGGAGGCATAGGATGAGGATGGTCTCTCTCAAACAACCCTGCAACCAACTAACAAAGAGTCTCTTATATCTCCAACACACCAAATACAATGGTAATTTGTATAGGTGCACTAGTTCGGTGAAGAGATGGTGATACAAGTGTAGTAATGATAGTAGATATTGATTTTTGTAATAGGAACAATAAAAAACAGCAAGGTAGCAAGTAACAAAAGTGAGCACAAATGGTATTGCAATGCTTGAAAATGAGGCCTAGGGTCCGTACTTTCGCTAGTGCAATCTCTCAACAGTGCTAATATAATTGGATCATATAACTATCCCTCAACGTGCGATGAAGAATCACTCCAAAGTTTCTATCTAGCGGAGAACATAAGACGAAACTGTTTGTAGGGTACGAAACCACCTCAAGTTATCCTTTCCTATCAATCTATCCAAGAGTTCATACTAAAATAACACAAAGTTATCCTTTCCGATCGATCTATCTAAGAGTTCATATTAAAATAACACCATATGATACACATCAACCAACTGTAATGTCACCTAGATACTCCAATGTCACCACGAGTATCCGTGAGTTGATTATACGATATGCATCAAACAATTTCAGATTCATAATACTCAATCCAACACAAAGAACCTCAAAGAGTGCCCCAAGGTTTCTACCAGAGAAACAAGGACGAAAACTTGCATCAACCCCTATGCATAGATTACCCCAATGTCACCTCGAGAATCCGCGAGTTGAGTGCCAAAACATATATCAAGTGAACCAATATGATACCCCATTGTCACCACGGGTACTCATATCAAGACATACATCAAGTGCTCTCAAATCCATAAAAGTATTCAATCCGATAAAAACGAAATCTCAAAGGGAAAACTCAATTCATCACAACAAGATAGAGAGGGGGAAACACCATATGATCCAACTATATTAACAAAGCTCGCGATACATCAATATCATGCCAAATCAAGAACACGAAAGAGAAAGAGATATTAAACACGTAGCTACTAGTACAAACCCTCAGCCCCAAGGGTGGACTACTCCCTCCTCATCATGGTGGCCGCCGGGATGATGGAGATGGCCTCCGGTGATGATTTCCCCCTTCGGCAGGGTGTCGGAACAGGGTCCAGATTGGTTCTTCGTGGCTACAGAGGCTTACGGCGGCGAAACTTCTCATCTAGGGTTATTTCTGGGGGTTTCTGCATTTATAGGATTTTTTGGCTTCAGTTTCACGCGAAGATGGGCCTCAGGGGGCCCACTACCAACCAGGGCGCACCAGAGGGGGGTGGCGCACCTTGGCGCCTTGTGGGCAGAAGGGGGGCCCTCTAGTGGTTCTTTGCTCCAGTATTTTTCTTTTCTTCCAAAAAAATCATCAAAAAGTTTCGTCCAATTCCGAGAAATTTTATTTCTGCACAAAAAACAATATGTCGGTGCAACAGACCCTGGGTCCATTGCACGGACTGTGCACAGGCCACAGACAAGATTACAAGACCAAGATCGGACCAAACAAGGAGGATCAATTCCTTTGAAGGATCCAAGTGCAAGTCAAGAAGGCCAAGGTGAGCCAGAGGAACAAGGCATCGCTAAGGGAAGGATCTACCTTGCCGGGCAGGCGAGCCCGGCAGGGTTGGGTTTTGCCCCAGAAGCAAGCTCCTAGATCGACCCGGCAGGCCTGCCGGGGCTGGCGGAGGCAAGCCACTCCACCGCTCCACCTCACAAGCGACACAAGTCATTAATCAAAGCGGTGTCAAGATCCAAGGTGACTAAGTGGCTGATTTTTGCCACATGGCAGCCACTTCCTTCAGCAAACACCTCCATATGACACCCGTCCTGAGACGTGTCAAACGAGCAGGCGCGAAGCTGGCAAAACAGCCTGGCAGGGCCTGCCGGGCGAGCTATGATGTGACACTGAGCGGCGCATTTAATGCGCTCTGTCAGCCTGCAGAGTTAGGTATGATAGCACTGTTAGCTATCTAATCAGTACGCGAAGACTGATTTGCCACTATGGTGACCCCTTAATCTATAAAAGGAGGCCCATGGTGACCGTAGAAAGGGTTGGACCCTCGCATATTCATACGCTCGTAGCCACTCTCGCCCCCAGAGCGACCTTGCCGGGCGAGTGTGCTATGTCCACCACCATTATCCACCATCAATCCACCAAAGCAGGAGTAGGGTTTTATGCCTCACTGCGGCCCGAACCTGGGTAAAGACTACCCGTTTGATCTCTGCCGTGCTGCGCGATGCTTCTCCGCTCTTTGTGCAACGTGCCCATCCCCCCGCCGAACCAAAAGGGGCTCATGGCCCCATAGGTGGCTGTGGTTTCCCACGACATCTTTGGCGCACCAGGTAGGGGGATCACTTGCACGAAACCGAGAGCGTACGCTGCGCGTCATGTTCATCGACATTTTCGTCATCGACGGCGTCATCGACTATGGCGCCCAAGAGGAAGCCCAGAGCTGCAAATCACCCGTCCACCTCGAAGGCTCCGCCGCTCGCGACCACCGACATCGTGGGGAATGCGGGGGCTCGCGAAGTTGTGGATGCTGCGAGGGACGTGGTCGGCGCAGGCGGCGTCGTCACCACCTCCCCCACGGCCGAAGCAGGAACGGCAGGTACCGGGGAAGGACAGCATCAGCAACATCCCAATGGCCATGCTCCACGAGGTACGGATAGAGGGATCATTCCGCCTGAACCCCTTCTCCTCGCCAATGGGCACAGCCGCAGTGATGATGCTTGTTCTGGGGCGAATCGCAACCCTCTGGCCGCCCCCGCTGCGGGTGCGACCGCAGGGCACGCACCACCCCCGGGGAGGGTTGACCCAGCTACTGTGCCTAACGGAGCCGCTGGCCCTCAGGCGCCTCCGCCGCGTCACCATGCCGTCCAAACGGCTGGTTCACAGCAGCAAGGGCGCGGCGCGGTCACCACCGGCAACTTCAGGAGCCGAGCGACACTACGATCTACATCGTCATCACCTATGCCAAGCACTGCCTTAGAGGCCATGGCACGAGCCCAACTGCTGTTGAGATTTCCACCGGCGGCAGACTAGATGGATGAGTGGCGAGCCACCATCCAAAGTCTGATAGGTTTTGCCGAGGCGGAAGGATCACAGCGGGCTGGACCGCCACGGCCTTCCCAGGCAGCAACGACGGCTCATGCGGCTGGTCGTGCGGGAGGGGCCACCCTCACGGTGCAATCCCCACCACGGCAAGCTGTCCGGGAGCCGCAAAACCAAGCACCCGATGACGTCTCGATGGCCTCGTCAGACCCTCGAGCGCGTCAAGACCGACAGCGTGCCCCGGAGGGCAGGCGAGGGGAAGGCGCGCGCGTCATCGACGAGCGGCACCGCGACAACCCCTGCCGGTCCAATGGGTGCGATGGCCACGATGTAGACAAGCCCGCGCTCAGAGATGGCGGGTGCCTGCCTTTCGAGGTTGGGTGCCCTGCCTTCACCCATGAGCTGCGGCAAGTCCGTTGGCCATCCACTCGCACGTTCAAGCCAGAGATACCCGAGAAGTATGATGGGAGACTAAACCCGGCAGAGTTCTTGAGCATCTACACCATTGCTGTTCAAGCTGCCAGGGGAAGAGATGAGAAGGTGTTCGCCAACTACTTTCCTTTGGCCCTCAAGTTAAATGTGAGGTCTTGGCTGATGCTCCTTCCGGAGAGCTCCATTTCGACCTGGGCTGACCTGTGCCACGAGTTCATTGGTGCCTTCATGGGCGGCCATCAAGAACCAGGGCGGCCCAGCGACTTGCGGCTTCTCCAGCAGAAAGAGGGAGAAACTCTATGGAAGTACTTGAAAAGATTCAGCCGAGTCCATAGAAATATCCCAGATATCCACCCAGCTGCTATGATAGCTGCCTTCCAATCCAACGTGCGCAACCGCGGGATACATTCCAAGATGAACATTCGGTTGCCCAAGACTATGAAGGAGCTCTACACTTTGGTGGACAAATGTGCTCGGGTGGAGGAGGGGAGGAAACTTCCTGGAGAGGAAGATTGCGTCGACATTGACTCAGAAGATGACGACGAGACCATCAGTAAGAAGAAGAAGAACAAGAAGCACAACAAAAAAGCGCAAGGATAAGACTGTGATGACTGTTGAGGGGTCAGGCACGCCTAGTACCGGCAAGAAGGCCAAGGCTGAAGCCCCCGGCAAGGAGGCTACCGCATGCGCTGACTATCGGGAGGCGGCACTGCCGAGAAAGCTGGGAAAAGTGATGGGCCGTACTGTAAGATTCATCGGACCAAGGGCCATGATCTCCAGGAGTGTCATAAGGTTGAGCAGCTCGTCAAGAGGTAGAAGGCTGAGTATGAGAAGCGCGATAAGGAAAAAGGTCAGAATAGCGCTGGCGGGAAGGGCCGGGGTGGTGAAGCAAATCGCCCCGGCAAGGCTCCTCGGAACCAAGGGAAACCCGCCAAAGGCTGAGAGAAGGAGGATTGCAGTAATGAGAGTGATGGAGGGAATGAAGAGGAAACCAGCGAGCAAGAATTCCAGAAGGCCACTGACGCCCTGTGCATTGACGGGGGTGCATCTTTGCACTCCTCTCACTGCAAACTTAAACAGTGGGTGCGTGAAGTCAATGTCGTGGAGCCAGCGGCAGATTCTTGGAAGCCACTCATGTGGTCACGCACGCCCATCATCTTTGATGAAGAGGACCACCCCGACCGCATTACTGCGGTAGGGTGCTTGCCATTGTTGGTCTCACCAACAATTCGCAATCTCAAGGTCACAAAGATGCTGGTTGACGGCGGGGCCGGGTTGAATCTGATTTCCCCAAAGGTTATCAGCAAACTCCAGATAGCAGAGGACGAACTTAAGGCCACAGGCACGTTTCAAGGAGTCAATCCTGGCAGGAGCCGTCCTAGGGAAAGGTTACGTTGCCAGTGACATTTGGAGGAGAGTTGAACTACAGGACTGAGAAAGTTGTGTTTGATGTGGTTGACCTCCCCCTACCGTACAATAGGATCCTTGGGCGCCCGGCCCTGGCCAAATTCATGGCAGCATCCCACTATGCCTACAACACCTTGAAGATGCCAGGGACGATGGGCGTCATTTCCATTCCGTCGGACAAGAAAGACGCAATTATTTGCGTGGATAAGATGTACCGGGACGCGGTCGCGGCAGAGGTTGCGGAAGCCACAGTTCCCGCCAAGGGAAAGCATAGCAGAGGCACTCGCAAGGAAGAAGGTGGTGCAGCGCCCAGTATATTTCGTCAGCTCCCTGTTGCAGGTGGCTAGATCCAGGTATTCTGGCGTGCAAAAATTGATCTTTGGCCTTGTCATGGCCTCAAGGAAACTGCGCCACTACTTCCAAGCCCATGAGATCATGGTTGTCACCCGCTTCCCATTGCAAAGGATACCTCAAAACGCAGAGGCCACCGGCAGGATAGTGGAATGGGCATTGGAGTTGTCCAGCTTTGGCCTGAAGTTTGAAAGCACATCAACAATCCAGAGCAGGGCATTGGCAGAGTTTATTGCAGAATGGACGCCAACCCCTGATGAAGAAGTACTGGAAACAGTTATCCCCGGCAAGGAAGCACCCCAAGAATGGATCATGTATTTCGATGGTGCCTTCTCCCTACAAGGTGCAGGGGCTGGCGTGCTTCTCGTGGCTCCCACTGGAGAGCACCTGAGGTACGTCGTCCAGATGCACTTTCCCCGGGAGGAGGCGACCAACAATACATCAGAGTATGAAGGGCTTCTTGCTGGGCTTAGGATTGCCACAGAATTGGGAATCAAGAAGTTGATCATTCGAGGAGATTCACAACTGGTGGTGAGACAGGTCAACAAGGATTACCAAAGCCCATTGATGGAGGCATACGTCGAGGAAGTGAGAAGATTGGAGGAGCGCTTTGACGGGTTGCAAACAGAGCACATACCCCGTGCGGAAAATAGCATTGCTGATCACCTGTCAAAGTGCGCTGCGCAGAAGCTTCCTGTGGAACCAGGAACTTTTGTTCTCCATCTTACTCAGCCCTCCGTATCCCCGACAACAATGGCCCGAAAGATGAGGAAATTGGACTCCGGTAAGCCTCTCCCGGTAGAGCCTTTCGGGGCTCCTGGCGGGGACCCTGCCGGAAACAACTTGTTTGCACACGAACACGTCACTGTGTACCCTCAACGCCGGGGGTGATGTACCGCAGCTCACGTCGAAGGAGACCCGTCCGGAAGCGCGGTACGCAAGCAATCCGGCGGGCGCTTTTGTAGACCCGAAACCCCACACGCCCGGGAGGGACCCCGTCAGGGCGCGTGGCGGCTATGGGCTGCCGTAGGTCGACCTGATTGTCCCTAGGGCCTCGTGGATCACCGCCCTGCAAACGAAGAATGAGGGAAGAACGAGAAGAAGAAGAACTAGGTTTAAGGAGAAAAGATAAAAGATAAAAGATAAAAAGTGGTAGATGATTTGTTCGATTGTGTGTTGTTCAATCGGCCGTCACCTCTCATCTATTTATGAGGCGGCGGGACTTCCCTTACAAGAAAAGGACTAAAAATTCCATCCAAAACATCAAAAACCCTAACCTAACTCGGACTCATCTTTGACAATTTTCCGGATCAACTCGGAGCCACCGATTGATTCGTTTCGGTCCCACCGAGTGAACGTTGCCAACTCTCTGTAACCTTCTGTAATTTCCCGGATCAACTCGGTCTCACCGATTGGTTTGCTTCGGTCCCACCGAGTGAACGTTGCCAACTTTCTGTAACTTTTTGTAATTTTCCGGATCAACTCGGTCTCACCGAGTCAATCAACTCGGTCGGTCCGAAATGACTCTGTAGCTTCTGTTTCTGACATTGTTTTGCCTCCACAGGTTGCATACGACCTTGGATTAAGATGCTTTTTATATCAAAATCAACCGCTTCGACGAGGCGCACAACTTTCATGTTGAAACGTTTTCCATCAGAGGCCATCTTAATTGATTTTTTGGCCATTTTATAATCTGATGTCAATATGACCATCTCTGAGCTTGTCATAACTTTTGCATCCGAGCTCCGTTTTAGACCATCCTCACATCCATCGTGATCTTCTCAAAGAGAGCTATCCCATGGTGACTTCAAATCATAAGTTTAAATTAATCTTGACATAGCTTTAAGCAACTTTTATGATTGTGCCACTTTTGAGCGTCAACACATGACCCCTGTTTTTCGGCAAAGCTAGCGTGCCGAAAAATAACTTGTGCCATATTTACTCTAAGGACGATGTCAACACTCCATCGGCCATGTCTGCTTAGGGCGATAAGTATGTATCGGCTATTGCTTGTGTGAACTTCTTGATGCAAACTTGGGCGAAATCTTCTCAACTTCATTAACAATCCGGTGATAAAGTTCCATAGATATGTATCTCAAAGCCATCCTCCGAACCATATTGTTCACCCTTTCGCTAGGATTTTATAGATAAACAATAATGAACTTCCTCTAATCCTTGCTTTCGCCTGCATAAAAATTTCATTAGTGGCCGAAGCGGTGGGGTTTTGTTCGGCCTTACCTATGTCGGCAAGAATAAGCATTGGTTATTGATAGATGTGCAATACACCATGACCAACATGATAGCCGGATGCTTGCTATGCCAACTCACTCCAATTGTCATGTCTAGATATATGACAAATATTAAAACAACCCAAGGTAAATTTGACGTCTAGACATACCTCAAGATAAACTAAAAGTGATTCGTCAAAACATTGATAACCCTTGGATATTTGTTGCACTATACTAATAATGAATCACCGAAAGCCTCACTATGTAAATCACCTATAGCAAGGAAAATCTCCAATCCGAATAACAATGCATATTCGACTTTGATCATTTGTGCATAAATATTTTAAGCGGCATGAGGTTTCACAGAATAGCACCATAAGGAGATATATAAACAACACCAACACCATGGCCATTGTTATGAATTCAACCATCGAAACATAATCTCCATAGTACTAGAAATACAAGGCTAATATCAATATTATGCATGTCATAAATCCGATGTTCAATAATAAAACAACAATGATTTGGCCTCTCATAGACTTGAAATATTTGTAGGCCAAATCATATATATGAAATCGAAGCATAAACCCACTCACCAATTTTTCTATGAATTGGTCTATGCAACATATTTTGAATGGCATCGGTCATAATGTCTCTTATCCATGCAAGCATAATATATGTATACATATAAATTTGCATGAACACGTACCTTGTATCGCTCTCCAATCGAACTAAGGACGATGTAAGAATACTACACCGGCCATGCTTTAACTTATTCTTAGGGCGATAGATAAATATCGGCCATTACCATAAGGTCCATGCAAACTCCATCCACCAAAGCATGTATAGCCGAAATAAACAAATGAAATGACAAATTAAGTATTTCGGCCCTTTGGATCAGCAACAAACTTGTAGCTAATCAAATATATAGTGATTTGGTAATACCCTTTCATAATATAAGAAATTATATTGCATCCATGGATTAAAATAAGCCCATTGATGGTAACCAATCATACCTGATCACGAATTCCATGGCATAGGCATTAATGGCATAGTTGAAGAATAAGGATAATGTGTAGACCGAATATGTTGAAACCTTCGGCTTGGTCCTTCATAGTTTTCATTGTTTTCCTTCTTCACCTTTGCCGCACTTCTTGTAATGGAAGCTTGTACATAATTCTTATTCTGAGTACTTCCTTTGGGAATCCATGCCATGTTCCTTTCTTCAAGTTCTTGTGCACTAAGTTTTTGTAATTTCTTCTTTTGCCAATATGATAAGCCGAGTGGGCAACCCGGTTGTGATTTTGTTTGAAGCAATGACAATTCTTGTTTTACCTTGTGCACTCTCAAGTTCTTCTCTTCAGATTTGGCACTTGATTGACTTGCCTCATTGCCTTTAGTAGCCAATGTTAATACTTTAATTGGCTCTTGTTCATTTGAGATCAAATCTGAAGTAGGACTCTTACGACCATCTTTTTTAACACGGTAAACTTGCTTGACCACCTCTTTCTTGTTCCTTGAGCTTCGAACCGATTCCTTATGATTGAAACAATCTTTGACATGCAATCATTCATCAAATCTTGATCTTTTTGGAGTTGAGTAATGTTGGTGAGATGGTCTAAAATAAGATGGATAATGTGTCCTTGTATCATACCTGTCCCATGATGGATATAGATTTACATGAGCATAGGGAGGTATCCACGACATTAGCATTGGCGGCCCAAAGTAAGGATATGAATATGCTGCATTGAGATTCTCACTTTGCCAATACCGATCCTCAGATTTGCGCCTAGGGGGTGATCTTGATACTTTTAAATTACTTGGCCGATAAGCACTTTTCTCCTCACTCTTCTTCTGATATTTTTCCAATAGTTGTGTGAAAGTGACTTTCGACCTTTTACCTTTGTGCTTACCTCAGCCTTTGCTTTCTTTTGGTTTGCTTTCATAGGTCATTGGATTTTCTTGCTGCCCCTAGTCCTTGGTGTCTTCATTGTAGCTTCGATGGAATTTTTGCCCTCAGGTTTATGTTCATTATGCTCTTCAACAACTTCTTTACTTGAAAGCTTGATCCCGTCACCTGTAGTTTTTACCTTCTCATGTTTAAATGGATCGGCTTGAAGCAGCCGATGCAAAAAACTTTTTCCATCAGGACCAATCAGAATAGTTTGGTCATCTCTTGGTGTTTCAACAAATTTCAATCATCCTTTATCAATGGCCGATTTAACTATTTGACGAAACATGTTGCAATCTTCAAAATTATGCTTGAACGAATCATGCAACTTACAATACATTCGTCCTTGGACTGATGGCTTGACATGGTGATCAAGAATTCTAATATAATTATTTCTCAACAACAAATCAAAGATTTGATCACACATGTTTGAATTGAAGGTATAATTTTTATTTTCTAGCCGATCCTGCTGTGAGAACGGCTTTGGAGTTAAGCAAACGAATGGTTCAGATTTAGAATGTCTCCATTCGGCTATGCATTGTGTTTTACATTCTATCTCCGATGTCTTTGGATAACATATTATATTAGCATCGGATTTTTTAAAAGACTTTAACCTTGGCTTTAAATTTCTGAAACGAAAATAGTTAGAACACACATGTCTCAATAGAGACCAAGTGCAAGCCAAGTATGAAACAACCAAAGCTACCCAATTAGATATGAACTTTAGATAAAGCAATGGGGAAAGCCTTGGCTGCAACAATAAGTCACTATCGGTCTTTATAAATGGCGCAATGGGTTGACCGATATGCTCAATAACAATTTTATTCATAACAAGTAAATTACCCTTCTTCATTGGTCTTTCAAAATTACTTATGAGGATTTTTCTAATAGATGCATCAACAACAAAGTTATGACCAAATTGGAATATGGGTAAATTACTTGCTAAACATACCTCTTCAAATATGTTGGGAGAACATGATGGTAATGTGACTTGAAAATTATCTTGCTTCGTCTTTGGATGGCTCCCCAATGCCTTTTCATCATCTTTTTCTTGATTCCGTGCATCATTACCTTGAATATCCTTGTGAACAGAACTTTGTTCGGCTACTTGTTCTTGTCCTTGAGGCTTGTAAATTTCTACGGCACAGAACTCATAGGGCATGAAGTAGGTTCCATTAACTTCAGAAAAATCAAGCACGGTCGTCGCTATGCTTGCCATGCCCTTTCTCAATAATGCTTGCCTCTTTGGATTTGATGGGCCCGGAATATACACTACTGGATTCGGCTTTTTCAATGGAAGCTCTTCCATGTCCCGAATCATCCTTCTTTTCATTGATTCTACCAATTGGCAATGCTTCTTTTATTTGAGCCAATTCTTTTTCTGTTTGTTTCTAGCGGCGAGCGGCAAAATTGGCTTTAAGCTTTTTCTCAATTTCAGCCCACTCTGGATATGATTGCCCCCCAATGCTTTTAGATTCTTTCGGCAATGACACATGGGTGTTGCCGAAACTTTGCAATTGTGTAGAGGGTGTATAATATGATGTAGTACTAGGTGAAGGCGTATGCATTGTTGCAAAACCATATTCTTGAAAAACTCTAGCTTTTATTGCATTATCATCAGGAACTAACCCCATATCATGTTCTTCAAGGCAAAGAGCACTAATCTTGTTATTTCGGGCTATATCCCTTTTTAATGAAGCCACCTCCCATTCTATAAGGGATTGCTCCACAATATTTGTAGATTCTTTTGGCAATGAGGTGTTTCCGAAATTCTGCAATTGCGTATAGGATGCATTATATGCTACAACATTAGGTGAAGGCATGTGCACTCCTACAATATTTTCACTTATTCGGCTATGACCATGAAGGTGCGGAGCCGAATTATGAGCATCTACAGTTGTATACGGTGCCGAAAAATTACTAACATGAGGTGTAGCATATGACGGTTGAGAGTAATTGGCCGAATAGCTAGTAGTAGCATGGCCAATTCCCTCATTCATCGGCATGGTTGGATTAGTATATTGCAAATTAGTTGCCGATGAGTAAAAGGGTGAAACACTTTCTTGCATGGCATTGGAAATTCTAACATGTGGTGTTTCAAATTTATTAACCGAACTCACCATGTTGTTCATCGGCATAAGGATTTGTGGGGTTGCCGATGCATGAGAGTTGTGATACATATGGTGCATGTTACTAGTATCATAAGAAGTTGAAGCATGCAAATTACTTTGAATCGGCCCTTGTACGTAATTAGATGCATGACTGAAAAAACTAGGGCTGGCCGATAGAGTATTCTCATTGAACGATCTTGTAACACCATATGAATTATTTGCATCTACACAAGGGGATTGGGTATTCATATTACCTTTGTAGATTGCAAACCCTAGATGACGATCTCTTCGCAGTAAGAACAGGCCGGAGACCGTTCAAAGCTTCGTCCCCAGTGAAGTCGCCAAAAAGTGTGTTCACACACGAACACGTCACCGTGTACCCTCGACGCCGGGGGTGATGCACCGCAGCTCACGTTGAAGGAGACCCGTCCGGAAGCGCGGTACGCAAGCAATCCGGCAGGCGCTTTTATAGACCCGAAACCCCACACACCCGAGAGGGACCCCGTCAGGGCACGCGGCGGCTACGGGCTGCCCTAGATCGACCTGATCGCCCCTAGGGCCTCGTGGATCGCTGCCCTCCTTCACGAAGAACGAACGAAGAACAAGGAAGAAGAAGATACAAGGGAGAGGGATAAAAAGTAGATGAACATGAAAAAGTAATAGATTGATTGTTCGATTGTGTGTTGTTCAATCGGCCGTCACCTCTCATCTATTTATGAGGCGGCTGAACTTTTCGTACAAGAAAAGGACTAAAAAAATTCCGTCCAAAACATCAAAAACCCTAACCTAACTCGGACAGGAATCTTTGGCAATTTTCCGGATCAACTCGGTCTCAACGATTGGTTTGTTTCGGTCCCACCGAGTGAACGTGGCCAACTCTATGTAACTTTCTGTAATTTTCCGGATCAACTCGGTCTCACCAATTGGTTTGCTTCGGTCCCACCGAGTGAACATTGCCAACTCTCTGGTAATTTTCCGGACCAACTCGGTCTCACCGATCAAATCGACTCGGTCGGTCCGAAATGACTCTGCAGCTTTTGTTTCTGACCTTGTTTTGTGTCCACATGTTGCATACGACCTCAGATTAAGACGATTTTTATATCAAAATCAACCGTTTCGACGAGACGCACAACTTTCGTGTTGAAACATTTTCCATCAGAGGCAATATTAATTGAGTTTCATGCCATTATTTAATCTTATGTCAGCATGAGCATCCCGGAACTCGTCGTAACTTTTGCATCTGAGCTCCGTTTTAGACCATCTTCATATCCATCTTGATCTTCTTGAAGAGAGCCATTCCATGGTGACTTCCAATCATAAGTTTGAATTAATCTGGACATAGCTTTAAGAAACTTTTACGATTGTGCCACTTTTGAGCGTCAACACATGCCCCCCTGTTTTTCGGCAAAACTAGCATGTCGAAAAATAACTTGTGACATATTTACTCTAAGGACGATGTCAACACTCCATCGGCCATGTCTTCTTAGGGCGATAAGTATATATCAGCCATTGCTTGTGTGAACTTCTTGATGCAAACTTGGGCGAAATCTTTTCAACTTCATTAACAATCCGATGATAAAGTTCCATAGATATGTATCTCAAAGCCATCCTCCGAACCATATTATTCACCCTTTCGCTAGGATTTTACAGATAACCAATAATGAACTTTCTCTAATCCTTGCTTTCGCCTGCATAAAAATTTCATTAGTGGCCGAAGCGGTGGGCTTTGGTTCGGCCTTACCTATGTCGGTGAGACCAAGCATCGGCTATTGATAGATATGCAATGCACCATGATCAACGTGGTAGCCGGATGCTTATTGTGCCAACTCATTTGCTCTTCAATTGTCATGTCTAAATATATGAGCAACACTAAAGCAACCCAAGGTAAATTCTATATCTAGACATACCTCAAGGTAAACTATAAGTGATTCGTCAAAACATTGATAACCCTTTGATATTTGTTGCACTACTAATAACGAATCACCGGAAGCCTCAATATGTATAGCAGCTATAGCAAGGAAAAGCTTCAATCCAAATAACAATGCACATTCGGCTTTGATCATTTGTGCATAAATATTTTAAGCGGCATGAGGCTTCACAAAATAGCACCATACGGAGATATATAAACAACACCAACACCTTGGCCATTGCTACAAATTTAACCGTCAATATAAAATCTCCATGGTACTAGAGAGATAAAGCTAAAATCAATATTATGCATGATGTCAATATGATGCTCAATAATAAAATCAACCATGATTTGGCCTTACATAAATTCTGAAAACTAATAAGCCAAAGCACACCCAATCAAAACATAAGTTGACTTTGCAATTTTGGTGAATTGGTCTATGCATAATATCTTCAATGGCATCAATTTGAGAAATTTCTATGTAAGCACTTATCTCAATCTCTACTCAAACTAAGGACGATGTTAGAATACCACACCGACCATTCTTAGACATACTCTTAGGACGATAGATAAATATCGGCCATTACCATGATGTCCATGTAGAATTCACCCACCAAAGTATGTATAGCCGAAATAAACAAATAAAATAGCAATAAAATATTTCGGCCCTTTTGCATTAGCAACAAAAATGTAACTAACCAAATTTATAGTGATTTGGTAATACCCTGTCATGATATAGAAAATTATGTTGCATCCATGGATCAAAATAAATCCATGGAGGGTAATTGATCATACCTATGGATGAATTCCATGGCAAAGGCATCAATGGCATGGTTGAAGAAAATGGATGATGTGCTAACCGAAGATTTTGATGTTGTGATGCACACCTTCGGCTTAATTATTTGTTGCTTCCATTCTTCTCTTTCTTCACTTTTATTGTACTTGTTGCAATAGAAGCATGCACATCATTTTTGTTATGATTGATCCTCTTGGGAACCCATGCCATGTTCTTCTGTCTCAGCTCTTGTGCACTAAGATTTTGTAATTCCTTATTTTGCCAATACGATAAGCCGAGTGGGCATCTCGGCTGTGATTCTTTTTTGACCAATGGCAATTCTTTTTTGGCCTTGTGCACTCTCAACTTCTTTTCTTCAGATTTGGCACTTTGACTCTCAATAATTGGTTGCTTCGTCTCATTGCCTTTAGTAGCCAATGTCAACACTTTAATTGGCTCTTTTTCATTTGAGATCAAATCTGAAGTTGCACTCTTACGACCATCTCTTTTAACATGGTAAACTTGCTTAACCACCTCTTTCTTCTTCCTTGAGCTCTGGACCGATTCCTTATGATTGAAACGGTCTTTAACATGTGATTGTTCAAATGTTGATCTTCTCGGAGCTGCATAATATTGGTGAGATGGTCTAAAATAAGATGGGGAATGTGCGCTTGTATCATACCTGTCCCATGATGGATATGGATTTACATGAGCATAGGGAGGTATCCACGACATTGGCATTGGTTGCCCAAAGTAAGGATATGAATATGCTGCATTGAGATTCTCACTTTGCCAATACCAATCCTCAGACTTGCGCCTAGGGGGTGATCTTGATACTTTTAAATTACTTTGCCGATAAGCACTTTTCTCCTCACTCTTCTTCTGATATTTTTCCAATAGTTGCGTGAAAGTGACTTTTGACTTTTTACCTTTGTGCTTACCTCGGCCTTTGCTTTCTTTTGGTTTGCTTTCATAGATCATTGGATTTTCTTGCTGCCACCCAGTCCTTGGCGTCTCCATTGTAGTTTTGATGGGATTCTCGCCCTCAAGATTATGTTCATTATGCTCTTCAACAACTTATTTACTTGAAAGCTTGATCCCATCACCTGCAGTTTTTACCTTCTCTTTAAATGGATCGGCTTGAAGTAGCCGATGCAAAAACTTTTTGCCATCGGGACCAATCAGAATAGACTGGTCATCTCTTGGTGTTTCAACAAACTTCAATCGTCCTTTTTCAATGGCCGATTTAACTATTTGACGAAACATGTTGCAATCCTTAAAATTATGCTTGAACGAATCATGCAACTTACAATACATTCGTCCTTGGATAGATGGCTTGACATGGTGATCAAGAATTCTAATGTAATTATTTTTCAACAACAAATCAAAGATTTGATCACACATGTTTGAATCAAATGTATACTTTTTGTTTTCTAGCCGATCTTGGTGTGCGAACGGCTTTGGAGATAAGCAAACGAATGGTTCAGATTTGGAATCTCCCCATTCGGCTATGCATTGTGTTTTCCATTCTATCCCCGATGTCTTTGGATAAGATATTATATTAGCATCGGATTTCTCAAAAGAATTTAAGCTTGGCTTTAAATTTCTGAAACGAAAATATTTAGAACACATGTGTCTCAATCGAGACCAAGTGCAAGCCAAGTATGAAACAAGCAAAGCTACCCAATTAGATATGAAATTTTGATAAAGCAATGGGAAAAACTTTGGCTGCAGTAATAAGTCACTATCGGTCTTTATAAATGGCACAATAGGTTGACTGATATGTTCTATAACAATTTGATTGCTAACAAGTAAATTACCCTTCTTCATTGGTCTTTCAAAATTACTCATGAGAAGTTTTCTAATAGATGCATCAACTATGAAGTTGCGACCAATCTGGAAATAAGTAAATTACTTGCTAGGCATACCTCTTCAAATATGTTGGGAGAGCATGATGGTGGTGCGACTTGAACAATATCTTGCTCCGTCTTTGGATGGCTCCCCAACGCCTTATCATCATCTTTTTCTTGATTCAATGCATCATTACTTTGAAGATCCTTGTCAGTCGAACTTTGTTCGGCTACTTGTTCTTGTTCTTGAAGCTCGTCAATTTCTATGGCACGAAACTCATAGGGCAGGAAGTAGGTTCCATTAACTTCAGAAAAATCAAGTATGGTTGTTTTGTTATACTTTCCATGCCCTTTCTCAACAATGCTTGCCTCTTTGGATTTGATGGATTCGGAATATATACTACTTGATTCGGCTTTTTCAACTGAAGCACTTTCATGTTTCGAATCATCCATCTTTTCATTGATACTACCAATTGGCAATGCTTCTTTTACTTGAGCCAATTCTTTTTGTTTTTGTTTCTGGCGACGCGCGGCAAAATTGGCTGTAAGCTTTTTCTCAATTTCAGCCCACTCCGGATATGATTGCCCCCCAATGCTTTTAGATTCTTTCGGCAATGAAACATGGGTGTTGCCGAAAATTTGCAATTGTGTAGGGGGTGTACAATATGATGTTGTACTAGGTGGAGGTGTATGCACTGGTGTATAACAATATGCTCTCTCGCCAATTCTATCAATTGATGAAGTTTCATCTTCTTGCAAAACTCTAGCCTTTATTGCAGCATAATCAGGAAACAACCCCTTTTCATATTGTTCAAGGCAAAGAGCACTAATCCTCTTGTTTTGTGCCAAGCTCTTTTTTAACGCAGCCACAACCGCTTCTGGAAGGGATTGCTCCATAGTACTTTTAGATTCTTTCGGCAATGATTCATGAGTGTTGCCGAAATTCTTGAATTGCATAGAGCATGCATTATATGCTACAGTATTAGATGGCGGCACATGTGTTCCTGCAAAATTTTCACTTATTCGGCTATGACCATGAAGGTGCGGGGCTGAATTATGAAGATCTACAGTTGCATATGGTGCTGAAAAAATATTAACATGAGGTGTAGCATATGATGGTTGAGAGTAACTGGCCGAATAGCTAGTAGTAGCATGGCCAATTCTCTCATTCATCGGCAAGGTTGGATTCACATAATGCAAATTAGTTGCCGATGAATAAAAGGGTGAAACACTTTCTTGTATGCCATTAGAAATTTTAACATGAGGTGTTTCAAATTGATTACCTAAACCCGTCATGTTATTCATCGGCATATGGATTTGTGGGGTTGCCGATGCATGAGAGTTAGGATACATATGTTGTATGTTGCTAAAATCATAAGAATTTGAAGCATGAAGATTATTTTGCAATGGCCCTTGCACGTAATTACATGCATGATTGATGAAATTAGGGCTATCCGATACATTATGCTCATTAAGCGATCCAGCAACAACATATGAATTATTTGCATCTACAAAGGGGAATTGGGTATTCATATTACCTTTGTAGATTGCAAACCCTAGGTGACGATCTCTTCGTAGCAAGAACAGGCCGGAGACCGTTCAAAGCTTCGTCCCCAGCGGAGTCGCCAAAAAGTGTGTTCGCACACGAACACGTCACCGTGTACCCTCGACGCCGGGGGTGATGCACCGCAGCTCAAGTCGAAGGAGACCCATCCGGAAGCGCGGTACGTAAGTAATCCGGCAGGCGCTTTTGTAGACCCGAAACCCCACACGCCCAGGAGGGACCCCGTCAGGGCGCGCGGCGGCTATGGGCTGCCCTAGATCGACCTGATCGCCCCTAGGGACTCGTGGATCGCTGCCCTTCTTCACGAAGAACGAACGAAGAACGAGGAAGAAGAAGATACAAGGGAGAGGGATAAAAAGTAGATGAACACGAAAAAGTAAAAGATTGATTGTTCGATTGTGTGTTGTTCAATCGGCCGTCACCTCTCATCTATTTATGAGGCATCTGGACTTTCCGTACAAGAAAAAGACTAAAAAATTCTGTCCAAAACATCAAAAACCCTAACCTAACTCGGACAGGAATCTTTGGCAATTTTCCGGATCAACTCGGTTTCACCGATTGGTTTGCTTCATTCCCACCGAGTGAACGTGGTCAACACTATGTAACTTTCTGTAATTTTCCGGATCAACTCGGTCTCACCGATTGGTTTGCTTTGGTCCCACCGAGTGAACATTGCCAACTCTCTGGTAATTTTCCGGACCAACTCGGTCTCACCGATCAAATCGACTCGGTCGGTCCGAAATGACTCTGCAGCTTTTGTTTCTGACCTTGTTTTGCCTCGACAGGTTGCATACGACCTCGGATTAAGACGATTTTTATATCAAAATCAACCGTTTTGACGAGACGCACAACTTTCGTGTTGAAACATTTTCCATCAGAGGCCATCTTATCTGAGTTTCATGCCATTCTTTAATCTTGTGTCAACATGAGCATCCCGGAACATGTCGTAACTTTTGCATCCGAGCTCCGTTTTAGACCATCTTCATATCCATCTTGATCTTCTTGAAGAGAGCCATTCCATGGTGACTTCCAATCATAAGTTTGAATTAATCTTGACATAGCATTAAAAAACTTTTATGATTGTGCCACTTTTGAGCGTCAACATAACTCACCTTCGATTGCTGGGCTGCACCCTCCTGCCGGGCCACTCGTCCCCGCGGTCGAGGGATGTGCCCCCACGAATGAGGAGGTGCCGCTAGTCCTTGTTGCCGAGCCTCAGGCTCCAACTTGGGCAAGGCACATAGTTCATTTCCTCCAACCCGGAGAACTTTCCGAAGAGCAAGAAGAAGCTGTCAGTTCCATTCCAAAAATATCCATCTGCCTGCCCAAGCACTCCAGACAATCCCTTTGTCATGGCCGTTTTCGGTCTGGGGGCTCGATATCCTCGGCCCTTTCCCAGAGCTGCCGGGGGCTTTCAATTCTTGTTCGTTGCAATCGACAAGTTTACAAAGTGGCCGGAAGTAGATGCTGTGAGAAAGCTGACTGCTCAGTCAGCTATCAAGTTCTTGAAAGGATTGGTGTGCCGCTTTGGGGTCCCTGCCCGGATCATCACCAACAACGGCACCTAGTTCACGAGCCTCGCCTTCATGCAATATGTTCATGCCCTCGGAAGCAAGATCTCATTTGCCTCTGTCGCACATCCCAGAAGCAATGGACAAGCTAAGAGGGCGAACGCTGAAGTGCTGCGAGGACTCAAGACAAGAACATTTGATAAGCTGCGGAAGCACGGCAGGCGATGGATCGATGAGCTGCCGGTGGTTCTTTGGTCCCTCAGAACGACACCAATCCGAGCTACCGGGCAGACTCCCTTCTCCCTAGTCTATGGGGCAGAAGCAATTATCCCCATGGAACTCATTTACGGGTCACCTCGAGTGCTTGCCTACGATGAAGTAGCGCAGGAATAGCACAAGCGTGACGACGCCGTGCTTCTCGAGGAGAACCATCTCCGGGCTGCTATGCGTGCTGCACGCTATCAGCAAGCCCTGCGTCGCTATCATAGCCGCAGGGTTCATGCCCGGTGTTTTGAGGAAGGCGACCTTGTCCTTAGGCGCGTTCAGTCTGCCAAGGGTACAAACAAGCTGTCGCCGAAGTGGGAAGGCCCTTACCGGGTAGTACGAGTCACCAGACCTGGCGCAGTCCGTCTGGAGACCGGAGATGGCATTCAATTGCAAAACTCATGGAATATTGAGCATCTCCGCAAGTTCTACCCGTAAGGCGCGGCTGTCGGGCCCTGCCCGACAGCCACCCTTTTGTACAGGCCTTGCCTCAGCTGCATGTAACCCCTTGTACAAAGCCAGGCGCAGACCCTGAGTAACAGAGAAATAAATGAAGCGCTGGGGGCCCCCGACAAGTTGCATGCATGCATAAGCATATCATAAGCATCGCATGATTCATGTAGATAGGTTGCATGATCATGTAGATAGATTGCATCTGGCATCATCTTCATTTGCATAAACTGCAGGCTCCTGCCGTGGACCTAGTCCTAGGAAGAGGACGCGAAGACAAGCCAGCACTGCGGTCTCTGGCAAGCCAAACAGATAAGTTTCGTCTCTTATCCATACATGTTCCGTGAGTAGGACTTGTGCATATGAAAACCTCGCCGCCTCGGAAACAAAGGTACTCCCATCTACTGACACGAACGCTGCTTCGGTCAGGATGGTTGTAGTGGCCTTTGGCTAAAAGGGGTTGGCGGCGGGCTGGTCTCTCCCAATGGGTTCTGCGCCCAGCAGGCTCAGCCTCACGGCAGCAATCCTATGGGGTGCCGGAAAGGTAGCTTACCGGGATCTACTTGTTTACATGAAAGGATGGAGGCGTTTCACCTCTGCATGGATATTGTACATGCACAAGTGCCCGGCAAAGCTTATCTTTTTCATTAATATGCTGATCAACAAGTACAAATCTCACAGAACATAAACATGGATACGAGAGATTACATTATTTGAACTAAAATTTGGCAAGTGCCTACAGGTTTAAGAAAAAAAAAGATAAGTGCCCCGTAATGCCTTTTCTTGTCCCTCTCCTCCTAGGCACAACGGTAGAAGGCGAAGAGGGCAAAAGGAGTGCCTGGGCAGAAGCTCAGCCTGACCCTGTCGGGCTCCAGGAGAGGTTGCCTGGCGGGGGCGAGAGGGCGTGGACGAAGGCGACAGTGAAGAGACCGGCGGAGATGACCCGTCAACCACCACCACCAAGGCCAGCAGCACACGGCAGGGCTAACAGAGTTGCAGCCCTAGAGGAAGCCTACCGGGGTCCAGCTGGAGGACTGCTGGAGGAGCCAAGGGGCACCGTCACCACCTCTGCACCCAACTTCCCGGCAAACCACCTTGCCGGGGAGAAAACGCAGGTGTAGATGATGGTGCTGCCGCCTGATGAAGATGGTGCGGGCGACATTCAGCCGGAGTCGGAGCCGTCGCCCTCCCGGTCGCTGTCGTCGTCATCGCCGTCACTGTCCTCCTCGTCGCTTTCGCTTGAGGAGGAGCTTTCATCATCAGTCGAGCTCTCCGCGCAACACCCTAAGCGAGCTCCCGAGCGCCCAAAGACCTTGATGGAAAGCAGGCCGCTCTCCATTAATTTAAAATAGAGAACATGCCCCTCCGACAAGCTATGGGCTCGAGCAAAGGTCTTCCAGCCGCGGCGAAGGTACATAACATGAGGAGCAGGGAAGTCAACATCCACCCACATGCCACCATTCCCACAGCCCCTCATGTGCAACCTCAGTGCACGCGGCTGTTCGAGCTCCATCACCCTTGCAAATGGAGTAGGGAGGCGGAGGTGGCCGCACGGAGGCTTATACAGCCTGATGACGAACTCCAAGCGTTGATCTCCGACATGGCCTTCCATCGGGGGAGGAGCGTCCGGTGCGGGCGCAATTGAGGCGCCGCCCCGGCCTCCTCGACCGCGCACACCGCGACGACCTCGGTCGCGCCCCTTTCCGCCTCCTCTCACAGCGGGTTCAGCCCCCACATCATCAAGAGGAGGGGGGAGACGCTGTCGAGCAGAAGTTCTCGTCGCCACCACCGGAGTACCACCACGCCCTCGCCCCCTCACCATGGCAAGCAAGGGAAGCTTTGAAAGGGAGAAGGAAGGTGTGTGAGCAGACGCACTACTCCTACCCCCCTTTTTATAGGAGAACGAGGCAGGGGGTTGGCCTCTCGTCCAGCTAGCGACCACCCTGCTCCTCCAATGCGGTTCCCCTACACCTCCAATGGCTCGGGGAATCAGAGCCGCACCTCTACACCACTCGGCGACGCCTGGCTTTCTGCCATGGCGCCCGTTCCAGCGCCCTCCGCGTCCAGCACCTACCCTACACAATGCCTGCGGTACACGTGGCGGAGGCGCCCCGGGGCAGGAGGCAAGTGGGATGGTAGTTTCCTACCCCGTGATCGTGGGGCGTGGGCTGCCCACAGATTGTGGTTCAGTTTCTCCCCGAAACGTTTCGCACGACGCACGGGAAAACCGAAAACTGACCCAAGCTCAGGTTAATGAAGAAGCAAAGAAGATCTCAAAGGGTGGAGCTGCCCTTACATTTCTGCCTGTGCACTGGTTAGGGCCTACCCCGACGACACCCAGTGGCGCGTTCGTGCCAGGCCCGGGGGCTCCTGTCGGTGCAACAGACCCTGGGTCCATTGCACGGACTGTGCACAGGCCAGAGACAAGATTACAAGACCAAGATCGGACCAAACAAGGAGGATCAATTCCTTTGAAGGATCCAAGTGCAAGTCGAGAAGGCAAGGTGAGCTAGAGGAACAAGGCATCGCTAAGGGAAGGACCTACCTTGCCGGGCAGGCGAGCCCGGCAAGATTGGGTTTTGCCCCGGAAGCAAGCTCCCAGATCAACCCCGCAGGCCTGCCGGGGCTGGCGGAGGCAAGCCACTCCACCGCTCCACCTCACAAGAGACGCAAGTCATTAATCAAAGCGGTGTCGAGCTCCAAGGTGACTAAGTGGCTGCTTTTTACCACATGGCAGCCACTTCCTACAGCAAACACCTCCATATGACACCCGTCCTGAGACGTGTCAAACGAGCAGGCACGAAGCTGGCAAAACAGCCCGGCAGGGCCTGCCGGGCAAGCTGTGATGTGACACTGAGCGGCACATTTAATGCGCTCTATCAACCTGCAGAGTTAGGTATGAGAGCACTGTTAGCTATCTAATCAGTACGCAAAGACTGATTTGCCACTGTGGTGACCCCTTAATCTATAAAAGGAGGCCCATGGCGACCGTAGAAAGGGTTGGACCCTCGCATATTCATACGCTCGTAGCCACTCTCGCCCCCAGAGTGACCTTGCCGGGCGAGCATGCTACGTCTACCACCATCAATCCACCAAAGCAGGAGTAGGGTTTTATGCCTCACGGCGGCCCGAACCTGGGTAAAGACTGCCCGTGTGATCTCTGCCATGCTACGTGACGCTTCTCCGCTCTTTGTGCAACGTGCCCATCCCCCCACCGAATCAAAAGGGGCTCATGGCCCCATAGGTGGCCGTGGTTTCCCACGACACAATACCATGGTAGTTCTGCTGAAAACAGCGTCAGTTCGGGTTAGCTCCATGCAAATCATACCAAAGCCATATAGAATTGTTGTAAACATGGCATGAATACTTCATAAATTATAGATACGTTGGAGACGTATCAGCATCCCCAAGCTTAATTCCTACTCATCCTCGAGTAGGTAAATGATAAAAGAAATAATTTATGAAGTGTGAATGCTAGCATAGTGCATAAGTTTGATGAATGATAATTTCAATCACTTTTCCTAGCATCATAACAGAAACTCTTTCTTATAAAACTCATCATGATAAAGTAGCAATCAATTCACATGTTACGATTCAAACAATGCCTTCTTCTCTTGAAACTTAACAACCTATATTCTTAGTCACCAAACAATTGCAATTCAACTTATTCAACAAAGTCTAAGTAAATGCTCCACATACTCAATCATCATATAGTCTTCTATGATTGCTAGAACTCAAAGCATATTTTTAGAACAAATGGCATCCATCGAACACAGAGAAAGATAGGGGCTTAATGTTTTGCCTCCCAACTCATTTATCATAGAGATAATTGTCAACAATAATAAATCATGTTCAAATATATTTGACTGGCCATATGTGCCTAGACCTTTCCCCACCACATGATGCTTGCCAACTAGAGAATAATTGAGGTTGAAATGAGAATGCATACTATTGACTCTTGTATAAAAGTAAATACTGAAAAGTAAAAGATAGGCCCTTCGTAGAGGGAAGCAGAGGTTGTCATGCGCTTTTTATTTTTGGATGCAAAATCTCTTAATGCAAAGGAACGTCACATTATATTGCCCCTTATGATAGCAACCTTTATTATGCAGTCCGTCGCTTGTATTAATTTGCCATCAAAAGTTTGTACAATGCTTATTTTCCCTTACAATAAAAGATCAAACATATTTAGGAGCAATTTTTATTGCTTTATGCACCGATGAAAACTTACTTGAGGGATCTTATTCAATTCATAGGTAGGTATGGTGGACACTCATGGCAAGAAACTGGGTTTAAGGGTTTTTGGATGCACAAGTAGTATCTCTACTTAGTACGAATTTTTGTTTAGCAGAAGATCCTAAGCAAACACGACATGTTACAGGATCCATAACAATATAACTTATATGCAAATATACACAACCATAACTCATTACGTTGTCTTCCTTGTCCAACTTCAACTAATTTGCTTAAGTTTGAAAATAATTAATGGGTATTCACAATCATAGAAGATGTCCAAGATAATATATTTGTATGTGAAGGTTCTCTTCCTTATACTAATCATTCATGAATTGCTTGTATGACCAATATTGTGAAGCTACTACTAGGTATAATACAAGCATGTGAAGCACATATAATTTCAACTTTATGATATTCAATTCATTCAACAATTTACTCATAGGATATAAGTGAAGCACAAGAGTAAATGACAAGCTACTCCAAAAAGATATAAGTGAAGTTCAAGCGAGTAGTTAAGTAAATGGGTAGCTATTTGTGGACTCTCTCTTATTTAAATTTTTTCAGATCTAAGTATTTTATTAAAATAGCAAGCAAAATTAAAATTAAATGACATTCCAAGAATAGCACAACTCATGTGAAGAAGCAAAAACTTAGGCTCAATCGAGGCTAACCGATAATTGTTGATGAAGAAAGGATGGATGCCTACCGGGGCATCCCCAAGCTTTGATACTTGAGACTTCTAGGAATATTAACTTGGGATTCCTTGGGCATCACCAAGCTTGAGCTCTTGTGTCTTCTTCATTCCTCTCATAACACGGTTTCCCTAATTCTTAAAAACTTCATCCACACAAAACTCAACAAGAACTCGTGAGATAAGTTAGTATAAATCAATGCAATAACCTTATCATTCTCTACTGTAGCAAATCACTAAAATTATTTTTTAACATTGACTACTAAATTCCTCTGCATATTTAATACTCCTATCCTCAAATAGAGTCATTAAACAAGCAAACATATGCAAACAATGCAAACATAACAGCAATCTGTCTAAACAGGACAGTCTGTAGAGAGTGCAATTACACTCATACTTCCATAACTCCAAAAATTATGAAAAACTACCACACTGTAGAAAATACCTTGTAAAAATTTCAAGATTTTATCATGTACTGACTATTCACAAATATTCAAAACATAACAAAAACTTTCTGTTTTCAAACAGCAACATATAGACTTACAAAATAAGCATGGTAAAGGCTATGCTTGACATTTTTAGTGGAGTAGAAGATATAAAACATTATTCTAAATAACATAAATCAAATCCTAGTAAAATAAAATAATACTCCAAGCAAAACACATATCATGTGACGAAAAAATATAGCCCCGATAATGTTGGAGACGAAAGAGGTATGCCTTCCGGGGCATCCCCAAACTTAGTTGCTAGGATCTTCCTTGAATATTACCTTGGGGTGCCTTGGGCATCCCAAGCTTAGGGTCTTTCTACTCCTTATTCTCCTCATATCAAAATCTCACCCAAAACTTGAAAACTTCAATCACACAAAACTTAACGAAAGTTCATGAGATGGGTTAGTATAGTAAAATAAATCATTCACTTGGGTACTGTCAAAGACAAGATTCATAATTGCTTCCACATAATGCCTATTGTAATCTATAATTTATACAACTAATATTGACCAATATAGGCCATAGAAACTATAAAACAAGCAAACTATGCATTGAAAACATAATCTATCAAAAACAGAACAGTACGTAAAGATCTAAATTATGATCACACTTTTGTAACTCCAAAAATTCTGAAAAAATTAGGACAACGTAGAAAATTTGAATACCCGTCTGCTGTAAACAATTCAGAATTTTTTAATGCCCCAGTGATTTTTAACAATTCTGTTACTGGGCACAAAAGTTTCTGTTTTTGCACAGAATCAGGTCAACTATCATCCACACTATCCCAAAGGATTTACTTGCTACTTTATTGAAACAAAAGCTATAAAACATGATTACTACAGTAGCTTAATCATGTTAACACACAAAAACAGTAGGGGTAAATGTTGGGTTGTCTCCCAACAAGCGCTCTTCTTTAATGCCTTTTTAGCTAGGCATGATGATTTCAATGATGCTCACATAAAAGATAAGAATTGAAACACAAAGAGAGCATCATGAAGCATATGACAAGCACATTTAAGCCTAACCCACTTCCTATGCATAGGGATTTTGTGAGCAAACAATTTATGAGAACAATAATCAACTAGCATAGGAAGGCAAAACAAGCAAAACTTCAAGATTTTCAACACATAGAGAGGAAACTTGATATTATTGAAATATGTAGAAGCATATATTCCTCTCTCATAATAATTTTCATTAGCATCATGAATGAATTCAACAATATAGCTATCACATAAAGCATTCTTTTCATGATACATAAGCATAGAAATTTTATTACTCTCCACATAAGCAAATTTATTCTCATGAATAGTAGTGGGAGAAAACTCAATAAAATAACTATCATGTGAGGCATATAATCCAATTGAAAATCAAAATCATGATGACAAGTTTCATTGTTATCATTATTCTTTATAGCATACATGTCATCACCATAATCATCATAGGTAGCAATTTTGTTCTCATAATCAATTGAAACCTCTTCCAAAAGAGTGGATTCATCACTAAATAAAGTTATAACCTCTCCAAATCCACTTTCATAATTATTACAATAAGATTCAACACCCTCCAAAATAGTGGGATCATTATTACATAAAGTTGTCACTCTTCCAAACTCACTTTCATCAATATAATCATTATAAAAAGGAGGTATGCAATCATCATAATAAATTTGCAAATCAAATCTTGGGGGACTAAAAATATCATCTTCATCAAACATAGCATCCCCAAGCTTATGGCTTTGCATATCATTAGCATCATGGATATTCAAAGAATTCATACCAACAACATTGCAATCATGCTCATCATTTATGCCAAACATTTTATTGAATTCTCCTTCTATCAATTGAGCACAATTTTCCTTTCCACCATTTTCAAGAAAGACATGATAAAGATGCATAATATGAGGCAACCTCAATTTCATTTTTTTTGTACTTTTCTTTTTAAGTTTTTATAAAACAAACTAGTGAGAAAACAAGAAATTAAAAGATTTAATTGCAAGATCTAAAGAGCTTGATATCTACTACACAACTTGTTCTTGTAGACTCGTGTTGGGCCTCCAAGCGCAGAGTTTTGTAGGACAGTAGCAAATTTGCCTCAAGTTGATGACCTAAGGTTTATCAATCCGTGGGAGGCGTAGGATGAAGATGGTCTCTCTCAAACAACCCTCCAACCAAATAACAAAGAGTCTCTTGTGTCCCCAACACACCAAATACAATGGTAATTTGTATAGGTGCACTAGTTCGGCGAAGAGATAGTGATACAAGTGTAGTAATGATAGTAGATATTGATTTTTGTCATAGGAACAATAAAAAACAGCAAGGTAGCAAGTAACAAAAGTGAGCACAAACGATATTGCAATGCTTGAAAATGAGGCCTAGGGTCCGTAGTTTTGCCAGTGCAATCTCTCAATAGTGCTAATATAATTGGATCATATAACTATCCCTCAGTGTGCAATGAAGAATCACTCCAAAGTTCCTATCTAGCGGAGAACATAAGAACAAACTGTTTGTAGGGTACGAAACCACCTCAAAGTTATCAATTCTGATCGATTTATCCAAGAGTTTGTACTAAAATAACACCAAGTTATCCTTTCCGATCGATCTATCTAAGAGTTTGTACTAAAATAACACCATATGATACACATCAACCAACTCTAATGTCACCTAGATACTCCAATCTCACCATGAGTATCCGTGAGTTGATTATATGATATGCATCAAACAATTTCAGATTCATAATACTCAATCCAACACAAAGAACCTCAAAGAGTGCCCCAAGATTTCTACCGGTGAAATAAGGATGAAAACATGCATCAACCCCTATGCATAGATTACCCCAATGTCACCTCGGGAATCCGCGAGTTGAGTGCCAAAACATATATCAAGTGAATCAATATGATACCCCATTGTCACCACGGGTATTCATAGCAAGACATACATCAAGTGCTCTCAAATCCATAAAAGTATTCAATCCGATAAAAACGAAATCTCAAAGGGAAAACTCAATTCATCACAACAAGATAGAGAGGGGAAAACACCATATGATCCAACTATACTAACAAAGCTCGCGATACATCAAGATTGTGCCAAATCAAGAACACGAAAGAGAGAGAGAGATTAAACACATAGCTACTAGTACAAACCCTTAGCCCTGAGGGTGGACTACTCCCTCCTCATCATGGTGGCCACCGGGATGATGAAGATGGCCTCTGGTGATGATTTCCCCTCCGGCAGGGTGCCGGAACAGGGTCCAGATTGTTTTTTCATGGCTACAGAGGCTTACGGCGGCGGAACTTCTCATCTAGGATTATTTCTGGGGGTTTCTGTATTTATAGGATTTTTTGGCGTCGGTTTCACGTGAAGATGGGCCTCAGGGGGCCCACTACCCACAAGGGCGCGCCAGAGGGGGGTGGCGCACCCTAGTTCCTTGTGGGCAGCAGGGGGCCCTCTAGTGGTTCTTAGCTCCAGTATTTTTCTTTTTTCCAAAAAAATCGTCAAAAAGTTTCGTCCAATTCTGAGAACTTTTATTTCTGCACAAAAAACAACACCACAGTGGTTCTGCTGAAAACATCGTCAGTCCGGGTTAGTTCCATGCAAATCATACCAAAACCATATAGAATTGTTGTAAACATGGCATGAATACTTCATAAATTATAGATACTTTGGAGACGTATCAAGACTAGCGGTAGTACCGTGTCCCACAGCGGTAGCTCCGCCTCAGTGCGTTGACAGGGGGTCAATACACTGCACTCAGTGGTAGTACCACCGGCTTGCACGGTAGTACCGCCAGAGCTGTTGTACCGTGCCCGCCAGTGGTAGTACCGCCTGCTACCAAAAAACTGCATTTGATCAAGGAGGGAAAATGGGCTTATGCAATGTATGAGAGGCTGAGGCAAGGAAAGGCTTAGGTTGGAAACAATAAACACAACAAATAGGAAGGAGTACACCAAGGTCAAAAGTCAACAAAAAGGAGAGCACACTTGGAGTAATCCAACAACCAAAAGCCAAGGAAACAAAAGCACACCACAACCTAAAGGAGACACACCTCTCAACGAGAGGGCAGTGACCGAAGTCACCTATGTTTGAGTCAATTGGTATGGCATCGCGAAGATTTTAACCTTGGGCCCATGACCAAAACTCATCTTTTAAGCACAAGTACCATAAAAAATGGCGAATGTGAAAGACTTGATCAATTTATGCATAATGGGGGAGGGAGAGCTCATTGAGAGAACAACACTCCCCCTATGTCCATGCCTACATCTAGAGCAAGATAATATGATGAATGTGGTGGGTGTGCCTAGATTCAAGCCACATTGCTCGAATCAATGATATTTAGCGCTTTCCTTAACTCATAAAATCTTGCTTCATCCAAAGGCTTCGTGAAAATATCCGCTAGTTGCTCTTGAGTGTTGACGTAGAGAATCTCAATCTCCCCACGCTTGATATGATCCCGGATGAAAAAATGACGAATCTCAATATGCTTTGTCTTGCTATGTTGCACCGAATTGTAGGAGATCTTGATAGCACTTTCATTTTCACATAGAAGAGGCACTTTCCCACAAGTGACACCGTAATCCTTTAAAGTTTCCCTCATCCATAGAAATTGTGCACAACAACTTGTGGCGGCTACATACTCGGCCTCGGTGGAAGAGAGAGATGCACAATTTTGCTTCTTCGAAGACCAACTTACCAAAGAGCGGCCAAGGAATTGGCCCCCTCCAGAAGTTGACTTCCTATCCACAACATCTCTCGCCCAATCTGAGTTTGAATAACCCATCAGATCAAAGCTTGCTCCTTTGAGGTACCATAGGCAAAAGTTTCGAGTATGAGCTAAATATCGAAAGATTCGCTTGACCGCCACAAAGTGACTTTCCTTAGGTGCGGCTTGGAACCTTGCACACATTCCCACACTCAACATAATATCCGGTCTAGATGCACAAAGGTAAAGCAAGGATCCAATCATGGAGCGATATAGCTTTTGATCCATCGCTTTACCATTGGGATCAATGTCAAGTTTGCATTTGGTAGGTATAGGAAACTTGACCGGCTTGACATCATCTAGCTTGAATCTCTTGAGCATGTCTTGGGTATATTTGGCTTGGTTGATGAAGGTTCCTTCTCTTCTTTGTTTGACTTCGAATCCAAGAAAGAACTTCAACTCTCCCACCATAGACATCTCGAATTTCTCGGTCATTAGTGTGGCAAACTCATCATTGAAAGATTTGTTAGGAGAACCAAATATGACATCATCAACATATAGTTGGCATATGAACAAATCCCCTTTGACCCTCTTAGTAAAAAGAGTGGGATCAATTTTCCCAATTTCAAACCCACGATCTTGCAACAACTCGGTAAGGTGTTCATACCACGCACGTGGGGCTTGTTTAAGGCCATGGAGTGCCTTGTTGAGTTTGTATACATGATTGGGGAGCTTGGGATCCTCGAATCCCGAGGGATTGTTTGACATATACCAACTCATTCAAAGGACCATTAAGAAATGCACTCTTCACATCCATTTGTTGCAACTTAAAATCATGGTGAGATGCATATGCAAGCAACATGCGAATAGATTCAAGACAAACAATGGGGGAAAAGGTTTCACCGTAGTCGATACCCTTGACTTGGGAGTAGCCTTGTGCCACCAATCTTGCCTTGTTTCGAACAACCACACCGTTCGCATCTTACTTGTTTTTGAAGATCCACTTGGTCCCAATGACATTGTGATTCTCCGTTGGCCTTGGCACTAATTCCCAAACTTGGTTGCGCTCGAAGTTGTTGAGTTTTTCATGCATAGCTTCAAGCCAATCCACATCATCGAGCGCCTCATGTACCTTTTGGGGTTCAACAAATGAAACAAATGCGTGATGCTCACAAAAATTTGACAATTGTCTACGAGTAGTTACCCCCTTTTTCAAGCTTCCAAGCACATTCTCCAAGACATGTTGTTGATGCTTGAGCTTGGACGCCACCTTGGCGGCATGGCGCTCCAAAAGTTCCTCAATAGGGATTTGAGGTTCATCATCTTGATAACGTTGAGCACCATCTTGAGCTTGCTCTTGATCTTGTGTAGCCTCTTCATCTTGTGCTTGCTCGGTGTCATGAACTTGATCTTGGGCATCACTTGGTGAACCACCATCGTCAAGAGGTTGATCTTGCCCTTGATCTTGTTCACTTGGTTGAGGGCCTTCACGTTCTTCTTTGGAAGCATGTGGGTCTAGCGTAGGTGATGGCTCCACTTGAGTAGAGCATTGTCCTTCTCCTTTGGCCACAAGGGGTTCCTCAATGGGGAATATTTGACCAATCCCCATTCTTCTTATGGCTTGAGGAGGAATTTCATCACCTACATTACAAAGACCACTTTGCTCAACTTGGGAGTCATTATTTTCATCAAACTCCACATTACATGTCTCCTCGATAAGTCTGATGGACTTATTGAGGACCCGGTAAGCATGAGAGTTTGTAGCATAACCAACAAATATGCCCTCTTGAGCTCTAGGTTCAAATTTAGACAAACGAACACCTTTCTTGAGAATGAAACACTTACAACCGAACACCCAAAAGTACTTGAGGTTGGGCTTGTTACCGGTAAGAATTTCATATGGAGTCTTGTTCAAGCCTTTGCGGAGGTAGAGCCGATTGGATGCATGACAAGCGGTGTTGATGGCTTCGGCCCAAAAGTTGTATGGAGATTTGAATTCCGCCATCATGGTCCTTGTCGCGTCCATCAATGTTCGGTTCTTCCTCTCCGCCACACCATTTTGTTGAGGGGTATAGGGCACAGCATATTGGTGCTTAATCGCCTCATCACTAAGAAACTCATCCAAGGTGTAGTTCTTGAACTCGATGCTGTTGTCACTTCGGATCATCAAGATCTTTGCTTCATATTGACATTGAGCTTCATTTGCAAAGTTGATGACGGTTTATTGAGTCTCACTCTTCGTCTTGAAGAAGTATACCCATCTGTATCTTGAGTAATCATCTACAATCACCAAGCAATACTTTCTTCCCCCAAGACTATGAAAGGATGGAGGACCAAAGAGATCCATGCGAAGAAGCTCCAAGGGCCTCTTCGATTAGATGATAGTCATGGGTCAGTGAGCCGTTTCATGAAGCTTTCCTTTGATACAAGCACTACAAGCATGGTCTTTGGCAAAACTCACATTTGTTAGTCCACGTACATGGTCCCCCTTGAGGAGACTTTGCAAAGACCTCATATTGGCCTGGGCTAGTCGGTGATGCCAAAGCCATCCCACATCAACTTTAGCCATTAGGCAAGTCGCGGTCTTAGTGGGTCGCTCCGAAAAGTTCACCACATAGAGACCATTCTCGACATGCCAAAGCCATCCCACATCAACTTTAGCCATTAGGCAAGTCGCGGTCTTAGTGGGTCGCTTCGAAAAGTTCACCACATAGAGACCATTCTCGACATGCCCAACAAAAGCTCTTTAAGAGTCTTACTCCACAAAAGGGCAACGATATCAAGATCAAAGAATGTTGCAAAGCCCATAAGTGCAAGTTGATGAACGGAAAGCAAATTGTATGCAAGGGACTCAACAAGCATGACCTTCTCAATAGATAAATCTTGAGAGATGACCACCTTGCCAAGTCCCAATACCTTAGATGTTGAAGCATCACCAAATTGGACATGGGTGGGCATAGATGGAATTGGATGCACATCCACCACAAAGTCCTTGCTCCCGGTCATATGATTTGTTGTTCCACTATCAAGCAACCATGACACCCCACCAGAAGCAAACTCCTACAAGAGATCAATGCTTGGATTTAGGTACCCATTTTTGAATGGGTCCTTTGAGGTTAGCAACAAGGGTCTTAGGAACCCAAATATACCATTCAATGTACTCATAAGAACCAACAAATTTGGCATCAACATGCCCATCACTAGCACGACATAGAACATATGAAGGATTAAAGTCGCTAGATTGGTTAGATGGGGTGGCCTTGTCCTTCTTGGCATTACCACCCATACCCATGTTCTTCTTCTTCTCATGAGCACCCTCTCCCGCTTTTATGAAGACTTCTTTGATTGGGATAGTTGCTTGGTCTTGTTCTTCTTCTTCTTCTTTGACTTGGGTACATACCCAAGTCCTTCCTTTGCCACAACTTCCTTTTGATTGCTCAAAAGGTCATTGAGATTCTTCTCGCCTTGTATGCAAGTCACAAGGCCTTTCTTTTCGTGAATACGCAAAGATTGCGTATCATTCCATTGATAGGTAGAGAGAGTTTACATACAAGCGAGTGCTGCTCTTGCGGCCGTACACAACTAGCTGGCGGCAGCAAGAGAGCAAGTGAGCAGAGAGAGAGAGAGGTTGCTCAGCCTCGAGATGAAAGTTCAAGTTACATACAAAATTCGATCTAGTCCTTTCGCGTCGGCCTTGGCCCAGCGCACAGCTTCTTGCTGAATGGTCGCCGTGAGGTGGGTATGGGATGGAATTGCTCCATCGAAGAGGACGGCATTTCGATGCTTCCAAGTACTCCATGCCGTGAGGATGATCAGAGAGTTCACACCTTTCCGTAGACCTGTCGGGGTGGCAGTAGCCGTGCTTTCCCACCAGTTGAAGAAGCTGGTGGTGCCGTCTGGTGGTGTAATGGGCAGTCGGCACCAGGCAAGCACCTCGTGCCATGAAATGCGCGCTAGCACGCATCCCACAAGCAAATGATCGATGGTCTCATCCGCCTGGTCGCAAAGCATACAGTTGGGGTCGTGGGGTAGCCCGTGTCTCGCGCGTCGCTCTGCTGTCCCACAAGGCCTTTCTCTAGTTGATCTTTCAACTTGGCATTCTCCTCCACAAGGTGCATAGGCTCACAACAAGGGTTAGTGCCATTTGCATTATCAATTAGAACGAAAGAAGGACATGTAGCTGTCTCCTTGGTTAGCTTCACTTGGAGTTGATCATGAGACTCCTTGAGGGAAGTGTGAACACCCTTCAAGACCTTGTGAGCCTTGTCGAGTATATCAAACTCCTCTTTGAGTTTCTCATGGTCAATCCCAAGTGCAACTTTCTCAGATTTAAGAACACGAGAAAGAACATTAGCATGATCAAGGTCTTTTTGCAATTTAGCAAGAACAACGTTCTGTGACTCCTCAAGAGTCAAAAGAAGTCCTCGCTCTTCCTCAAGAGTAATGAAAGATCCGCAATCTCATCGGCATAATCACGACTATGCCCCACCAACTTGGAGATGGTGTCCTCATGAGACTCAATGATATCATTGGCCTCACCAAGTTGTTCCAAGAGAGCAACAAAGTGCTTCTTGGTTTCACCCTTGAGCTCGTTCAAGAATTTGTCAAACTCATTCTCATCAACTTTCACCACCTCACTATCATCTACACAATTTAACAAGGAGGGAGTAGTAGTGATGGTGGTATTGATGTTGGGGGTTACCTTGTTTATACCTTTGGCCATAAGGCACTTGGCGATGAGGTTCTCGTTGGGGGCACCGAAGAGGGACACCTTGGTTGGGGAAGAGGTGGCAATGGCCATGATTGCCATTGTGATTCCTTCACTGCTTGTTTCTTCTTCATCATCATCGGAGATGTACTCTTCTTGTGCCACCAAGCCCTTTTGAGGTATCTTCTTGGTGAAGTTGTTCTTGTTTGGTAAGGACTTGGCTTTGTCTTTGCGAATGAGCTTGCCACCGTTGTCCTCCCTCTTCTCATAGGGACAATCCACCACAAAGTGACTCACATTGCCGCAGTTGTAGCAAGTCCTCACATGTTGCTTGTTCTTTGGGTCACTTGAGTTGTTCTTGGAGAAGTTGGGCCTTGAGTTTCTCTTATTGCCCCAAAATTGCCTTGACGCAAGAGCCATGTGCTCGTGGTAAGCATATTTGGTATCTTCGAGACAACTCTCTTCGTCTTCCTCCTCTTCTTCTTTCGGAATGGCCTTGGCCTTCAAAGCAAGATTGGGAGTGGCTTTCTTTGACCGGACCCGATGTCGATGTCAAAATCGGCAGACCTCGGGGTAGGGGGTCCCGAGCTGTGGATCTAGGATCGATGGGTAACAAGGGACGACGAACACAGTATTTACCCAGGTTTGGGCCCTCTCGAAGAGGTAATACCCTACGTCCTATTTGATTGTATTGATTGTATAACGTAGTTTACAGAGTAGATCTACCTCGAGATCAGTATGAGCTAAACCCTAGGCTACGGGGGGATGAAGATAGCTCTCCCCCTAATGACTACAACCCTCAGTTTATATAGACACCGATAGAGTTAGGGTTACCGAAGATAGATTACAACAAGAGGGAAAGAGATCTCGCCCGCCCTTGACTTGGAGGGCACACCACGGCTTCACAGGTCTCTGGTCACCACACGGCTACACCAGTCCGGCCCATATACAATGGGCCGTCGCCCCGAGGACCCCTTAGTCCATGACTCCCTCAGTAGCCCCCGAACTTGCTTCCAACGCCAAGGATCATCTTCTGGAATCTTCACATCACCGGCTTGCAAGACGAGTTCCTCCATTCCATTTGAAGCCGTGCAAATTTCGCCGAATATGATCCGGAACCCGATCCAGGCTCCGACAGTCTCAGGATTCTAAGATCCGACTACATCTCAAAACTGAGGTGGGACCACCGAAGTTCAATACCATTCCTCGGGGTAAGGACCTTACACGCTTTTCAGAGAGCGCGCGGCCCAATGCTGCCATTCCACGCACCCGTCCTTTCGGCTTCATGATAAGAGGCCTATTTATAGATTCAAAGGTGTTGAGAACAGTTATCCTCCCCCCTTTCTCCAAGAACATCATCGAAGCAATCTTCCGACGCCATGGCCGACATCCTAGGTTCATCCTCGTGCCCTCACGGCCCGCTCCCAAGCGATTGGTCAAGTTGTTCAGTATCGCGCATCCAGCTAAGTCGCTTGCAGACACAGTGCTTCCTCCCTTTGGCCGATCTGGTCCCAGTCCGCGTCGGTCTCATCTCCATCGATGGCCACGCCCTTACCCAGAACTCCCCCGCCCCAAGCAAGGAGGAGAGAGTATGTCTCGTACCCTTCCTTCTAAGAGGTTTGGGTTTCCCTATCCATCCCTTTCTACGGGGTCTACTAGAGTTCTATGGGATCCAGCTCCACAACCTCACCCCAGGGTCCATATTGCACATTTCTGGCTTCGTGGCCTTGTGCGAGATATTTCTATGTTGCGAGCCCCACTTTGACTTGTGGAGGAAGTACTTTTGTCTTGTCCCTCGCCTCCGGGAGGGATCTATATTTGAGGTAGGAGGTGCTGAGGTATGGCGAATAGCTGGGACGGGGTACCCAATCGGGACCCCATAGAAAGATCCTGAAGGATGGACTTCAGAGTGGTTTTACATCGAAGACGTTCCCCTTACCGATCCAATTCGGCAAGGGCTACCAGAATATTTGAATGACCCGCCTATAAAGCGGTACAACTGGCGACCCAAGGGTCCTTCCCAAAAGGACAGCGAAGAAGTGCGGGCCCTGTCAGTCAAGATTAGGCTGTTGACCAGCAGCAAGTTGACCATGGTCGAAGTTATGGCCATCGCCATTACCCGATGCGTGCAACCCCTCCAACAGTAGGGTCACCCCTTATGGTGCTATAACGGGACCAATGATGTGACACGTCACCAGCGACAAGGGCCAGACAACAAGGTGGCCCTGGCTAAAATACTGGCCGACCTCTTCAAGGGGGACGAAGCAGAGTTCACTCGCATGAGTATTCGGGAAGGCTGCTTCAGATACAATCCGGCGGACTGGGTAAGCCACAATCCATTATTTTGAGCCCATATATCATCGAATTCTCACGGATCGCCACTTGAACAGGGATGGAGGCATCAAGTTGCATCCATCAGTTGCCCTCCTCATCAACCAGAGAATCATTCTCGCGAAGGCGATCCGAGGTATCATGACAACCCAGAGACGTCGATCGAATTTGAAGATGGGGTGTTCTATCAGGAGGTCCTTGACGGCGTCAGGGTGGTCGTGACAGCCGATCACCCCGGTGTTCTTCCTTCTTCCACAGTAAGTGAAAAGAAGACCCCCTCCCCCCCCCCGTGCTGACTTCTGCTCCCAATGGTCATTGTACTACACGTAAAAATGCCTCGGGAGGAGCGCGGACCGCGCCAGCTTCAACCCTTGACGGGAGATCAAAACGGAAAGCTTCCACCGAGGCGGACGCACCTGCCCTTTCTGCCCAGAGGTAACGCGTTTTAGAATTGCAGCGAGGATCGCCTTTGTCATTTGTTTATTAAAGCTCTCTCAACTTTGCAGAAGGCGTGTGTCTCTACATCAATCCGAAGATTACCCGGATGAGCCGAACCGCAATTTCGGTCCCCAGTCTTCGGCACGGGCCGGAGCCCCCTCCGAATACGCGGCGGCTGGCGTGCCTCCGGCGGACTCCGACGATGTTTCGGTCACTAATTCCGAAGTCGAGAGTGTAATGAACCATCGCCGCCAGAGGGAGACTTTGCGCCAGACCGCCTTTACCGAACAGGAGTTTAATGCTTTTAATTTGGTAGACGCGTACCTTGGAGCAGCCCGGACAGGTCTTGATGGGATTGCCGGTCTATTTGCCACCAAGGTGCAGGTATATAGCTTGAGAGCAAGTTCCCTAACTAACTAGCCCCCAAGCCTTAATTCGGGCGGGACGGCCGAGTTAAGGATTTCTAATGATGTAATTTTGTAGGCCGCAAGAGAGCATAGCAAAAAAATTGGTCGAAGAGCTTGAGGCTAGCCGGAAACAGTTGGTCGACACCAAGGCCGAACTGGATGCGGCTCGAGAAGCCAGCAGCGATAAGTCCGTTAAGTGAGAAGAACCTCTTCCCAACTCGGGGAAGGGTATATGGTGTATTTTATGTGTTCACACTATTTTCGTCATGCAGCCACGGAGGCCGCGAATGAGTTGCGCAAAGAGCTTGAGGCTGGTAAACGCGTGTTGTCGCGGAGTTATGATGAGAAAAATGAGGTTAAGGCGGAGAATAAACGGCAAGCCGAGGAAATTGAGAGTTTAAAGACTCAGCTGGCACAAGCTTTGGGGGAAAACCAAAAGCTAAAAGGTGGCATATACGGTAAGCGCTGATCGCACCGCGCTGTTGGTCCGTGTCATTGATGTGTTAATGACGATGTGCAACACCTGCTTGTTAGGTCTCCTGACTGGGTGACCCGAGGAAGAAGTTGGCACTTATGATGGGAACCTATTGAAGGAACTGTCAAAGACCTACGAGAAGGCCCGGAAAGCCCTGAAGAGCATGGCGAAGGCGTTATGGCCGTCAGATGCGCCTCTAGAGAGTATGTCCGATCTAGCCAGTCTCTTTAAAGGGGCTCAGTGAAGGTTTGAATTATGGAAGATCTTGGCCTGTCGAGAAGGAGCGCGTGAGGCGTGGGCTATGGTAAAGACCCACTTCACCAAGCTGGACTCGGTGCATATGGCCCGGGTTGGACCCGTGGGTCCGGACAGTCAGGAGATACCGCTGAGCTTGGTGTACGACGACGTGAAGCAAGCCGCTCGCTATGCTCAGAAGGACTGTGCTTTAGAGCAATTCATAGACAATGTCAAGAAGGAGTAATTTTGTCAATTCTATGTATCCATGTACTTTACGTTGACCGTGCTCAATCCGTGTTCTTATTTATTTTTGAAAGAATGTTGTCTTAGCTGGCCATCGGCTTCTACCTCCCCAATCATAGATCAGGAAGTGTTCCGTACTTTGTGCCGTGAAAACGAAACAATACTTCGGGAACAAGGCAATCCAGCCATCTGGCTTAAACAGACAAAACATGTGCGGAGAACTATGTTATATTACTATTTGACGTAAGAAACATCTTCTGATGAAAATAGTTCCTCCAAGGGTTCCTTTCTTCAGGTAAAATAACAATCCGGATACGTAAGATCAACGGACACCAATGGCTTTAAAAAAGAACCTTGGTGGTAAGTTCGAGGCTATATTCACTTCCCTTAGGCCGACTTATTGTATTCTGTAAGAACGCTAGCTTTCGGCTTCTCCCGTCTGAGGTACGGTCCCGGGTGACCCGGTCGTAACAATCACAGAGGTGCTCCCTTTACTCCCTAGCCAAACAATCGGGAACGTAGGGGTAATCATAGGGGCCAGGCAACCCGTCTTGGCAAAGATCTTAAGTCAAACAAGTGCATATGTTGGCTTAACATGTATGAGAAGGATGCAATCATAACGAATGCGGTGTATGCATTTATGTGGATCGTCTAAGGGAGCCCCCAAGCGAAGCTGGGTATTATATTTAATGGTATATAGTAGGGGCCTGGTGAGGTTCGATTTAACCGAACTAGCACCATGATGCAAGAGAGAAAAAGGTAAAAAAGAAAAACAAGGCGAAAATTGACGTCGGACTCATGCGTAAAAACGCCGCAGCCTTGCTGCGTTCCACGGGTTCGGCTCGAGGCCGTTGTCAGACGAGCGGCAAAGACAATGCACTCCTCCTACAAGTACTTCATCGATGATGTACGGTCCCTCCCATTTAGGTGATAGTTTATTCTTCTGTTTTTCGGGGAGTCAGAGGACAAGGTCTCCCACGTTGTATGTCTTTGCCCGGACTTCGCGGTTGTGGTAACATCGTGCTTGCTGTTGATAGAACGCGGACCGAGCCCGAGCTATGTCTCGCTCTTCTTCCAGTGCATCCAGATCGTCCTGCCGATCGAGCTCGGCCTCCTTTTCTTCGTACATGCGCACTCTAGGCACGTCATGGATAAGGTCGCATGGGAGAACTGCTTCCGCACCGTATACCATAAAAAATGGTGTGTATCCGATTGACCGATTAGGGGTGGTGCGCAGCCCCCATAGTACGGAATCAAGTTCCTCGACCCAATGGCAGTCAGATTGTTCAAGGGATCAAACTAGGTGAGGCTTAATTCCGCTCATAATGAGTCCATTGGCCTGTTCGACCTGCCCGTTGGTCTTTGGGTGGTACACCGAGGCGTAATCGAGCTTGATGCCCATTTTGCCGCACCAGTCTTTGACCTCCTGGGCGGTGAAGTTGGTACCATTATCGGTAATTATGCTGTGGGGGACACCGTAACGGTGTACGACATCGGATAAGAAGTCGACGACTGGTCCGGATTCTGCCGAAGTGACGGGTCTTGCCTCAATCCACTTGGTGAATTTATCGACCATGACCAATAGGTACTTATTTTTGTTTGTCCCCCCTTTGAGTGGCCCGACCATGTCGAGACCCCAGACCGCGAAAGGCCAAGTTATCGGTATCGTCCGAAGGGCTATGGGGGGCATATGGCTTTGATTTGAGAAGAGCTAACATACGACGCAGTGCTGGACTAATGTCCGGGCATCTTCGCGGGCGGTAGGCCAGAAAAAACCTGCTCGGAAAGCTTTGCTGACCAAAGCCCGAGCCGCCGCGTGGTGTCCGCCCATGCCTGCGTGTATCTCTGCCAAGAGCTGCTGCCCCTCCTCCTCGGAGATGCATCTTTGTAAAACTCCTGTGGTACTCTTTTTATAGAGTTCGCCTTCATGGACCTTGTATGCTTTAGAGCGCCGAACTATACGTCGCGCTTCGGTTTGGTCCTCCGAAAGCTGCTTTTGTGTGAGATAGGCTAGCAGGGGTTATGTTCAGGTTGGGGTTAAGGCCATGGCTTCATGGGTGGAGGGTGTTTCCTCGAGTGCCGAGCCGCCGATGATATGGTCATCTGGCGCGTTGTCTGGTGAGGCGTTGTTAGCGGCTCATGTGTTGATGCGCTGGTGACGTCGTCCTGCCACACCACGGAGGGCTTAAAGAGCCGCTCGAGGAAGGTGTTTTGGGGAACAGGGTCACACTTGGAGCCCATGCGGGCGAGGACGTCGGCTGCTTGATTGTTGTCTCTAGTGACATGGTGAAATTCTAGGCCCTCGAATCGGGCCGATATCCGGAGGATGCGCTTCTGTAAGCCGCCATCTTGGGATCCTTGGCGTCGAATTCACCGTTGACTTGAGAGATCGCTAGGTTTGAATCTCCCCTTACCTCAAGGCGCTGCACTCCCATTGTTGTGGCCATACGAAGGCCATGTAGTAGCGCTTCGTATTCGGCTGCGTTGTTGGAGTCCTTGTACATTATCTGTAAGACATACCGAATAGTGTCGCCAGTGGGGGAGGTTAAGATGACCCCAGCCCCAGTCCGGCTAACATCTTTGAGCCGTCGAAATACATTGTCCAGTGTGAATATGTAATGTATTCCCGGGGTAGTTCGGCTTCGTTCCATTCGGCAATAAAATCGGCCAGCACCTAAGATTTAATGACTCGGCGTGGTTTGTATGTTATCTCAAAGGGGAGGAGCTCGATGGCCCACTTGGTGATGCGGCCCATGGCATCTCTGTTATTGATTATATCGTTCAAGGGGACTTCCGATGCCACTGTGACTGAACATTCTTGAAAGTAGTGTCGAAGCTTTCGGGACGCCATGAAGACTGTGTAAGCTATCTTTTGATAGTGCGGGTACCGTGTTTTACATGGTGCTAGATAATAGACCGGCTTCTGCACTTGAAATTTATGGCCCTCAGATTCCCTTTCCACCGCAAGCACCGCACTGACCACCTGATTGGTGGCTGAGACGTATAGCAACATGGGCTCGCCAACACTAGGTGCGGTTAAGATAGGGTTGCTGGCTAGGAGTGTTTTAATATCCTCGAGCGCCACAGTTGCTTCGTCTGTCCATTGGAAATTCTTGGTCTTTTGAGGAGCTTGTAGAGTGGTAATGCTTTTTCTCCGAGGCGGGATATGAAGCGGCTCAAGGCTGCAAGGCATCCTGCCAGCTTCTGAACATGTTTGAGCTCTGTTGGTATTGCGAGCTGAGATAGCGCTCTAATTTTGGCCGGATTGGCCTCGATTCCTCTATGGGAAACAATGAATCTGAGTAGCTTTCCGGCGGGGACCCCGAAGATACATTTGTCCGGGTTGAGCCGTATGTCATAAGCTCGCAAGTTGTCGAAGGTTTGGCGTAGGTCGTCTACCAGTTGGTCTATGTGTTTAGTTTTGACAACCACATCATCCACGTATGCCTCGACCGTTTTGCCAATTTGATTTTCGAGGCATGCTTGAATCATGCGTTGGTATGTGGCTCCTGCGTTTTTCAATCCGAACGGCATGGTGTTGAAGCAGAAGGGCCCGTAAGGGGTAATGAATGCGGTTGCCGCCTGGTCGGACTCTTTCATCTTGATCTGGTGGTATCCGGAGTATGAGTCAAGAAAACATAGTGAGTCATGTCCGGCAGTGGCGTCGATGATCTGGTCTATCCTCGGCAGGGGGAAAGGACCCTTAGGGCAGGCCTTGTTAAGGTCTTTGAAATCGACACAGAGCCGCCAGGACTTATCCTTCTTTGGTACCATTACTAGGTTTGCTAACCACTCGGGGTGCTTGATCTCACGGATGAATCCGGCCTCCAACAGCTTTGCGAGTTCTTCGCCCATGGCTTGTCGTTTGGGTTCGGAAAATTGGCGCAGGGTCTGTTTCACTGGCGTAAAGCCTTTTAGAATGTTGAGGCTGTGCTCTGCTTTCCTGCGTGGGATTCCTGGCATGTCCGAGGGGTGCCAGGCGAATATGTCCCAATTTTCACGCAGGAATGTCCTTAATGCCTCGTCGACTGCAGGGTCCAGCTGTGCTCCTATGGACGCCGTTTTGTTGGGATCTGTTGGGTGCACTTGAAATTTTACTATTTCATATGATGGCTAGAATGACGTGGATTTTTGTCTTTTACTGAGAACCACGACGTCCCTATCGATGGTAGTGCGTAAAGCTATTAATTCTTCGACCATGAGGGCTTCAGATAGTGCCTCTAGGGCGAGAGATGCCGTTTTGTTTTCGGCTCTCAAGGCTCTGCTTGGGTCGCTTTTAAGTGAAATTACCCCATTGGGCCCTGGCATTTTGTGTTTCATATACCCGTAATGTGGTATGGCCTGAAATCTAAAGAATGCCTCTCGCCCTGGAAGGGCATGGTATCCGTTGCGGAAGGGCACAATGTGGAATAGCAAGGGTTCAGATCTGTAGTTATCGGGTGTGCCAAACACAACATTGAGGGTTATGCATCCCGAGCAGTGTGCCTCACTACCGGGTATTATACTGCGGAATGTAGTGCTACTGCGTTCGATGCGAGACCTGTTGACCTACATCTTCTCGAGCGTATCCTCGTAAATGAGATTGAGGCCACTTCCTCCATCCATTAGTACTTTAGTCAGCCGGAAGCCATTGATGATGGGGTCGAGGACCAGTGCGGCTAGTGCGTGGCTGACACGGGGGCTTGGCTCGTCCTTCTCATCGAAGGTGATAGGAGTATTCGCCCATGGCTGTGCGGCCGCCACTTGATATATCTGGCTGAGCTCCCGAAGAGCCTTTTTCCTTTTGCTATTTTAGGTGAATGTCTCGTATACCGTAAGGACATTGTGGTCCTGTGGTGAGGCTGAAGACTATTTATCTGGAGGTGTAAGGCCCAAGATTGGTTCGCCATATTTGGCCACTTGTCTTACGACCCAGCAGGCTTGAAGTTTGTGGGTTGGGTTTGCGTCTAGCAAGATCGAATGTATTAGGCATGGTTTATCCAGCAACTCATCTAACACCGATCTGGGCCTGGCTTTCTTGTCATTGGGCTCGCGCTCCAGTGACCGATTTGTGTAGGCTCGTATAAGGCGAGGCTTTCCGTGGTGCGCGGTGGGTTGTGGCCCCGTGCTCAGCTGTTGCGCCCTCCATGTGTCCTCCATGGCGCAATATTTGCGCACCATGTCTGATAGTTCAGTGAAGCTTTGAATTCGGCGGCGCGCGAGGGCGTTTAAGAGGCCTCATCCCTGTAGTTGAACTGGAAGGCTTTAATTATTTCTTTGTCACAGCAAGGTGCCATCCTGTTTTTTACCAGGAGAAATCTAGCCCAATAATGGTGGACTGTCTCGTTTGGCAGCTGTTTGACGTACATGAGGTCCCATATGTCTGGGCTTCCCAAATCCGGAGAGTATTCCGTGTGGTGGGTGGGTGGGAAAATTTCAAGAATTCCCCCTGCCGCGGATCCGGACTATCCTTGATGGGAGGTTGAGGCATGTCCGGTCCTGACCGCACAGGACTCAGATCCGAACTGGTGAGTGGCCGGATAGGCTCAAGGCCGGGACTTCTGTCAGGTGTTATGTCCAGACGTACATCCGGGCTGGTGTCTGACTCTGAGCTATAGATTCGAGTGTACACCGTCTTTAGCTTACATGGTTATGGCCCCTCTTGTGCCTCTTCAACTGTGGCGACGAGGTGCGTGACCGGAGGGGTGTTTATTTCTCAGTCATCGGGTTTAAGCCTAATCCGGTCGTAGGTTGTAGGCCTGATAACATAAATTCCTATTACGCGGAACAGATCTGCCAACTGATCTACCGGCTGGGCACATAGGGGTGCCGAACGCTCCGGTGACTCGACGGGAGGCTCTGCAGGCGGACTGTCGGAGTTGGGCTTCAAGGCCGGACCTTGAAAGATACCGGACTTTCGCGAGTTTGCTAGCCCTGGGGTTGATGCCCCCAGACTGACGGATCCTTCAATGGGGGTGAGGCCTTCGATCTGGTCAAGGCGGCCGGCGGGGATGGCGCGCACTAATATGCCGCCGAAGACGAGGAGGTGACCAGGGGCGGTAAAGCCCTCGGTATGGGTGCGGTCTCCATCGACCGGTTGAGCCATTGATCCTCTTGGCGATCGGACAACGGAACTGATAGAGGCAAAGGTGTCCCGTCTTTCGATGAGATGGTGGCTATCGTTTTTGGTGGAGTAGACTTTGACGATCCAACTATGAACGTGCGAGGATGTCGCGCCTTAGCAATCGCTAAACCAACTCCGAGAGGTTATTGACCACAACGGAGCACGATCAACCTGACCACGAAGGTCTATTTCCTGCAAGCAAACGAAGAACAAGCAAGAAACTGAAATTGTAATCTGGATATTGCGAATATAAGATGAAAGCTTTATTGATCAAGGTGGGGTTCTGTGACGTCGGGGTAGGGGGTCCCGAGCTATGGATCTAGGATCAATGGGTAACAAGGGACGACAAACACAGTATTTACCTAGGTTTGGGCCCTCTCGAAGAGGTAATACCCTACGTCCTGCTTGATTGTATTGATTGTATAACGTAGGTTACATAGTAGATCTACCTCGAGATCAGTATGAGCTAAACCCTAGGCTATGGGGGGATGAAGATAGCTCTCCCCCTAATGACAACAACCCTTGGTTTATATAGACACCAATAGGGTTAGGGTTACCGAAGATAGATTACAACAAGAGGGAAAGAGATCTCGTCCACCCTTGGCTTGGAGGGCACACCACGGCCTCACAGGTCTCCGGTCACCACACGGCTCCACCAGTCCGACCCATATACAATGGGCCGTCGCCCCGAGGACCCCTTAGTCCATGACTCCCTCACCCGAGCTAGGGCATTCTCTGCGGTCTTGTTCATGATGTTCATGGCAATAAACTCATCCAACACTTCGCTTGAAGACAAGGTGTGGAAGTCCGGCCTTTGACGAATCACGGAGGACATGGCCTTGTTGAATGACATGATGGCCTTGAGAAACTTGCGCTTGATCCAATTGTCATCCGTATCCTTGCTCCCATGATCTTGGAGAGCGACTGCAAGCGTTGTTAACCTCCGGTAGAGATCGCGAGGATCCTCATCTTCAAGCATCACAAACTCATTGGCCTCATCAAGGACCACCTCAAAGTTGACTGGTGTATGCTTGAGCTCCCCTTGTACAAATATATGACGTGCTCCCAACAATCCTTTGCACGGGTGAAGGGATGCAAGTGAGATAGATCTTCGGGAGGCACCGCGGCTTGGAGGATGAACAATGCGGAGTGATTGTATTGATTGTCCGCTTCTTCTCTTGGAGTGAAATTGTTTGGATCATGCGGGTAGAAGCCTTGCTCAATGATTCTCCAAAGATTCGTTGAGCTGTGATTCAAATGAGACTTGATACAAAAAACCCAATTAGCAAAATCACCCTTCACAAGTTTAGGAGGAGGACCAATGTGATTAATATGCGGTGTAGGGACCGGTCCTCCATAGACCGGAGGAGGGGGAACTGTCGTGGTTTCGTCACGGCAGATGTCCTAGGGTTAGAACTTTGTCGCGAGGCCATCGCAATGGTGACTAACTTGAAGGGGTTGAGCGGGACGAAAGACACGGGTTTACCCAGGTTCGGCCCCTCACGGTGGAGGTAAAAGCCTACTCCTGCTCTTGTTCATTATTGCTTGAGTATCGATTACAAGGGAGTGGATTCGCTTGACCTAGCTCTCGATTGATTGTAACCTGTCTATTCTATGCTGGGTACTCGCCTTTATATACAGGTCGAGGCCGCCGGCTTACAAGAGTCTAGGTCGGGTTACGATACGTGACCAATCCTTACTCTAAGTCGCCTTGCTTTACAAGGTAAGTCATTACATGGCGGGTTACACTCCTGGGTCACCTTCTGACCTTGGGTTCTAAGTCGGCCCGTCTCTTGAGTCGCCCTTCTTAATATTGTGCCCTGTCCATCTTGGCCCATACGAGGCCCAGCTCCATAAGTCGCCAATAATCTGACCCGGCCCTATTAGGGTGGGTTATATCGTGGGGTTACATCCCCAACATTAGGCCCCAGATTGATTTGAACTTGTTCATGTCAATCTTAACCCTTCCGTCTGATGAGTCTTCTCTGCATTCTTTTAGCCACAACCTTGAAAAATCTTCGTAACCCACCATAATAAAAGATGACATCGCCTCCGAGATTTCGGGAAAACCTTTATGATGTCATGATGAATCTTTGCATAAATCTCTCATTCCGAAAATCGAGGTGTCCCTTTGTTGCGAAATTTATTACGCCTCCTCAATCTTCAACCCTGCCATTCACTATTTCCCCTATTCCCTTATAAATAGGCTTGAGGGCCCCTCCTTTACTTTTTTACCTTGCCTCCTCTGCTTCTTGTTCTTCCTTGCGAGCCCCTTCATGACCGGAGCTCTGCCGCACCAATCGAGCCGCACCAGCCTTCTCCAGTCGGCACCGCGACACCATCCGACAGTCGTCGGGATTCAGCAGCACACCTTCGCCGTCCTCTACTGCCAATAGGTACTTCTTCTCTTCTTCCTTAGATCTGCATTAGCTCACCTGAGTTCGTAGATTTCGTCGGCGTTCATCCTTTCCTAGTTCATCACATCTTTGAATAGAAACTATTTTTGATCTGAAACACCATAGAAGTATTGCGATAGCAGTTTTTGGCATCATCTGACACTTAGAACCACTTGTATCTCTTTCTAGAATCAATGAGTAGCCTGCCAGTTCTTCCATCCCCGCCTTATAGGTTTAGCAATTAATTTTCTTTTTTGAATTGCCTTCAGATCCATAAATATAGCTGCTCCATACCGAATCTTGTTTGCTCCATACTTAGCAAAATTTTAGACATCCTGAACTTTGACTGATCCGCCCATTGTGCCTTGGGCGGCTTATCAATGTATTTGTAACTCGCTAAAATTCAAGAAACTGCCTCTTTTAGTTAACCCACCATTAACTTAAGGCAGCCTATCTTTATACTGCTCGTTCATGTACTGTTGATGAATCAGTATCCCTCTCTTAAATAATTCGCCTTTCTATTTTCTTTTAGGCGATTCAATATGGCAAAGGCCACTCTCTACAATTGAGGCCCTTCCTTGGTTACTGAAGAAATGCTTAAGGATTATGTAGACCAAGGTCTTTTGGCGGCTCAGGAGGAGATTGGCTGGTGACTCAGCCGAGGAGAAAATGTCCCCAACCCCACTAAAGGAGAGGTGATAGTTTTTACTGATCATATCCTCGGAGGCTTAACTCCGCCTGGGTCGAAAAAATTTCGGGGCGTCTTGCACTATTTCAGTCTCCATCCTCAAGACATAGGCCCAAACTCAGTAACAAACATTTACCACTTTCAAATCTTTTGTGAAGTTTATTTGCAAGTAGAACCCACTGTTGCTCTCTCAAGGAATTCTTCTACCTAAACCGCCAGACTGAGTGCGCTAGCGGTCCAACTCAAGAATTAGGCGGAGTCTCAATCCAGAGATGCAGAGACGGCTGCTTTCCCGCAGCTGTCTTTTTAAGCCATCCCAAGGGATGGGTAAAAACCTGGTTCTACTACAAGAACACTGCCCCAGCCAATGAGAACCCTCTGTCGGGTTATCGGGTTGATCGCCTCCCCATCAACTTTAACCCGCCAAGCCAACTTATTCCAGCTGAACACACTGAAGCACTCCAATATTATCCCAAGGTAACAGCTTTGTTAGCCAATGGGTTGACCGGAGTTGACTTAGCCCGCTGCTGGGTCTCATGAAAAATTCTTCCCCTAAGTCGTCGGCCCAGTTTGATGTGCGAGTATTCTGGCGAGTCAAATGATCCTCAGCGATATAGCTCCGACGACTTTACTGCTAAAGAGATCTTTCAAGCTGTGAACTCCTTACTCGGGGAATCACAAGAAAACTGCAATAAGATTGGACTGTCTCCATTCTTCAAACTTAACCCGGACCCAGCTATAAGCACCATTCTATGTCCGGCTTAAATATCCTTGATTTTGTTTTGTTTCTCACTTCTCAATCTTTTCTTATTACATAGCCCGACTCTGCTTTCTGGAAGAGAAAGATAAAGACTGTCGTGGCCAAGATCAGAACTGGCCCAAAATCAAAAAAGAACAAGGCAACTGCCGCAGCTGAGCTGGCTGCTATAGGCGAGTCAGTTGATGCTGACAACCAATCAGAGGTAGAACTCGAGTCTCTTGGCCGACTCTTTATTGAATTAGCTGACACTTCCTACTCTCAGGATGAGGTTGCCACAAGCCGGGCTGACGACAATGAGGTAATTTCTATCTCTTCTGGCTTAGATTCCCCACCTCGAAGGAAGATAAGGCAGGTTGTTCAGAAAGTAAGCTTTTCTCATCGAGATGCTCACTTAGATCCAAACTTTATTTTGAAGAAAACTCAGCATGATCAAAGGCGCCAGACTCGGAGTGGCGGCTCAGGCGATTTAGTGGCCGGACTGACTCATGAGCCGTCCCACAAGCGGCCAAACGAGGTGCCACACAACCCAACTTTGTCTTTGCCTAAAGCAGGTCTTAGGTAGCCTCTTAACCCGTCTGATTCAAATTATCAGGAGTCGCCACCGTCTTCAGACGGCTCATCTGAGACTTAGCTTCCTGCCTTCATTGTTAACCCAGGGCAAGTATTTGCATTTGTTGACAATTTAAAACTTTTTGTCATGTACGCATAAACCTTTTATCCTTGTCACAGGGCCAAAGCAAAAAATAGTAAGAAGCAAAAGGTAAGCGGCTCTTCCAAGATCCCCGAAGCCTCTGAGCCGGAGAAACAGGTGCGGAAAACCACTGAGGTCCAAACCCAAAATCCTGAAGAACCTCACAACCAACAAAATGACCGCCTCCACAGACTGATGCAACAACTTTTGAGGCCATGGATACTGATGCTAACTCGGCAGATAATCAGGACCCGCCAAGTCCTATTCCTTCCTCAACTCCTATTAAACCAGTTGAAGAAAATCCTTCTGAGAAGAGCACTGATGACATTACTATTACTGGGGCGGGTTATAAGGCGCCAGGAATCTCCAATGTGCTAGCTAAGCATACTGCTAAGGAAGAAACTCCTTTATTGGAGAAGGGCAAGACAAAACTGGATCTGCAAAGCTATGCAGAGTTTAGTGCGGGCGAGTTGCATGCGGGCTATCTAAGCCGCCTTCATACAAGTCATGATATGGAAGCCGGCTTAGTAAACATGATGAAGCAAAAATATGAGGTATGGATGAACGTAACCCCTCTCAGTCTTGCACATATATACTCATGTAGCCCCCAAGTCTTAAGCATAGGAAAATCATTGAGTATGTTTGAGACTTATGAAAATTTCCAAAATGCAGCCCCCAAGGGCTGACTTATCTGTATAAGATGAGCCGGGTCTTGCAAATGACCACTTAAAAAAATCGCCTGTAGCCCCCAAGGGTCGGCTTATCTTTGTAAGATGAGTCGGGTCTTTCAAATGACCACTTCAAAGAATCGCCTGTAGCCCCTAAGGGTCGGCTTATCTTTGTAAGATGAGCTGGGTCTTTTGTAGCATAGACTTTAAAAATCATCGTACATTAGCCCCCAAGTGCCAGGGATATTGGTTGCAATTTTCTTGGGACTTGAACATTTTTATCCGTAACACATCTGCTCCATGCTGATTCAATCATCCTAACAGTCATTTGAATGATATTTATTGTTTGTACCCCTTTTGCAAGAAGCTTTAAGTCTGGGCGAGTCAAACATGGCCGGCTTAAAGAAAAACTTGGAAATAGAACAAGCTGAACGCGCCAAGGCTGAGTCAAATTTGAAATCTTCCTTGGAAGATATTGAAAAGATCAAGGCCAACTTTGATGCTAAAAGAGCCGCCTAGGACACTGAAAAGGTCACGCTGCTGAAAAGAGCGGAAGATGCTGAAAACCAGCTTAAACCCGTGACTGAGGAATTGTCCGGCTTAAAGAGTCATATTTCTCAAATGACAGCCGCCATCTTTGGTAAGAGAAATCATTCAATGAATTAAGACCAGTTGGCATAGCGACTTATAAATTCTTAATCTGCCTGGTGACTCAAAATCCTTTATATATTAACTCGCCTGAATATTCTTGTTTTATATGCACGACAGGTGCCAGAAGTGCCAATCTTGGACAAAATATGCTGGTGAAGCTGAAGGCCGTCTACACTTTGACGGAAAAATTATACGCTGGCAGCCTTCGTACTCTCGTGGTCGTATCTAATGGTAAAAGACCAACACAGCTTATCAAAGAGGTGTTGGATCAACTGTCCACAGTACCCGGTCAGATTAAAGAGTTGAAAAGATCAACCGCCCATGCAGGAGCCGTAGCCGGGTTAAGCCGGGCAAAAGCTTACCAAACTAAGCTTGGTCCTGAAGAAATGGCAGGCGGGTTCCCAGAATACAAGGATGACGGATCTGCCTTCAATGAATTAGATTATGCCAAATGCATCGGGGAAATGCGTCCCTTGGCATGTAAACTTGCCCAAGAACTGGATCTGCAGATCTACCAGCCGGGTTATGATGGCAATAACAAACGAATCAAGTCGCCCTTATTTGACGTTGTCAACCTGACCCACCAAAGGTGTAAGCATACCTTTGCCTCTGATATTGATCCTTCTACTATCATCAATGATGAAGCAACCTTCGAGGTCTTAACTGGTATAGACTGGTGTAACGACCCGAGACCGACGCTCCAGATGCCTTCCATGTATTCCGAGTTTCATCATATGATTTGTTTTGTTTGTTGCATTCATCATTGCATATTTTTGCATTGCATCATGTCTTCATGCAACCCTTTTAAAAACTCAACTATATAAATTGCATGGATCTTTGATCCATTTAAATCGAGGGAATTCACATGGTGATTTCTCTATATAACATATCCTCTCGATATTTAGGGAGCTATATTAAAATATTCCATTAACTTTGGAATCACCATAACACACTTGCAATATTCCATGCCTTCTAACTCAATTCTTAACCTCCAACGTTGCCCATATATTCTTTCATCACTTTTCCAAGCACCACCAAATTCTCGGCATTTTTGGACCTTCCAAACACCAACCTCCTATTCAAACCCATTTGAATTTAATGAGTTTGAACTTAATTCTCTCAATCATGTCCATTTCTATTTTCTGGGGTCAAGCTCATTTTTGTGAGTCTGAGAAAATTAACTCCATGCCCAAACTCCACTCCAATCTCTCTCGACATTTCTTCTAAGTTTCTATTTCTTTGAAATAGAGAGCAAATTAGAAAGAGAGAGAAGAGAGCCAGCCCAACTGGACCTCCCAGCTACCGCAGCTCGGCCTAGCCCACAGCGCCGGCCCACCTAGGCCCAGCCGCACCTAAACCCTAGCCCCGATCCCCTCCTCTCGCTCTCTTACTCACGCTCCCTCTGCCTGCCGCCACACACACGCTTCGCACCATGGAGAGGAGCCCCCCACGCCGGTGCCTCCCCGCCTCCCGTGCATTGCCACCCGCCGGCGACCGAGACCGCTGAAGCACCGCCCTCTCTCTTCTTCTCCAGGAGAATCCCCGCTGCCTTGGACCACGTCATCGCCACCTCGAGCGCCGTCGTCGTCGGGAACCGGTCGTATCCGGTGAGTCTCGTCAGGATCCGCCTCCTCCGTCCCTGGATTCGGTCGCCCTCGCCTTCGCCTTCGCCTTCGCCGCGCCAAGTTCCCCTGCCTCGCTGCCTCCTATTCGTCGGTTGAGCAGCGCTCGACCCCTGCCTCGACTGCGTTGGCTCGCCCAGCCCGCCTGCTCTGCTTCCCCTCCTCGTGCCTCACCGGAGCAGCTCCACCGGCGTCCGAAATCCCGCGGGAGCTCGCGTCTTTTCTATCGTCCAGCGTCGCCTCCGCCCAATCTCCTCGCTGCCCCGCGTCTCCTCGAGCCCACTCGCCAGCATCACAACGTCCGCCCCGTCCGGCTGCCGAACCTCGTCGACAGGACCTCGGGCCCGCCAAGTTCTAGGAAACCCCAAGTATGACCCCGTGTACGTTTATGTGATGAGCCGTCAAGTTCCATGAAGCATCAAGGTCGACTACGCGGCTATGACCTCGGATTTGGATAGCAAGCGCCAAGTACCCCACCGGCAAGACCACACGGACGCTTGAACGACTACAGACCGAAACACCAAGTTCCTCTCCAAACGTGTACGACTACCAACGAGTAACTCTACCGATGCCGTGTACCACTACTTCCGTCTACACCGCATTGAACTCGTTCTGCCCAAAAAATGCACGCTTCAAAGGTATAACCCCGAGACGACGTTCGTGAACGAATGCATGTTGTATGCGATGCTCATGACCGAATTGTATGTTGCACGTTGTTCCTCGTTTGCCATGCCACAGACACGCGGGACACCCGGTATCCGGGATCACCCCACGATCTTTTGCATGTTCTGCACATCCACACTTTCTTTTGCACCGACATCTCGGCGAGTTGTCGGATCATCGGAATGTTGCCGTGGCACCATTTCCGTTGTCGTTGCCGTGGCACCCTTTTCGTTCCGCCATGGTGACCAAATGCTTCATAACATGCTCATGTCAACATTTTCATAAAATTGCATAAAAACTTGTATATGTCATCCGCATCATGATAACAACATTTAAAATGTTAAAAACTGTTGTTTGCATTAAATTGCTAAATGACATGTGGGGATTTACCGGAATTGTTGTTTGTTGTTTTCGGCCTCACTTAAACTTGCCTAGATAGGTATTTTAATTATGCTTCATCTCTTGCCATGTTTAACAACATTTAATATTGTTGGGTAGCATAAACGGGAGTGAACTAAATGATTGAATGTGGTGCTTCGTCAATATGCAACCACTTAACTTGTAGTATTGTTTGTGCACTTTGCCATGCCTCTTTAAACTGGACATGCATTATACTTGGTTGTGCATCATGTCATGTTTATACTACTGTGTTTACCATGTTGTTTGCTTCTTTCCGGTTGTGCTTCTTCTCGATAGTTCGGTTTCGTTGTGATTGTGAGGATCCGTTCGACTACGTTGCTTCGTCTCCTTCATGGATTCAGTCTTCTTCCTAGCGGGATTTCAGGCAAGATGATCATTACCCTGGATACCACTACTATCTTTGCTTGCTAGTTGTCTTGATGCTATCGCTATGTCGCGCTACCTACCACTTGTTTATTAAGCCTCCCAAACTGCCATGATAGCCTCTAACCTTTTCCACCTTCCTAGCAAACCATTGTTTGGCTATGTTACCGCTTTGCTCAGCCCCTCTTATAGCGTTGCTAGTTGCAGGTTGTTCCATGTTGGGACATGGATATCATGGGATATCACAATATATCTTATTTAATTAGTGCATCTATATACTTGGTAAAGGGTGGAAGGCTTGGCCTTTTGCTTGGTGTTTTGTTCCGGTCTTGTCGTCTTATTTTCCATCATACCGGTGTTATGTTCCTTGTTTTTGCGTTCCTAACACGGTCAGGGTTTATGGGCCCCCCTTGACAGTTCGCTTTGAATAAAACTCTTCCAGCAAGGCCCAACTTTGGTTTTACCATTTGCCTAATAACAACTAAAACATGCATAGGGACCGGCTAGCACCCGAGGACTCTTAATCTACAACCCAGGCCAGTGCTTCTCATGAGTGTTGGTCCAAAATGGGCGGCCTGCAGGGCCACCACGGGGAAACTCGAGGTCTGGTTTTACTCGTAGCTTGTCCCATCTGATCGTGGCCCGAGATGAGATACGCGCGGCTCCTATCAGGGTGTCGGCACGTCGGGAGGTCTTGCTGGTTTTGTTTTACCATTGTCGAAATGTCTTGTGAACCGGGATTCCGAGCTTGATCGGGTTGTTTCGGGAGGAGGATTTTCCTCCGTTGATCGTAAGAGTTTGTGATGGACTAAGTTGGGACACCCCTGCAGGGTAAACTTTTGAAAGCCGTGCCCGCGGTTATGTGGCAGATGGGGATTTTTAATATCCGGTTGTAGAGAACTTGACACCAGATCCGAAATAAAATACACCAACCGCGTGTGTAACCGTGACCGTCTCTTTTCGAGTGAGTTCGAGAAAAGAACACGGTGGGGTTATGTTTGACTCGTAAGTAGTTCAGGATCACTTCTTGATCATTACTAGTTTGCGACCGTTATGCGTAGTTTCTCTTCTTACTCCTGTACTTGTAAGTTAGCCACCATACAATGCTTAGTGCTTGCTGCAACCTCACCACTTATCCATTCCATACCCATTAAGCTTTGCTAGTCTTGATACCCATGGTAATGGGATTGCTGAGTCCTCGTGGCTCACAGTTTACTACAACAACAATTGCAGGTACATGTAATGCGATGATCTGACGCGAGTGCGATGCATGCTTGTTTTGGAGTTCTTCTTTCGCTTCTTCTTCGATCAAGAGATAGGTTCCGGGTCGGGAGCCTGGGATTAGCAGGGTGGATGTCATTCTTCTTTTTTGTTTGATTTCATCTGTAGTCGGATCCTGCTCTTCTGTATGATGATTGCTATGTTTTGATGAACTGTTGTATTCATGTTGTAGCTTGTGGCGAGTGTAAGTCTTTATCTTGTACTCTCTTCTATTCAGTTGATGGTATGATGTAATGATATCCACCTTGCTATGCGCTCGAAATGCGGTTGTGCCCCAATCATGAATTCATCACGTGATTGGGATAGAATCGCATCTTGGGCGCTACAACTGGACCTCGGATAATCTTCAGATTTTCGGCGAAGAGCCGGCATAGGATGACCCGGGAACCTCCAGCACAAGATGCCAAGATGGTGTTAACCCGGCGGGATCTAACCCGACGGCTCAGAGGCCGGTTCAAAGGAGTGATACAACTCCTGAAAAACTTATCTGGAAAATATTTGGGCTCAGCTGTAGCCTTGTAATGGCTTAGTTAAAAACATTGTGCTTCCTTGTCATGCCTTCGAGCATGTTATGCCAACTGTTTGATCCAGCAGCTGAGCTTCTTTGTATGCTTGATCTAGTCATATATGCATATCTTGTCTTGCAATATCTCTGAATTTACTTGAGGTCTTTACATATAATATGTAAAAGATCCATCAATTCTTGTACTGGCAACTTATAATCGAAAGCCAGGGCGGGTTAACAACCCAATGACTCATGGTCATAAATTTTTTGAACATACCACTTAGCGGGTCAAGGCTGTTATAAACTCAATTTTAAGCAATGTTAACCCAGACCTTCTTTGATCCAGGGATTTATAGCCTTGATATAATGAAGAACATAAAACTCCTGTAAAAACAAGAAACAGAGAATATATACATGTATATCTTCAATACTTATAAGCCAGCTGTTAAAGCTCGACCGAAAGAATCTGGCCTTTTAAGGCTCAAATTCTTGCTTTCATGAAGCATGGCTTAAAAGCCTTGGTTTATCCTCGGTATCGGTAAGCTGGCCCTCACATGACTTTAAACCGCCGTTTTAACCTTGACTAGTTTAGGGTCACAAAGGATTAACTGCAAGAGTACGGTGGGTCATCTTGTTCGGAGTAGCATCAAGCATACAGGCAGGTATAACCAATAATATGGTGGTTCGCTGGGTCAAAAGGGTTTTGTAAGCTAAACTCATTGAGTTGGAAGCCCCCTAGTGCCTTATGATCAATTAATCAAGACTCATGCCCAGAAAATATGAGATGAAACAACAGAGGCCCCGATTTGGGGATGCCGACTTTATTATTTTGATCATAAAAAGATATATACATTGACAAATGTATGTACAATGATAAGAGTCCATGGCTCAGGCGTAGTAAGGCCGAAGATTAGCAATATTCCAAGGCCTGTTGGTCTCCTCTTCAGAGGTACGTGACTTCTTGTGTTCATGTATGTCGATAAGATACTATGACCCATTGTAAAGGTTTTTGCTGACCACGAAGGGTCCTTCCCAAGGCGGCGATAACTTATGCATACCTGTCTGATCTTGAATCAGACGGAGCACTAGGTCACCTTCCTGGAATGTTCGGCTTCTAACCCGACGGCTATGATAGCAACGCAGATCTTGTTAATAAATTGCCGAGCGAGCCGCCGCCAGATCACGTTCTTCTTCCAAAGCATCAAGGGCGTCTTGAAGCGCCTTTTCATTATCTGCTTCAACGTAAGCCGCCACCCTGGGCGAGTCATGACGAATAACACTTGGAAGAACCGCCTCTACACCGTAAACCATGAAGAAGGGCGTGTAACCTGTTGATCTGTTGGGGGTAATCCTGATGCTCCAAAGAACTGCAGGAAGCTCTTCAACCCAACAACCCGGAGTTCGTTCCAAAGGCACCATGAGCCGGGGTTTGATCCCTTTTAAAATCTCCTGGTTAGCACGCTCAGCTTGCCCATTGGACTGTGGGTGAGCTACTGATGAAACATCAAGCCGGATGTGCTCCCTCTGGCAAAATTCTTTCATAGCCCCCTTGGACAAATTTGTCCCATTATCAGTGATAATACTATGAGGATAACCAAAACAGAATATAAGCTTTTTCACAAACTGAACTGCAGTCGCCGCCTCACAATTGCTTATAGGCTCAGCTTCCACCCACTTGGTAAATTTATCAACCGCCACCAGCAGGTGAGTTTTTTTATCCTTGGACCGCTTAAAAGGGCCAACCATATCAAGCCCCCAGACCGCAAACGGCCAAGTTATCAGGATCATCCGTAGTTCCTGAGCCGGCACGTGAGCCTGTCTTCCAAATTTCTGACACCCATCACACTTACGCATAATATCCTCCGCGTCAGCATGAGCCGTCAACCAGAAAAATCCATGCCTAAACGCCTTAGCCACTAAAGACCGTGACCCGGCATGATGACCACAATCACCTGCATGAATTTCATGTAAGATCTCACGGCCTTCTTCAGGGGAAACACAACGCTGGAATACTCCGGTCACACTGCATCTGTGTAACTCGCCATTGACAATGGTCATAGACTTAGACCGCCTTGTAATCTGTCGGGCTAAAGTTTCATCTTGAGGTAATTCGCCTTGAGTCAAGTAGGCAAGATAAGGGAGCATCCAGTCAGGAATAGCATGTAGAGCCGCCAACAACTGCCTCTCCGGGTCAGGAATAGCGAGATCTTCCTCTGAAGGCAACTTAACAGATGGGTTGTGCAACACATCAAGGAACACATTGGGTGGAACCGGCTTACGCTGAGACCCGAGTCGAGACAATGCATCAGCCGCCTCGTTCTTCCTTCGGTCTATGTGATCTACCTGGTAACCCTTAGAGTGACCAGCAATATTGTCGACTACCTGACGATAAGCCGCCATAAGCGGGTCTTTAGAATCCCACTTCCCTGAAACCTGCTGTGCAACAAGATATGAGTCGCCCAGGCACCTAACCCGGCTCAAGTTCATCTCTTTGGCCATGCAGAGCCCATGTAACAAGGCCTCATACTCAGCTGCATTATTACTACAGGGAAACATAAGCCTCAAGAAATAACAAAACTTATCACCTCGTGGAGATTCCAAAATAACTCCAGCCCCTGAGCCTTCCAACTGCCTGGACCCATCAAAGTGAATAGTCCAATATGTATTATCAGGCTCTTCCTCAGGTGCTTGTAATTCTGTCCAGTCATTTATCAAATCCACCAAAGCTTGAGACTTGATGGCTGTGCGAGGCGCATACTTCAGATGATGTGGCCCGAGCTCAGTTGCTCACTTTGCAACCCGGCCGGTAGCCTCTTTGTTTTGAATTATGTCGCCAAGTGGAGCAGAACTGACCACTGTGATCGGATGTCCAAGTAAATAATGTTTAAGCTTGCGACTGGCCATGAACACCCCAAACACTAGCTTCTGCCAATTTGGGTATCTTTGCTTGGACTCCGTGAGCACTTCACTGACATAATAAACTAGCCGCTGGACTGGATACTCTTTACCCGCCTCCTTTCATTCCATAATAAATGCCACGCTGACTGCTTTATTATTAGCCGCCACGTACAGGAGCAAAGGCTCTTTGTCTATGGGAGCCGCCAAGACGGGCAGCTCAGCCAACTGCCTCTTGAGCGCCTCAAACGCCTCGTTAGCAGCATCACTCCAGATGAAGTGATCAGTCTTTTTCATCATCTAATACAGGGGAATCGCCCTCTCTCCGAGGCGGCTTATAAACCGGCTCAGAGCTGCAATACGACCCGCCAAACGTTGAACATCATTAATGCACGCTGGCTTAGAGAGAGAAGTAATTGCCTCAATCTTCTCCGGGTTAGCTTCAATGCCCCGCTCTGAAACCAAGAAACCTAACAACTTGCCTGCCGACACTCCAAAAACAAACTTGGTTGGGTTAAGCATCATCTTGTACACCCTGAGATTATCAAAGGTCTCCTTGAGGTCATCAAGTAAGGTTTCCTTCTTTCTTGACTTAACCACAATATCATCCACATAGGCATGAACGTTTCGACCAATCTGCTTGTGAAAAAAATTCTGAACACAACACTGGTAAGTCGTCTGGGCACTCTTGAGCCCAAAAGGAATAGACACATAACATAAAGCTCCAAAGGGGTGATAAAAGTTGTCTTTTCCTGATCTTCCATAGCCATCTTAATTTGATGATAACCAGAATAAGCGTCCAGAAAGCATAAACTCTCACAAACCACCGTGGCATCAATGATTTGGTCATTGCAAGGGAGAGCAAATGGGTCAGCTGGACATGCCTTGTTAAGATCTGTGTAATCCACACACATACGCCAAGTGTTGTTCTTCTTAAGCACACACACTGGGTTAGCCAGCCACTGAGGATGGAAAACCTCAACTATGAACCCAGCAGCTAGGAGTAGGGCCACTTCTTCCCCAATAGCCTTACGCCTCTCTTCATTAAAACGATGAAGGAATTGGCGAACAGGTTTCATCTTAGGATCAATATTAAGTCGGTGCTCAGCGAATTCTCCCGGTACACCTGGCATGTCAGAAGGCTTCCATGCAAAAATGTCCCGATTTTCACGGATGAACTCGATGAGCGCGCTTTCCTATTTAGGATCCATCCCTGTCCCAATGGTGAACTGCTAAGAAGAGTCGCCAGGGACAAAATCAACTTGTTGTGTATCCTTTGCCGACTTAAATTTGAGGGGTGGGTTAGACTCTGTGGTGGGTTTCTTCAGAGGGGTCATATCAGCCGGGTCAACATTGTCCTTATAGAACTTGAGCTCTGTAGTGGCACAAGCCACTTCTGCATAAGCAGCATCTCCTTCCTCGCATTCCAGGGCGACTTTCCGATCACCATGTACCGTAATTGTCCCCTTTGGCCCTGGCATCTTAAGATGCAGGTAAATATAACAAGGGCGGGCCATAAACCGTGCATAAGTCGGCCATCCAAACAAAGCATGATATGGACTCTTGATTTTGACTACCTCAAACCATAACGTCTCTGCTCTATTATTGTACTCATCACCAAAAGCCACTTCTAGTGATATCTTTCCAATGGGGTAAGCCGACTTGCCAGGCAACACGCATGGAATACTATGGAGGATGGCTTGAGATCCTTGTCAGTCAGATTCATCCAACGAAAAGTATCATAGTACAGTATGTTGATGCTGCTACCACCGTCCATAAGCACCTTGGTGAATTTATAACCACCCACCTGGGGGGCCACCACAAGGGCTAGGTGACCTGGGTTATCAACCCGAGGCGGGTGATCCGCCCTGCTCCACGTTATCGTGTGCTCAAACCATCTCAAATATTGTGGAACAGCCGACTGTACTGCATGAACCGCCCGCTTATGAACCTTCTGGTCCCGTTTGCAAAAACTCGTAGTGAAGACGTGGTATTGACCACCATTGAGCTGCTTAGGATTACTCTGATACCCAGACTGACTATCCTACTGATGATTCCCATGACCAGACTGTTGATTTCCCTGGCTCTGATAATTGGAACTTGAGCCACCACCACCAAAGCCGGCTGCTTGCGGCCCGGGGCCTGACCCGCCGGGCGGCCCATTACAGTTTCCGTGATGCCGTGAAAACCCTTGATTCCTAAACTCCTTCATAACATAACAATCCTTCCAAGCATATTTGGACGGTTTATTTTGATAACTATGCTTGGGACAAGGGCCATTAAGCATCTCCTCAATACTCTGTGACCTTCCTGGATTGAAAGGTGGCTTGCCGTTGCCATCACGACGCTGATTCTTGTACCCGACGTTGGTGTTAGCAACTAGATCTGACCCGCCGTCAGGGTATTTTCGCTTACCACCATTACTCTGGTTATTATCATTGTGCCCTGCCACATTCTGCTGCTGGCCCTTGCCACCATCGTTTTTCTTACCTTTATTGGATTTATCATCATCTGAACTCGGGTCCTTCATACTATCAGAGTCCGCATATTTGGTGAGAGCACTCATGAGGTCACCCATATCCTGGCACTTACGCTTGAGCCGCCCGAGCTTCTGCTTAAGAGGCAAGAAATGACAGTTCTTCTGCAGAATTAGAACAGCGTGAGCCACCGCGGTGTTATCTGACGAATGGATGATAGCTGAAACCTGCCGGACCCAATGATGGGCCGACTCATCTTCATGTTGTACACAATGATCCAAATCAACAATCGTCAGTGGCTGCTTACATGTTCCTTGAATTTTTTTGATAAAGCGCGCCTTTAACTCGGCCCATGAGCTAATAGAATTAGGAGGCAGGCCTTTTAACCACGTGGGTACAGGCCCTTCCAACATCATGGTGAAATATTTAGCACACACTGCATCGCTGACCTCCAACATATCCATGGCTAGCTCATAACTCTCAATCCAACCTGCAGGCTCCAAATCAGCTGTATAATTAGGTATCTTATGGGGACCTTTGAAATCCTTAGGCATACGCTCATTGCGTAGGGCTGGCACAAGACACGACACTCTGAGACTCCTAGTGCTTAACTCGGCTTCTGTTGAAGTTGAAGGAATCACAGGGGGCGGCTCATAAGCCCCCTAGTTTGCTGCCTCCACCTCTCGACGGGCTCTCGCACTGTCCACGAGCGCTTGAGCAGTGCCACAGGGATCAGGCGAGTCGACATGGGGCAGGTTTCGACGCCGCTCACTGCTGGAGACTGCGGGCGACTCAATACGCCGGCTGTAACTACGGCTCGGGCGAGGAGTCGAATGCACACGATCACGACTGTATGAATAAGCAGCTTGTTGCGCAATGGCTGTCTGCAGGAGCTCGACTGTGTTTCAGGTTTCCACCACAACTGGTGACTCGCCAGTAATAGGAATTGCCGCCAGCCGGGTCGCTGCCACTACCATGTTATCCATCGGGTTAGAAAAGTGCCCTGGTGGCGTTAGGAAACGCCGTGGCGGCGTCTGATTGGGGGGCGGGTTGGGCGCCGGTTCTTCCCTTCGTACCGGTTCATGCTGAAGAGGTTGAGCCACCGCTCGACTTCCTGGCATATCCGGGTTTAACTGGGGGTTCACTCGGTCATCTGGAGTACTTGGTCCTGCTCTAGGAGTGTCAAACAAACGCCTCGGGTCATACGTCAACGGTAGGCGACTCCGGTGCCTTCTCTGGAATACCGCATTAGCTGCATTCTGATCCAAATTTAATCGCCAAGCCTCTGCCTTCACACGCTCTGCCTCTGCGTCAATCTGGGCCTTCAGCACAACTGTCTGGACGTTATCAGCTACGATATCCTCTTGGGCCTTGGTTATCTCCTCACGAATCTTTGCAATTTCCGCGTTGCACTCTACGTGATTCGCCGCAGTGACTTCCGTTGCCAACAAAGTTGTCAAGGTGCCCATGAGGTGCAACAGTACCCGAGTCGGTGGACTTGCTGAGCCGGATCCACCAACCCTTGCGGCAGTCGGGTCAGAGGTTGTTGCAACCGCCGTTGAAGAGTTGAGAGTCGGCCTTGTGCCAGCTATGAAGATAGCAGCCCTGCACGACGGCTCATAGGGGTCTGGAATACTGTTGCCATCGGAAATGCGCCCAAGCCCACCGTCTTGAAGCTGATAGATGGACTCCGTATCGCCGGTCGAGGACTCATCGCCTGAGTAGACGAGAGTCTCTCCTATAGACACAGAATTTTCCGCGAGTTCCGCACCCTGTACGAAACCAACGAAGACATGCTTCCGACCGGCCTGGATCCAGCCGGGTTGTGCGCGCCGAGCCGGCTCGACGAGGTCAGTGCAGAAGTCCGGCTCAGGCTCAGATCCGCCGATCTTGCCGATGAAAATGTGAATTCCGCCGAAGGGGACCCCGTACCCGTACTCGATTGAGTCGGCCTCGAGACCCCAGCTGGCGTCGTCGATGTAGAGCTTGCCACGACGACTCTTAGTCATCCTGCCAACGGTGTATCCCTTGATCCCCGGGAAAGAGCCCTTCAAGAACTCGAAACCACCGTGCGCTGGCCCCATGGTGGGCGCCAACTGTCGTGGTTTTGTCATAGCAGATGTCCTAGGGTTAGAACTTGGTCGCGAGGCCATCGCAACGGTGACTAACTTGAAGGGGTTGAGCGGGACAAAAGACGCGGGTTTACCCAGGTTCGGCCCCTCACGGTGGAGGTAAAAGCCTAATTCTACTCTTGTTGATTATTGCTTGAGTATCGATTACAAGGGAGTGGATTCGCTTGACCTAGCTCTCGATTGATTGTAACCTGTCTATTCTATGCCGGGGACTTGCCTTTATATACAGGTCGAGGTCGCCAGCTTACAAGAGTCCGGGTCGGGTTACGATACGTAACCGATCCTTACTCTAAGTCGCCTTGCTTTACAAGGTAAGTCATTACAGGCGGGTTACACTCGTGGGTCGCCTTCTGACCTTGGGTTCTAAGTCGGCCCGTCTCTTGAGTCGCCCTTCTTAATATTGTGCCCTATCCATCTTGGCCCATCCAAGGCCCAGCCCCGTAAGTCGCCAATAATCTGACCCGACCCTATTAGGGCAGGTTATATCGTGGGGTTACATCCCCAATAGGAACCGAGGCAAAGGTTCCCGTCCCAGTCTTGTTATGAGGGGGAGAAGTTTGAGTACCTTTAGCCGCTTCGTTGCCGGAATTGGCCTCCGACTCCGATGCGGTGGGATTAACCACAAGCAATGGATCAGGAGTAGATTTCAACCCCTCAAGCAATTCTTTAAGCATGGACTTGACTTCGGTCATCATAGATGCCTTAAGTGAAGCCATAGCTTCATTTAAGTCGTCTCGTGTGATCGAAGTCAACTCCACAGCCTCGGGCACTTCCTCCTCGGTGTCAACCATACTCTTCGGGTTGTGAAACCCTTAATAAAGAGACGAGGCTCTGATACCAATTAAAAGGATCGATATGGTTGACTAGAGGGGGTGAATAGGCAACTACCAATTTTTAACTTTTCTTAACAAATTAGGGTTAGCAACAATTAGATTGTCTAGATATGCAACTAGGTGAGCAACCTATATGATGCTAGCAACACAAGCAAACAACGATACAACACAAGTAAAGCTTGCACGAAGTAAAGGTAAGAGATAACCACAAGTGGAGATGGTGAAGATGAGGATGTGTTACCGAAGTTCCTTCCCTTTGAGAGGAAGTACGTCTCTGTTGGAGCAATGTGGAGGCACAATGCTCCCCAAGAAGCCACTAGGGCCATCGTATTCTCCTCACGCCCTCACACAATGCGAGATGTCATGATTCCACTAGTGGTGCCCTTGAAGGCGGCAACCAGACCTTTACAAACAAGGTTGGGGCTCTCTTCACAACCAAATTATTGGAGGCTCCCAACAACACCATGAAGCTTCACCATAATGGAATGTGGCTCCGAGGTGACCTCAATCATCTAGGGTGCTCAAACACCCAAGAGTAACAAGATCCGCAAGGGATTAGTGGGGGGAATCAAATTTCTCTTGGTGGAAGTGTGGATCTAGGCCTTCTCAAGCAATCCCTAAAGAATCAACAAGTTTGATTGTCTAGGGAGAGAGATTGGGTGAAAATGAGCTTATGAGCAACAATGGAGCTTGGAGGAGGAAGAGGTAGTCAACTAGAAGAAAGAAGACTCCTTTATATAGTGGGAGAAGGGATCCAACCGTTATGCTCCCACTTCCCGTGCATAAGCGGTAGTACCGCTCTAGTGAGAGGTTCTTCCGCTGGCACGGAAGTTCTAGCCACCTAGTTCAACTGAACAAGTCAAGGAGACGGAAGTACCGCCGGAGTGTTACTACCGCTCCCACCAGCGGTACTACCGCATGATGTTGAACTATAGCCGAAACCCACGGTAGTAGAGGAGGGCAGGGCGGTAGTGCCACCCTAGGCGGTACTACTGTTCTACTACCACTCGTGGAACAGACCTTTATAGAACAAGGAAAATAAGCGGTACTCCCCGCGGTACTAGACAACGGTAGTTCCGCAGGAGCGGCCAGCAGCGGTACTTCTGCTTAGGTGGTGGGTGTCTAGTAAACCCGCGGTAGTTGAGAGCCAGTTAGCCCCGTAGTATCGCATGAGCGGTACTACCGTGGCAAACTACCACTCTACTACCGCCCGTTTACAGAACCCACAAATTAGGCGAAAGTAGGAGCCGTACTACACAGCGGTAGTACCGCGGGAGCGGTACTACCATTGTGAAGAGCGGTACTACCGCTTAGCCTATTCTGCCAAGGTTCAAACACAAGGAGAGACAAGCTCAAATGTCGGGAAAGAACGAGGGTTCAATGGTAAAGTGTACGTGCTGATTTCACCCAAACCTTTCCGAAGCGGACCCCCTCTTAATAGTATGGTGTTCCTATGAGTCAAGTCCACTGAAAAAGAAACGCAAGAAAACACCGTCTTCATAAATATCCAGAGGGATTCAAATCATCTTGTGCCATAAGATAGATTATCTAAAATGCTCAATGCACATGATTAGTCCGCAAAAGCATTGTCATCAATCACCAAAACCACTAAGGGAGAAATATGCCCTAACAGAAGCGCTGCCGGATCACGAAGATGGTACGCTTGCAAACTATGGAGAGGTCATGGTTTCGGTCTTCCGTTCGAGGGACTGTTTGTGGGAGGTTAGTGGGACCGTTCATCTATGGTTTGAGGGACTTCAAGTACGATCTACACAGATTCTTCTTTCATTGCAACTCGGAGTTGGTAACGATCCGATCCAAACCACAACTTCGTAGTGCTCCTGGGTGATCTTAGGGCAGATTTTTTTTCTACTATGTTTCCCAACACAATTATAATTGGGCTCTACTCACCCTTTACCCCCCTATTCTAGTATCCAAGTTTCTTGATTGAATCAAATATTGTCTAGCAATCCCCAAGCTTGAGTAATGTTATAATTCATAAAAGCTTTGCAAGATGCAAGGTCAATTGTTTTCTTACAATGGCTACTAAGTCCTCCATAAAAGAAATGCATCACCATCTAAGGTGGATAATAATGATGAGGGCAGTCTTTGAGAAGAGTTCAGTAACTTACATATGTTTTAACTAAGCTTTCACCTGTTTTTTTTTCAAAGTTGCCAATCCTTCCTCTTGCTTCATAAGTTCTTCGTTTGGGTTAGTAGCGGGCAAAGAACTCAACACACAATTTCTCCCAAGTGGCGAAGGTATACCTGCGCGGTGACCACACAACCATGCTTTTGCCTGGTCGGTTAAAGTGTGAACAAATAATTTAAGTTTGATTTCATCATAAGAGAAAGCATTCAGTTTAAATATCCCGCATCTCATCAAATTGTTGCACATGTTGGTATGGGTCTTCCGTACCACCCCCTTCGAATGGCCAGCCCTACAATATACTAATTAGCCCAGGGTTGATCTAAAATGTTTCACCAATGGGTCTCAGTCCCAAAGATATGAAGGTATTTCCAAAACATGGCCCTGAGGCATTGATTGCAACAACCTCATGAAATTGTTCATGTTTGGTCATGGTTGCTCAAAACCTACGAAATAAATATTTTAGTGAACAAAATAAATCAAAACCCCAAAGAGCTTAACCTTCCGGCAATGACACCATAAAAAGCTTGATGATCTGCAAGTACACATGGTTTAGTTGTAGCCTTTTCAAAGTAAGAGTATCGATCCCACATGGAGCACACAATTTGAAATTTGTCCCTTGACTTATGGAAATGTGTCTACAAGTTAGTTGTAGATTCAAAGCAAAATGAAGGTGGAGCGTTGTAATTATTTTGAGTGAAGTGCGGACAAAAATAAATTATGCAAAAGAAGCAAAGGAACAATGTGAAGTAACTAAAGCCATGAAACCAACAAGACAATTAAAGCATTCTCAGGGAGTCATGAATTCCCCTAGTATGTGTCCAATGTACATATGTTATTGCATAGTTTTAAGTTGGATACTTGAGACACTTTTGATGTTTGCAAGGGCGGAGCTAGGTACAATATACGCACTACTCCAGGTAGTCTGTGTATCACGCACACAACTACCATAGTTTCCCCACTTCGGTTCTCACTACGGTTGTCGTGGTTTTGTCACAGCAGATGTCCTAGTGTGAGGACTTAGACGTGAGGCCATCGCAACCGGGTGATTAGCTTGTCGGGGTTGAGCAGAATTAAGAGACATGTATTTACCCAGGTTCGGCCCCTCACGGTGGAGGTAAAAGCCTACTCCTGCTTTTCTACTTATTAATTGAGTATCGATTACAAGGGAGCGGATTCGCTTGACCTAGCTATCGATTGATCGTAACCTGATCTATCTGCGTCGGGGACTCGCCTTTATATATAGGCCGAGGCCTCCGGATTACAAGAGTCCGGGTCGTAACATGTCCCGTGACTGAGTCTATCTCTAAGTCACCTTGCATTCTGTGGCAAGACACCATATATGGCGGCTTATGCCTCTGGGCCGCCCGCCGCCATCTGGTTCCGGGCCCTAAGCCGGCCAGTCTTGTGAGCCGCCCTTCCAACCTTGTGTCTTGATCGCTATGGCCCATCTGAAGCCTGGCTCCAAGTGTCGCCAGTAATATGACCCGGCCTGGGAACAACGAGATATATCGTGGGGTTATATCCCCAACATTAGGCCCCAGATTGATTTGAATTCATTCATGTCAATCTTCAATCCATCAGTCTGGCGAGTATTCCCTCTAAGTCTCACAATCCCAGCTTGAAAGAACTTCACAACCCGCGATATAAAATGGTGATGTCACCTCCGCAATTTTGGGAAATCCCTCATGACGTCATAACAAATCTTTTGCACAACCACTTATCCTGAAAACCGAGGCGTCTTTTTGTTCCAAAAGTTACTGCGCCCCCTTGATTTTCGTACCTGCCATTTACTCTCGTGTTCTCCTTATAAATAAGTACGGGGGGGTTCCCCTTTTTCCCCTTTTCATTTTTACCTTGTCCCCTCCGCTTCTTCTTCTTCCTCTTGAAGCTTCTCGCGACCGGAGCTCCACCGTGCCCGTCGACCTTCATCGGCCGCCTCGCTCGGGACCACAGCACCGCCTCGCCGTCGTCGGAGTTCAGCAGTGCTCTTCCGCCTTTTGCTGCCGCATCCAGGTACTAACATCCCCCTTTCTCAGATTCACATTAGTTCACCTGAGTTCAGGAAGTTCATCGGTGTTCGTCCGCTTTCCTTCATCATATCTTGAGTAGATCTTGTATTTTCTCTGAGATGCCCATAGAAATGTTGCGGTAATAGATTCAATATTGGCTTTGCATCTAAAATAGACTATACTTCTTCTATAATCCACGAACAGCTCATCAGTACCTTTGCCGCTGCCATTAGGTTTAGCAATTATTTTCCTTTTTCAAATTGTCTGTAGATCCAAAATTGTAGCTGCTCTAGTTGAAACTTGTTTATCCCATACTTAGTAGAAAAACTTAGCAATCCCCAACATAGTTAACTCGCCTTCGTATCTTGGGTGGCTCACTAGCATATTGTAACTTCGCTAGGTATTTAGAAACTGCATCCGTCGCTAAGCCGGTTCACCATTTTAGGGCGACTTACCTATTATGCCATCTTGTTCATATAACTGAGGTGACAAATCATTATTTAAATAACCCGCAATTTATGCTTCCGCAGTCTTCCATCTTATTTAGGCGACTTAGCATGTCGAAAGCTACTACTTGTAACCGAGTGCCTTCCCAAGTCTCCGAGCTCATCCTTAAAGATTATCAAGATCAAGGTTTTCTGGCGGCTCAAGAAGAAATTGGCCGGCGAGCCGGCCGAGGGGATGATGTTCCTCGACCCGGTGAAGGATAAGTTGTGGTTTTTACTAACCATCTCCTTAGAGGCTTCTCTCCGCCCGGGTCAAAATTCTTTCGGGATGTCTTGAGCTATTTTAACCTCCATCCTCAAGACTTAGGCCCAAACTCCATATCCAACATCTGCAACTTTCAGATTATGTGCGAGGCATATTTGTAGATGGAACCCACTATCTCCCTCTTCAAGGATTTTTTCTATATGAACCGCCAAATAGAATGTGTGGATGGCCCGAGACTAGAACTTGGTGGAATTTCAATCCAGAGACTCAGAGACGGCTGTTTTCCTTCAGCCACTCTACCCAGTCACCCTAAGGGATGGATCAAGACTTGGTTTTACTGCAAGAATACTACTCCAGCCAATGAGAATCCTCTGCCGGGTTACAGAGTTGACTGCCTTCCCATGGACTTGGATCTGCCAAGAAAGATTATTCCAGAGGAGCATGCTGAAGCCACCCCTGTTTATCCAAAATTGAGAGCCTTATTGGCCAACGGCTTAACAGGAATTGATCTAACCCGGTGCTGGGTTGCATGGAGAATCCTCCCTTTAAGCCACCGACCCGGCTTAATGTGTGAGTACTCGGGCGACTGAACTGACCCTCAACGGTATACCTCTGAAAACTTTACCACTGAGGAAGTCAACACAATTATAAAGAGTCTGCTCGGGGAGTCTCAGGAGAGCTGTAACAAAATGGTGTTGTTACCGTTCTTCAAGCTTAACCCGGCCCCTCCAGTAAGCATCTTTCTATCTGGCTTAAAACTTCTTATCTTACTCTGTACTTTTATTTCTAAACCTTCTCAATTATGCAGCCCGGCTCTCCCTTCTGGAATAAGAAGAGGAAAACTCAGGTGGCCAAAACCAAGAATGCACCGGCATGGAAAAAGAATAAACCCGCTGCTGTGACTGAGTTGGCTGCCATGGGCGAGTCAGCGGACGTTGATGATCAATCAGAGGTAGAACTCAATTCTCTTGGCCGCCTCTTTATAGAATTAGTTGGCACCCCTTATTCTCAGGATGAGGTAGCAACAAGCCGGGCCCAGGATGCTGAGGTAATTTCCATCTCTTTCGGCTCAGATTCCTTGCCTCCAAAGAAGATAAGGCAGGTCGTCCGAAATGTAAGCTTTTCTCATCCAGATGCTCATTTAGACCCGTACTTTATTTTGAAGAAAACCCAACATGAGTCGAGGCGCCAAACTCAGAGTGGCGGCTCTGGAGATCTGGTGGCCGAGTTAACTCATGAACCTTCTACTCGCAAGCGGCCTAATGAGGTGCCACACAGTCTAACTCCTTCTTTACCCAAAGCCAGCCTTGTCAAGAAACCACTTAATCCTTCTCATTCCAATTATCAGGAGTCACCACCGTCTTCAGGAGACTCGTCCTCTACACAACTACCAGCCTTGGTTATAAATCCAGGGTAATTCCCCCTTTCACTAAACTTTGTAGTCATTGGCGCATATAATTTTAACAAGCTATCTTCTTTGCAGGGCCAAAGCCAAAGCCAAGAAAAGGAAAGTAGGCGAGTCGTCAACAAATCCTGACATTCCTGAGTCGGATGAACAAATCTTGGTAACCCCTGAGGTGGACATTGAGAAACCCGAAGACCAGCATGATAACCAGGGTGACCCGCCCCCACAGTCTGACCCGGCAGCTACCGAAGCCATGGATATTAATGCTAACCCGGCGGGTGAGCTGAACCCTCCAAGTCCGACTCTTGCTTCCAGCCCTGTCAAGGTGACTGAAGAGACGCACTTTTATGAGAAGAATAACGAAGATGTTGCCATTATTAGGGCGGGTTATAAAACGCAGAGACATCCAACGTGCTAACTAAGCACACAGCCAAGGAGGATACGCCCTTGTTTGAAAAGGGTAAATCAAAACTTTAGCTGCCCAATTATTAGGACTTCAGTGCTGAAGAACTTCATGCTAGCTACCTGAGCCGCCTGGCTACAAGCCGGGACATGGAGGCCAACTTAGTCAGTATGATGAAGAAGAAATATGAGGTACACTCAATCTTATCTTGTTATATATCCTTACGTAGCCCCCAAGTCTTGAGCATAAGAAAACTTGAGTATGGTTAAGACTTGAATAGAAAACTTTAAAGCTTGAAGTGTAGCCCCCAAGGGCTAGGTTGTCATACTGATGATAAGTCGGGTCTTGAATAAGAACTTTCTAAAAATCCTTAAGGTAGCCTCCAAGGGCCGGCTCATCTCCATGAGATGAACCGGGTCTTCCATTTAAATAGACTGGAAAGAATCATCATGTAGCTCCCAAGGTCCGGCTCATCTTTGGGAGATGAGCCAGGTCTTTTTAATTCAGTAAAGGTTGAAAGAAACTGCCTGTAGCCCCCGAGGGCCGACTCATCTTTTGTAAGATGAGCCGGGTCTTTTATATCATGTTGATAAGGAAAAAATAATACATTAGCCCCCAAGTGCGAAGTAGATTGCTTACAACTGCTTAGGATTTGAATAAACTTGTCGTGCATGAAATAGCCCCCAGGCGTTGGGTCTGACATAATCGCCAGCTTTCTTCTGTATTTGTTAACTGAATTGTCTCCTTATTTTGTAGGAAGATTTAAATCTGGGCGAGTCAAACTTAACCGGTTTAAAGAAAAGCTTGTAATCTGAACAAGCGGAACGCGCCAAGGCTGAATCAAGCCTGAAGTCTTCTGTGGAAGAACTGGAGAAAATCAAGGAGGATTTTTCCGCAGAGAGATGCAACATTGAAACCGAAAAGGCAGCTCTGTTGAAACGAGCACAAGACGCCGAAAACCAGGTGAAGCCGGTGGCTGAAGAATTGACTGGCTTAAAATGCCATATTTCTCAGATGACCGAAGCCATCTTTGGTAAGTAAAACTTTGAATCAATAGAAATGACCTGCCTGGCGACTTGAAAATTTTGAATATAACTCACCTATCGATACTTATCTTGCAGGTGCCAGAAGCTCCAACCTTGGGCAAAACATGGCGATGAAGCTGAAAGCTGCCTATTCCTTAGTAGAAAAACTATATGTTGGAAGTCTTCGTACCATCATGGTTTCATCAGGTGGTAAAAAACCACTGTGGCTCATAAGAGATGTACTGGATCAACTGTCCACCATGCCGAAGCAAATGGACAAACTGAAGATGTCAGCTGCTAGAGCCGGAACAATAATCGCGTTAAGCCGGGCGAAAGCTTATTCATCCGAGTTAGACCCTGAAGAGATGGCCGGCGGGTTTCCACAAAACAAAGATGACGGGTCTGAATTTACCTCGACGGATTATGCTTAGTGTATCAAGGAGATGCGAGTATTAGCATGTCAACTTGTGCAAGGCCTTGATCTGAAAAAATATAAGCCGGCTTACGGCAGCAACAACGCTCGAATCAAGGTGCCTTCTTTTGATGTTTTGGACTTAACTCCTTAAAGGCATAAGCATACTTTCGCCCCTGATATTGACCCTTCTCCTATCATGAACGATGAAGCGATCTTTGAAGCTTTAACTAGTATCAACTGGAACTCGGACAATCTCCAGATTGCAAGCGAAGAAAATCCGGCACAGGATGACCCGGGAACTTCAACTTCAGGGCGTCAGCACGATGCTAACCCGGAACGCCAGAACCCAAACGACACGGGGGCCGGCTTATTGGAGTAGTTTGACTCCTAAGAAAAACTGTGTTGAATTGTTTGGGCTCAGGTGAAGCCTTGTAATAGGCGTAGTAAACACTTGGTGCTCTGTTGTGCCTTCATGCACATATATTTGACTTATGATCCAATGGCTATTTTGATAACCCGCCTTGGACGTCATGCCTTGTCTGACATATATCTTGTTCTAGCACTATTCTTTGAATAAGGGTGCCATATGATTTTGTAACAATAACCCATCAATTCACCTATTAGCAACTTATAGTCATAACATTTGTTTGCTGATAAGCAACTGGGGATTGATAACCTGGCGGCTCATGGCCAAAAGAAGCTCAATTTTGATCAATTCTAACCCGGAGTTCTTTCGACCCGGAGACATATAATCTTTGCAATGATATGATCAAAAAGCAAAAATATTCCTGTAATCACAAAAAATAAAACATACCAATATGTATAGTAAATAAATTATAAGTCGGCTTTCGAGGCTCGACAAAAAAGACCAGCTTTCGAGGCTCGCGTATTCCTTCAATGAAGCTTGGCATGATAGCCTTGGTTTATCCTTGCTTTCCGTAAGCCGGCCCTCACGTGAATTAAACCGCTATTTTAATTTTAACAAGTTCATGGTCATAAAGATTGACTTGTTAAGAGTACGGCGGGTCACCTTTTCAGAGTAGCATCTTGCTTACAGGCATGTGTCGGCTAAAAGTGCAACTAATCCCCGGGTGGTTTTGGTAATTCATAACAACATATAGCTCATTGAACTAATATCCATTCAAGTTAAATATTTCAGAAAGTTCAATGATTGGCATGGCATGGACTAGAGATGTGGACCCCTCAAAATGCTAAGGACAAAGATTGGCAAAAGCTCAAGACTCTTCATTTCTATTTTAGTGATCCAAGATCACATTGAGTCCATAGGAAAAGCCAATACTATTAAAAGGGGATGAGGTGTTGCATAATGGTCTACTTGCTCAAAATGCTTAGTGATATGCTCCAAAGCCCTCAACCACTTTCTCATTTCCAAATATGTCCAAAACCTAAAGTCAAACTCGGCCCCACCGATTTGATCTATCCGACGCCATCGAGTTTCTTTGACATAGCCACTGCCAGAAACCCTAATCAATTCGGTCTCACCGATCGGGATCTCGGTCTCACCGAGATAGCAATGCAAACCCTCTGTTTCCCTTCGTAACATTTCGGTCTTACCGAAATGAGCAATCGGTCCCACCGAGTTCGCAATGCAAACTCTCTGTTTCCCTTCGTAACGTTTTGGTCTTACCGAAATGAGTGATCGGTCCCACCGAGTTTGCCTGACCAACTCTCTGTTTAACTCATTGCTGAAATCGGTCCCACCAAGTTCATGCAATCGGTCACACCGAGATGAGGTCTTGCCCTAACCCTAGCACATCGGTTCCACCGAGTTGATCATATCGGTCCCACCGAGATTCCTAACGTTCACATTTTGAACTAAATCAGTCTCACCGAGTTCTTCTATTCGGTCTGACCGAGTTGGGTCAAATGTGTGTAACGGTTGGATTTTGTGTGGAGGCTATATATACCCCCTCCACCCCCTTCTCTATTCAACAGAGAGCCATCAGAACATGCTTACACTTCCACTACTCATTTTCTAAGAGAGAACCACCTACTCATGTGTTGAGATCAAGACATTCCAATCCAACCACAAGAATCTTGATCTCTAGCCTTCCCCAAGTTGCTTTCCACTCAAACCATCTTTCCACCATAGCCAAATCTGTGAGAGAGTGTTGAGTGTTGGGGATACTATCATTTGAAGCACAAGAGCAAGGAGTTCATCATCAACACACCATTTATTACATTTTGGAGAGTGGTGTCTCCTAGATTGGTTAGGTGTCACTTGGGAGCCTCCGACAAGATTGTGGAGTTGAACCAAGGAGTTTGTAAGGGCAAGGAGATCGCCTTCTTCGTGAAGATCTACACGAGTGAGGCAAGTCCTTCGTGGGCAATGGCCTTGGTGGGATAGACAAGGTTGCTTCTTCGTGGACCCTTCGTGGGTGGAGCCCTCCATGGACTCGCGTAGCCGTTACCCTTCATGGGTTGAAGTCTCCATCAACATGGACGTATGATAGCACCACCTATCAGAACCACGCCAAAAATCTCCGCGTCCACATTGCGTTTGCCTTCTCCAAACCCTTCCCTTTACCTTCATATGCAATGTTTTACTTTCCGCTGCTACACTCTTAGAATTGCATGTGTAGGTTGATTGCTTAACTTGTGCTATGTTGCTAAAATCTGCCAAGACATAAAATTGAGAAAAGGCTAGATTTTTATTTGGTCAAGTAGTCTAATCACCCCACTCTAGACCTACTTTCGATCCTACATCGACGTTCTGGGAACCAGGGTACCCAGACTTGCCTACCTGCAGCCCACGGCGTGGCTCCATCAACGGCCTGGTACGGCCCATCTACAAGACTATCAAGACAAGACCCTCGTGAGGGGCCAAGCCTCACGAGGCGGACGATGCCAAGACATCCCGAGGGAGGGGCCTTCCCAGGCTGCCTCCTGAGGAGCTGAGATTTCGATGCAGGTACCCAACCTCAGGAGGTTGCAATGATGCAAGCCATGACGACCAAGGCCAGGCGGGCGCCAGCGAGCGTAGAGGAGGCAGTTTCCCCTTTGGTGCTAAGGAGGCAAGCACAGACGCGGGTTTCCAAGGAGTCTGGCAAAGTTTCCATTCCTGTGCTACAAGACCAAGACCGCCAGGACGGATGTCATTGTCGAGCCCACTTCTGCGTCACGACCAGAGGCTCTGCAGGCGAAGACCACCTTTCGTCAGGATAAGATATACTACTTGTCCCCTTTCAAATTGGCCACTGTGGGATCCCTTCCCGCCTACGATTTGGGGGAAGAGGACCGAGGCCACTATAAATATAGGTTAGCCACCACCGTAGAAGGGATCCGAACCTCGTCGACTCATCCTCATCCCTGAGCACTCGCGAGGTTGTTCATCCACTGTACTAGTTCATCCTCAGCCCCTCGTGAGGCCAATCCACCACAAAGCAGGAGTAGGGTTTTACACCGCAAGGTGGCCCGAACCTGGGTAAACTGCCGTGTTCATCTTCTTCCTTGTTCGTGTGAATCGTGCTAGGCCTAGGGGTGATGAGTAGGCAGACTTGAGAGGTTGAGTTCTTCGCACACGCCCCAGAGTTTGAACCTTCTTGGGTCTGCGGAGCCCTGAATCAGACATTTACGAACCTGGGTAAACTGTCGTGTTCATCTTCTTCCTTGTTCGTGTGAATCATGCTAGGCCTGGGGGCGACGAGTAGGCAGGCTTGAGAGGTTGAGTTCTTCGCACACGCCCCAGAGTTTGAACCTTCTTGGGTCTGCGGAGCCCTAAATCCGACATTTGGCGCGCCAGGTAGGGGCGTGTCGAAGCTCGGCCTCCTCCTCAGCCGCGCTCCGCTCGCGACTCACGGATCCCATGGCCGACATCGTCCCGCCCGTCGGGTCGCCGGGCGTTTCCAGGGGCGTTGCGGGCCTTCGGGCCTTTTCCCCCGGCCTCCGGCGGGTGCGGTGGCCACAGAAGTTCAGGCCGACGCTGCCCCCGCGATACGACAGCATGGCGGACCCCAAGGAGTTCCTCTGGCTGTACGCGCAGGCTATCTAGGTGGCAACGACAGAGTCATGGCGAACTGGCTCCCTATGGCTCCCGCGGGCGTACCACGCTCCTCGCTGTTCAACCTGCCGGAGTCCTCGGTGGCTTCATGGGAGGAGCTATGTGACCTGTTTGTCGCGCGCTTCGCGATGCCGGCACATCACGTGGTTGCATCCATCATCGGCGGGTCGCAGGCCCCAGCTTCGAGCTGCCACGCCAAGCAGCTCTTCCGACAGGTGAGGACCTCCCAGGCGCGGCAGGGGGCTCCTCCAGACCGACATCACCTTCGACTCCAGAGATCACCCTAGGGCTACGGTTGGCGCCGGCGCGCTCCCCATGCTATGCACGCCGACCATCAGCAATGTCGCGGTTACCAGGACCCTCATCGACGGCGGCGCCGGTCTCAACGTCCTCTCCGTGGAAGCCTTCGACCTGCACCAGGTGCCTTACGACTAGCTCGCCCCACCAAGCCCTTCTCAAGGGTAGTCGATGGCTTCGTCATTCCCCTGGGGCAGATCCGCCTCCCCGTCACTTTCGGCATGCACTACAACTACCCCACCGAGCTCATCGACTTCGACGTCGCCCGCATCGGCCTCCCATACAATGCCATCCTAGGCTATCCAGCCCTCGCCAAGTTCATGGCGGCGACACACCCCGGCTACAACGTCGTCAAGATGCCGGGGAGCAGCGGCATCATTACCGTGGCAGGGGAAACCAAGGATGCACTCCTGGCCCTCAAGCTCGCTTTCAAGGCCACAGCAGCCGCGTGGCCAAATGTTGAGGATGCTCTAGAGATGCTAGAGGCAGCCCCCGCGAAGAAGAAGCAGTTGTTCTCCCAAGACCGGGCTGAGACAAAGCAAGTGCCGATCGACGACGGAGGATCAGGCCCCACCTTCACCATAGGCGCTGGCCTCCCCCCGTGACAAGAAGACGCGTTGGTCAGCTTCCTCCGCGTGAACAGGGATGTGTTTGCATGGGAGGCAATGGACCTAGTCGGTGTCCCGCGGGATGTGATCGAGCACCATTTGATGGTGTGCCCCAGCGCGCGCCCAGTGAAGCAGAAGGCACGGCGGCAAGCTCCGGAGAAGCAATCGTTCATCGTTCAGGAGGCCCGCAAGCTACAGGGAGCCGGAGTCATTCGAGAGGTGCGACACCCGGATTAGCTGGCCAACCTGGTGATCGTCCCCAAGAAAGGTGGGAAGGAGCGCATGTGCGTCGACTTCACGAGTCTCAACAAGGCGTGCCCTCAGGATCTGTTCCCTCTTCCACGCATTGATCAGATCGTTGATTCCACTACCGAGTGCGACCTGCTGTGCTTCTTGGATGCCTTCTCAGGATACCATTAGATCAAGATGGCAGTGCAGGACGTCTAGAAGATGGCCTTCCTCTCTCCATGTGGGGTGTACTGCTACACCTACATGCCCTTTGGATTGCGAAACGCTGGCGCAACCTTCCAGCGACTGATGCAAATCGCTCTGGGACAGCAGCTCAGGAGGAACGCCGAGGCGTATGTCGACGACATAGTGGTCAAATCACGAGAGGCAAGGACCCTTGTCGAGGACCTAGGGGAAACGTTCGCCAACCTGCATAAGGTGAACCTGAGGCTCAACCCAGAGAAATGTGTGTTCGATGTTCCGTCGGGTAAGTTGTTGGGCTTCCTGGTGTCGCACCGAGGGATCGAGGCCAACCCTGAGAAGATCAAAGCAATAGAAAAGATGAGCCCACCGCAGACACTCAAGGAGATGCAGAAACTCGTGGGCTACGTGACCTCCTTGGGACGCTTCATCTCCAAGCTCGGCGAGTGCGCCCTCCCGTTCTTCAAGCTGATGAAGAAGAAGGGCCCTTTCGAATGGACCCCAGAAGCTAAGGCGGCTTTCCAAGACCTCAAGCGGTACCTCACGAGCCCATGAGTGATGGTGGCGCCTCGTCCTCTGGAGCCCTTGTTGCTCTACCTGGCTGCTGCGCCCCACTCGGCTAGCACAGTGCTCGTGGCGGTCAGGGAAGAGCGCACAGGTGCGGGTGCGTGGCGTAGCGCCCCGCGTACAGCCGCGCCATCGCCGCCTCAGGATGGCGCTCCTGTGGCCTCGACTACTCCACCCGACAACAAGGCTCCTGAGGCTTCCTCGTCCCAAGCGGAGCGGGATGCCGTCGACACCTCTTCCCTCGTTGAGCACCCCATGTATTTCGTCAGCACAGTGCTGCGTGACGCACGCGCGCGCTACCCCATGCCACAGAAGCTCCTGCTTGCGCCCCTCATTGCCTCCAGGAAGCTGCGCCACTACTTCCAAGGCCATCCCATCAAGGTCGTCTCCGCGTACCCCCTGGAGAAGGTGCTCCGGAGCCCCAACGTCGTAGGGAGGGTTGCTGAGTGGAACATCGAGCTGCAAGTGTTCCAGCTAGAGTTCAGCACCACCAGGGTCATCAAGGGCGCAGCCCTCGCTGACTTCGTGGCGGAATGGGCGGATGCCCCTGACTGGGGAATGGGCGAGGATCGGTCCCTCGCGCCCGGAGATGAGGCGCCCGATGGCTGGGTCATGTACTTCGACGGCGCATTTGTGCGGCAGGGCACGGGGGCTGGAGCTATACTCATCTCGCCGACCCAGGACAAGCTACACTATGCCGTGCAGCTTTGCTTCCAGCATGGTGAGAAGGTCTCCAACAACATCGCAGAATACGAGGGCCTGATCGCTGGCATCAGGGCCGCGACGGCCCTGGGGGTCAAGCGCCTCACCATCACGGGCGATTCTGAGCTCCTCGTCAATTTTTCCAACAAGGAATACAAGCCTAAGGACGAGCACATGGAGGCATACCTAGAAGAGGTACGCAAAATTGAAAAACGACTCTTGGGTTAGGAATTGCAGCACGTCCCGCGTGGCACGAATAAGGAGGCGGACGACATCGCCAAGAGGGTGTCCCGACGCGAACCCCAGAAGCCTGGCGTCTTCGAAGAACGGCTCTTCAAGCCATCGGCAGCTCCCCCCGCTATGGGCCCTGCACTGCTTCGGGAGGAGCCTCCCCTGGCCCCCTCCACAGGTGCCTCGACCTGCGGTCCGACCTCAGGAGCCCACCTGCTCCTGGCGCTCGAGCCTCGAGGGGTGCTGGACCAAAGAGTTCAAGGCGTACCTGCTCAGAGGCACCCTGCCAAAGAAGGAGGAAGATGCAGAACGCATGGCCCGTCAGGCCACCGCTTACTGCTTACAGGACGGCGAGCTCTACTGAAGGCACCCAAACGATGCCTCACTGCGGTGCATCTCCAAGGAGCAAGGGCATGAGTTGCTAGCTGACATCCACGGCGGGGATTGCGGGCACCATTCTTCATCGCGCACCCTCGTGGGCAAGGCGTTTCGCAGCGGGTTCTACTGGCCCACGACACTCAACGATGCCACCGAGCTGGTGCGATCCTACGAGGCCTGCCAGTTCCATGCCAAACAGATCCACCAACCCGCCCAGGGCCTCCAGACCATACCACTCTCATGGCCGTTCGCGGTCTGGGGGCTGGATATCCTGAGCCCGTTCCCCCGAGCGGCCGGGGGCTACTGCTATCTCTACGTCGCCATCGACAAGTTCACCAAATGGGCGGAGGTGGAGCCCGTGTGCACCATCCCAGCTGGCTCGGCTGTCAAGTTCATCAGGGGCCTCGTGAGCTATTTCGGGGTCCCCAATCGTATCATCACTCACAATGGCTGTCAGTTCACGAGCAACCTCTTCAAAATATATTGTGCTAACCTTGGAACGCAGATATGCTATGCTTCAGTGGCGCATCCACGGAGTAACGGCCAAGCCGAACATGCCAATGCGGAGGTCCTGAGGGGCCTCAAGACGAGGAGCTTCAAGAAGAAACTCGAGGCCTGCGGCAGGGATTGGCTCGATGCGCTTCAGTCCATGCTGTGGTCCATCCGCACCACTGCGACTAAGCCCACCGGCGAGACCCCGTTCTTCCTCGTCTACGGGGCTGAGGCGGTCCTCCCTCACGAGGTCAAACATCGCTCCCCGTGGGTCTTGGCGTTTGATGAGGCATGCCAGGACGCCTCGTGGGGGATGGACCTCGTGCTCGGGGAGGAGGGCCACCGCCAAGCCTCGCTCCGTGCCGCGAGGTACCAGCAGGCGCTGCGGCGGTATCACTGCCGCAGCGTCCGCTCCAGGACCCTCGAGGTGGGTGACCTCGTCCTGAGACGGGTGCTCTCCAGGGAAGGGCTTCACAAGCTCTCGCCCATGTGGGAGAGCCCGTTCAGGATCGCCCGTGTCTCCAGGCCTGGCGCCGCGCGCCTGGAGACGCAGGACGGGGTCCCCATCCAGAATGCCTGGAACATCCAGCACCTCCGGAAGTTCTATCCGTGATCAACGAGCGCCATGCGCCTCTCAATTCTCCGCTCGTGACACTCTCGCATAATAATGAGTAGGGTTGTACATGCCCCGGAGTCTCCTGAGTGCTACCCCTGAGCCTCACGGGGGCTCCCACCCACGTCTTAGTGGAAGCCCCATGCTCCGCGCTGGCAGGAAGACCAGAAGACTAGTGTAGGTACCGGACGTGGCTGTTCTTTCGCTTGCTTTCTGTAGCTGGTTTCGCCACTTTTTGGAATGAAATTCGAAATTCTCATGTCTTTATTTGAAAGGGTGGGAATTTTTCTCCTTGCAGCGTTTTAAGTCTTTCGAAGTCTCGCCTTAGGGAGAGTGGCAGTTGCCCGTCGCTCTTTCCCGCGCGTCTCGCGAGCGGGGGCTGGGTACGGTGTGTACGCCTGGGCTCGCCCATGAGCACACCTCGCCAAAGCCTTCGTGTCCAAATCTTTGGCGTCCTAACCCTCGCGCGACGCCCTTAAACGAGCCAACGGGCACGTACGCCCTCCTGAGTCCGCACCTCCTGGCCTCGCCGAGCATCACGACCCGGCGTACCAGCGACGGTTGGTCCTCGCTCAGGGGCTCGCACGGGGCGCGGCACCCTGAGGGGCAGCTCCGGAGGCCCCATATCCCCATGACCCACTGGAGACCTCGCGGCCACTGAGCGCCTCCTGAGGCCGGAGAACCTTCGGGTCCATGAGAAGGAAACCCCCGACAAGATCTCTCTGGAACGAGAGGCACGGAGACGACCCAATCTCCAAAGGAACATGCCCTTGCGATGCAAGAGTCCACCACAAGCACACCAAGCTAAGTTACCCTAATCGCGGTCAACAAGAGCTTGTCGGTTGGTGGCAACGCGAATGCTAAGATACGAAATAAAAGCGTTAACATAAACGGCGCAAGCGCCATGGTCCATTACATGCCCTAGTAGGGCCTTCTACGTTTCTTGATGCAGGAAAAAACAAAAAAAAAGCAAAAGCGGCCCGCGACCACTGCGGTTCCTGAGGCCTGGCTCCAGCGACGCCCGCACTCAGTCGGAGTCCTCCTCCTGCTTCACCGGAGCGCGATGGCGGGGCGGCTCGTCGCCCTCCTTGGTCTGGGCCCGGCGGCATGGCGGCTCGTCATAGTCATCGTCGCTCGTGCTCTTCCCGGAGGAAGAGCCGCCACAGCTGGAGGCATCGCGACTGTCGCCAAGGGCAAGTTCGTCGTCGCCGTCGCTCTCCGGGTAGCACCCCAGGCACCTGTCGTCCTCCCCGAAGATCCTGATGTAGAGGGTCGCAGCGCTCTCGTGCCTGAAGTGGAGGGTACACCTCCCCTGCAGGCCACGCATGTGGGCGAACGACTGCCACCCGCGGTTCAGGAACACATTGCCAGCGGGGGTGACCTCGACCTCCAACCACAAGGCCTTGTTGCAGCAACCGTCGGCCTCCAACTAGAGGCCGCCAGGCCCCCCGGCCGGTAGTGCACCCGCGAAGAAGCGCGGGAGCTGGAACCAGGTGCCTGTCGGCCTCTCCGCCCACACCACGAGCTCCGAGCACGCGTCGGCCGAGTAGGATTTTGGGCGCGGTGGCCTGACGGCCGCCGCGTGCTTCCTCCCTTGGCCGAGACCGCCGCGTCCACGACAGCTTCCGGCGCGGGAGGGAACCCACCCAAGACCACCAGAAGCGGCACCGATCTGCGAGGGGGTGCGCCCGTGCCCCCGGGGCGCTACCGCCAGTGTCGCGGCATGCTTGCGGGGACGACCGCGACCCCTCTCAGGCGGCGGCGAGCCTGGCCCCTCCCGAGGATCCTTGCCTTTCTCTTCGGCGGAGAACCTCCTCACTGGCACCATGGGTGCTCTGGCGAGATGGCGGCGCGGCGAAGACGAAGAAGGAACAAGCAGCAAGAAGATGAAGATGGGCTGGGGGCTCCGCCCCCCTTCCCCCATTTATAGCCGGAGGAAGGCTAACCGGCGGCCTCTCACGTTCTGAGCCATGATGGCCCTGCTGCATGTGCCAGGCAGTTGTCAAGTCGGACAGTTGCCTAGGCGTCGTGGGAAGCGAAGGCGCCCACGTCCTGTCAAGTGCCATGCGTCAGCCTGGCCCGCAGGCGATTGGGGCCTGCAGCGCTTCGCCCTTGCCCTTAGGCTTCGCCTCAAAGCCAAGTCCGAGTGCGCCTTGGGCCCGGGGGCTACTGTCGGCGTTCTGGGAACCAGGGTACCCAGACTTGCCTGCCTGTGGCCCACGGCGTGGCTCCATCAACGGTCTGGTACGGCCCATCTACAAGACTATCAAGATAAGACCCTCGCAAGGCGGATGACGCCAAGACCTCCCGAGGGAGCGGCCTTCCCAGGCTGACTCCTGAGGAGTGGAGATTTCTATGCAGGTACCCAACCTTAGGAGGTTGCGATGACGCAAGCCATGATGACCAAGGTCAGGCGGGCGCCAGCGGGCGCAGAGGAGGCAGTTTCCCCTTTGGTGCTAAGGAGGCAAGCACAGACGCGGGTTTCCAAGGAGTCTGGCAAAGGTTTTCATTCCCGTGCTACAAGACCAAGACTGCCAGGATGGCAGGACGGATGTCATTGTCGAGCCCACTGCTGCGTCATGACCAGAGGCTTTGCAGGCGAAGACCACCTTTCATCAGGATAAGATGTACTACTTGTCCCCTTTCAAATTGGCCACTGTGGGACCCCTTCCCGCCTATGATTTGGGGGAAGAGGACCGAGGCCACTATAAATATAGGTTAGCCTCCACCGTAGAAGGGATCCGAACCTCGTCAACTCATCCTCATCCCCGAGCACTTGTGAGGTTGTTCATCCACTGTACTAGTTCATCCTCAGCCCCTCGTGAGGCCAATCCACCACAAAGTAGGAGTAGGGTTTTACACCGCAAGGTGGCCCGAACCTGGGTAAATTTCCGTGTTCATCTTCTTCCTTGTTCGTGTGAATCGTGCTAGGCCTGGGGGCGACGAGTAGGCAGGCTTGAGAGGTTGAGTTCTTCACACACGCCCCAGAGTTCGAACCTTCTTGGGTCTGCGGAGCCCTGAATCCGACAGCAGGCTTAACCAATATATTGTGGCATTTTTTGCCTAGTCAAGAAGGTGAGAAAGCTAAACTCTGTGAGTTGGAAGCCCCCAAGTGACCTATGATCAACAAATAAAAGACTCATGCATGATATACGAGATGAAACGACAGAGACCCCGAGTTTCGGGGGTGCCGACTTTATTATATTTGATCATAAAATTTATATACATAAGATGTATGTACAATAACTAGAGCCGGTGGCTCAAGTGTAGTAAGGCCGAAGATGAGCAATGTTCCATGGCCTGTTTGTCTCCTCTTCAGAGGTACGTGATTTTTTGTGTTCACGTATGTCGATGAGATAGTATGACCCAATCTTGAGGTTCTTGCTAACCACAAAAGGCCCTTCCCAAGGCAGTGAAAGCTTATGCATGCCTGTCTGATCTTGAATCAAACGGAGCACTAAGTCGTCCTCCTGGAAAGTGAGGCTTTGAACTCTACGGCTGTGATAGCGATGTAGGTCTTGCTGATAAATTGCTGATCGAGCCGCCGCGAGATCATGTTCCTCTTCCAAAGCATCGAGAGCATCTTCTCGAGCCTTCTCATTATCTGCCTCCATGTAAGCCACCACACGGGGCGAGTCATGACAGATATCGCTTGGAAGAACCACCTCTGCACCATAAACCATGAAGAACGGCGTATAGCCTGTTGATCTGTTGGGGGTAGTCCATATACTGCAAAGCACGACAAGGAGCTCTTCAACCCAACAACCCGGAGTACACTCCAAAGGCACCATGAGCCAGGGCTTGATCCCTCTTAATATCTCCTGGTTAGCACGCTCAGCTTGGCCATTAGACTGTGGATGAGCCATAGATGACACATCAAGTCGGATGTGCTCCTTCTGACAGAATTCTTTCATAGCACCTTTAGACAGATTCGTCCCATTATCACTGATGATACTATGAGGATAACCAAAGCGGAAGATCAACTTTTTCACAAACTGTACTGCAGTCGCCGCTTCACAATTACTCACTGGCTCTGCTTCAACCCACTTGGTAAATTTATCAACTGCCACCAGTAGGTGAGTTTTCTTGTCCTTAGACCTCTTAAAGGGTCTAACCATATCAAGCCCCCAGACTGCAAATGGCCAAGTTATTGGGATCATCCTCAACTCTTGAGTCGGCACATGAGCTTGTCTTGCAAATTTCTGGCAACCATCACACTTTCGGATAATATCCCCTGCATCAGCATGAGCCGTCAACCAGAAAAACCCATGTCTATAAGCTTTAGCCACTAGAGATCTTGACCCGGCATGATGACCACAGTCCCCAGCATGGATTTATTAAAGAATCTCACGGCCTTCCTCAGGGGAAACACAACGTTGAAACACGCCTGTGACGCTGCACCTGCGTAACTCGCCATTGACAATTGTCATGAACTTAGATCGCTAGATGCTCTGCCGCGTCAAAAGCTCATCTGCTGGTAACTCGCCCCTGGTCAAGTAAGCCAAATAAGGCACAGTCCAATCTGGAATAGCCCACAAAGCCGCCACCAACTGCCCCTCCGGGTCAGGAATAGCGTGGTCTTCCTCGGAAGGTAACTTGACAGAAGGGTTATGCAGCACATCGAGGAACACATTAGGGGGGACCGGCTTACGCTGAGATCCAAGCCGAGATAAAGCATCAGCCGCCTCATTGAGCCGCTGGTCGATGTGATCTACTTGATAACCTTTAAAATGACCAGCAATGTTGGTGACAGCCTGACGATAAGCCGCCATAAGGGTGTATTTAGAATCCCACTTCCCTGAAACTTGTTGTGCAACGAGGTCTGAGTTGCCCAGGCACCTAACCCGACTCAAGTTCATTTCCTTGGCCATGCGGAGCCCATGTAGCAAAGCTTCATACTCAGCTGCATTGTTAGTACAGGGAAACATAAGCCTTAAAATATAACAGAACTTGTCACCTCGCAGGGAAGATAAAATAACTCCAGCCCCCGAGCCTTCCAATTGCCTGGATCCATCAAAATGTATCGTCCAGTATGTATTATCCGGCTTCTCTTCAGGTACTTGCAGCTCTGTCCAATCATTGATAAAGTCTACCAAGGCCTGAGACTTGATGACAGTCCTGGGCACATATTTGAGATGATGCGGCCCAAGCTCAATTGCCCACTTAGCAACCTGGCCTGTAGCCTCTCTGTTCTGTATGATATCTCCCAGAGGAGCTGAACTGACCACGGTGATTGGATGTCCCAGGAAATAATGCTTTAATTTGTGACTTGCCATGAACACCCCAAACACCAATTTCTGCCAGTGTGGGTATCTCCGCTTGGACTCTGTTAAAACTTCACTGACATAATAAACCGGCCGCTGGACTGGGTACTCCTTCCCTGCCTCCTTGCGCTCCACGACAACTGCCAAGCTGACAGCTTTGTTATTAGCCGGCATGTACATGAGCATAGGCTCTTTGTCAATCGGAGCAGCCAAGATAGGCAACTCAGCCATATGCCATTTGAGCGCCTCAAAAGCCTCATTAGTAGCATCACTCTAGACAAAGTGATCAGTCTTTTTCATCATCTGATACAAAGGGATCACCTTCTCTCCCAGGCGGCTTATAAACCGGCTCAGGGCTGCAATACGACCCGCCAGGTGCTGGACATCATTGATACAAGCCGGCTTAGTCAGAGAGGTAATGGCCTTGATCTTCTCCGGGTTAGCCTCGATGCCCCGCTCTAAAACCAGAAAACCTAGCAATTTGCCTGCAGGTACACCAAAAACACACTTGGTCGGGTTAAGCATCATCTTGTAAACCCGAAGATTGTCAAAAGTTTCCTTCAAATCATCAAGCACGGTTTCTTTCTTCCTTGACTTGACCACAATATCGTCCACATAAGCGTGAACATTGCGTTGGTAAGTCGCCTGGGCACTCTTGAGCCCAAAGGGCATAGAGACATAGAAGAAAGCTCCAAAGGGCGTGATAAAAGCGGTTTTCTCTTGGTCCTCAGCTGCCATCTCACTACTAGGGAAAACCTTATACACAGAAGCTTACCAGTAGCGCTTTTTGAAAGGAAGCGCTGCTGCTAATTAGCAGTAGCGCTTGCACAGAAAGAGCGCTGCTACTATGCACATAGCAGTAGCGCGTTAGTTAGAAAACATGCTACTACTATAATTGCCACACCGTTGCCGGCAGGCTAGGTATACTAGTAGCGCTCTTATGTAAAATGTGCTACTGCTATTGTACTTAGCAATAGCGCTTTCCTCCAACCAGCGCTACTGCTAAATTCAGTCTCCTCCTAGGACCCAAGTTTAGTCCCACCTCGCTCCGCGAACAGAATGTTTACCACCTTAAATATGGTGCTTCTCGAACTATCACAACCACTTGGTCTTCATTGTACTCTATGTGTAGGATCTGTGGCAATATGAATCTTCGCCGGTTCATAAACCGGCGAAGATTCATACTGACAATTTAGATTCTACACAAAAAGATCATTGCTGACCAATGCTTTTTTTATGCTTTTTTTTACATGCTTAGCCTTAGTAGTAGCACTGGTTCTCAAAAAGCGCTATTGTTATTGATCATAGCAGTAGCGCTGGTTCCCTTAATGCGCTACTGCTATGGAGCTTAGCAGTAGTGGTGGTTACCAACCAGCGCTACTACTACGGGCACCATATCCACACCCCGCGTCCTCACTCTCCCCTCACACTCTCACTCGCTCTCTCTCCGCCGCGCGCCGTCGCCCGCCATCGCCCGCCGTCACCCACCATCGCCCCAAGGTATCTGCCTCCCTCCCTCCCTCCTCCTCTCGCCACCCTCCTCTCTCCTCCCTCCTCCCGCCGGTGCCCGACGCTCTCCTCCCACCTCCTTCGACCGCCCTGGTCCCTCCTCCCTCCTCCCACTGCCCTCCTCTCTCCTCCCTCCCCCAGCCGCCCAAAGCGCTCACTCCTCCCTCCTCCTCCTCCTCCTCCTCCCACCTCTCTTTGCATAAAAATTTAGGTATAGAATTTTTTAGTAAATGTAGGTTTTTTGAATAGAATTGAAAAAATAAGTAAATGCAGGTCTTTTTAATAGAATAGGAAATTTTTAGTAAATTTCCTTCTTTTGAATAGAATAGAAAATTAGTAAATGTAGAATAGAACAGAAAATTAGAAAAATTTCAGTAAATGTAAGTCTTTTGAATAGAATACAATAGATTTTTTTATTCGTTCAAAGTCGGTCTTTTGAACATATTATCTTTAAGTATTATAGGTATCAAATAAAATATGAAAATGCCCATGTCGATGATTAGAACTGGGTTTTACAAATTTTTAGGGTTAGAACTTGGTTTAGACAAATGGATGGATAGATGGGCAGTACAAATTATTAGGGTTACAACTATGTTTTACAAATTTTGTTTTTGTGTTAGACATAGGGTTTCAAACTCTAAGTTATGTGAAATTAGGGCATTTTTCTATGATTCAAGAAGTAGACAGTAATTAAAAAACCAGGGCATTTTTCTAGGGTTTATGAGGATATATAGATAGATGGATGGATGGACATATGTTAGGGCTAGAACTAGGGTATTTTTAGTAAATGTATAGGTCTTTTCAATTTTTAGGGTTAGAACAAGGTATTTTTAGTAAATGTTAGGGCTAGAACTAGGATGTTTTAGACATAGGGTTTCACTAAGTCCTAAGATGAGGATAATAATGTTTTTGTTTATATTTTATTTTTGCAGAAATCAAGGAGCCCCTGCATCAACCCCGCCGTCGTCCCCGTCACCGACCACCTCCGACCTCGAGGTGAGACCAGCCAAATCCCCATGTCAATGATGATGTAGATGTTTTGATAGTTGTAGTAGAGTAGTAGCTACATGAGTGGCCTATGTTTGCAGGGAACACCTCACAGTGGCCTATGTTTTTCTGGAGTGTTGATTAATTTCCATTTCGGCAAATTTCAGGCGCTCGATATATGTCCTTTTTAGCAAAGGTCATGCCAGATTTTTCCGTGAATTTTGGCATGACTTGTGCTAGAATATGTAGGAAATATCGAGTGGCCCGGATTTTGTAGAAAGATAAGTAAACAACATTTCGGGTTGACTTTAAGTCTGTCGGGACTCCACCATATATATGAGAGAAGAAGAATGCCGACTGTTATCGTGGGGGTAGCTTCTTCTTCATTGCAAGGTGCTAGACATTTTGGTGTAATGCACTTTGGAATGACAGGAGTAGCTACCATCGCCGACGGTCGCAAATGTCAGAGAGGAAGAATCGCGACTGTTGTCGTGGGGGTCGCTTCTCCTTCGTTCCCGTGTGCTAGAAATTTTGGTGTAATGCACTCGGGAACGAAGGGAGGAGCGACCATCACCAACGGGCGAATATTACACCACGTGAGTTGAGAGTTTTCAAGAAAAGACTCGACAGACCGATAGTCAACCCGTGATGAATAATAATGATCTAATTTAGTTTTTGTAGTACATATATTGAATTGTACAAGTTTAATCTTTGAATTATGAACATAGGAAATGTCCGACGACGACGATAGGCTCCCGGAGTGCGACTGGTGCGGCGATGACTGGGGTCTGTGCGACAGGCCTCACCTGGTAGAAGGTCGGCGCTTCAGTATTAAGCTCCAGGAGACATTTGATGTTGAAACGGTACACAACGACGACAAGTGTTTTTTAGTAATTAAGCATGACTTCTGCTTCTTCAACGTGTAATTTTCGTCTTTTTCAATTCAACTAGCTTATCCCATGCCATGCAAGACGCTATGTCTTGGAGAGGCTGGATATGGAAGATCATGAAAGTATGGAAACAAAGATAGTTCACCTAAGGACCCATCATGGTTATGATTTTACTGTAAATCTATACAATTCTGAGAGCGTATCCCATTTTGGTTACCTGAATTGGGAAGCACTTTGCAAGACGCATGATTTTCATGAGGGTATGCTTGTCACCTTGGATCTTGGTGATCCTGACATCGACGAAGAGAATATGGACATTTGGGTCCTTGTTGATACACTTCCAATTCTACCGCTATGTGAGTTTCTCAAACATATTTATTAAGTAATTTATATTGTTTATTTCAAAATAATTGATAGCTTATTTCCATTGACAGCATATTTTCATTCTTCAAAAAAATTATGGAATATGGTAGACAGAACCTACTACACCGATGGCGCAAAATTAACTTATTAGGAGAAAGATCATCTTATCTCATTTATTATTGATGTTGAGAATTACAATATCAATTATCAAACTCCTGCACATTATGGTCAATACGTGCCACTAGTGCACGTGCTGACCTACGGTAACATCCATGGAGATGGCATGGTAAGATTTTTTACTATTATGACATATGTGCATCTTTTGCATATATTCTTCTAAAGCTAAACTACATTGCTAACTACGATGTTATTATTATGTTTTTCAATAGAAAATCCCGAAGGATTGTGTGCCTAATCTGATGTTTCCGAAAGGTCGGCTTGATGTTATTAGCTTACGGCCATATCTGCCTAGGCTTCACAACTGTTCATACCGGATTTCTAAAACCGATCAAGACATGATAATCAAAGAATGGAAAAAATGTATGAACAATCATAGGGAGCTACTTGCAAGCAACATTGTGTGAATCGTAAGAATTGGAGACAGAATAGTCTCCATTCTCCATAATGGAGAGTCAGGGCCTATCTTGTTTTATGCTATTTTACCTTAGAGAGGGTAGTAGGTCATATGAGAGAGGAGTAGGTCTTAGGTACAATGTGTTATCATGTGTTACAATGTATTAGAGTTGATGATGATGAGGAGGAGGAGTTGTGATTATGACTAGTGACCAAGTTGTTATATGATGTCTCATGGACGAAAATGATGACCAAGTTATTATGATGATGCATGATGCTAAGTTGTTATATGAGCATGATGAGTTATTATATATATATATATATATCAGTGGGTGAAATGAACATGGATTAGATTCAAGTGGAGGCAACATGTGGTGCACATCGAAAGTACTACTAATCCAAACTAGATCTTTCGATGTGCACCACATGTTGCCTCCACTTGAATCTAATCCACATTCATTTCACCCATTGATATATATATATATATAATAACTAATCATGGTCATAAAATCATATGATGAAAGTACTGTATATAAAACCTATACAAATACAGCGATAATAAGCTGCATTTTCAAAAATACAGGAAAATTTAGCAGTAGCGCTTTTCATAAGAAACGCTACTGCTACTGCTAATTAGTATAGCAGTAGCGCTGGAAAACCAGCGCTACTGCTACCAGTTAGTTGTAGCGCCTTAGTGGTAGCGCTTGTACCAGCGCTACTGCTAGGGTTATCCCTAGTAGTGTCTTGATCTGATGGTAACCAGAATAAGCATCCAGGAAGCATAGACTCTCACAACCTGCCGTTGCATCAGTAATCTGGTCAATACGGGGGAGAGCAAATGGATCAGCCGGACAGGCTTTGTTGAGGTCTGTGTAGTCCACACCCATACGCCTTGTGCCATTTTTCTAGAGCACAAGCACAGAGTTAGCCAACCACTGAGGGTGAAAAACTTCAATGATAAACCCGGCAGCTAGAAGCCGGACTACTTCTTCTCCGATAGCCTTACGCCGCTCTTCATTGAAACGGCGGAGGAACTGTTTGACCGGCTTAACCTTATGATCCACATTAAGGTGGTGCTCAGTGAATTCTCTCGGTACACCCGGCATGTTAGAAGGTTTCCATGCAAATATGTCCCGTTTCTCACGGATGAACTCGATGAGCGCGCTTTCCTATTTGGGATCCATCCCAGCACCAATGGTGAACTGCTGGGAAGAGTCGCCAGGGACAAAATCCACTTGCTTTGTATCATCGGCTGACTTAAATTTGAGCAGAGGGTCCTATTCAGTAGTGGGCTTCTTCAGAGGGGTCATGTCCGCCGGGTCAACATTGTCCTTATAGAACTTGAGCTCTTCAGTAGTACAAGCCGCCTCTGCATAAGCAGTATCACCTTCTTCACACTCCAAGGCAACTTTACAATTACCATGAACCGTAATAGTCCCTTTTGGCCCTGGCATCTTGAGCTGCAAGTAGATATAACAAGGGCGAGCCATAAATCAAGCGTAAGTCGGCCGTCCGAACAGTGCATGATATGGACTCTTAATTTTGACCACCTCAAACCACAAAGTCTTTGCTCTGTAGTTGTATTCATCACCAAAAGCTACCTCCAAGGCGATCTTCCCAACATGATAAGACGACTTGCCAGGCAAAACGCCATGAAAGACTGTAGAAGACGGCTTAAGATCCTTCTCTGTTAGATTCATCCGTCAAAATGTGTCATAATACAATATGTTGATGCTTCTACCACCATCCATAAGCACCCTGGTGAATTTATAACCACCCACTTGGGGGGCTACCACAAGGGTCACATGACCCGGATTATCAACTCGGGGGGGTGATCCTCCCGACTCCACGTTATTGTGTGCTCTGACCACCTTAGATATTGTGGAACTGCTGGCTCAACCGCATGAACCGCCCGCTTATGAACCTTCTGATCACGCTTGCAAGTACTTGTAGTAAAGACGTGATACTGGCCACTATTTAACTGCTTAGGATTACTCTGATACCCAGACTGGTTATTCCGCTGCTGATTACCTTGACCAGACTGTTGGTTATGATCCCCATGGTTTCCTTAGTTCTGATACCCGGAACTTGAGCCGCCATCACTGAAGCCCGCTCCCGGGAAGCCTCCTGAGCTGGACCCGCCGGATGGCCCATTATCGTTACCATGATGCTAAAACAATTGGTTCCTGAACTCCCGCATGATGTAACAATCCTTCCAAGCATGACCTGACGGCTTGTTAGGATAGCTGTGCTTTGGGCATGGTGCATTAAGGGCTTCCCCCATTATAAGGCTGCTTGCCATTGCGACGCTGATTTTTGAACCCTGCATTGGTGTTAGCTACAAAATCTGACCCGCCATCGAAGTGTTTGCGCTTCCCACCATTACCATTATTATTCTGCATTGGGGTGTTCTGTTGCTGACCCTTGCCGCCACCGTTTTTCTTGCCCTTGCCCGACTTATCATCATCCGAGTTAGGATCCTTTGTACTATCGGAATGAGCATACCTGGTAAGTACACCCATGAGATTGCCCATGTCCGTGCACTTGCGCTTAAGCCGCCCGAGCTTTTGCTTAAGAGGCTGAAAGTGAAAGTTCCTTTCTAGAATCAAAACCGCTTGAGCCGGCCCAATGTTGTCTGAAGAATGAATGATGGTGGCGATTCGGCGAGCCCAATGATGGGCCGACTCATCCTCACGATGCACACAGTGCTCCAAATCCACAATTTGTCATCGGTTGCTTGCAAGTTCCTTGAAAATTCTGGATAAGCATTTCTTCAACTCTTCCCAGGTATTGATGGAGTTGGGGGGTAGGTTCTTCAACCATGTGTGATCCGGCCCTTCCAACATCATAGTGAAATACTTGGCACACACCGCGTCACTGACATCCAACATCTCCATGGCCATCTCATAATTCTTGACCCACGCAGCCGGCTCAAGATCCGCCGTGTAGTTGGGTATCTTACGAGGACCCTTAAAATCCTTTGGCATGCGCTCAGCACGTAGAGCCGGCACAAGACACGGTACGCCAATGGTCCTCCTGCTCAACCCGGCCCCCAGCAAAGTGGAAGAGACTACCGGGGGCGGCTGATAAGCCCCCTGGTTTGCTACTTTGGCATCACAATGAGCCCTTGCCTCATCTACAATTGCCTGGGCATTGGTGCGCGGGTTACAGGGCGGGTTATCCGGGGGCGGGTTATGGCGCCAGTCGCTACTAGATACCGCGGGTGACTCAATATGCCGGCTGTAGCTACGACTCGGGAGGGGAGTTGAGTGCACACGATTATGACTGTATGAATAATTTTCCTGCTAAACAATCACTGTTTGAAGAAGCTCAATGGCATTCCATGCTTCCACCTCGATCGGCAACTCACTAGTAATAGGGAGCGCGTTGAGCCGGGTGGTCGCTGCCACCATGTTATCCACTGGGTTAGAAAAGTGACCCAGTGATGTTACAAAACACTGGGGGTGGCGTCTGGCCTCGAGGCGGGTTTGGCACCGGCTCGTTCCTGCGGGCCGGTTCTGGCTGATGAGGCTAAGCCGCCACCCTATTCCTGGGCGCCTCTGCAGTTGATGGGGGTATAACCGGTGCTCTTGGAGTACTTGGTCCTTCCCCTGGTGTGTTGAACAAATTCATGGGCTCATAGTTTAGAGGCAAACGGGTCTGGTGCCTCCTTCGAAAGACTACATTCGAAGCATTTTGATCCAGACTTAAATGCCAAGCCTCTGCCTTTAGGTGCTCCGACTCTGCATGAACCTAGGCATGTAACATGACAGTGCGAGCGTTCTCGATGTTGATATCCTCCTGGGCCTTGGTCATCTGCTCTCGAATCTTAGCAATCTCTGTGTTGTGTTCCTCCTGGTTTTCTGCAGTAACTTCGGTTGCCAGCAGGGTCATCAGAGTTCCCATCAGGTCAGATAACACTTGAGCCGGTGGCCTGACTGAGCCGGATGCATCGGCCGCTGCGGCCGCCGGGTCAGCTGCTGTTGTTGCTCCAGCCACTGAAGAGTTGAGAACCGGCGCCGTTCCTGCCATGAAGATGGCAGCTCGGCACGGCGGCTTGTAAGGGTCCAGAATAATGTCGCCATCGGAACAGCCCCCGAGCCCATCGTCTTGGAGTTGGTAGATTGACTCTGTCTCGCATGTCGAGGACTCATCACCTAAGTAGATGAGAGTCTCTCCTCCGGATGCAAAGTTTTCCGCAAGTTCCGCTCCTTGCGTGAAGCCGATGAAGACGCGCTTCCGGTCGGCTTGGATCCGGGCGGGTTGCGTGCGCCGAGCCGGCTCGACGAGGTCGGTGCAGATGTCCAGCTCAAGCTCAGATCTGCCGATCTTGCGGATGAAGATGTGGATTCCACCGAAGGGGACCCGGTACCCGTACTCGATTGAGTCGGCCTCGGGGCCCCAGTTGGCGTCGTCGATGTAGAGCTTGCCGCGGCGACTCTTGGTCATCCTGCCAACGGCGTATCCCTCGATCCCTGGAAAAGAGCCCTTCAAGAACTCGAAACCACCGTGCGCTGGCCCCATGGTGGGTGCCAACTGTCGTGGTTTTATCACGGCAGATGTCCTAGTGTGAGGACTTAGACGTGAGGCCATCGCAACCGGGTGATTAGCTTGTCGGGGTTGAGCGGAATCGAGAGACACGGATTTACCCAGGTTCAGCCCCTCATGGTGGAGGTAAAAGCCTACTCCTGCTTTTCTACTTATTGATTATCGATTACAAGGGAGCAGATTCGCTTGACCTAGCTATCAATTGATCGTAACCTGATCTATCTGCGTTGGGGACTCGCCTTTATATACAGGTCGAGGCCTCTGGCCTACAAGAGTCCGGGTTGTAACATGTCCCGTGACTGAGTCTATCTCAAAGTCGCCTTGCCTTCTATGGCAAGACACCATATGGTGGCTTATGCCTCTGGGCCGCCCGCCGCCTTCTGGTTCCGGGCCCTAAGCCGGCCCATCTTGTGAGCCGCCCTTCCAACCTTGCGTCTTGATCGCTTTGGCCCATCTGAAGCCTGGCTCCAAGAGTCGCCAGTAATATGACCCGGCCTGGGAACGACGGGTTATATTGTGGGGTTATATCCCCAACAACGGTAATTAATGGTTTTCCGGTGGACACGGCCGCACTAAGGGTTGTACATTACTCCCCTATCAATTTCAAAGGTTGGTAAGAGAGGAAAGTACTATCACCTCTTTGCCCCTACATCCTAACCTTTACGATGATAGTAATATGCTCCATGGCCATCCAAGGAAGAAATGCAGAGTGTGCCCCCCTTCACAACATTCACAGAGGCTATTAAGTCAAACATTCAACAAAGAATTTCATATCCTTATAAGCGTTCAATGCTTAAACATACTAGGGTTCATCCAGTATCCCCAAGAAACTAAGGGAACTACTCACACATGGAGAGAGCGAGCATCATATGAATATCGGTGATACACATGGATGATAAATCAGAGTAATACACACAAGGATCCAATATGGTTCGGTATTACAACAGAATGGAGATGGGATGGTGATGAAGACTTGATGGTGATGGTTGATATCGGCGTCTCCTTGCACAAGGTGATGGCGATGGCGGAGTTCTCCTTGCTAATTACCCCTCCAGATGTCACCAGGAGGCTAGGGTTCTATGTTCTGGAGTTGTTTCTGGTGGCTGTGGGCATCTGATCCATGATCCAATAGCACATGGGTGAAATACTGGACCACACGATGGTGGCGGCTGCTGGTAAGCCCATCGGTACGAGAACGCGCGGTCGTAACAAGCATCGTCGATCGCTCAGGACTCCTATGTTGGACTTCTTTCTTCTACAACTCGCCTATCTTTTTTATGGTAACATTTTATCATATTAATTGACATGATTTTCACCATATCTTGGCATTGTTTCCTACTCCCAAAATACTTACGTAGATGACATCCTCGTGAAAATAGACAAAAGAGGTGCAAAGGCAGTAAAATCCACCAAACCGTAATACCGAAGAGCAAAATAAAAAGGTAAAAATAACGTAAATTTTGGACTCATCAACGGTTAGAGGAAAAATCGACGAGAATGGTCGTGGGTAGTTGGCATGCCATGGGTGCCATTAATTGGCACACATGATAGGAGATGAGTAGAGCGCGAGGCTAAGAAGCGAGGTGAAACTTCCCTCATGTGTGAGTGGTTGGCGGATGGAGCACCCTCCAAACTAACACCCCACCACCTGCAAATATGGAGGCTCACGGGCTGGATTTGGAGCATCCTCCAAACCAACGCCCCATCGTCTACAAATATCAACGATTATTATGCCAATGGGGGCTTACTATGCTAGAGTTGCTTTAATACAATATTATATGAAACAAAATGATCATCGTTGATAGACATGTGGTAAAGATGATAAATTCTTTTTACATAAAATTAAGGGTAGTTTTTAAAAATGGAAGGAATATTACTGTTGATGCCCATCCGAAGTTATTTTTTTCTTCCAGACATGCATGAGTGTATTTATTGAGAAGGAAGAAGTTTACAACTCGATAACACTACCCATACAGTACCAACATGGCACAACTCAAACAATGCCAGTTGAGGAATGACCAACACAATGTAGGGACGAGCCAAGGCAAAGCGTCCCGTGTGGCCAACTCTATTGGAGCAAGTTCATTTCATACAAACGAATAGTTTTTTTCATTAAACTTAATGAATAATTCGCTCGCCTCAACGGGATCTACTTCCACCACTGACCCATATAACCATGAACGAACTAAGTATCCTCGGCACAAATGCCAATGACCTATGACCTTAGAATTAACCCTAACAACGGCCCCACGACACGTAACAGGTCGCCACCCAACCACATCTAGAGAGGGGTGGACTACAGTTGAGTTGAGGGGGTCATCCTAGGTGAGATGGAGGAGGACATACATTACCATAGATGGACGTGAGAGTACAAGCGCAACAAGCAAATGTCTAAAAATTGCCCAACATCTATTGCGACCAGCTAAGGGAGGCAAGGCATATAAGAAGGAATCACTAGAACCGGTGGTGAAACCAGATTTGGGTGAGGACGACAAGAGAGAGAGAGAGAGAGAGAGAGAGAGAGGCATATGAGATCTACGGTGTAGCACTGATGACCCACAAGTATAGGGGATCTATCGTAGTCCTTTCGATAAGTGAGAGTGTCAAACCCAACGAGGAACAAAAGGAAATGACAAGCGGTTTTCAGCAAGGTATTTTCTGCAAGCACTAAAATTATCGGTAACAGATAGTTTTGTGATAAGATAATTCGTAACGGGTAAGAAGTAACAAGTGTAACAAAGGTGCAGCAAGGTGGCCCAATCCTTTTTATAGCAAAGGACAAGCCTGGACGAACTCTTATATAAAGCAAAGCGCTCCCGAGGACACATGGGAATTATTGTCAAGTTAGTTTTCATCATGCTCATATGATTCGCGTTCGTTACTTTGATAATTTGATATGTGGGTGGACCGGTGCTTGGGTGCTGTCCTTAATTGGACAAGCCTCCCACTTATGATTAACCCCTCTCGCAAGCATCCGCAACTACGAAAGAAGAATTAAGATAAATCTAACCATAGCATGAAACGTGTGGATCCAAATCAGCCCCTTACGAAGCAACGCATAAACTAGGGTTTAAGCTTCTGTCACTATAGCAACCCATCATCTACTTACTTCTTCCCAATGCCTTCCCCTAGGCCCAAATCATGGTGAAGTGTCATGTAGTCGACGTTCACATAACACCACTAGAGGAAAGACAACATACATCTCATCAAAATATCGAACGAATACCAAATTCACATGATTACTTATAACAAGACTTCTCCCATGTCCCCAGGAACAAAAGTAACTACTCACAAAGCATGTTCATGTTCATGATCGGAGGGGTATTGAATATCATTAAGGATCTGAACATTTGATCTTCCACCAAATAAACCAACTAGCATCAACTACAAGGAGTAATCAACACTAGTAGCAACCCACAGGTACCAATCTGAGGTTCTGAGGCAAAGATTGAATACAAGAGATGAACTAGGGTTTGGAGAGGAGATGGTGCTAGTGAAGATGTTGATGGAGATTGACCCCCTCTCGATGAGAGGATCGTTGGTGAAGACGATGGCTTCGATTTTCCCCCTCCGGGAGTGAAGTTTCCCCTGCAGAATCGCTCTGGCGGAGCTCTAGATTGCTCCTGCCCGGGTTCCGCCTCGAGACGGCGGCACTTTGTCCCAAAAGCTATCTTCTGATTTTTTTTTTAGGTCAAAACCCTCCATATAGCCAAAGATGGGCACCGGAGACCTGCCAGGGGGCCCACAAGCCCTAGGGGCGCGCCCGGGGGGGTAGGGCGCGCCCCCAGGCTTGTGGCTACCTGGTGGGTCCCTCTAGTATTTTCTTCACCCAATAATTCTTATATATTCCAAAATAATTCTCCGTAAATTTTCAGGACTTTTGGAGTTGTGCAGAATAGGTCTCTCAGATTTGCTCCTTTCCGGTCCATAATTCCAGCTGTCGGCATTCTCCCTCTTGATGTAAATCTTGTAAAATAAGAGAGAAAAGGCATAAGTATTGTACCATAATGTGAAATAATAGTCCATAATGCAATAAATATTGATATTAAAACATGATGCAAAATGGACGTATCAAATCCCCCAATCTTAGACCTCGCTTGTCCTCAAGCGAAAGCCGAGATCGATAATCATATCCACATGTTTAGAGATAGAGGTGTTGATAAAATAAAATACGGACATGAGGGCATCATGATCATCTTTAGAACAACAATATATTGTCATATAACTTCTCATGCTAAAGTGACAATTCATTCACAAAGTAAAGTATGAATCCAAAACTTTATTGTAAACCAACAAACTATGATCTCAGTCATTGAAGCAATTGCAATTTATCATAACATTGGAAAGAGTCAATGTAAGAGCTTGTCTAGCAAATCCACATACTCAATCATCTTTTAGTCTTTCATAATTGCTAACACTCACGTGATACTTATGAAATCAAAGCTTCAATCGGACACATAGGAAGATGGGGGCATATAGTTTCACCTCCCAACTATTTACCAATAATAACTCATGATCACCTATATCCGAGTGGATATATGTGTCTAGGTCTTTCCCCAACACATGACGCTTGCCAAAAGAAAAAGGCAAAATATAGGAAGTGGTGAAGATCACCACGACTCTTGCATAAAGGTAAATACTAAAAAGTGAAAGATATGCCCTTCGCAGAGGGAAGCAGAGGTTTTCATGCGCTTTTTGGTTGGATGCACGAAATCTTAATGCAATGGAACATCACTTTATATTGCCGCTTGTGATAGAAAACTTTATTATGCAGTCCGTCGCTTTTATTTCTTCCCCATCACAAGTTCGTATAAAGTTTATTTTCCTCACACTAATAGATCATACATATTTAGAGAGCAATTTTTATTGCTTGCACCGATGACAACTTACTTGAAGGATCTTACTCAATCCATAGGTAGGTATGGTGGACTCTCATGGCAAAACTGGGTTAAGGGTGTTTGGATGCACAAGTAGTATCTCTACTTGGTGCGGAAGTTTTTGGCTATTATAAAGTGAAAGCAAGTGTCACATGTTAGAGGATCCATGACAATATAACTTCTATTCGAAAATAAGTAAACATAACTCATTATGTTGTCTTCCTTGTCCAACATCAACTTCTTAGCATATAATATTTTAATCAGTGTTCACAATCATAAAAGATGTCCAAGATAATATATTTATATGTGAACCTCTCTTTCATTATTACTTCCTTTTAATTGCAACAATGACCAACACTATGTTTGTCAACCCACAACAAGTTTCAATCCTCATACTTCTTATATGTGAAGTCATCACTCTCCATAAGATTATTATATACTCTTTTATTCTCTCTTTTTTTTCTTCTTTTCCAAGATCAAAGCAAGAAAGCAAAGCCCTTACTCAAAACTACTCTTTATTATATAACTCTCACACTCGATTTCATAGAGGGAACTCAAACCAAAACTCAAAAACTAGAGCAAACTAAAACTCTTATTCTACTAGATCAAGATATAACCAAAAGGATCGAACTAAGAAAAACGATAAAAGTAAAGATATGATGGTGATACGTTACTGGGGCACCTCCCCCAAGCTTGGCACAAGCCAAGGGGAGTGCCCTTACCCGTGTACTCAAGTCTCCTTCTTCGAAGGTGGTGGTGATGAAGTTGATTCCTTCTTCTCCAGCTTGCGTCTGAGGCTAAAATTTTCCTCCCTTAGATCATCATTCTCGAGCTCAAGCTTTAGTATCTTTTTGCACAATGCCGCCTTAATGTCCTGCAGAAAACGAGATGGGATAGTTTGAACCTTAGGAAGACTTGACTTCTTGAATTCCATGTGCATATCTCCAGGTTGGGGTAGTAGATCTTCATCTTCATCGGAGCTGTCATCCCTAGTTTTCATGTCGAAGTCTTCCTCCTCTTCTGTGGTCCAACTGTATTGATCCACCTCCCCATAGACCTTTGGGTTTGCAATATAATCAGCAACATAACTCTCTCCTTCTGAATCTTGGGACGACATATTTTCAGACCTGACAGAAAGTAGCACGAAACAAGAACAGAGGATATTGCCATGGTACGGTGGTCAAAACCTTCGGGAGATTATATAATGAATTTTTACCGACCAAAAGAAGTATTATGCAAGAAAACGGAGTCCGGAGGGCACACGAGGTGGCCACAAGCCTGGGAGGCGCGCCCCCACGGCTTGTCGCCTCCTCGTGCACTTTTCGGACTACCTTTTAATTTTCTAATTTTTCAAATATTCCAAAACGGTGTAAATTGCTTTTAGAAAAGTTTTGGAGTCGGTTTACTTACCGTACCACATACCTACACCTTTTTAGGGTTCTGGAGCATTCCAGTTGGTTTCCCTTATGTACTCCTCCGGTGTTATGGTATTGATAATATTGGTTTCAACATTTATGGGAGTACCTAAGATATAATGTTTGATTCTTTGCCCGTTTACCACCTTCGGGCTAGTGCCCTCGGCATTGTTGATTTTGATGGCACCGGAACGATAAACTTCCTCGACAATGTAAGGCCCTTCCCATTTAGAGAGAAGTTTTCCTGCAAAAAATCTTAAACGGGAATTGTATAGCAAGACATGGTCACCTACATTGAATTCCCGCTTTTGTATCCTTTTGTCATGCCATCTTTTAACCTTTTCTTTAAATAACTTGGCATTTTCATAGGCCTGGGTTCTCCATTAATCAAGTGAGCTAATGTCAAATAACCTCTTTTCACCGGCAAGTTTGAAATCATAATTGAGCTCTTTAATTGCCCAATAAGCTTTATGTTCTAGTTCAAGAGGTAAGTGACATGCTTTTCCATATACCATTTTATACGGAGACATAACCATAGGATTTTTATAAGCAGTTCTATAAGCCCATAGTGCATCATCAAGTTTCTTAGACCAATTCTTCCTGGATCTACTAACATTCTTTTGCAAGATCAATTTTATTTCTCTATTACTTAATTCTACTTGACCACTAGACTGAGGATGATAAGGAGATGCAATTCTATGGTTAACATCATACTTAGCAAGCAATTTACGGAAAGCACCATGAATAAAGTGTGAACCACCATCAGTCATCAAATATCTAGGGACTCCAAACCTCGGGAAAATAATTTCTTTAAGCATTTTGATAGAAGTGTTATGATTAGCACTACTAGTTGGAATAGCTTCTACCCACTTAGTAACGTAATCAACAGCCACTAAAATATGTGTATACCCATTAGAGGAAGGAAAAGGTCCCATATAATCAAATCCCCAAACATCAAATGGTTCAATAACAAGTGAATAATTCATAGGCATTTCCTGACGTCTACTAATATTACCAATCCTTTGACATTCATCACAAGACAAGACAAACTTACGAGCGTCCTTAAAAAGAGTAGGCCAATAAAAACTAGATTGTAATACCTTGTGTGCAGTTCTATCACCAGCATGGTGTCCTCCATAGGCCTCGGAGTGACACTTGCGTAGGATTTGTTCATGTTCATGCTCAGGTATACAACGTCTAATAACACCATCTACTCCTTCTTTATAAAGATGTGGGTCATCCCAGAAGTAATGTCTTAAATCATAGAATTTTTTTTTCTTTTGTTGGTATGTGAAACTAGGTGGTATGAATTTAGCAACAATATAATTAGCATAATCAGCATACCAAGGGGTACTATGAGAAGCATTTATGACCGCTAATTGTTCATCAGGAAAGCTATCATCAATAGGTAATGGGTCATCAAGAACATTTTCTAACCTAGACAAGTTGTCTGCTACGGGGTTCTCAACTCCCTTTCTATCAATAATATGTAAATCAAATTCTTGCAGCAAGAGAACCCACTTAATGAGTCTAGGTTTAGCATCTTTATTTTCCATAAGGTATCTAATAGCAGCATGATCAGTGTGAACAGTAACTTTGGAATCAACAATATAGGATCTGAACTTATCACAAGCAAACACGACTGTTAAAAATTCTTTTTCAGTAGTAGCATAATTCCTTTGAGCACTGTCTAGAGTTTTACTAGCATAATGGATAACATTTAATTTTTTAACAACTCTTTGTCCTAGAACAGCACCAACAGCATAATCACTAGCATCACACATAATTTCAAAGGGTAGGTTCCAATTAGGCAGTTGAACAATAGGTGCAGAGATTAAGGCTTTCTTAAGGATTTCAAATGCTTTTACACAATCATCATCAAAGACAAATGGAACATCTTTTTGCAAAATATTAGTGAGAGGCCTAGAAATTTTAGAGAAGTCTTTAATAAATCTCCTATAGAAACCAACATGACCAAGGAAACTTCTTATACCTTTGATATCTTTAGGACACGGCATCTTTTCAATAGCTTCAACTTTAGCTTTATCAACTTCAATACCTCTTTCAGAGATTTTATGCCCCAATACAATACCTTCATTAACCATAAAGTGGCACTTCTCCCAATTCAAGACAAGATTAGTTTCTTCACATGTCTGCAAAACTCAATCAAGGTTGCTTAAGCAATCATCAAAAGAAGTTCCGTAAACGGAAAAGTAATCCATGAAAACCTCAACAATCTTTTCACAAAAGTCAGAGAATATAACAGTCATACATCTTTGAAAGGTAGCAGGTGCATTGCATAAACCAAAAGGCATACGTCTATAAGAAAAGGTACCAAAAGGGCAAGTAAAAGTAGTTTTTTCTTGATCCTCTTGTGACATAGGTGAAAGATCGTGGATGTCGCCTAGAGGGGGGGTGAATAGGCGCTTTAAAATAATTACGGTTAAGGCTTGAACAAATGGGGAATCAACCTAGCAGTTAATTTGTCAAGCACAAAACCGACAACAACTAGGCTCACCTATGTGCACCAACAACTTATGCTAAGCAAGATAAACAACTAAGTAATAGCAAGATATATAACATGAAACACTAAGGCTATCACAAAGTAAAGTGCATAAGTAAAGGGCTCGGGTAAGAGATAACCAAGGCACGCGGAGACGACGATGTATCCCGAAGTTCACACCCTTGCGGATGCTAATCTCCGTTTGGAGTGGAGTGGAGGCACAATGCTCCCCAAGAAGCCACTGGGGCCACCGTAATCTCCTCACGCCCTCGCACAATGCAAGATGCCGTGATTCCACTAAGGGACCCTTGAGGGCAGTCACCGAACCCGTACAAATGGCAACCCTTGGGGGCGGTCACTGAACCCGTACACTTTGGCAACCCTTGGGGGCGGTCACCAAAACCCGTCAAATTGCTCGGGGCAATCTCCACATCCTAATTGGAGACCCCGACGCTTGCCCGGAGCTTTACACCACAATGATTGAGCTCCGAACACCACCAACCGTCTAGGGCGCCCAAGCACCCAAGAGGAACAAGCTCTAGGGTACCGAGCACCCAAGAGTAATAAGCTACTCAACTTTCACTTCCACATCACCGTGGAGAGCTCAAACCGATGCACCAAATGCAATGGCAAGGGCACACGGAGTGCCCAAGTCCTTCTCTCCCAAATCCCATCAAAGCAACTAATGTTAGGGAGGAAAATGAGAGGAAGAACGAAGAAGAGAACACGAAGAACTCCAAGATCTAGATCCAAAGGGTTCCCCTCACATAGAGGAGAAAGTGATTGGTGGAAATGTAGATCTAGATCTCCTCTCTCTTTTCCCTCAAGAACTAGCAAGAATCATTAGAGGGATTGAGAGATAGCAAGCTCGAAGAAGGTCAACAATGGGGGAAGAACTCGAGCTAAAGGGATAAGGTTCAATGGGGAAGAAGACCCCCTTTTATAGGTGGGAAAAAATCCAACCGTTATGTGCTCAGCCCGCACCGCGTGGTACTACCGCTCAAGCGAGCGGTACTACCGCTTGGCTGCAACGGGCGGTACTACCGCTCAGACAAGCGGTACTACCGCTGGGGACAGACCACACAGGGGAGATATAGAGAGAACACCACGAGCGGTACTAGGAGCGGTGGTAGGCGCGGTACTACCGCTTATAAGCGGTACTACCGCTCATAGGCGGTACTACCGCTCCTACTGCCGCTGAACCCGATACGAAAAATCGCAACTCCGAAAGCAGCAGTACCACGCGCGGCACTGCCGCCCAGCTCAGCTAAGCGGTACTACAAAGAAGCCCAAGCAAACAGATGGAAACAGTAAAACCAGAGTTGCCATAACTTCTACAAATGAGCTCCGAATTGAGCAAACTCAAGCTTGTTGGATAGAGGACGAGAAGAACTATCCAACAGGTTATAGTAAGAAGAGGCAGTAGAAAAATGCCAAAGGTATAGAGATGTGAAACCTCTAAGAATGAATAACCGGCAAAAACCCCAACATCGAAAACATCATAGAAGATGCATGTGGACTCCGTTTTCGATGAACTAGAGCTTGTCATGAAGATGACCAAAAGCTCTAAAACTCCCACAGAGAAGAACCAAACAAGAACCAAGAAAGATGATGCAAGAATGCAATGGTTTGAGCTCTCTATGAATGATACGATCAAGCTACTCACTTGAGAGTCCCCCTTGATAGTACGACAATCTATCCTATAACCCGGTCTCCTAACTACCACCATGAGACCGGTAAAATAGAAAACCTATCAAGGGCAAACCTTTGCCTTGCGCATAATCCACTTGAGCTAGATGATGACAATCTTGACTCCCTCAAGTTGGACCACCTTTCTTGATTGCGTTGGCTCGAAGAAGACTAGTTGATTGCTCCCCCATACTCCACTATGGGTGAGTCACTCTTCGGCATATCTTCACAAGTCCATTGACACCACAATGGACGGCAAGCTTCAAGGATGATCTCTTCGTGATGCTCCACTTGAACTTGCACACCGCGACCTTGATGACGATCACCACTTGATGTCATCCTCCATGGGTTGTATGAGATCTTCCACTTGATGCAAACCCATGGAAACATACCTAACCCCACATAGAACTCACACGTATAGAATGGGTTAGTACACAAAGCGTAATGGACAATGCTTACCATACCATGGGATCACTTGATCCCTCTCGGTACATCTTGTGCGCTTTGTGTGTTGATCAACTTGATTCACTCTTTGACTTACTCTTGATCAACCTTGTATCATGTCTTCTACATGACCACCCTTTGGATAATTCCTTGAATAATACCTTGGTCATCTCATAAACTCCTTGAAACCAACACATGGACTTCAAGAAAAGCCTATGGAAAAATCCTTCAAATATAACTCAAGGCAACCATTAGTCCATAGAGATTATCATCAATTACCAAAACCAAACATGGGGCACCACATGTTCTTTCAACAGGTATTTGAGAGAAACCAGAGTATCCATCTAGAAAGCAAAAGTGTGTATGTTTTGATAGTCTTTCTAGCATTTGATCAATAAAAGGCAGAGGATAATGATCTTTCCTAGTAGCTTTGTTTAGTTTTCTGAAATCAATTACCATTCTATAACCTGTGACAATTCTTTGTGGGATAAGTTAATTTTTATCATTAGGAACAACGGTAATACCTCCCTTCTTAGGGACACAATGAACAGGACTCACCCATCTACTATCAGCAATAGGATAGATTATACCTGCTTCCAGAAGCTTTAGTATTTCATTTCTTACCACTTCTCTCATCTTCGGATTCAACCGTCGCTGGTGATCAACAACTGGTTTAGCATCAAGCTCCATATTAATTTTATGCTGACATAGAGTGGGACTAATGCCCTTAAGATCGTCAAGAGTATATCCAATAGCGGCACGATGCTTCTTCAGAGTTTTCAATAATTTCTTTTCTTCATGCTCTGAAAGGTTAGCACTAATAATAACAGGATATATCTTCTTTTCATCCAGATATGCATATTTCAAAGTATCAGGTAATTGTTTAAGTTCAAACACGGGATCACTCTTGGGTGGTAGAGGATCTCCAAGAGTCTCAACAGACAAGTTGTGTTTCAAAATAGGCATTTGTTTAAAGAATATTTCATCTATTTCCTTTCTTTCATTCATGAACATATCATTTTCATGGTCTAGCAAATATTGTTCTAAAGGATCAGTAGGAGGCACGACAATAGAAGCAAGAACAATAATTTCATCTTTACTAGTTAAATCTTTATCATGAGGTTGTCTACGAAATTTAGAGAAATTAAACTCATGAGACACATCCCCGAAACTTACACTAACCGTTTCTTTCTCACAATCTATCTTGGCATTAACAGTGTTCAAGAAAGGTCTACCAAATATAATGGGAAAAAATCATCTTGTGGGGAACCAAGAACTAGAAAGTCAGTAGGATATTTTATTTTCCCACACAAGACTTCAACATCTCTAACGATCCCAATTGGTGAAATAGTATCTCTATTAGCCAGCTTAATAGTGACATCAATATCTTCTATTTCAGCAGGTGCAATATCATTCATAATTTCTTGATATAAGGTAAAAGGGATTGCACTCACACTAGCACCCAAATCACATAAGCCATGATAACAATGATCTTTTATTTTAACAGAGACAATAGGCATGCCAACAACGGGTCTATGTTTATCTTTTTCATCGGGTTTAGCAATTCTAGTAGCTTCATCATAGAAATAAATAACATGCCCATCAATATTATTGACTAAGAGATCTTTAACCATAGCAATACTAGGTTCAACTTTAATTTGTTCAGGGGGTGTAGGTGTTCTAGTATAACTCTTACGGACTACGGCTGAAGCTTTAGCATGTTCCTTTATCCTAACAAGAAATGGTGGTTTCTCGATATAAGCAGTAGGAATAACAGGATCAACATTATAAGTAACGGTTTCTTCTTCAGCCTTAATGGGTTCTACTATTTTTACTTCAATGGGAGGTGTTGGAAATATGCCCTAGAGGCAATAATAAAATGGTTATTATTATATTTCCTTGTTCATGATAATTGTCTATTGTTCATGCAATAATTGTATTAACCGGAAACCGTAATACATGTGTGAATACATAGACCACAACATGTCCCTAGTGAGCCTCTAGTTGACTAGCTCGTTGATCAATAGATGGTTGTGGTTTCCTGACCATGGACATTGGATGTCGTTGATAACGGGATCACATCATTAGGAGAATGATGTGATGGACAAGACCCAATCCTAAGCATAGCACAAGATCGTGTAGTTCGTTTGCTAGAGCTTTTCTAATGTCAAGTATCATTTCCTTGGACCATGAGATTGTGCAACTCCCGGATACCGTAGGAATGCTTTGGGTGTATCAAACGTCACAACGTAACTGGGTGACTATAAAGGTGCACTACAGGTATCTCCGAAAGTGTCTGTTGGGTTGGCACGAATCGAGACTGGGATTTGTCACTCCGTATGACGGAGAGGTATCTCTGGGCCCACTCGGTAATGCATCATCGTAATGAGCTCAATGTGACTAAGGAGTTAGTCACGGGATCATGCGTTACGGAACGAGTAAAGAGACTTGCCGGTAACGAGATTGAACGAGGTATGGGGATACCGACGATCGAATCTCGGGCAAGTAACATACCGATGGACAAAGGGAATTGCATACGGGATTGATTGAATCCTCGACATCATGGTTCATCCGATGAGATCATCGTGGAACATGTGGGAGCCAACATGGGTATCCAGATCCCGCTGTTGGTTATTGGCCGGAGAGATGTCTCGGTCATGTCTGCATGGTTCCCGAACCCGTAGGGTCTACACACTTAAGGTTCGGTGACGCTAGAGTTGTTATGGGAAATTGTATGTGGTTACCGAAGGTTGTTCGGAGTCCCGTATGAGATCCCGGACGTCATGAGGAGTTCCGGAATGGTCCGGAGGTGAAGAATTATATATGGGAAGTCCAGTTTCAGTCACCGGAATGGTTTCGGGGGTTATCGGTATTGTACCGGGACCACCGGAAGGTGTTCGGGGGTCCACCGGGTGGGGCCACCTGCCCCGGTGGGCCAAGTGGACTGAGCAAGGGAGGGAACCAGCCCCTGGTGGGCTGGTGCGCCCCCCCCCCCCAAGGGGCCCAAGGCGCCTAGGGTTGGAAACCCTAGGGGGTGGGGGCGCCTCCCACCTGGCTTGGGGGGTAAGTTTTCCCCCCTGGCCGCCGCCCCTCCCCTTAGATGGGATCTAAGGGGGCCGGCCCCCTCTCCCCTTCTCCCTATAAATAGAGGGGGGGTGGGAGGGCAGCAGGACCTCTTCCCTGGCGCAGCCCTCCCCCTCTCCAACACCTCCTCCTCCTCCGTAGTGCTTGGCGAAGCCCTGTCGGAGAACCACAAGCTCCTCCACCACCACGCCGTCGTGCTGCCGGAGTTCTCCCTCAACTTCTCCTCTCCCCTTGCTGGATCAAGAAGGAGGAGACATCCCCAGGCTGTATGTGTGTTGAACGCGGAGGCGCTGTCCGTTCGGCGCTTGGATCGGATCTTCCGCGATTTGAATTGTCTCGAGTACGACTCCATCAACCGCTTTCTTGTAACGCTTCCGCTTAGCGATCTTCAAGGGTATGAAGATGCACTCCCTCTCTCTCGTTGCAAGCTTCTCCTAGATTGATCTTGGTGGTACGTAGGAATTTTTTTGATTTACTACTACGTTTCCCAACAGTGGCATCATGAGCTAGGTCTATGCGTAGATTCTTTGCACGAGTAGAACACAAGTAGTTGTGGGCGATGATTTGTTCAATTTGCTTACCGTTACTAGTCCTATCTTGATTCGGCGGCATTGTGGGATGAAGCGGCCCGGACCGACCTTACACGTACGCTTACGTGAGACAGGTTCCACCGACTGACATGCACTTGATGCATAAGGTGGCTAGTGGGTGTCTGTCTCTCCCACTTTAGTCGGATCGGATTCGATGAAGAGGGTCCTTATGAAGGGTAAATAGCAATTGGCATATCACCGTTGTGGCTTTTGCGTAGGTAAGAAACGTTCTTGCTAGAAACCCATAGCAGCCACGTAAAACATGCAACAACAATTAGAGGACGTCTAACTTGTTTTTGCAGGGTATGCTATGTGATGTGATATGGCCAAAAAGGATGTGATGAATTATATATGTGATGTATGATATTGATCATGTTCTTGTAATTGGAATCACGACTTGCATGTCGATGAATATGACAACCGGCAGGAGCCATAGGAGTTGTTTCAATTTATTGTATGACCTGCGTGTCAATGTAAAGGCCATGTAATTACTTTACTTTATTGCTAACAGTTAGCCATAGTAGTAGAAGTAATAGTTGGTGAGACAACTTCATGAAGACACGATGATGGAGATCATGGTGTCATGCCGGTGACGATGGTGATCATGCCGCGCCTCGAAGATGGAGATCAAAAGCGCAAGATGATATTGGCCATATCATGTCACTTTATGATTTGCATGTGATGTTTGTCATGTTTACATCTTATTTGCTTAGAACGACGGTAGCTTAAATAAGATGATCCCTCACCAAAATTTCAAGAAATGTGTTCCCCCTAACTATGCACCGTTGCGAAGGTTCGTTGTTTCGAAGCACCACGTGATGATCGGGTGTGATAGATTCTAACGTTCGCATACAACGGGTGTAAGCCAGATTTACACATGTGAAACACTTAGGTTGACTTGACGAGCCTAGCATGTACAGACATGGCCTCGGAACATGAGAGACCGAAAGGTCGAACATGAGTCGTATAGTAGATGCGATCAACATGGAGATGTTCACCATTGATGACTAGTCCGTCTCACATGATGATCGGACACGGCCTAGTCGATTCGGATCATGTATCACTTAGATGACTAGAGGGATGTCTATCTGAGTGGGAGTTCATCAGATGAACTTCATTATCATGAACATAGTCAAAGTGTCTTTGCAAATTATGTTGTAGATAGCTCGCGTTGTAGCTCCCCTGTTTTATTGATACGTTCCTAGAGAAAAGTAAGTTGAAAGATGATGGTAGCAATAATGCGAACTGGGTCCGTGGTCTGAGGATTGTCCTCATTACTGCATAGAAGGCTTATGTCCTTAATGCACCGCTCGATGCGCCACCCCCTCAAGCATCGTCTGTAGATGTTTTGAACATCTGACAGGCACGTTCTGATGACTACTTGATAGTTCAGTGCGTCATGCATTACGGCTTAGAATTGAGGCTCCAAAATGTTTTGAATGTCACGGAACATATGAGATGTTCTAAGAGCTGAAATTGGGATTTCAGGCTCATGCCCGCGTTGAGAGGTATGAGACCTCCAACAAGATTCTTTGCCTGCAAGATGAAGGAGAATAGCTCAATCAGTGAGCATGTGCTCAGATTGTCTGGGTACTACGATCACTTGAATCGAGTGGGAGTTTACCTTCCAGATAAGATAGTGATTAATATAGTTCTCCAAGTCACTGCCACCTAGCTACTAGAGCTTCGTGATGAACTATAACATGCCAGGGATGGATAAGATGATCCCTGAGCTGTTCGCGATGTTTAACACCGCGAAGGTAGAAATCAAGAAGGAGCATCAAGTGTTGATGGTTAGTAAAACCACTAGTTTCACAAAGGGCAAGGGCAAGAAGGGAAACTTCATGGATGGCAAGTCAGTTGCTGCTCCAGTAAAGAAACCCAAGGTTAAACCCAAACCTGAGACTAGGTGCTTCTGTTATGAGGAGAACGGTCGCTGAAGTGGAACAACCCTAGATACTTGGTAGATAAGAAAGCTGGCAACGTCGACAGAAGTATATTTGATATACGTGTTATTGATGTGTACCTTGCTAGTACTCCTAGTAGCACCTGGGTATTGGATACCGGTTCAGTTGCTAAATGTTAGTAACTCGAAATAAAAGCTATGGAATAAACGGAGGCTAGCTAAGGGTGAGGTGACGATGTGTGTTGGAAGTGTTTCCAAGGTTGATGTGATCACCATCGCACACTCTCTCAGGATCAGGGATGAACCTAAATAAATGTTATTTGGTGTTTGTGTTGAGCATGAACGTGATTAGATCATGTTTATTGCAATACGGTTATTCATTTAAGTTAGAGAATAATGGTTATTCTGTTTACATGAATAATACCTTCAATGGTCATGCACCCAATGTGAATGGTTTATTGAATCTCGATCATAGTAATACACATGTTCATAAAAGATGCAAAATTAATAATGATAGTACCACATACTTGTGGCACTGCCGCTAAAGGTCATATTGGTGTAAAGCGCATGAAGAAACTCCATGCTGATGGATCTTTGGACTCACTCGATTTCGAATCGGTTGCGACATGCGTACCATGCCTCTTAGGCAAAATGACTGAGACCCCGTTTCCGGTATGATGGAGCGGGCTAGTAACTTATTGGAGAAAATACATGTTGATGTATGTTGTCCAATGAGTGTTGTAGCATGCAGTGGATATCGTTATTTTCTTACCTTCACTGATGGTTTGAGTGGATATGAGTATATTTACTTAATGAAACACAAGTCTAAAACATTTGAAAAGTTCAAACAAATTCAGAGTGAAGTCTAAGATCATCGTGACAAGAAGATAAAAATGTCTACGATATGATCATGGAGGTGAATATCTGAGTTACAAGTTTTGTATACAACTTAAGACAATGTGAAAGTTGTTTCACAACTCACGCCACCTGGAACACCATAGTGTGATGGTGTGTCCGAACGTCATAGTCGTACTCTATTGGATATGGTGCGTACTATGATGTCTCTTATCAATTTGCCACTATCGTTTTGGGGTTAAGCATTAGAGACAACAACATTCACTTTAAGTAGGGCACCATCTAATTCCGTTGAGATGACACCGTATGGTTTGGCAGAAACCTAAGCTGTCATTTCTCAGAGATTGGGAATACGACGCTTATGTCTGATAAGCTTGAACCCAAAGCGGAAATATGCATCTTCATAGAATACCCTAAGGAAACATTTGGGTATGCCTTCTATCTCAGATCCGAGGGCAAAGTATTTGTTGCTAAAAATGGGTCCTTTCTCGAGAAAAGGTTTCTCTCGAAAGAATTGAGTGGGAGGAAGATAGAACTTGATGAGGTTGTTGAACCTTTGTTTCAACTAAAGAGTAGCGCATCATAGAAAGATGTTTCTGTGGAGCCTACGTCAGTTGAAGAGGAAGTTAATGGTGATGATCATGAAGCTTCGGATCAAGTTACTATCGAACTTTGTAGGTCGACAAAGACGCGTACTGCTCCTGAGTGGTACGGCAACCTTGTCTTGGAGGTCATGTTGTTGGACAACAATGAACCTACAAACTATGGAGAAGCGATGATGGGCCTGGATTCCAACAAATGGTTAGAGGCCATGAAATCTGAGAAAGGATCCATGTATGAAAACCAAGTATGGACTTTGGTAGACTTGCCCGTTAAATGGCAGGTCGTTGAGTACAAATGGACCTTTAAGAAGATGACAGACACTGATGGTAAATGTTACCATTTATAAAGCTCGACTTGCCGCAAACAAGTTTCTGACAAGTTCAAGGAGTTGACTACGATGAGACATTCTCACCCGTAGCGATGCTAAAGTCTGTTGGAATTATGTTAGCAGTTGCTGCATTTTTCGATTATGAAATCTGGCAGATGGATTTCAAAACATCGTTCCCTTGAGGAAAGGTTGTATGTGATACAACCAGAAGGTTTTGTCGATCCTAAGGATGCTAAAAAGTATGCAAGCTCCAGCAATCCTTCGATGGACAGGAGCAAGCATCTCAGAGTTGGAATATACGCTTTGATGAGGTGATCAAAGTTCTTGAGTCTGTACAAAGTTTATGAGAAACTCGTATTTACAAGAAAGTGAGTGGGAGCACTATAGAATTTCTGATGAGTATATGTGGATGACATATTGTTGATCGGAAATGATGTAGAATTTCTGGAAAGCATAAACGGTTGTTTGAAAAGAGTTTTTCAAAGGAAGACCTGGATAAAGCTACCTAATTGTTGGGCATCAAGATCTATAGAGATAGATCAAGATGCTTGATGAGACTTTCAATGAGTACATACCTAGACAAGATTTTGAAAGAGTTCAATATTGATCAGTCAAAGAAGGAGTTCTTACCTGATTTGTAAGGTGTGGAGTTGAGTGAGACTCAAAGCTCGACCGCGGTGGATCAAAGAGATAGGACGAAGGTTGTCCCCTATGCTTTATCCATAGGCTCTGTATAATATGCCATGCTGTGTACCGCACATGTGTGTGCCTTGCCATGAATCTGTCAAGGGGTACGAGAGTGATCCAGGAATGGATCACGGGACAGCGGTCACACTACTAGGAAAAGGCTTATTAGTGGCGCACCTGTTTTGGCCATTAATGGCGCACTACAGGTGCGCCACTATCATCACGCCACTAGTAACATATACTAATGGCGCACCCCTGGTGCGCCATTAGTATACCAGACTATAGTGGCGCACCAGGCAGTGCGCCATTAGTAAGTCACACGGTGCGCCATTAGTATGCCTCCCAGGGGGCCATATTTACCTTGTGCTCTGGGTTACTAATGGCGCACTAACAGATAATGCGCCACTAGTATTTTTTATAGCAGTGCGCCACTAATGTGCTGTATGGTGCGCCACTAGTATGAATATTAGGAATATTTTTTTTCTTTTCTGATATTTGCACAGATTACAAAATATATTACTGCACAGAATATAGACAGCAAAACATATAAACAGCAGATTCATCGAATACAATAGAAGATTAGTCTTTGAATACAATTCATCATATTAGCTAGTCTTCGAATTCAAAAGACCGAACAAAGTTAGAACATTACAAGTCTCGAGACCGCGAGTAGCGAGTTTGTCTTCACATTACAAGACGATATCGATCATCTAAACTACCATCACATAGAAGAGAGCTGCGGTCATCACGATGAGCATCATCGCGATGAAACTGGTCTTCATCCGGTTCCTCCTCCGCTCCCTCCTCTCTCCCGCTAGATAGCGCGCGTATCTAGCTTATGCCTCCGCCCTAGTGGTGTACCCTTTGTAACTGTTACCGCTGAAACGGTGAACCTGTCTCTGACACTCCTCCCAGTCGTCGTAGACTCCGGGAACCTTACCCTTGTACACGACATACGACGGCATCTCTATGCACTAGACAAACAAAACATTAGTAGCAATTCACAGACAATACATAAGCAATATATAAGTATGCAATAAAAGGATCGGAAGAGAAAAGCAAGACATTAATAGCACGATTCATGGTCCTACTAATAAATAGCATCGATTACATATAAGTTGAACGACTGTCCAAACCAAAGAGACATACAAGTTCATTAAAGTTTAATTACAACATGAGCTAATCGATATTTCAGAACTACATAGCATCACTACTTTCGACTCGACTCAGGGACCGGAGCGTGGATGAAGCCGCCGTCTGTCGTGATGGTCATGAAATCGCGGGCGTTGTCAGCCTGCATTTGTAGCGTTGTTTCTATCTCACTGTTGGACGGTTGATATCTGAGGTAGAACTGCCCCGAGGTACGAAGGACATCTTGATGGATGATTTCCGCAAACTCCGACTAGATGCGAAAGAATTCTTGTCTGATGTCCACGTCCTGGATTGCCGACAAGCGTGCGACCCAATCTTTGAGATTATTTGGTAGCAGAAGGTGATTATGGTCCCGTACGATCGCCCGCATGTGATGGAGGGAGTAGTAGGCATCCTTCTGACCGCCAGGCGGCTGCTTGACGCAGGGGAACATCGTATTGTGGGTGAACACGTGCTTGCCGTACCTACGAATTGGCCTGCTGAAGGTGCCTCCAGATCTGGCGTAGCCGGGGAGAACATCATCAAGAACTTTCTTGATATTTGTGTAGTCTTTCTTCGACTGACGGTCCGAGTCGAAATACGTGGCCATGGAATATTTCGGGCTTAAGAGGATGAGTGTGCAATGTGTGTCACTGCACAAAACACGGAATGTTAGAAAAAAAAAAGAACGATCGAAATCTAAGAAATCATATGTTACGGTGCGGTGAGGGGATGACTTACTCGGGAAAGTAAGGCATGAGGAAGTTATCCTTATCTGGGTTTGCCAGAATGACGCCTTAGAGGTATGAACTCGCGACTTGCCGGTCCCCAGCGCTGCCCAAGATCTTGGCACGCATGTAGAAGGGGTCGACTATCACGATGTCCGGGGTCTTGTCTCTAATGATCCGCATCTCCATACTCAGCGAAAATAGCCGAACGAAGGTGTAGTGCAGCGGATGAAGGTTAAACATAGCGAAGATGTCATCAAACCGCAGGACGATCATAACCCCGATGGCGCTATCCACAAAGCCCTTGCCCTCTGGCACCTTGGCCACGAAAACCGGGTATGCCACATCATTCTCTCGGAGACGCCGCTTCTCCAAAGAAAGAACACTGTCATGCAGACTCCGCATAGCACCGGTTGCAGCATTGAGCAGATTAGTCGGTAGCATCGGCCTACCTGCCACATGCACCCTCCTCGAGATATCCTTAGGTGAAGGTGGCCCGTCCTGAGCACGGATCGTACTCGGTGCCGGCTGGCTCGCACCCTTGTTACTATTTCTTTTCCGTCCCTTCTTCTTCTGCTGTAATGGGATCGAGTTCTGCTCAGAGACCGCCTTCTTGAGTGTGTTGGGGCTGATAATATTTCGCACCTCGACTATCTGAGGCTCGGTGAAGGCGGCAGCTGGAGGCGTCTCCTGAGAACTGAACGCCAGATGACGCCTGTTGCAATTGGGTTTCTCCGCGGTACCAGCTAGATCGTCTTTTGCAGGGTTGGGTTCTTGAGAAGGAGGCCCCAAGAATTCATCACCGTACCCATGTTCGTTGAAGTACTTATCGACGTTGGTAAATGTACCGTCGTCGTCGTCGTCGTCCGGATCCTGTGCCATATGCATGTCCGGATCCTGTGCCATATGCATGTCCGGCATGTCTGGCAGTGTTGCGGCGGTCTTGCCATGGCTTGGCGCCGGCACGACTGGCGGTGTTGTCTGTGGAGTGGTGTCCCCCGCCCCCAAACGAATCTGGCTCTTCGGCCAAAGCAGGGGCCAGCTTAAGCAGGCGCTGAGGGTCATCACATCATCTTCGTCGGCCCCAGGGGGTCGAAACGGAGGTAACAAGTCGTCGCAGCCCCGCAGCACCCGAACCAGTTGAACCCTATACACGTTGGGTGGCATCGGATTACCGTGGAACAGGCGGTTGCCCAGTTGAACGATTCTGGCCTTGGCGACATCGATCAACTCGCCGTCCACGAAGTGATGGAGAGTGCATGGAACGTCGGCGGCGCCCTGCGAAAACATGTAGGGCGTCAGGGATGCCCAGTCAAAGGCAAGGAGATGAAGTCATCGGCCGAGAGGCTTAATTAGTTACCGTGATGGCGTCGAGCTCGGCTAATGTCGAGGCACCGCCAACGGTGGGCGTGCAATTGACGGAGGGGCCGCTTGCTGCCGAGGTGCCGGCCGGCGTATTCTTCCCACACCCGGGTGCATTAAGCTGCAATGCCGGCGCTGCCGCGGGAGACACCAATGCCGCCTCTGCCGGAGACACCAATGGCACCGCCGGCGCATTGCGCGAGTTGCTGCCCGTGAAGCTGGGAATCGGGGGCGGCCCCTGTTGGCCGCCCGCAATCCACGCCTGCAGCCCAGAAACCAAGGTAGGCATAATGGCGGTGATCGTCGCTCCCAGTTGGTCTCGCACTTGCTCTTCGACCATCTCCGGAATCCGCGCCACTTGTGCCTTGAGTTGTTGAACCTCGTGCTCCTGGCTTTCCGAGCTGGCCATCTTTCTCTCCTTTCGCCCAGCGGTATAGTATTCCGACCATTTCGTGGACAAGCCTTTGCCGGCCACACGACCAGCTGACGACGGCTTACTGAGCTTATCCTTGTTTTTCATTACGTTCAATGCCCTATTTAAAGGGGTGTCGAAAGGGGAGCTCTGAGATGACCCCGCGCTACTGCTTTCAATTTCCTGTGGAAGGAACGTGAACCATTTAGAAATTTGGCTTCATTAATTAGAATGCAACCATATGGAGCTAATTACGCGGGGGTGTATTCCTTACCAGAACACGCTCAAGCCCCTTGGTCTTCGGATCCGTGGTAAGCTCCTTGGTTACCGGGTCAATCTTGTACCGGGCCCTGACATAGTTCCTGGTCTGCTTGTCACAGTATTCATCGAAGCGGGGCGGTAGGCCTTGCTCGGCACGCTTCGCGTCCTCCTTGTCCCATATAGGTTCCGCCACTCTGTAACCGCCGGGACCGAGTGTGTGCTGTCCTAAGTTCAAGTCCCGCATATCTTTCCCCCACCAACTTGATTCCTCAGATGCGGTGCTCTCGCACTTGATCTTGAACTCCAGGTAGTCAGCTTCGCTGATCGAAGGATTTTTCTCCTTGATCTTCTCATAACTATCACCTTTGTCAATCATTCTCTTCACCGCGCCTCTCCAAGTAGCCAGGGCCGTGCTCATCTTCGTGAGGGCGGCACTGTTCACTTTATTCCCTGAGAGGCGTGTGTTTGCGAAGTCACCGGGGAACTTGTATCGTTCGTGCAGCTTCGTGAAGAGGAGGTTGCGCAAATTCCCTCGGTCACGATGCCTTAGGTTCTCGGTGTTGATCGAGACGGTGCTCCGGAGAATGCACCCGAGCTGTCCCGCGTACCCCTTGACTAATTCTTTGGGCGCCGTTGGATGCCCCTCGGAGGACACTTCAGTAAATTCCTCCTTGACGGTGCCGAGCACGTTTGGGCGCCGGTCCTTCCGTTGCCTCTTCAGTTGGCTGCCATCTATGCGTGCGCTGCCATCATCAGTGGTGGCATCCTCGGCGGCACCATCAGTGGTGTCATCCCCGATGCCACTAGGGGTTGTGTAGTCAGGATCGGTGTCTTCCGCGGCGTCCTCATAGCGCTGAGGTTCTTCCTCCATCTCCTGGGACAGCTCCCAGAATGCCTTGCCGCCCGAACCGCCGGCCCCATCGTTGTGGGCCATGTTTCGCTCTAAATAGGAAAAAAGTTTGGTCAAAAAGTTGGTTATTGTCAAGGAACAAGATCTCTAAGTTGACCAAATAACCTAATTCTCGAGGAATGTCGCCAAAAAGTTGGTTATTGTCAAGGAACAATTGAGAGATGTTTGTGATATTGCCTAGGTGTTTTGGGATGGAACATGTTAGTGTGTTGTTCCTAAGGTCCAAGTCCCTTCCTAACCCCCTTCTTCTTGTCTCCTCATTTAGGGTTTGTCGACACTAAGGCATCCTAAAAGCTAAGCTTTTATCATTTAGGGTTTGTCGACGCCGAGGCACCCTAAAAGCCTAAGCTTTCATCATTTAGGTTTTTATCGACACCGAGGCACCCTAAAAGCCTAAGTTTTCATCATTTAGGGTTTATCGATGACGAGGCACCCTAAAAGAATATGTGGTATGGGCTTTTTTAGTAGGTCATCCTACCAGATTAGGGTTTATCGATGATGAGCAACTGACATTAGTAATAACTATGAGTTGATATCACACTTCTATATGTATAACACAAGAGGCAGTTGATCCTACTTAATTAAGTACTAAGATACCCCGGCCCATGCATTAGTCGCAAGTACCCCATATGTCCTATTTTTAGCAAAGTCATGCTAAAATTCACGGAAAATTTCAGCATGACCTTTGCTGAAAATATGACATATGGAGTACCCGAATTTGCCGGAACGGAAGTTAATCGACATTCCGGCAAACTCAAGGGCCTCTCGGGTGGACAAGGCAAAATCATTATCCCAGGTGGACAAGGCAAAATCATTTTCTGGGCAGTAGTTTAACTGAATTTGAGGAGTATCATGTTTACGGAAACATTTGCAAACAAAGATAATGGCAGTAAAACATCCATGCTGAGTATGACATCCATCTTGTGCATTCATATGGTACTACAGCTTCCCTGTAAAGATTATTATTCAGATTAAAGATGACCTCCTCAAAGTTTCATTTAGTATTCACAGTTCTGGAGTACATTATCAACAGATCATAATTGTTCTACTACTGAAAATTGTTCTGCTGAAAATTGTTCAGATCATAATTGTTCTACTACTGAAAATTGTTCAGATCATAATTGCTCTACTGATATCTACTGATTTTTTTCAGTTAAGACTGTTTTGTCAGTTAACGTAGTTAGTGTAATTTTAGCTGAATGACTAGACTAACCCGACAATCTAGTGACTCAAGAAGATAAAGCTGTGTTTGGCAAAGTCTAGGGTTATTGGCTTAGACAAGTGACTAGTGCAATCTCTTGCAAAAACGGTAGTCTCTGAACAATTGTGCTAGCTAGTAGGCATACTAAAAGAATGATGTGTGTCCTACTCACACACTGCTCTGCTTAACAGAGCACAAACTTTCTACAAACAGAGTCTACATTGACAAAATCTAATTGTGTTTCATCCACTAGGGTGATCCCAACCACCGGCAGAGCCACGTAACATACGCACACGATCATCATGCACTTATGCACCGTCTTCAGTGGCCTTGCAGATCGAACGATCACAGTAAGTTCAGGCAAATGTTTTCCATGAGGACAAAGTCTGTCTGAATAGTGATTGTGTCTGTCCATGGGTCAGCACCCTACCTTGTGTCAGGTTTTCTAGACCAACAAAAGGTTCAATCAGGCCTTCAGCACATGGTACAGCAAACAGAATTTTGAAAGCTCCTAGTGACAGGTAACTGAATTTTGACAGTTCCTACTGCTCCTAGTGACACTTCACTGAATTTTCAGTTGTCTGAAAGTACAACACTTCAAGCGAGGGGAGCTCACCGCGGAGGCACACGAAGGCCCGGCGGTGGATTAGGAGCAGCAGGCCGGCCGGACTTGAAGGAGAGGCGGCGGAATCCGAGGTGGAAGAAGGGCTCGGTGGCGGGTTCGCGGTGCTCCTCGGCTCGGCTCCGGTCCGATTCGTCGACGTATCCGACGGAGACGACGTAGACGCTCGTGCTGGACTTCTCCGGCCTGCTTCGGTGCTCGACGGCGTGGAGACGGAGACGCGTCGGGGTGGGGTCGGAGGGGGAGGAAGGGGAGGATGGGGAGAGGGAGGCGGCGGGGGCGCGGGGACGATGGCGCACGTAGGGGCGGCGGCGCAGTGGGTCGGAGGGGGAGGAAGGGGAGGATGGGGAGAGGGAGGCGGCGGGGGCGCGGGGGCGGCGGCGCACGTAGGGGCGGCGACGCAGTGGGTCGGGGCAGCAGCGCGCAGTGGGGGGGCTGAGAGAGATGTGAGATTGGGGATCGGGGATTGGGGATTTTAGTGGGGGGAGGGATAGCAATGGCGTACCACCTAGCGGTGCGCCATAAGTAACTTTTTTTGGATAGCAATGGCGCACCACCTAGCGGTGCGCCATTAGTAAATTTTTTTTTGGGTTTTTAGTTGCATTCATTTGTGAATTGGTAAAACATTTATGAATATGAAAAAATATCATCAAATTTGAAAAAATATTCATGAATTCAAAAAGTGCCCATGAAATTTAAGCAGGAAAAGGAACACTGAAAAATAAAATACAAGAATAAATATAAATAAAAATTTGTATATCAATGGCGCACCTCATTCGGGTGCGCCATAAATACCTTCATAGCAATGGTGCACCCTCCCCTGGTGCGCCATTACTAACTGTTTTTTTTGGATTTTTAGTTGCATCTAATAATTTTTTAGAAAATGACGATCAAATTTGAAAACATTTATGAATGTGGAAAAATATCATCAGATTTCAAAACATTTATGAAAAAAATATGAATATGAAAAAATATCATCAAATTTGTTATTTGATTTTTTTTTTGGATTTTTAGTTGCATCTAATAATTTTTTAGAAAACATTTATGAATATGAAAAAATATCATCAGATTTCAAAATATTCATGAATTCAAAAAGTGCCGCCCATTTCCATATGTCGAAATACAATCGAGAAATGAAGACTACGATTTAAATACAATCGATCTTAGCTAGCTATCTTTTCACAATCTTCTTGCCCTTCTTTTTCGCAAATGGAGTTCTTCTGTTGAACGGACGTCCTTTAGGTAGGGTGGTCCTGCTTCTTCTTGTGGTGTATGGCACTTCATCGTCGTCGTCATGTTCCATCTTCGGGTTGCCGTACTTGTCGAAGTCTTGCTCATTGGCGACTCCATCCATTCCGATGATCTTCCTTTTGCCTCTCCTCACGACAACACGACTGGGCTTTGACGGGTCGGTAATGAAGAAGCATTGGTCCACTTGGGAAGCCAGTACCCATGGCTCATTTTTCGCGGTGACGTTTGCGCCCGCGGTCTTGGATTTGGCTTCGGGTATAACCATGGTGGTGAAATACCGGTCTTCTTTTAGGACGCTCTTGGCCCATCTGACACGGAACATCGGGACCTTCTCTCTAGCGTAGCTCAGCTCCCAGATCTCCTCGATCCTTCCGTAGTATCTGTCCTTGTCGTTACCAGTGTAGGATTCCATCGTTACCCCGGAGTTCTGATAACCATCGCTCTTCATGTCCTTGTCCTCGGTGTAGAATGTGTAGCCGTTGATATCGTATGCCTCATAGGTCATCTGGTTGTGCTCGGCGCCCTGTGACAAGGCGAATATGAGTTTTTCTTCCGCGGAAGAATCCTCATGTAAAGGGTACGACAAAAGCTTCTCCTTGAACCAACGCGTGAAACATGAGTTGTGCTCTTTGATTATATCTCCGTCCGTCCTCTGTTGGCCTCGGTCATTGTACGTCTTCTCAATAAAGGTTTTGTGCTCTACCACCCAAGGATCGACCACGTCTATGTGTTGTAGCGCGACTAGGTTTGCTCTTTCAAAGTCGGCGAGTCGACCCTCGAAGTCGACATGCATTTCGCGGTGACCATCGCGGTGACCCCATCCAGCAAGCCTGCCGAGGTGCCTGTTGACGGGCAGACCAACGGGATTCTCGATGCCTAGATAATTCGTGCAGTAGGAGATGCACTCTTCGGTCAGAAAGCCCCTGGCTATGCTTCCCTCTGGACGTGACATGTTGCGAACGTATCCTTTGATGACACCATTCATCCTTTCGAACGGCATCATGCTGTGCAGGAACGTCGGCCCGAGTTGGATGATATCCTCCACGATATGGACCAGCAGATGCACCATAACATCGAAGAATGCAGGCGGGAAGTACATCTCAAGCTCGCATAGTATCACCATGATCTCTTCCTGTAGCCTTCTGAGTTGCCTCACGCCAACCGACTTCCGAGAGATGACGTCGAAAAAGTTGCATAGGCCAAATAGCGTTTCACGGACGTGCACGTCCATGATCCCACGGATTGCAACTGGAAGTATCTGCGTCATCAGCACATGACAGTCGTGAGACTTCATCCCGCTGAACTTCTACTTCGCTGAGTCTAGGTATCTGCTTATCTTCCCCGCGTAACCGTAAGGAAGTTTTACTCCTACGAGGCAGGTGAAAAACTGCTCGATCTCCTCCTGACTTAGAGTGAAGCACGCGGGAGGGCAGTCATTTCCGATCTTCTTGGCCTTTTTGCCTTTGCGACGACTTTCCGTGTCCGTCGCCTCATCATCATTAGCATGAAGCTCCTCCCTGATGCCCATTGATTTCAAGTCTGCCCTTGCTTTCGGCCCATCTTTGGTCCTCTCTGGCATGTTGAGCAGGGTACCAAGCAGACTCTCGCACACATTCTTCGTGATATGCATGACATCAAGGCTGTGAGGCACACGGAGGATCTTCCAGTACGGCAAGTCCCAGAAAACCGACCTCGTTTTCCATACCTTCAGCAGCGGCTCTAGCGCCTTTCGCTTCTTTCCCGGCGGTGGGCACTCTTTCCAATTTTTCAACAGCTCGTCTATTTCCTCGCCGCTCCTCGTACGCGGGCGTCTTCGGGGTTCGGTTTCACCATCGAACAGATCCTTGCGTTTTCTCCATGAGTCATCATCGCGAAGCCACCTTCGATGTCCCATGAACACGGTTTTTGAAGACCCGGGATCTCTATCTAGCTGGCGATACGTTGTGTCATCCATGCACCTGACGCATGCACGAAATCCGTGGACCACCTGCCCCGCGACATATCCGTAACCGAGATAGTCTTGCACCGTCGTGACCAGTGCGGCTCTCATAGGGAAATATTCTTTCTCTGCGGCGTCCCATGTATTGGCTGGCGTTTTCCACAGCGTGTCTAGCTCCTCTTTTAGCAGCCCCAGATACAGATTGATGTCGTTCCCTGGTTGTTTCGGCCCTTCAATTAGCATACTCATATGAATGTACTTCCTCTTCATGCACTTCCAGGGGGGAAGGTTGTACATCCACACAAACACAGGCCAGGTGCTATGTGTGCTTCTCTGGCTGCCAAACGGATTGACTCCATCGGTGCTCGTGCCCAGCACGATGTTCCTTGGATCGTCCCCAAAATCTGGGTATTCAAAGTTCAACGCTTGCCACTGGCTCGCATCCTTAGGGTGACTCAGCATCTTGTCTTTTTTATTTATCTCCGGATCATTTCCGTCATCTTCTCGCTTCTACTCCTCCCTATCCGCGTGCCAACGCAGGAGCTTTGCTGCCTTAGGGTCCGCGAAATACCGCTGCAGACGAGGAGTGATCGGAAAGTACCACACCACTTTTCGAGGAGCTTTCTTCCTCTTCTTGTATCGAGTGACGCCGCACACCGGACATATGGTAGACTCCGCATGCTCGTCCCGATAAATGATGCAATCGTTCATGCACACATGGTATTTCATGTGCGGTAAATCCAGAGGACACACGATTTTCTTCGCCTCCTCGAAACTGGTCGGGCACTTGTTCCCCTTGGGAAGACGTTCGTGCCAGAATGACATGTTCTCGTCGAAGCATGCGTCGGTCATTTTGTGTTTTACCTTCATCTCCAGAGCCATGAGCGTTACTTTCAGGCGGGTATCCTCGGGCCTGCATCCTTCATACAATGGAGTAACCGCTTCTATCTCCAGTTGATCCAGCTTGGCTTTCTCTCGGGCGGCAGCTCTTGCGTTATCCGTCTGCTTGAGAAGCAGCTCTTGAATATGAGGGTCCTGCACCCAGCCCATCGATGGTCCATCGTCGTCTGCTCCGGCATCTTCATCTTCATGATCATGCCCTTCGTCTTGATCTTCCTCATCATCATGTCTGGCAACTTCTACATGATGACTGTGTACTGCATCACCATCGTGATCATGTCCTGGAGATTCTTTGTCTTCTCGCCCGCCCTCGCCGCTGCGGTTGTCTTGCTGCCCTTCCTCATTTCTTGCCCGGCCCCCATGGACGACTTCATAGTCATCTTCATCACCTTGCCACTGATAGCCATCCATGAAACCATGCAAGAGCAGGTGGTCCCGCACCTGTCCGGAATCCGGGTCCGTAATAAGGCTCTTCAGCTTGCATCTTCGACACGGACATCTTATCTCCGTCTCGTTCTTTTGAAGCATCTCGGCCTTCGCGGAGCTCAAAAACCTATTCACGATGCCTTCGGTCATCGTGCGGACCATGGTCGCCTGCGGGGTAGAGCAAAATGATATTTTAGAACCAAGAAAAAATTTGGCATGACTTTGCCTAAAAATAGGACAAAAAAGAATGCATAGTGCCAAATTCTCGCCGAAACGGAAATGAATCAACATTCCGGCAAAATATTGGCAACTATCGCATTTCAAATACCGGTACCTGCAAACACAAACATATGCAACACCACAAACATATGCAACACCACAAACATACGTAGATCTAGGCCATAAAAAGTGCATGTGCACGTTGTTGGAGGGAGAAAAAAGTAGATCTACAACATAATTAAAGAAAGCTTTCCCCTTACTTACCTATCAAAAAAAAGGTAATTTAACCACTTAATTTGGGTGAATCTATGGTGCAAATGAGGTGAGGAGGAGGAGATAGCCGAGACAAGCTTGGAGGAGGAGGTGGAGAGAATGAAGTGGGGAAAGTGAGTGTGGTAGGTGGCTGTCCAAAATATCTAGCTGGTCTCAGGTTACTAATGGCGCAACACCTAAAAATGCGCCATTAGTAATCCTGGTTACTAATGGCGCACCAGTTAGGGGTGCGCCATTACTAGTTTTGCAAAAAAAATAATAATTGTTAGTAGTGGCGCACCGTGGTTGTGGTGCGCCATTACTAGTTTGAACTAGTAATGGCGCACTTCACACAGGTGCGCCATTACTAGTTTTGAAAAAAAAAATTGTTAGTAGTGGCGCACGGAGCGTGTGGTGCGCCATTAATAGTTAAAACTAGTAATGGCGCACTGTGCCCTGGTGCGCCATTAATAGTTTTAGAAAAATAAAAAAAATAAAATTTGCTAGTAATGGCGCACCGTGTGTCTGGTGCGCCATTAGTAATGAGGACACTAATGGCGCACCTGTATCTGGTGCACCACTGCTATATAGCAGTGGCGCACTACATACATGGTGCGCCATTAATGTCCATATCAGCTATAGCCCTTTTCCTAGTAGTGTCAAGATTATCCTTAGTAACTAGAGGACTAAGGAAATATTTCTTGGTTATGGAGGTGATAAAGAGTTCGTCGTAAAGAGTTACGTCGATGCAAGCTTTAACACCAATCCGGATGACTCTGAGTAGCAATCCGGATACGTATAGTGGAGCAGCCATTTGGAATAGCTCCAAGTGGAGTGTGGTAGCAGTGTCTACAGTATGACATAGAGATTTGCAAAGTACACACGGATCTGAATGTCGCAGACCCGTTGACTAAAGACCTCTCTCACATGCAAAGCATGATCGAACCCCAGAACACACTGGGTGTTAGATTCATAACAATGTAAATCACATGGTGATATGAACTAGATTATTGACTCTAGTGCAAGTGGGAGACTGTTGGAAATATGCCCTAGAGGCAATAATAAAATGGTTATTATTATATTTCCTTGTTCATGATAATTGTCTATTGTTCATGCTATAATTGTATTAACCGGAAACCGTAATACATGTGTGAATACATAGACCACAACATGTCCCTAGTGAGCCTCTAGTTGACTAGCTCGTTGATCAATAGATGGTTGTGGTTTCCTGACCATGGACATTGGATGTCGTTGATAACGGGATCACATCATTAGGAGAATGATGTGATGGACAAGACCCAATCCTAAGCATAGCACAAGATTGTGTAGTTCGTTTGCTAGAGCTTTTCTAATGTCAAGTATCATTTCCTTGGACCATGAGATTGTGCAACTCCCGGATACCGTAGGAATGCTTTGGGTGTATCAAACGTCACAACGTAACTGGGTGACTATAAAGGTGCACTACAGGTATCTCCAAAAGTGTCTGTTGGGTTGGCACGAATCGAGACTGGGATTTGTCACTCCGTATGACGGAGAGGTATCTCTGGGCCCACTCGGTAATGCATCATCGTAATGAGCTCAATGTGACTAAGGAGTTAGTCACGGGATCATGCGTTACGGAACGAGTAAAGAGACTTGCCGGTAACGAGATTGAACGAGGTATGGGGATACCGACGATCGAATCTCGGACAAGTAACATACCGATGGACAAAGGGAATTGCATACGGGATTGATTGAATCCTCGACATCGTGGTTCATCTGATGAGATCATCGTGGAACATGTGGGAGCCAACATGGGTATCCAGATCCCGCTGTTGGTTATTGGCCGGAGAGATGTCTCGGTCATGTCTGCATGGTTCCCGAACCCGTAGGGTCTACATACTTAAGGTTCGGTGACGCTAGAGTTGTTATGGGAAATTGTATGTGGTTACTGAAGGTTGTTCGGAGTCCCGGATGAGATCCCGGACGTCACGAGGAGTTCCGGAATGGTCCGGAGGTGAAGAATTATATATGGGAAGTCCAGTTTCAGTCACCGGAATGGTTTCGGGGGTTATCGGTATTGTACCGGGACCACCGGAAGGTGTCCGGGGGTCCACCGGGTGGGGCCACCTGCCCCGGTGGGCCAAGTGGACTGAGCAAGGGAGGGAACCAGCCCCTGGTGGGCTGGTGCACCCCCCCAAGGGGCCCAAGGCGCCTAGGGTTGGAAACCCTAGGGGGTGGGGGCGCCTCCCACCTGGCTTGGGGGGTAAGTTTTCCCCCCTGGCCGCCGCCCCTCCCCTTAGATGGGATCTAAGGGGGCCGGCCCCCTCTCCCCTTCTCCCTATAAATAGAGGGGGGGTGGGAGGGCAGCAGGACCTCTTCCCTGGCGCAGCCCTCCCCCTCTCCAACACCTCCTCCTCCTCCGTAGTGCTTGGCGAAGCCCTGTCGGAGAACCACAAGCTCCTCCACACCACGCCGTCGTGCTGCCGGAGTTCTCCCTCAACTTCTCCTCTCCCCTTGCTGGATCAAGAAGGAGGAGACATCCCCGGGCTGTATGTGTGTTGAACGCGGAGGCGCCGTCCGTTCGGCGCTTGGATTGGATCTTTCGCGATTTGAATCGTCGCGAGTACGACTCCATCAACCGCGTTCTTGTAACGCTTCCGCTTAGCGATCTTCAAGGGTATGAAGATGCACTCCCTCTCTCTCGTTGCAAGCTTCTCCTAGATTGATCTTGGTGGTACGTAGGAATTTTTTTGATTTACTACTACGTTCCCCAACAGGAGGATGATATTTAAATCACTTCTCCATAGGGAGATCAACATGAGTAGCAAATGATTCACAGAAAGAAGCTACTATCTCAGAGTCAAGTTCATATTTAGTGCTAAATTCGCGAAAAGCATCAGTATCCATAAAAGATTTAACACAATCAAATTCAAGCTTTATACCTGACTCCTTACCTTCGTCGAGCTCCCAATCTTTAGAGTTGCGTTTAATTCTTTCCAAGAGATCCCATTTGAATTCAATAGTTTTCTTCATAAAAGAGCCAATACAAGAGGTATCGAGCATGGATTGATCATTATGAGAAAGCCGAGCATAAAAATTCTGAATAATAATTTCTCTTGAGAGCTCATGATTGGGGCATGAATATAACATTGACTTAAGCCTCCCCCAAGCTTGAGCGATACTTTCTCCTTTACGAGGCCAAACATTATATATATAATTCCGATCACGATGAACCAGATGCATAGGATAAAACTTCTGATGAAATTCCAATTTCAATCGATTGTAATTCCAGGATCCAATATCATCACATAGACTATACCATGTCAATGCCTTTCCCTTCAAAGATAAATGGAAGACCTTCCTTTTGACTTCATCTCCAGGCAAACCTGCAAGCTTAAATAATCCACAAACTTCATCCACAAATATTAGATGCATATCAGGATGTTGTGTTCCATCTCCTGCATAAGGATTAGCTAGCAGTTTCTCTATCATACCTGAAGGAATTTTATAATAAATATTTTTAGTAGGTTCAGTAGGTTGAGGAGCAACTCTTTGTTCTTCCGGTCGGGCTGAAGATACCCCGAACAAGCCCCTCAAAGGATTATTTTCCATAGTGACAAGTGACAGTAAATTTCAACACGTAATATAAATTTTTCCTTACCAAATTCCACCCACCAAAGGCGCTTCACTCCCTGGCAACTGTGCCAGAAAAGAGTCTTGATGACCCACAAGTATAGGGGATCTATCGTAGTACTTTCGATAAGTAAGAGTGTCGAACCCAACGAGGAGCAGAAGGAAATGACAAGCGGTTTTCAGCAAGGTATTTTCTGCAAGCACTGAAATTATCGGTAACAGATAGTTTTGTGATAAGATAATTCGTAACGGGTAACAAGTAACAAGTGTAACAAAGGTGCAGCAAGGCGGACCAATCCTTTTTATAGAAAAGGACAAGCCTGGACGAACTCTTATATAAAGCAAAGCGCTCCCGAGGACACATGGGAATTATTGTCAAGTTAGTTTTCATCATGCTCATATGATTCGCGTTTGTTACTTTGATAATTTGATATGTGGGTGGACCAGTGCTTGGGTGTTGTCCTTACTTGGACAAGCCTCCCACTTATGATTAACCCCTCTCGCAAGCATCCGCAACTACGAAAGAAGAATCAAGATAAATCTAACCATAGCATGAAACGTGTGGATCCAAATTAGCCCCTTACGAAGCAACGCATAAACTAGGGTTTAAGCTTCTGTCACTCTAGCAACCCATCATCTACTTATTACTTCCCAATGCCTTACCTAGGCCCAAATCATGGTGAAGTGTCATGTAGTCGACGTTCACATAACACCACTAGAGGAAAGACAACATACATCTCATCAAAATATCGAACGAATACCAAATTCACATGATTACTTATAACAAGACTTCTCCCATGTCCTCAGGAACAAAAGTAACTACTCACAAAGCATGTTCATGTTCATGATCAGAGGGGTGTTGAAAAACATTAAGGATCTGAACATTTGATCTTCCACCAAATAAACCAACTAGCATCAACTACAAGGAGTAATCAACACTAGTAGCAACCCACAGGTACCAGTCTGAGGTTCTAAGGCAAAGATTGAATACAAGAGATGAACTATGGTTTGGAGAGGAGATGGTGCTGGTGAAGATGTTGATGGAGATTGACCCCCTCTCGATGAGAGGATCGTTGGTGATGACAATGGCTTCGATTTCCCCCCTCCGGGAGGGAAGTTTCCCCGGTAGAATCGCTCTGCCGGAGCTCTAGATTACTCCTACCCAGGTTCCGCCTCGAGACGGCGGCGCTTCGTCCCGAAAGCTATCTTCTGATTTTTTTTTCTAGGTCAAAACCCTCCATATAGCCAAAGATGGGCACCGGAGACCTGCCAGGGGCCCCACAAGCCCTGGGGGCGCGCCCCCAGGCTTTGTGGCCACCTGGTGGGTCCCCTCTGGTATTTTCTTTGCCCAATAATTCTTATATATTCCAAAATAATTCTCCGTAAATTTTCAGGACTTTTGGAGTTGTGCATAATAGGTCTCTCAGATTTGCTCCTTTCCGGTCCAGAATTCCAGCTGCCGGCATTCTCCCTCTTCATGTAAATCTTCTAAAATAAGAGAGAAAATGCATAAGTATTGTATCATAATGTGAAATAACAGTTAATGCAATAAATATTGATATAAAAACTTGATGCAAAATGGACGTATCAAGCACTGGTAGCCACGACCGCACAAGAGGATGTGTGTGGCAACCCGGCCACCGACCAACAACGCAACACACCTACGCAAACGGAGCTGATCGAGGATGGTGATAGAAGGTGCACCACCCTAGATCCACATGAAACCATGACGCGGAGAAGGGGAAGTGCCCGCCCATAGGTCCCTGGGGGATGGCACCACCATCACAAGTCACCAAGTTGTCACCGTCGCAGCGAACCTCTGACCAACAACCCATCACAGTGAGTTGCCGCGAGGCAAATCATCATGACCAAACACCACGAGATGTAACTACATTAGTTGTGCACTGATACAAATTATGTCCATGATGCAAAAATATTTAGTCATGTTCCCAACATGCTCTATTTTCGCTCGAGGATTCTTACTCAGAGAAGGACACGTGAGACCATGCAGGGTCGAGACAGATCGAGTAGGACCCATTCCCGCATTTAACACGGGAAATGGCCGAGAAGGATCGAGTAGGACCCATTCTTGGATTTAACACGTGAAGGGTCGAGAAGGATCGAGTAGGGCCCATTCGCACATTTAACACGAGAAGGGTCAAGAAGGGCCTAGCACCGCGTTTAATCAACGCGGTGGGTAGTGCAACTTACAAGCAGAACACAAGAAAACATAAAACTACAAACTGGTCCCTATATCTTTTGAAAGGGCCCCCAAACAAAGAATGAAGAATGCGATCAGGTCCAAAGCCGCTCCGTAATAGAACTTACAAACATCACCCCAACAAAACATAAGATTCCAAAAGAGTCCATAATCTTACGAAAGGGGCCCCCGACAATGAATGAAGAACACGATCGGGTCCAAAGTCGCTCCGCCAATACAACTTACAGACATAACCCCAACAAAACATAAAATTACAAACTGGACCATAATCTTACGAAAAGGGCCCCAGACAGAGGATGGAGAACGTGGCCGTGTCCAAAGCCACTCCCTAATGGATGAATCTCGCCGACACCCCGAGGACGGACCACTTGGTCCGACGAGACCTCTACAACTACTGGTTGTAGTCTTCATCTTGAAGCAGCATCGCCTCACTTTTGGCATCATAGCCGAGAGGTATTTACATGGACGAACCGAGGTACAAGCGCATACTTACTCTCAAATAAAGGGGGAAAGAAAACCCTCCGAGCATAGTGGTAGGAGAGGACAAGAGCCAGACAAGTGGGAGCACAAGTCTCCCTTTTTTTTTGCAGTGACGTGTGGAGCTTACGCGTGGTACGTTTTGTCATTGCAAGTTGCGACATGTAGAGCAATGTTAATTTCCTAATAGTCCCTGTGCTTTTGTACTTTGCAGACGTGAATATAATATACTATGGGGTGGTTCGTGCAATTTACCTTCTCTTCTTCTTCTCCGACCCCAGAAGACAGAGAACCTGATCGAAGAAAGTGAAGAAGAAAAAAAGGTAGGGACGGGAGAAATCCAGCGGTCTCGGTCACCCCCCGCCTCCATATTCCTCCCCGTCGTCGTCTTCAAGTTCAATCCCCTCCTCGGCCGAGCCTTCCCCTGCTTTCCACGCAACTGCCCCCGGGCTCCTCTTCCACGACCCCACTCTCTTTCCTCGCCCCGCCAGGTCGTCGTCGTCGTCGTCGCTCCCAATATTTCCCCCTGCTCCCCCCACTTGGATCAGCCGGTCGCCAGGAGGAAAAAATATATCCCGAAAGCTCCCGTTTTGACGCGGCGGCGGCGGTCGGCTGCCGAGATCTGGGCTCGAGGAATTCGCCGTCCCTTCTCTGCTGAGTTTAGGCAGGATTACGTGGGGGAGTTTTCGTGCCGACGCGGATCTGCGTGGTGCCAAACAAAGCCTGCCCGAATTGCGCAGTTCGGCCGGGAGAGACCAAAAGGCAGCCTCCCCTCTTTGCCTTCATACATGGTGGTCCGGCTCTAGGGCTCTTTCGCCTCGTGCTTGGCGGCGGTGATGGAGCCGTCGTCGTCCATCACGTTCGCCTCCTCGTCGTCCTACCTGTCCAACGGCTCTAGCCCCTGCTCCGTCGCTCTGGCGCCGCTGCCCGCGGCGGACGGGTGGGGCGGGGGTGGTGGAGGGGGAGGGGGAGGGAGCAGCAGCAGCGTCGAGGCTGTGAGCCTGAATCGCCTCAGCAGCAACCTCGAGCGCCTCCTCCTCGATTCTGAACTCGATTGCAGCGACGCCGACGTCGACGTGGCGGACGGCGGGCCGCCCATCCCCGTCCACCGCTGCATCCTCGCCGCGCGCAGCTCCTTCTTCCACGAGCTCTTCCGTGCCCGCGGGAGCCGCAGTGATGGGGCCGTCACCGCCCCCTCCTCCGCCACCGGAGGCGGAGCGGGAGGGGATGTGACCGGGAGGCCGCAGTACAAGATGGAGGACCTCGTCCCAGGTGGCCGTGTGGGCCGCGAGGCCTTCCTAGCGTTCATGGGGTACCTCTACACGGGCAGGCTCCGGCCCGCGCCGCTGGACGTGGTGTCATGTGCTGATCTTGTGTGCCCGCACGACTCGTGCCCGCCGGCCATCAGGTTCGCCGTCGAGCTCATGTACGCGGCGTGGACCTTCAGGATCCCCGAGCTCATGTCGCTGTTCCAGGTGAGGGATGGATACGCTCTTATTGGCTTGTTTAGAACTCCCAACTATTTTATAGATTTTTTTTCTAATCTTGGCAGCTTCAGGCTAGAAATGTTCGACCCATGGTTCTACCCTTCTCCACTTTGTTTATTTGACTGTGCACAGACATTTGCAATATATTTGGCATGCTTAATTCGAAACAGACGAAAAACAGTAAATTTGGTACATGAGTAAAAATGTAAATCATGGTTTTATTTCTCCATTTCACATGACCCTTTCTTTCTCTGGTGAATTGCTAATCATGGTTAAGATGATCATCTACTGCAGCGACGGCTTATGAACTTTGTTGACAAGACTCTGGCTGAAGACGTCCTACCTATTTTGCAAGTTGCTTTCCACTCGGAGCTTACTCAAGTGCGTGAAAAATGTGTTCAAAGGATTGCAAGATCAGATCTTGATATTATGTCTTTGGATAAGGAACTCCCTCCAGAAATTGCTGATGAAATAAAAAAAATCCGACAGAAATCTCCCCCAATTGATGGTGACACCATCATTTCAGACCCTGTACATGAGAAAAGAGTAAGAAGAATCCACAGGGCACTGGATTCTGATGATGTTGAACTTGTGAAGTTGCTTCTTAATGAGTCTGAAATCACTCTAGACGACGCCAACGCATTGCATTATGCTGCAGCTTACTGCGATTCCAAAGTTCTTACAGAGTTGTTAGGCCTGGAACTTGCCAACTTGAATTTGAAGAACAGTCGTGGGTACACAGCACTCCACCTAGCTGCGATGAGGAGAGAACCAGCTATTATTATGTGTCTCTTAAGCAAAGGAGCTGTGGCGTCGCAATTGACAGATGATGGCCGCCTTGCAAGTAATATTTGTCGAAGATTGACAAGACTAAAAGATTATAATGCAAAGATGGAGCAGGGCCAAGAGTCAAATAAAGATAGGATGTGCATTGACATCCTAGAGAGGGAGATGATGAGGAATCCTATGACAGCGGAAGATTCAGTCACCTCACCTTTATTGGCTGATGATCTTCACATGAAACTAAGCTACCTGGAAAATAGAGGTGAAGTCTCCTTTTATGCAATGATAGTGACACTTCTAGACAAATCTTTTCTCAATATTAAAATGATGGGGGAGGTCGAGAAAAAGTACCCCCTTCTCCCAAAAAATCCTTCTTTTTTCCCCTCTCCGGTTCATATGCTATAGAAATAGGTGGCTGTAACACTTACTGCACATTTGACTCTGCCGTATGCGCCTTTTTCATAAGATGTTAAAATGATCTGTGGTCTCTGCAGTCGCGTTCGCAAGATTGTTCTTCCCTGCTGAAGCGAAGGTTGCCATGCAAATTGCACAAGCAGACGTCACACCAGAAGTTGGTGGTTTTTCTGCAGCAAGTACTTCTGGTAAACTGAGGGAAGTCGATCTGAATGAGACGCCAGTAACAAAAAACAAAAGGCTGCGTTCGAGGGTGGATGCACTATCGAAAACAGGTGCGAACATGAGTAGTCGATCTTTCCTTTCAATTTTACTTTGTCCGGTGCTATATCGTTGGATAATTTTTTTTGAGAGATCGTTGGATAAATTGTTGGGTAAGCTGTTACTAGCTGTTAATACAACTATGTACACAACCTTCTACCTAAATAACTTAACGTTGTTTATTGGGTTCATTTGATATTCTGTGCATGAACCTATTGATAGCATGTGTTGTTCACAGTAACAAACATGAACATGTAAAAGTATGTTGCCATTCTGGCATATGGCACAAGTTCATTTCTACGGATGTTTCTAGTATGTGTCTTTGCAACTTGTCGTTGTAGGTACTCTGGTCCCATGTAAACATAGTTTTTCAGTGTTGTGTATTTGCATTGAGCTCGTTCTGTGTACACAAGCAGTCATGCTATCATATTTATTCATGAGTTAAACATGTCTGTATGCTTGCAGTGGAGCTGGGCCGTCGGTACTTCCCAAACTGCTCGCAGGTGCTCGACAAGTTCTTGGAAGATGGCTTGCCTGATGGCCTCGACGCGTTCCAGCAGCAAAGCGGCACCCCTGACGAGCAACAGGTGAAGAAGATGCGCTTCTGCGAGGTGAAGGAGGACGTGCGCAAAGCATACAGCAAAGACACGGCCGATAACAGCATGTTTTCGGCCCTGTCGTCAAACTCCTCGTCCTCGGCGATGAAGTGAAGGAAACAGGCTGTTTTCTCGAGATGTCAGGACTAAAGAGGGATCGCTGGTCATGCGCATGTATAGTGCTCACCATCGTGTAAAACTGAGTATGAACATGAAAGGAGGCCCCAAAATAGTAGAAGATGATATATACTTTGCGTGACATGGAGTTTGTTGGAGAAGGCTGTGCCATCCCATCCCTATATCAATTTCCCATGCTGGTTGTGAAGACAGAGCCGCGGATCATCCAGCTCCGACGCTATGCATGCGTGCAGCCTGCTGTATTTGTTTCGCATAGCTTGCAATACTTATCTGTTTAATAATACTAGAGAGTAGTAGGTTATTGAGGCTGTAGCGGAAGTTGGAACCTACCTTGATGTAAGTGAAAGGGGACAGTTGCCCATTGTCGAACTGTTGTTATCAATACATAGTTGATTTTCGTAGCCCAAACTTTATAGAAGGCTAGTATAGCGCCAGTGCATTGCCATGGAATCAAAAGGAAAAGAGCAAGAACCTAATGAGTTCATTTGCTTTGGATCAATCATCAATTTAGATGCAACACAATAACGACATACTCCCTCCGATCCAAACTAATTGTCACACACTTAGTACAACTTTAGTATAAAGTTATACTAAATCTGTGTAAATTAATATGGATCGGAGGGAGTAACATTTCTCGCTGCCCACAATATATTACTAGTTCAAACATAAACAATTCAGAGGCTATGTTAAAAAAAACAATTCAGAGGCTAAAAATAAACATAAACAGTTCAATACAAGATCGGAGGCAAACCATTATTTAATACTTGTTGTGCCCAATTTTTCAGAACTTCTTGCACATAGTTTCCAAAATTTTGAAACACTCATGTGATGTTTTCCAATGCTAGACGTTTATGAATGCAAAACTTATGTTAAATCCAGCACAAACTAAGCTAGTTATAATTGTTTATGATAAATCGAGCACTGACTAAGCTCAGTCCTTGAGTTATCTGTTCTGACATTCTTGATAACGTTTATTAAGGGGAAACTTATGTTGTGTTGTCTCTTTGTTTCTCTCGAAATAGGCTTTTGCCCCGCTTTATAGATAAAGCAAGTGCCCATACAACCATCATCCGAAAGTCTGACCCATAACGACGGTTGGGGCAACAACACAGCAATGCCCAAAGAAAATATAAAAGAAATAGGAAAATAAGCCACCTAGTGGCTGCCGCCTAGCGGCCCTACGGGAACGACATTCGACGGGCTGTAGCCAGGAGCACATCCATCATAAGGCCAAGCCGATCCCGGTCACGCTGCCTTGAGGGCGGGTGCCAGTGCTGCAGAAAAGCAAGGAATTTGAAGGAGTCAAACGCTTATCTCGGGAAGACCTTCTCAATCACCATCTACTGGCAAGACCAATTTTTGTGTAATTTATGTTCCTCACGCGGGATGAATGGTGCTTGGTAGTTATTCACGAAGTATACGCTGACACATTACACACATGGTTTACATCCTTCTCTTGGTCTGCATAATTTTGGCATGCATATAAGAGAACAAGTTATCTAATCTTTGTAGAGTAAAAATCTAGAGTATAAATAAATAATTTATTACACGCCATCATGCTTGAAATCAGGTTGCAACTCAAATTGTACGAAGGAAGTATTGCAACTTTAAAAAAGTAAAAGCACAATGGAAAAACTTGCAACTGCAAACCTAGGGATCTTTAAAAAAGAATTGAAGGTAGAGCAGTCTCTACCTTGTATATATTTCAAAATGGGCGAAGCCCGGGTGCATTGTGTGCGCTCCAAAGCGTGGCGGCGCAGATAGCAAAGAGAACGGGCCATAGGCAACCCCCGACATTTCTAGTCTGCTCTAAGCTAGCAAAGACGTCCAACGATGATGAAGAACTTGCCAGATCCAACAGTCCCAGCCTTTGCCAGATGAACCACACATTCTCATAATGAAGGATAAGCCGCTGCGCATCTGTCGCAGCCGGCATGGGGGCGATGGCATGCCACTACTTGTTCACCATATTATCTCTGGTATTGAGCCTGCCCCTAAATGCCAGCCACAATTAAGACCCGATGCTTGAGTGGAATGAATCCATTCCACACCTCCCAAACTTTTTGGATTTATAAAATGGTTGCTTGACATCCTCAATTTCATCCTTTGGTTGTTGCGGTGTGGAATACGCCTTCTAATTCTTCCCGAATTGAAGTCTGGAAATTTAAAACTCGATTGTGGAGAAGAAAACTTAAAGGCTAGAGCATCAATTTAGAGGCCAGCCTAAAAAAGGGAGAGAGAGAGAGAGAGAGAGAGAGAGAGAGCTTTTACTTGAATTTGGTATTTTGGGTGTCTTTTACGAGAAAAATCTTTTGAATGATATGGAAAAAGAGAGATTGAAAAATATTAAAGCTGAACTTGATGATATTTGAGGGGGAGAAGAGATTGTCTTGTGGCAGAAATCTGGAGACAGAAAAATAAGTAAAGGTGATAGAAATATTGCTTATTTCCATTCTTTGGTTAATGCTAGACATCGTAAAAACCACTTGGCCGAGCTACTTGGTGAGAATGGGCCTGTTCATTCTACACAAGATATGCTTGAAGTGGCCACCAGTTTTATAAGATGATTTTTTTAGTTTTGAACCTACTGCCGATATTCATTTAGGTTCAAATTTTTGAAGAGGGATGAGCGGGGTTACTGCTGAGGAAAATGAAACTTTACAAAAAAACTTTTCTGAAGAGGAAATTAAGCTTGCTACTATTTGGGATCCTATGCTCATGGGTCTCCTCTCAATGATGGGTTTTCGTTCTTGTTTTACCAGACTTTTTGAGATATTATTAAGAATGACTTTATGGCTTTGGTGAGAGATTTTGAGTATGACAACCTTGATATATATAGATTGAATTTTGCTATTATCACGCTTATCCCTAAGGAGAGTAATGCAAAAGAAATGAGAAATTTAGGCCTATAAGCCTTAGTAACTATGCAACCAAGATTTTTACTAAGGCTATGAATAATAGGGTGCGTCTGATGGCTCGAGAATTTATGATTATTTGTAAGGAGTTTTCATTTAGTTGTCACCAGATTTATACTGCTTCTCGGTTATTTCTAATGCTAATCTTTCAAGAGAGAAGAAAATCCGTTTTCCTATTGTTTGGCAGGAAATATCATATATGGAAGGAAACCAATGAGAACTACTGCAAATGAAGCCAATTGGAGCAACTTCCGTATTGGAGGCTAAGCCACCAAGCGCACCGGAGTGAAAGACGGCCTTCCATACGACCGGGCGTGCTCGCATGGATGGTCGTATGAAGTGCCTGGGGCTCCACCTTATCAGTACAAGACACTTTCATGAATGGAAGGAAGGAGAGAACCCTACCACGTTCAGAACAGAGAAAGAAGAGATCCGAAGAACCACCAAAGATCTTCTTAGTTTTGGTCCTTTCATCTCTATCATCATTTTCCACCTTTACTACTGTAAAAGGATTTCCAAGTTGTAAGAATGGGTTGTAAACTCTATTCATACTCATCTGGAGATTGAGACTTGTTTGATCATTTATTTTATTGTGGATATTCACGGTATTATTGATATGGTTTCCATGGGTTTATTCTCTGAGGTGATTGGTTATTCTCTTTCGATGTGTGAGTAGTTCCCTCTAGGCGTAGGAGATGTAGGCAAGTGGTAAGATTCATTTGTGCCCATTCCATATGTCGTCATTCATATTTGTAGTCTTATAATTTGTCTAGTAAATTGTTATTCTATGGTGAACTCTATGCGTGTTGTCCAATTTAAGGAACCATGCAACATGATCTCAAGACCTACGCAGGCAATACATATTGTTTAGAAAATCTACGACCTCTGGCGTGACAGGTGGAGACATCTATGAGGATCGAAGACAATATGAGATAATAGCGATCCATTAAAATTAATGCTTGGTTCTGGTGTAACGACCTTAATTGTGGAGACAGCCACTCTCGAGAGGGCCCTGATGTCTACTACACAACTTTATTTTTGTAGACTTGTGTTGGGCCTCCAAGCGCAGTGTTTTGTAGGACAGTAGCAATTTTCCCTCAAGTGGATGGCCTAAGGTTTATCAATCCGTGGGAGGTGTAGGATGAAGATGATCTCTCTCAAACAACCCTGCAACCAAATAACAAAGAGTCTCTTGTGTCCCCAACACACCAAATACAATGGTAAATTGTATAGGTGCACTAGTTCGGTGAAGAGATGATGATACAAGCGTAGTAATGATAGTAGATATTGATTTTTGTAATAGGAACAATAAAAAACAGCAAGGTAGCAATTGATAAAACGGAGCACAAACGGTATTGCAATGCTTGGAAACAAGGCCTAGGGTCCGTACTTTCGCTAGTGCAATCTCTCAACAATGCTAATCTAATTGGATCATATAACCATCCCTCAACGTGCGATGAAGAATCACTCCAAAGTTCTTATCTAGCGGAGAACATAAGAAGAAATTGTTTGTAGGGTACGAAACCACCTTAAAGTTATTCTTTTCATTCGATCTATTCAAGAGTCCGTACTAAAATAACACAAAGCTATTCTTTCTGTTCGATCTATCCAAGAGTTCATACTAAAATAACACCATATGATACGCATCAACCAACTCTAATGTCACCTAGATACTCCAATGTCACCACAAGTATCCATGAGTTAATTATACGATACGCATCAAACAATTTCAGATTCATAATACTCAATCCAACACAAAGAACCTCAAAGAGTGCCCCAAGATTTCTACTGGAGAAACAAAGACAAGAACATGCATCAACCCCTATGCATAGACTACCCCAATGTCACCTCGGGAATCCGTGAGTTGAGTGCCAAAACATATATCAAGTGAATCAATATGATACCCCATTGTCACCACGGGTATTCATAGCAAGACATACATCAAGTGTTCTCAAATCCATAAAAGTATTCAATCCGATAAAACGAAATCTCAAAGGGAAAACTCAATTCACAACAAGATAGAGAGGGGAAAACACCATATGATCCAAGTATATTAACAAAGCCCGCAATACGTCAAGATTGTGACATCTCAAGAACACGAGAGAGAGAGATTAAACACATAGCTACTGGTACAAACCCTCAGCCCCGAGGGTGGACTACTCCCTCCTCATCATGGTGGCCGCCGGGATGATGAAGATGGCCACCGGTGATGATTTCCCCCTCCGGCGGAGTGCCGGACGGGGTCTAGATTGGTTTTTCGTGGCTACAGAGGCTTGCGGCGGCGGAACTTCCGATCTAGGGTTACCCCGAGGGTTTTTGGAATATTTGGCAATTTATAGGGCGAAGAGGCGGTGCGGGAGGCCACCGAGGTGGGCACAACCCACCTGGGCGTGCCTGGGCCCCCAGGCACGCCCTGGTGGGTTGTGCTCTCCTCGGAGCTCCCCTCTGGTACTTCTTTGGCCCACCGGGTGTCTTCTGGTCCAGAAAAAATCTCCAAAAAGTTTCGCTGCGTTTGGACTCCGTTTGGTATTGATTTTCTGCAATGTAAGAAACAAGCAAAAAACAGCAACTGGCACTGGGCACTATGTCAATAGGTTAGTCCCAAAAAATGATATAAAGTTTCTATAAAATGATTGTAAAACATCCAAGAATGATAATATAACAACATGAATACTTCATAAATTATAGGTACGTTGGAGGCGTATCAGGCCCTAAGAATATCTATCCATCGTCGGAGGAGCAAATTCCGTTCTCGAGCTATGTAGTCCCTTGTCAAACTTTATGATGAACCTGTAAGTTGTCGTTATGATCACCATGTTACAAATGACGTTTGAGCCACCCCAAAGTCCACTGTACGGTAAGAAGTGACTACGATACTCTCATGGTCTAAGGAATTAAAACACATGTTAACACTCCGTATTATAATAATTAATTTCAAACAATATTACCTCAAAGCATAACAAACAAGTTTGGGTTGATTCAATATGAACATTCTTCTAACGTCATACTCGCAATGTTGTTTTAGGACTATCATTACACCTAACGATATCCTAAGATCCAGAAACATGATCACTAACAACACTTGAGCCAATCTTAGAGGCAAGACTAGGAACCTATTCTTTACCGTTTATCATTCCACACGTGCATATGAGTTTTCCACTGAATCGCATATTCCAGGATCATAGCAATCATAGCATGAAATATAAACTCTTAATTATGAAAATGGAAATATAATAATACAAGTTTTTTCCTTGCTGAGCACATGACGGGTGTTTTTGGTTTGTGTCCTCACCAAGTATTGCCTGGCCTGAAGCTGTCCCTGGATCTGACGAGTGGTTGTTTGGTTGTTGCATGGAAAAAATAAAGCTTGCCTGGCCTGAGCTCCTGGTGCTGTAGTTAGCCTGGGCTGGACTCCAGGCATTGCAGTTAGGCTGAGCTAGGCGACCGAACAAGGATGCCTGGGCATGCGGCCTGGGAGCTAACGACAACCTCGATGCATATTAAAAAAATAAACAATAGCACCATTAAGTGTACTGACATGACTTTTTTTTGACAATAATATGACTTTATTTCTCAAATAATAGATATGTCATTTACAAGCATATGAGAAATAGAGTCAGGAGGGGAATCCCAAAGTGAAGAAGCTCTAAAACTAAAGCAAAGCTTTGCTAAATAATCTGCTATCTCATTTGCTTCACGGAAGCAATGATCATGAGAAAGTTTCCCATAATCATTAGCAAGGTTATGTCATTTTCTTAATGTCACAACTTCAGGGCCAAAATAGTCCTCATGCTGGTTCAAGGTTTGCACCACAAATGTACTCTCTAATTCAACAATCACTCGGCTACCTCCAACATTTGCTGCTAGATAGAGCTCATCACGAATAGCACTCAATTCTGCACAATCAACATTGTTAACCTGTGGTAAAAACCAGTTAGCTGCAGCCAGAAAATTCCCCTTATCATCATGTGCGTCAGCTCCTGTGGCACCCAATTGTGTGTCATGACGAAATGCAGCGTCCACACTGACCTTAACAAAACCTTGAGGCGGTCTCTTCCACATGTGATCACGCTTTCGAACTGGTTGCTTGGGATTCACTGCTCTTATAAAGTTTGTGACCAGTACTTTGATAGAAACACTCGTACGATCAGGCGATTGAATAGTCTCACCCTTCACAAATTGGCGCCGTTGCCACCAGATATACCACGCTGCGACGAAAATCAACTTCGCCATTGGCAAGTCCCCACAGTTTGCTTAATTTCTTTCTAAAATTTCCATAGTAACAAAGCGATCTTACGTCACTGCCTTCATAATGACTTCCTCCAAGCCTAGATCATCCCAAACTTTGAGCGATCTAGTGCAAGTGAACAAGCAATGTTGTATATCCTCCAACCTGATGTTGCACATCGGGCATTGGCCAGTAACATGAATATGGTGACTAGCTAGCATGCCGTAACATGGAATTACTCCACATAGTACCTTCCGTACAAAATGTTTGACTTTACCAGGGACTTTTAGATGCCATATATTCTTCCAAATTTCATTTAATTGAATACTTCCGGCACCATTAGTAAGTAGTGTTCATTGACCATATTGTCGATCAAACTCCACATGATATGAAGATCGCACTAAGAAATATCTTGACCTTGTGTGGTTCCATGCAATAAAATCCTCTACAATCTCAACTTGGAGAGGGATTTGCGGAATTCTATTAACATCCACTTAGCTAAAAACAGAACATATGTGTTCCTCATCCCATTGACCAATATGTGGGTTGATCAATTCCTCCACCTTCGATAGTAAATTTTGCCCCCTTGGTGTGATCTCCTTCCTTGAATACTAGACGGAATCCAAGGATCATGCCAAATATTTATCTTTGTGCCATTCCCAATTCTCCACAAACATCCCCCATTAAAAGTTTGGATCCCCGAGACTATACTTTGCCAAGTATATGAAGAGCCTTTCTTGGGGCCAACCAACAATATATTTCCATCAAAAAATAATATTTTGCACTTAATACCTGTGCACACAATGAATTAGGGTTCTGGATTAGACGCCAACACTACTTTGCTAACATAGCAAGATTTAAGTTGTGCAAGTCTGTAAATCCCATGCCCCCTTTCTTCTTTGGGATGCATATCTTCCACCATGCATACCAAAGCATCCTTTTCTTATCTTCACTATCTCCCCACCAAAATCCTGACATCTCATCAGTTATTGCTTTGAAAATTCCTTTGGGTAGTTTAAATACTGACATGGCATATGAGGGAATAGCTTGTACTACTGACTTCAACACAATTTCTTTGCCTTGCATGGATAACACTTTTTTCCTTCCATCATTCCATCCTATGGAATGCTCTATCAATGAGGTGTTGGAAACAGTCACTAGGGTCCACCCCAACCATGGTGGCTAGACCCAGGTATTTGTCTGATAGAGCTTCTGTCAAAATGTTCAATTTTGTACAAACACCTTCTCTGATATTAGGTCTGAAAAAGATGCTAAATTTTGGTGTACTCACCAGTTGACCAAAACTACTGCAATATATATCCAACACCTTCTTTAGAATAATAGCATTTTATACATTTTCCCTCATTAATATGAAAGAGTCATATGCAAATAAAAGATGATAAATAGAGGGAGCATTTCTGCAAACTTTTATACCTTTTGTTGGAAATATGCCTAGAGGCAATGATAAATTGGTTATTATCATATTTCCTTGTTCATGATAAATGTTTATTATTCATGCTAGAATTGTATTGACCGGAAACTTAAATACATGTGTGAATACATAGACAACACAGTGTCCCTAGCAAGCCTCCACTAGACTAGCTCGTTGATCAAAGATGGTTAAGGTTTCCTGACCATAGACATGAGTTTTCATTTGATAACGGGATCACATCATTAGGAGAATGATGTGATGAAAAAGACCCAACCGTAAGCTTAGCATCAGATCGTTTAGTTTATTTGCTATAGCTTTCTTCATGTCAAGTATCTGTTCCTTAGACCATGAGATCGTGTAACTCCATGACACCAGAGGAATACTTAGTGTGTATCCAAATGTCGCTGCATAACTGGGTGATCATAAAGGTGCTCTACAGGTATCTCCGAAGGTGTCTGTTGGGTTGGCATGGATCAAGACTGGGATTTGTCACTCCGTATGACAGAGAGATATCTCTGGGCCCTCTCGGTAATACAACATCTTAAAGAGCTTGCAAGCAATGTGACTAATGAGTTATTCACGGGATCTTGTATTACAGAATGACTAAAGAGACTTGCCGGTAACGAGATTGAACTAGGTATGGAGATATCGACAATCGAATCTCGGGCAAGTAACATATCACCAGACAAAGGGAATTGCATACGGGATTAACCGAATCCTTGACATCATGGTTCAACCGATAAAAGATCTTCGTGGAATATGTAGGAATCAATATGGGCATCCAGGTCCCGCTATTGGTTATTGACCAGAGAGGTGTCAAGGTCATGACTACATGATTCCCGAACCCGTAGGGTCGCATGCTTAACGTTCGTTGACGCTAGAGTAGTATTGGGATATTTGATGATTGGTAACTGAATGTTGTTCGAAGTCCCGGATGAGACCCCGGACGTCACGAGGACTCTCGGGATGGTCAAGAGGTAAATATTTATATATGGGAAGTCATATTTTGGGTTTCGGAAAAAGATGAAGTTTTTTCGGTATTGTACCGTGAAGCTTCTAGAAGGTTCCGGAGGATTCCGGAGGGGTCTGGAAGTCTACAAGTGGATCCACCATGACCCAAGGGCTGGCATGGGCCGAGGGGAGGCGCCCTGGCTTTATTGGGCTAGGCCCACCAAGTCCTCAAAAGCCCATGTGGCTAGGGAAGGGAAAAAGGGGAATCCTAGTAGGAATATGATTGGACTTGGAGTCCAAGTCCTCTCCCCCTTGGCTGCGCCCTAGGGCTTGGAGAGGCTGTTCCCCACACCCCTCCACCTATATATAGAGGGGAGGGGGTGCCCCAAGAGTACACACCAAGCCCTTGGCGCCCCTCTCTCTCCCGTTACTCTGTAGTTCCTCCGTCCTCGTTCTAGTAGCGCTTGGCGAAGCCCTGCTGAACTAGCTCCACCACCACCATCACCACCACGCCGTCGTGCTGGTTGCGATCCCATCTACTTCTCCACCTTATCTTGTTGGATCAAGGAGGAGGAGACTTCCTCGAGCCGCACGTGTGCTAAACTCGGAGGTGTCGTCCGTTCGGCACTAGATCGGTTGGATCGTGATCGGATCGCGAAGAGTACAACTACATCAACCGCGTTATATAAGCTTCCGCTTTCGGTCTACGAGAGTACGTAGACACACTCTAACCTCTCGTTGCTATGCTTCTCCTAGAAAGATCTTGGGTGTTCATAGGAAAAGTTTTGATTTTCATGCTTCGTTCCCCATCAGTGGCATCATGAGCTAGGTCTATGCGTAGATGTATATGCACGAGTAGAACACAAAGAGTTGTGGGTGTTGATGCTCAAATTGCTCACCTCTCTTGTCTTATTTGGATTGGGCGGTATTGTGGGATGAAGCGGCTCGGACCAACCTTACATGTCCTCGCACATGAGACCGGTTCCACCGACTAACATGCAACTTGTTTTGCATAAGGTGGCTAGCGGGTGTCTATCTCTCCTACTTTAGTTGAATCTAATTTGATGAAGGCGGTCCTTATAGAAGGTTTAAAGGCAACTAGATTATCCCCGTTGTGGCTTTGCGTAGGTAAGAACGATTCTTGCTAATTGCCCATAGCAGCCACGTAAAATTTGCAACAACAAAGTAGAGGTCGTCTAACTTGTTTTTGCAGGGAATGTTGTGATGTGGTATGGCAAAAACGTGATATGATATATGTTGATGTATGAGATGATCATGTTTTGTAATAGGTTCACGACTTGCGTGTCGATGAGTACGGCAACCGGCAGGAGCCATAGGGTTGTCTTTAATTTATTAATTGCCATATAATTGCTTTACTTTATCGCTATGCGTTAGCAATAGTTGTAGAAGCAATAGTTGGCGGAGACGGCCATGTGACGACACGATGATGGAGATCATGGTGTCATTGTTGGAAATATGCTCTAGAGGCAATAATAAAGTGGTTATTATTATATTTCCTTAATCATGATAAAGGCTTATTAGTCATGCTATAATTGTATTGATTGGAAACTTAAATACATGTGTGAATACATAAACAAATACCAAGTCCCTAGTAAGCCTCTACTAGACTAGCTTGTTGATCAAAAGATGGTTAAGGTTTCCTGACCATAGACATGAGTTGACGTTTGATAATGGGATCACATCATTAGGAGAATAATGTGATGGACAAGACCCAACACCCTAGGGCAGCCGGCGGCCCCCCTCCAGCCTTCTCCTCCGCGCCTTAGGAAGGAAAGGGAGGGGCGCGCATAGGCAGGCGCCTAGGGCAGCCGCCGGCCCCCCCTTGGGGCGCGCCCAAGGCTGCCTCCCCTCCCCCTCCACCTATATATATGAGAGGAGGGGAGGGGGCGTGACATACTGCGATTCACCAAGCCGTGTGCCAGCGCCCCTCTCCCTCTAGTTCATCCTCCGCTCTAAATCTGTTGTGCTCGGCGAAGCCCTACGGAAATAGTTTCACTACTACCGTCACCACGCCGTCGTGCTGCCAAAACTCATCTACTACTTCGCCCCTCTTGCTAGATCAAGAAGGCGAGGACGTCATCGAGCTGAACCTGTGCTGAACGCGGAGGTGCCGTACGTTCGGCGCTTGATCGGAACGGATCATGAAGGTGTACGACTACATCAACCGCGTTGATAAACGCTTCCGCTTAGCGATGTACAAGGGTATGTAGATGCTCTCCCCCTCTCGTAGCTATGCATCTCCATGGATAAATCTTGCGTGTGCATAGAATTTTTTTGTTTTCCCTGCAATGTTCCCCAATAGTAGCATCATGAGCCAGGTCTATGCGTAGATGATATGCACGAGTAGAACACAAAGGAGTTGTGGGCGGTGATGTTCATATTGCTTACCACCTATGTCTTATTTTGATTCAGCGGTATTGTGGGATGAAGTGGCTCGGACCAACCTTACATGTCCACATACATGAGACCAGTTCCACCGACTAACATGCAACTTGTTTTGCATAAAGGTGGCTGGCGGATGTCTGTTTCTCCCACTTTAGTTGAATCTAATTTGACCACGGAGGTCCTTGCAGAAGGTTAATTAGCAACTTGATAATCACCGTTGTGTTTTGCGTAGGTAAGAATGGTTCTTGCTAGTTGTCCATAACAGCCACGTAAAACTTGCAACAACAAAGTAGAGGACGTCTAACTTGTTTTTGCAGGGTATGTTGCGATGTGATATGGTCAAGACGTGATATGATATATGTTTATGTATGAGATGATCATGTTTTGTAATAAGTTCACGACTTGCATGCCGATGAGTACGACAATCGGTAGGAGCCTTAGGGTTGTCTTTAATTATTGTATGACATGTGTGTCAATCACTTAGCGCCATGTAATTGCTTTACTTTATCGCTATGCGTTAGCAGTAGTTGTATAAGCAATAGTTGGTGAGACAACCCTGACGCAATGATGGAGATCAAGATGTCGTGCCGGTGACGATCGAGATCATGTCGTTGCTTTGGAGATGGAGATCAAAAGCACAAGATAATGATGGCCATATCATGTCACATATTTTGATTGCATGTGATGTTTATCCTTTATGCATCTTATTTTGCTTAGAACGACGGTAGCATTATAAGATGATCCCTTCACTTAATTTCAAGATAAAAGTGTTCTCCCCGAGTATGCATAGTTGCTAAAGTTCGTCATTTCGAAGCACCTCGTGATGATCGGGTGTGATAGACTCTACGTTCACATACAACGGGTGTAAGCCAGTTTTGCACATGCAGAATACTTGGGTTAAACTTGACGAGCCTAGCATGTACAGACATGGTCTCGGAACACTGGAGACCGAAAGGTCGAACGTGAGTCATATAGTAGATATGATCAACATGGAGATGTTCACCATTGAAGACTACCCCATCTCACGTGATGATCGGACATGGGTTAGTTGATTTGGATCATGTATCACTAAGATAACTTGAGGGATGTTGATTTAAGTGGGAGTTCATTAGTAATTTGATTATTTGAACTAAAATTTATCATGAACTTAGTCCTAATAGTTTTTACAAATCTATATTGTAGATCAATGGCCCATGCTACCGTTTCCTTGAATTTTAATGCGTTCCTAGAGAAAGCTAAGTTGAAAGATGATGGTAGCAACTACACAGACTGGGTCCGTAACTTAAGGATTATCCTCATTGTTGCACAGAAGAATTATGTCCTTGATGTACCGCTAGGTGACAGACCTACTGTAGGAGCTGATGCAGACGTTATGAACATCTGGCAGGCTCGATCTGATGACTACTCGATAGTTCAGTGTGTCGTGCTTTATAGCTTGGAACCAGGACTTCAAAAGCGTTTTGACCGCCACGGAGCATAAGAGATGTTCCAAGAGCTAAAGTTGATATTTCAAGCAAATGCCCGGGTTGAGAGATATGAAGTCTCCAACAAGTTCTTTAACTGCAAGAAGGAGGAGAACAATTCTGTCAGTGAACACATACTCAGAATGTCTGGGTACCACAATCACTTGACTCAGCTGGGAATTAATCTTCTAGTTGAGAGTGTTATTGATAGAGTTCTTCAGCCACTGCCACCAAGCTACAAAGGCTTCGTGATGAACTATAATATGCAAGGGATGACGAAAACGATTCCTGAGCTCTTCACGATGCTGAAATCGGCGGAGGTAGAAATCAAGAAAGAGCATCAAGTGTTGATGCTTAACAAGACCACCAGTTTCAAGAAAAAGGGCAAGGGAAAGAAAGGGAACTTCAAGAAGGCTGGCAAACAAGTTGTCGTTCCCGTGAAGAAGCCCAAAGCTGGACCCAAGCCGGAAACTGGGTGCTTCTACTGCAAGGGAAATGGTCACTGGAAGCGGAACTGCCCCAAATACTTGGTAGATAATAAGGATGGCAAAGTGAACAAAGGTATAGTTGATATACATGTTATTGATGTGTTCCTTACTAATGCTCGTAGTAGCGTCTGGGTATTTGATACTGGTTCGGTTGCTCATATTTGTAACTCGAAATAGGAGATGCCGAATAAACGAAGATTGGCTAAGGACGAGGTGACAATGCGCGTTAGAAATGGTTCCAAGGTTGATGTGATCGCCGTCGGCATGCTACCTCTACATCTACCTTCGGGATTAGTTTTAGACCTCAATAATTGTTATTTGGTGCCAGCGTTGAGCATGAACATTATATCTAGATCTTGTTTATTGCGAGAGGATTATTCATTTAAGTCAGAGAATAATGGTTGTTCTATTTATATGAGTAACATCTTTTATGGTCATGCACCCTTAGTGAATGGTCTATTCTTGTTGAATCTCGATCGTAGTGATACACATATTCATAATATTGATGCCAAAAGATGCAAAGTTGATAATGATAGTGCAACATACTTGTGGCACTGCCGTTTAGGTCATATTGGTGTAAAGCGCATGAAGAAACTCCATGCGGATGGACTTTTGGAATCACTTGATTATGAATCATTTGATACTTGCGAACCATGCCTCATGGGTAAGATGACTAAAACTCCGTTCTCCGGAACAATGGAGTGAGCTAATGACTTATTGAGAAATAATACATACCGATGTATGCGGTCCGATGAGTGTTGAAGCACGCGGTGGGTATCGCTATTTTCTAACTTCACCGATGATTTGAGTAGGTATGGGTATATCTACTTGATGAAACACAAGTCTGAAACATTTGAAAAGTTCAAAGAATTTCAGAGTGAAGTGGAGAATCATCGTAACAAGAAAATAAAGTTTCTACAATCTGATCGCGGAGGTGATTATTTGAGTTATGAGTTTTGCCTTCATTTAAAACAATGTGGAATTGTTTCACAACTCACTCCACCTGGAACACCACAGCGTAATGGTGTGTCCGAACATTGCAACCATACTTTATTAGATATGGTGCGTTCTATGATGTCTCTTACCGATTTGCCACTATTATTTTGGGGTTATGCGTTAGAGACAGCCGCATTCACGTTAAATAGGGCACCGTCCAAATCCGTTGAGACGACACCGTATGAACTATGGTTTGGCAAGAACCTAAGCTGTCATTTCTTAAAGTTTGGGGATGCAACGCTTATGTCAAAAGGCTTCAGCCTAATAAGCTCGAACCCAAAGCGGAGAAGTGTGTCTTCATAGTATACCCTAAAGAAACTACTGGGTATACCTTCTACCACAGATCCGAAGGAAAGATCTTTGTTGCTAAGAATGGGTCATTTCTAGAGAGGGAGTTTCTCTTGAAAGAAGTGAGTGGGAGGAAAGTAGAACTTGATGAGGTAGTTGTACCTTCTCTCGAATTGGAAAGTAGCTCATAAGAGAAAATCGTTCCAGTGATTCCTACACCAACTAAAGAGGAAGCAAATGATGATGATGAAACTTCAGATCAAGTTACTACTGAACCTCGTAGGTCGACCAGAACCCGTACCCCACCAGAGTGGTACGGTAATCCTGTGTTGGAAGTCATGTTGTAAGACAACAGCGAACCTACGAACTATGAAGAAGCTATGATGAGCCCAGATTCCGACAAATGGCTTGAGGCCATGAAATCTGAGATAGGATCCATGTATGAGAACAAAGTTTGGACTTTGGTGGACTTGCCCGATGATCGGGAAGCCATTGAGAATAAATGGATCTTCAAGAGGAAGACGTACACTGATGGTAATATCACTGTCTACAAAGCTCGACTTGTCGCAAAAGGTTTTCGACAAGTTCAAGGGGTTGACTACGATGAGACTTTCTCACCCGTAGCGATTCTTAAGTCTGTCAGAATCATGTTAGCAATTGCCACATTTTATGATTATGAAATCTGGCAAATGGACGTCAAAACTGCATCCCTTAATGGGTTTCTTAAAGAAGAGTAGTATATGATGCAACCAGAAGGTTTTGTCGATCCTAAGGGTGCTAACAAAGTGTGCAAGCTCCAGCGATCCATCTATGGACTGATGCAAGCATCTCGGAGTTGGAATATATGCTTTGATGAGGTGATCAAAGCATTTGGTTCTATACAGACTTACGGTGAAGCCTGTACTTACAAGAAAGTGAGTGGGAGCTCTGTAGCATTTCTGATATTATATGTGGATGACATATTACTGATTGGAAATGATATAGAATTTCTGGATAGCATAAAAGGATTTTTGAATAAGATTTTTTCAATGAAAGACCTCGGTGAAGCTGCTTACATATTGGGCATCAAGATCTATAGGGATAGATCGAGACGCTTAATAGGACTTTCACAAAGCACATACCTTGACAAAGTTCTGAAAAAGTTCAAAATGGACCAGTCAAAGAAAGGGTTCTTGCCTATGTTGCAAGGTGTGAAATTGAGTCAGACTCAAAGTCCGACCATGACAGAAGATAGATAGAGAATGAAAGTCATTCCCTATGCCTCAGCCATAGGTTCTATAATGTATGCCATGCCATGTACCAGACCTGATGTGTGCCTTGCCATAAGTTTGGCAGGGAGGTACCAAAGTAATCCAGGAGTGGATCACCGGACAGCGGTTAAGAATATCATGAAGTACTTGAAAAGGACCAAGGATATGTTTCTCGTTTATGGAGGTGACGAAGAGCTCGTCGTAAAGGGTTACATCGATGCTAGCTTCGACACAGATGCGAATGACTCTAAGTCGCAAACCGGATACATATTCATATTGAATGGTATAGTTGTCAGTTGGTGCAGTTCTAAGCAGAGCGTCCTGGCGGGATCTACATGTGAAGCGGAGTACATAGTTGCTTCAGAAGTGGCACATGAAGGAGTCTGGATGAAGGAGTTCATATCCGATCTGGGTGTAATATCTAGTGCATCGGGTCCAATGACAATCTTTTGTGACAACACTAGAGCAATTTCCATAGCCAAGGAGCCCAGGTTTCACAAGAGAACCAAACACATCAAGCGACATTTCAACTCCATTCGTGAAAAAGTCAAGGATGGAAACATAGAAATTTGCAAAGTACATACGGATCTGAATGTGGCAGACCCGTTGACTAAACCTCTTCCACGGGCAAAACATGATCAGCACCAAGACTCCATGGGTGTTAGATTCATTATAATGTAATCTAGATCATTGACTCTAGTGCAAGTGGGAGACTGTTGGAAATATGCTCTAGAGGCAATAATAAAGTGGTTATTATTATATTTCTTTAATCATGATAAAGGTTTATTATTCATGCTATAATTGTATTGATCGGAAACTTAAATACATGTGTGAATACATAAACAAATACCAGGTCCCTAGTAAGCCTCTACTAGACTAGCTCGTTGATCAAAAGATGGTTAAGGTTTCCTAACCATAGACATGAGTTATCTTTTGATAACGGGATCACATCATTAGGAGAATAATGTGATGGATAAGACCCATCCGTTAGCATAGCATATGATCGTTCAGTTTATTGCTACTGCATTCTTAATGTCAAATACATGTTCCTTCGACCATGAGATCATGCAACTCCCGGACTCCGGAGGAATGCCTTGTGTGTATCAAACGTCACTTCGTAACTGGGTGATCATAAAGGTGCTCTACAGGTATCTCCGAAGGTATCTGTTGAGTTGGCATGGATCAAGATTGGGATTTATCATTCCGTATGACGGAAAGGTATCTCTGGGCCCTCTCGGTAATACATCATCACAAGAAGCTTGCAAGCAAAGTGACTAAGGAGTTAGTTACAAGATGTTATATTATGGAACGAGTAAAGAGACTTGCCGGTAACGAGATTGAACTAGGTATGGAGATACCGACGATCGAATCTCGGGCAAGTAACATACCAACAAACAAAGGGAACTACGTATGTTGTCATAAAGGTTTGACCGATAAAGATCTGCGTAGAATATGTAGGAACCAATATGGACATCCAGGCCCCGCTATTGGTTATTGACCGGAGAAGCGTCTCGGTCATGTCTACATCAATCTCGAACCCGTAGGGTCCACACGCTTAACGTTCGTTGACGATATAGTATCATATGAGTTATGTATGTTGGTGACCGAATGTTGTTCGGAGTCCCAGATGAGATCATGGACATGACGAGGAACTCCGGAATGGTCCGGAGGTAAAGATTGATATATATAGGATGATATTATTTGGTCTCCGAAAGAGTTTCAAAATACACCGGATAATTATCGGATCACCGGAAGGGGTTTCCGGAGGCCACAGGGAGTTGTTGGGCCTAACAGGCCTAAAGGAGGGGAGCACACTAGCCCACAAGGGGGCTGGTGTGCCCCACCTCCTGGCCGCCGGCCCTAGGGAAGGAAGGAAGAGGGCCGGCCCCCTCTTGCCTTCTCTTCCACGCGCTAAGAAAGGAAAGGGGGGCGCGCCTAAGGGAGGTGCCCTAGGGCAGTCGCCGGTCCCCCTCCTGCCTTCTCCTTCGCGCCTTAGGAAGTAAAGGGAGGGGCGCGCCTAGGCAGGCGCCTAGGGCAGCCACCGGTCCCCCTCCTGCCTTCTCCTTCGTGCCTTAGGAAGTAAAGGGAGGGGCGCACCTAGGAAGGCGCCTAGGGCAGCCGCCGGCCCCCCTTGGGGCGTGCCCAAGGCTACCTTCCTTCCCCTCCACCTATATATATGAGAGGAGGGAAGGGGGCGCAAAGTACCATGATTCACCAAGCCGTGTGTCGGCGCCCCCTCTCCCTCTAGTTCATCCTCCGCTCTAAATCCATTGTGCTCGGCGAAGCCCTGCGGAAATAGTTTCACCACTACCTTCACCACACCGTCGTGCTGCCGGAACTCATCTACTACTTTGCCCCTCTTGCTAGATCAAGAAGGCGAGAACGTCATCGAGCTGAACGTGTGCTGAACGCGGAGGTGCCCTACGTTCGGTGCTTGATCGTGAAGGTGTACGACTACATCAACTGCGTTGATAAACGCTTCCGCTTAGCGATCTACAAGGGTATGTAGATGCTCTCCCCCTCTAGTAGCTATGCATCTCCATGGATAGATCTTGCGTGTGCGTAGATTTTTGTTTTGTTTTCCATGCAACGTTCCCCAACATTCATGCCGGTGACGATGGAGATCATGCCGGTGCTTTGGAGATAGAGATCAAAGGCACGAGATGATAATGGCCATATCATGTCACATATTGATTGCATGTGATGTTTATCCTTTTTATGCATCTTATTTTGCTTAGAACAACAGTAGCATTATAAGATGATCCCTTCACTTAATTTTGAGAAATAGTGTTCTCCCAGAGTATGCACCGTTGCAAAAGTTCGTCGTTTCGAAGCACCTCGTGATGATCGGGTGTGATAGACTCTACGTTCGCATACAATGGGTGTAAGCCAGTTTTACACATGCATAATACTTGGGTTAAACTTGACGAGCCTAGCATGTACAGGCATGGCCTCGGAACACAGGAGACCGAAAGGTCGAACATGAGTCATATAGTAGATATGATCAACATGGAGATGTTCACCATTGATGACTACCCCATCTCACGTGATGATCGGACATGAGTTAGTTGATTATCACTTAGGCAACTTGAGGGGTGTTGATTTAAGTGGGAGTTTATTAGTAATTTGATCAACTGAACTAATTATCATGAACATAGTCTTAATTGTCTTTGCAAAATTTGTGTTGTAGATCAATGGCCTGCACTGTAGTTCCCCTGAATTTTAATGCGTTCCTAGAGAAAGCTAAGTTGAAAGATGATGGAAGAAACTATGCGGACTGGGTCCATAACTTGAGGATTATCCTCATTGCTGCACGGGAGGCTTATGTCCTTGATGCACCGCTAGGTGACGCACCCCCTCCAGCATCGTTTGTGGATGTTGTGAACATCTGGGAGGCATGTTATGATGACTACTCGATAGTTCAGTGTGCCATGCTTTATGGCTTAGAACCGGGGCTCCAAAGACGTTTTGAGCACCACAGAGCATATGAGATGTTCCAGGAGCTGAAATTGGTATTTCAAGCTCATGCCCGGGTCGAGAGGTATGACATCTCCGACAAGTTCTTTAGCTGTAAAATGGAGGAGAACAGTTCTGTTAGTGAGCTTATAGCCAGAATGTCTGGGTTGCACAAATGCTCGACTCGGTTGGGAGTTAATCTTTCAGATGACTCGGTTATTAACAGAATTCTCCAATCACTGCCACCAAGCTATAAGGCCTTTGTGATGAACTATAATATGCAAGGGATGGAGAAAACACTTCCCGACCTCTTCACGATGCTTAAGGTCACGGATGTAGAAATCAAGAAGGAGCATCAAGTGTTGATGGTTAAAAAAGACCACTTGTTTCAAGAAAGGCAAGGGAAAGAAAGGGAACTTCAAGAAGAATGGTAAAGCAGTTGCCTCTCCCGTGAAGGAACCCAAGGCTAGACCCAAACCTGAGACTGAGTGCTTCTGCTGCAAGGGGATTGGTCATTGGAAGCGGAAATGCCCCAAGTACTTGGCAGATAAGAAGGCTGGCAGCGTCAACAAAGGTATATTTGATATACATGTTATTGATGTGTACCTTACTAGTGTTCGTAGTAGCGCCTGGGAATTTGATACTGGCTCGGTTGCTCATATTTGTAACTCGAAACAGGAGCTGCGGAATAAACGAAGACTAGCTAAAGACGAGGTGACGATGCGCGTCGAAAATGGTTCCAAGGTTGATGTGATCGCCGTCAGCACGCTACCTCTACATCTACCTTCGAGATTAGTTTTAAACCTAAATAATTGTTATTTGGTGCCTGCGTTGAGCATGAACATTATATCTGGATCTTGTTTATTGCGAGATGATTATTCATTTAAGTCAGAGAATAATGGTTGTTCTATTTATATGAGTAATATCTTTTTGTAACACCCCTGTGTAATAGCCACTATGATCAGTAGCTGATAATGCCAAGTCATCTCATTTGCAGTGCTTAAACATAGAGGATAATCAAAGCAAATCAACTCCATTTTGAAAATCAACTCAAATTCAAAAGTGAAATATGAAGTTGATCAAACGCTGTTGGAAAAATGTTCATTAAATGGCAAATAATCCAGGAACATTTGTAAAATCATCATCAAAATAGTTGGAGTTGGACAAGTGACTCAAACAAGAATAAACAGCACCAAAACAGGATATTTAAATCCATTTAAAATCATTTCAAATACAAATGAATTCCAAATCTGTCCAAACCACTTTTTGGTGAGAGCTAAAATGGCACTGTAATATTTGGACCAAGTTCCATATTTTACAGAAATGCTAAAGTGGCCTAACCATTTCCAAAAACAGAAAAGAATTAAAGAACAGAAGAGAGAAAAATGAGAAACTACTGTGGACTGGGCCTAAGTGCACAGTGCACTTAAACCCAGCCCACCAGGTCGCTCCCCTCTCTCTCCGTCGTCGTGTCGACGCGTCCCTGGCCGAGCGCGCGCTCGCCGCTCCGGCGCCGACACCGCGACACCGCGGCTGGCCAGGAGGGGATAAGGTCGAGCTGGTGCTCTCCCCCTGGTCCTCCCCGCCATTTCCCCCTTCTCCCACGCTCGCCTCGCCTCTCCCTCTCCTCCCAGATCTGTCGCCGAGCGCCACCGTCGCCGTGGCCTTGCCGTAGACGCGGCCACCGACGTCCTCGAGCTCGGCTAGCACGCCTGCGAGCTCCGCCGTCCTCGACTCCTTCGGCTCCGACCGCGAGTGGAGGCGGGGAGGCCCTGGAGAACCCAGACTGCTCCGCCCCCTTTCTTCTCCGACGCCGGCGAGCCCCGACGATTCGCCGACGTGCTGCGCTCCTAAGCTTCCAACGGCTTTATGTAGCCTCTCGGTGAGCCTCTCCGCCTCCTGCCTCTTCTCGCTGCCCTCCCCGCGGACCGTAGCTAGCTCAGCGCCGTGCCGTGAGCCCGACGCCGCAGCTCGCCCCGCCGCCGTGGCCATGGCCCCTGTCGTGCTCGTTTGAGCACGGCATCTTGTTCCTGCTGCTTCCAGGAATCGAACGCGCACGCGCTCTTCCGTACTCCCTAGCTACGAATCCGACGGTGGCTGAACTCCGGCGCCCGCCGCAAAGCTCGCCGACGGCGATACACGCCGTTTCCGGCCACACCACCGCTACCATTCGACGCGCCGTCGAATGGCCGTTCGAACGCACCCGGCCCCGTCCCTTTTGGTGGCCTGTGTGCGAAGTCCGACGAGCCCCGAGCCGCGCCGCCGCTGTTTTGGTCACCGGCGACCTGCCGCCAGCCGCCGCTGATGTGGCGCCCCTGGGGCCCCACCCAGAGATGCTGACCAGTGGGCCCCCTGGCCATTTTGACCACGTTGACCACGGTCAACTGTGGTTACTGTTCATCCTAAGCCGCTGACGTGTGGGCCCGCCTCTGTTAATCAATCTAATTAATCATTTTGCTAATTAAGCTTAATTAATTAAACAGTTAGTGACACTGACAGGAGGGCCCCACCTGATTAATTAACCCTGTTAGTTTAATTAATTCACTGTTAGTCTAACAGAGGCTGACATGTGGGTCCCACTGGACCCACATGTCAGGTTTGACCCTGGTCAGCCGGCTGTTGACTTGCTGATGTCAGCATTACCTCATGCTGACATCATAATTCCATTTTCTGTAAATAGAAATAATCCTAGAAATTCAAATAAACTTTGAAAATTAATAACTTTTAAACCGTAGCTCGGATCGAAAAAGTTAAAACATGAAAGTTGCTCAGAACGACGAGACGAGTCTGATCGTGCCGTCTATTTCTTTGTCGAAACCCCCTACGTAGAAGAACTCATAACTCCGGACCCGTATCCGGCAGATGAATAGTGCACACACTTCGGTAAATAAATCCCAGATTAATTCTAAAAATAACTAAAATGACTTAGACGCATATTTAGGCAACCCTGCACTGCATCATAGCATCACACGCACCGTATTGCATTTGTTTGCATTATGTTTACCTGTTTCTTCCCCCTCTTCTCTCTCGGTAGACCCCGACATTGACGTAGCTCCCGAGGCAGACGCAGCTCAGGAGTACGACTACGTCCCCGATGACACCACAGGCGACCTTGCCCTTGCCCCAGAGCAAACAGGCAAGCACCCCCATTTTGAACATGCATATATCGCCTATTCTCTTCTCTCTTATGCTTGCATTAGAACTGCTATTGCTACTGTTTTCCTATATCTACTGCATAGCCTGATTATTGTAACCTGCCTTGCTATCTTTCTGGTTATCCTAGACTGATTAGTATAGGCTGGGTAGAGCCCCGACAGAGACCCCCACTTGATCCTGACTGCCCCGCTGGATGTCAGAAGACCCGATCATCGGGATTAAAGACCAGACCCTGGTACCACACATCACTTCCCCCTTAGTTGCCGACACTACTGGGTTACCGTCGAGTGCCGAGGGTGATACCTCGTCATCACTTCTGATGTTAACCTTGTAGGTTAGTTACTCGGTCGTGGTAAGCGAGGGTGATTCCTCCTACACCACCCCCGATAACGACATCGTCGTGCAACCTCTCAAGTGTGGACCTCGAGGGTGATTCCTCCTTCGTTCACCTTGATGATAACATCGAGCGGGAATTCCATCGAGGGTGATTCCTCAGGGTTCCCTTCGGTGTCAGACACACAGTTACCTTGGATATTATGACTTGACTATGAACCATGATACTAAAGACGGGTCGGCCCTGAGGGGTACCCGCGCGACCTTATTGCGAAGTGATGTGGAGTCGGGTTGACCTGGATGGTGCCCGCGAGATAACTACGAGGCGTGGCCGGGCATTCTTAGCCCTTGCCGCAAGTCCTCGAGACGGGGCGACGGGGTCACATCGATCGTGAGTCTCTGCTCGTTTCCGCGCGCTCCTAATCCACTACGGTTTGGATATTTGATCCGAGGGGCCTCTGGCCCGATAGCACTAACCATCACGTGGGCATAGTATGGGCGTTCTGCGTTGTATACATCAGCCGAAGCTTATTAGACGTCAGTAAGGAGCGGCGCACGCCGAGTTGGACTGGGAACGCAACCGCGCTTGTATAAGGGGTTGCTAGGTCTGCTCTCGGTGGCCCCGTAACATGCAGGAGTTCCCGGGGCGATGGCCCAAGACCCCTGGGGGCATAGGTTTAGTCCGGCGTGCTGACCTCTCTTATAAGCCTAGGTCGGGTTGCGGCGTGTTGCTTAGCCGAGGCCGGGCATGACCCAAAAAAGTGTGTCCGGCCGGAGTTAAGCGAGCGTGGTGGGTAAGTTGGTGCACCCCTGCAGGGAAGAAACTTCTATCGATAGCCTATCCTACGGTAACAGACACTCGGAGTTGTATCCCGATCGGTACAACTAGAACATGTGATGAGAACTGGATAGTACGGCTCTGGGATTGCTTTCTCGCAGGGAGTCGAGAAAGGATCTCAGGTCGAGGTTGATGATACTACTACTACTTTACATTACGTTGATCTGCTTCCTTCTATTGCTGCAAGACTGTCGAAGATTGTTGAAGATGCTAGTCTTCGATAGGACTAGGCTTTCCCCCTCTATTCTGGCATTTCTACAGCCCAGTCCACATATACAGCCATTCCTTTGAAAATGTTGCATATGTAGTGTAGATCCTTGCTTGCTGAGTACTTCGGATGAGTACTCACGTTTGCTTTACTTTCTTTTTCCCCCATATCCAATTGATGCCACCAGACGACGGAGCCCCTGAGCCAGACGCCCCAGCCGACGACTAGTACTACTACCCGCCTGGCGAGTACTACTACTACGAGGAGCCGTTTGACGACCAGGAGTAGGATCGGAGGGTCCAGGGCAGGAGGCCTATGCCTTTCGATCGTAGTATTTTATTTTGCCCCGCCTCTGTGAAGGCCTATTTCTCTCTCTGTAATATATCTGTACTCAGATATCTGATGCTTCCGCTGACGCTTGTATGCCATCGAGCTATGTATTCGAGCCCTCGAGGCCCTGGCTTGTAATATAAATCTTGTATGACTATATTTATGTTTTAGAGTTATGTTGTGATATCTTCAAGTGAGTCCTTAGGCTTGATCATGCGCATTTGCGTGTATGATTAGTGCATGATTAAGCTGGGGTCGTCACACTTTTATGGTCATGCACACCTTGTGAATGGTTTATTCTTGTTGAATCTCGATCGTAGTGATACACATATTCATAATATTGATGCAAAAAGATGCAAAGTTAATAACGATGGTACCACATATTTGTGGCACTGCCGCTTAGGTCATATTGGTGTAAAGCGCATGAAGAAACTCCATGCTGATGGACTTTTGGACTCTTGATTATGAATCATCTGAGACATGTGAACCATGCCTCATGGGCAAGATGACTAAAACTCCATTCTCCGGAACAATGGAGCGAGCTAGTAACTTATTGGAAATAATACATACTGATGTATGCGGTCCGATGAGTGTTGAAGCACGTGGTGGATATCATTATTTTCTTACTTTCACAGATGATTTGAGTAGATATGGGTATATTTACTTAATGAAACACAAGTCTGAAACATTTGAAAAGTTCAAGGAATTTCAGAGTGAAGTGGAAAATCATCGTAACAAGAAAATAAACTTTCTACGATCTGGTCGTGGAGGTGAATATTTGAGTTACAAGTTTGGTATGCATTTAAGACAATGTGGAATTGTTTCACAACTCATGCCACTTGGCACATCACAGCGTAATTGTGTCCGAACATCGTAATCGTACTCTATTGGATATGGTGCATTCTATGATGTCTCTTACCGATCTGCCACTTTCATTTTGGGGTTATGCATTAGAGACAGCCGCATTCACTTTAAATAGGGCACTGTCTAAATCCGTTGAGATGACACCGTATGAGTTGTGGTTTGGCAAAAAACCTAAGCTGTCGTTTCTTAAATTTTGGGGATGCGACTCTTATGTCAAGAGGCTTCAGCCTGATAAGCTCGAACCCAAAGCGCAGAAGTGTGTCTTCATAGGATACCCTAAAGAGACCATTGGTTATACCTTCAACCACAGATCCGAGGGCAAGGTCTTTGTCGCCAAGAACGGGTCCTTTCTAGAGAAAGAGTTTCTCTCGAAAGAAGTGAGTGGGAGGAAAGTAGAACTTGATGAGGTAATCGTACCTTCTCTCGAATTGGAAAGTACCACATCACAGAAAGCAGTTCCCGTGATGTCTACACCAACTGAAGAGGAAGCTAATGATAATGATCATGAAACATCAGATCAAGTTACCACTGAACTTCGTAGGTCGACCAGGGTACGTTTCGCACCAGAGTGGTACGGTAATCCAGTCCTGGAAGTCATGTTGTTAGACAATGGTGAACCTACGAACTATGAAGAAGCTATGATGAGCACGGATTCCAAGAAATGGCTTGAGGCCATGAAATCCGAGATAGGATCCATGTATGAGAACAAAGTATGGACTTTGGTGGACTTGCCCGATGATCGGCAAGCCATTGAGAATAAATGGATCTTTATTAAGAAGACAGACGCTGATGGTAATGTCACCGTCTATAAAGCTTGACTTGTCGCAAAGGGTTTCCGACAAGATCAAGGGGTTGACTACGATGAGACTTTCTCACCCGTAGCGATGGTTAAGTCTGTTAGAATTATGTTAGCAATTGCCACATTTCATGATTATGAGATCCGGCAAATGGACGTCAAAACGGCATTCCTTAACGGGTTTTTTAAGGAAGAGTTGTATATGATGCAACCAGAAGGTTTTGTCAATCCTAAGGATGCAAACAAAGTATGCAAGCTCCAGCGATCCATCTATGGACTGGTGCAAGCATCTCGGGGTTGGAATATACGCTTTGATGAGGTGATCAAAGTTTTCGGTTTTATACAAACTTACGGAGAAACTTGTAGTTACAAGAAAGTGAGTGGGAGCTCCGTAGCATTTCTAATATTATATATGGATGACATATTGTTGATTGGAAATGATATAGAATTTCTAGAAAGCATAAAAGAATATTTGAACAAGAGTTTTTCAATGAAAGACCTCGGTGAAGCTGCTTACATATTGGGCATCAAAATCTATAGAGATAGATCAAGACGCCTAATAGGACTTTCACAAAGTACATACCTTGACAAAGTTTTGAAGAAGTTCAAAATGGATCAGTCAAAGAAAGGGTTCTTGCCTGTATTGCAAGGTGTGAAGTTGAGTAAGACTCAAAGCCCGACCACGGCAGAAGAAAGAGAAAGGATGAAAGTCATTCCCTATGCCTCAGCCATAGGCTGTATAATGTATGCCATGCTGTGTACCAGACCTAATGTGTGCCTTGCCATAAGTCTGGCAGGGAGGTACTAAAGTGATCTAGGAGTAGATCACTAGACAGCGGTCAAGAATATCCTGAAGTACCTGACAAGGACTAAGGACACGTTTCTCATTTATGGAGGTGACGAAGAGCTCATCGTAAAGGGTTACATCGATGCTAGTTTCGACAAAGATCTGGATGACTCTAAGTCTCAAACCGGATACGTATTTATATTAAATGATGGAGCGGTCAGTTGGTGCAGTTCCAAGTAGAGCGTCGTGGTGGATCTACATATGAAGGAGTCTGGATGCAGGAGTTCATACCCGATCCGGGGGTAATACATAGTGCATCAGATCCAATGATTATCTTTGTGACAACACTGGAGCTATTGCCATTGCCAAGGATCCCAGGTTTCACAAGAGAACCAAGCACATCAAGCGCCGCTTCAACTCCATTCGTAATTCTGTTAAGGATGGAGACATAGAACTTTGCAAAGTACATACACATCTGAATGTGGAAGACCCGTTGACTAAACCTCTTCCGCGGGCAAAACATGATCAGCACCAAGTCTTCATGGGTGTTAGATTCATAACTATGTAAACTAGATTATTGACTCTAGTGCAAGTGGGAGACTGTTGGAAATATGCCCTAGAGGCAATAATAAATTGGTTATTATCATATTTACTTGTTCATAATAAATGTTTATTATTCATGCTAGAATTATATTGACCGGAAACTTAAATACATGTGTGAATACATAGACAACACAGTGTCCCTAGTAAGCCTCTACTAGACTAGCTCGTTGATCAAATCTGGTTAAGGTTTCCTAACCATAGACAAGAGTTGTCATTTGATAACGGGATCACATCATTAGGAGAATGATGTGATGGACAAGACCCAACTGTAAGCTTAGCATCAGATCGTTTAGTTTATTTGATATAGCTTTCTTCATGTCAAGTATTTGTTCCTTAGACCATGAGATCGTGTAACTCCCTGACACCGGAGGAATACTTAGTGTGTATCTGATGTCTACTACGCAACCTTTCTTCTTGTAGATGTTGTTGGGCCTCCAAGTGCAGAGTTTTGTAGGACAATAGCAAATTTCCCTCAAGTGGATGACCTAAGGTTTATCAATCCGTAGGAGGCGTAGGATGAAGATGGTCTCTCTCAAACAACCCTGCAACCAAATAACAAGGAGTCTCTTGTGTCCCCAACACACCCAATACAATGGTAAATTGTATAAGTGCACTAGTTCGGCGAAGAGATGGTGATACAAGTGTGATATGGATGGTAGATATAGGTTTTTGTAATCTGAAAATATAAAAACAGCAAGGTAGCAAGTAACAAAAGTGAGCAAAAATGGTATTGCAATGCTTAGAAACAAGGCCTAGGGTTCATACTTTCACTAGTGCAAGTTCTCTCAACAATGATAACATAATTGAATCATATGGCAATCCCTCAACGTGCAACAAAGAATCACTCCAAAGTTTCTATCGGAGAACATAGGACGAAAACGTGCATCAACCCCTATGCATAGATTACCCCAATGTCACCTCGGGAATCCACGAGTTGAGTGCCAAAACATACATCAAGTGCATCAATAGAACATCCCATTGTCACCACATATATCCCATCGCAAGACATACATCAAGTGTTCTCAAATCCAATACTCAATCCAACATAACAACCTCAAAGAGCAAGACTCAATTCATCACAGGAAGGTAGAGGGGGAAGAACACCATATGATCCAACTATAATAACAAAGCTCGCGGTACATCAAGATCGTGCCAAATCAAGAACACGAGAGAGAGAGAGAAATCAAGCACATAGCTACTGGTACATACCCTCAGCCCCGAGGGTGAACTACTCCCTCCTCATCATGGAGACCGCCGGGATGATGAAGATGGCCACCGGCGATGGTTTCGCCCACCGGCAGGGTGGCGGAACGGGCTCCCGATTGGTTTTTCATGGCTACAGAGGCTTGCGGTGGCAGAACTTCCGATCTAGGTTTCTTTTCGGGGGTTTCTTGATTTATAGGAGTTTTTGGCGTCGGTCTCACGTCAGGGGGGTCCACGAGGTGGCGACAAGGCAGGGGGCGCGCCCTGGGGGGCGCCCTCCACCCTTGCCGCTGCCTCGGGACTCTTCTCTGGTATCTTTTCGCTCCAGTATTTTTTATATTTTCCAAAAATATTCTCCGTAAGTTTTCAGCTCATTCCGAGAACTTTTATTTCTGCACACAAAAAATGACACCATGGTAGTTCTACTGAAAACAATGTCAGTCAGGGTTAGTTATAATAAAATCATACCAAAACCATATAAAATTGTTGTAAACATGGCATGAATACTTCATAAATTATAGATACGTTGGAGACGTATCAGCATCCCCAAGCTTAATTCCTGCTCGTCCTCGAGTAGGTAAATGATAAAAGAAAGAATTTATGAAGTGTGAATGGTACCTAACATATTTATCATGTGATATTCTTTATTGTGGCATGAATGTTCAGATCCATAAGATTCAAAACAAAAGTTTAATATTGACATAAAAACAATAATACTTCAAGCATACCAATAAAGCAATCATGTCTTCTCAAAATAACATGGCCAAAGAAAGTTATCCCTACAAAATCATATAGTCTGGCTATGCTCCATCTTCATCACACAAAGTATTTTATCATGCACAACCCCGATGACAAGCCAAGCAATTGTTTCATACTTTTGGTGTTCTCAAACTTTTTCAACTTTCACGCAATACATGAGCGTGAGCCATGGATATAGCACTATAAGTGAAATAGAATATGGTGGTTGTGGAGAAGACAAAAAGAAGGAGATAGTCTCACATCAACTAGGCGTATCAATGGGCTATGAAGATGCCCATCAATAGATATTGGTGCAAGGGAGTAGGGATTGCCATGCAACGGATGCACTAGAGCTATAAGTGTATGAAAGCTCAAAAGAAACTAAGTGGGTGTGCATCCAACTCACTTGCTCACGAAGACCTAGGGCAATTTGAGGAAGCCCATCATTGGAATATACAAGCCAAGTTCTATAATGAAAATTTCCCACTAGTATATGAAAGTGGCAATATAGGAGACTCTCTATCGTGAAGATCATGGTGCTACTTTGAAGCACAAGTGTGGTAAAAGGATAGTAACATTGTCCCTTCTCTCTTTTCTCTCATTTTTTTTTATTTTGGGCTCTTTGGCCTCTCTTTTTTTCCCTTTTTTTCTTTTTTTTTTCGTTCGGAGTCTCATCCCGACTTGTGGGGGAATCATAGTCTCCTTCATCCTTTCCTCACATGGGACAATGCTCTAATAATGATGATCATCACACTTTTATTTAGTTACAACTCAAGAATTACAACTCGATACTAGAACAAAACATGACTCTATATGAATGCCTCCGGCGGTGTATCAGGATGTGGAATGATCAAGAGTGACATGTATAAAAAATATGAACGGTGGCCTTGCCACAAATACAATGTCAACTACATGATCATGCAAAGCAATATGACAATGATGAAGCGTGTCATAATAAACGGAACGGTGGAAGTTGCATGGCAATATATCTCAGAATGGCTATGGAAATGCCATAATAGGTAGATATGGTGGCTGTTTTGAGGAAGGTATATGGTGGGTGTAATGCACCGGCGAAAGTTGCGCGGTACTAGAGAGGCTAGCAATGGTGGAAGGGTGAGAGTGCGTATAATCCATGGACTCAACATTAGTCATAAAGAACTCACATACTTATTGCAAAAGTCTATTAGCTATCAAAACAAAGTACTACGCACATGCTCCTAGGGGGATAGATTGGTAGGAAAAGACCATCGCTCGTCCCCGACCGCCACTCATAAGGAAGACAATCAATAAATAAATCATGCTCCGACTTCATCACATAATGGTTCACCATACGTGCATGCTACGGGAATCACAAACTTTAACACAAGTATTTCTACCAATCCACAATTACTCACTAGCATGACTCTAATATCACCATCTTTATATCTCAAAACAATCATAAGGAATCAAACTTCACATAGTTTTCAATGCACTTTATATGAAAGTTTTTATTATATCCCTCTTGGATGCCCATCATATTAGGACTAAATTCATAACCTAAGCAAATTACCATGCTGTTTAAGACTCTCAAAATAATATAAGTGAAGCATGAGAGTTCATCAATTTCTATAAAATAAAACCACCGCCGTGCTTTAAAAAGATATAAGTGAAGCACTAGAGCAACTGATAAACTACTCCAAAAAGATATATGTGAAAATCAATGAGTAGTCAAAAATTAAGTAACTAGGTGAAGACTCTCTCATCTAAGAATTTCAGATCTTAATTATTTATTAAAACAGAAAGCAAAACAAAATAAAATGATATTCTAAAAATAGCACGCATCTTGCGAAGAAGCAAAAACTTAGGCTCAACCGATACTAACCGATAATTCTTGATGAAGAAAGGTGGGATGCCTACCGGTGCATCCCCAAGCTTAGATGCTTGAGACTTCTTGAAATATTATATTGGGATGCCTTGGGCATCCCCAAGCTTGAGCTTTTGTGTCTCCTTAATTCCTTTTATTTCACGGTTTCCCAAAATCTTAAAAACTTCATCCACACAAAACTCAACAAGAACTCGTGAGATAAGTTAGTATAAATCAAATGCAAAACCTTATCATTCTCTACTGTAGCAAATCACTAAAATTATTATTTAACATTGCATACTAAATGCCTCTGCCTATTTAATACTCCTATCCTCAAATAGAATCATTAAACAAGCAAACATATGCAAACATAACAGCAATCTGTCAAAACAGGACAGTCTGTAAAGAGTGCAATTGTACCCATACTTCCACAACTCCAAAAATTCTGAAAAATTACCACACTGTATAAAATTTGTTGTAGCGTATTTTGAAAAAATTTCAAGATTTTATCGTATCTTACTATTCACAAATATTCAAAAAATAAGAACAAACTTTCTGTTTTCAAACAACAGCATATAGACTTGCAAAATAAGCATGGTAAAGGCTATACTTGACACTTTTATTGAAATAAAAGATGCAAAACATTACTCTAAATAACAGCAAGAAAAAACTAATAAAATAAAATGACGCTCCAAGCAAAACTCATATCATATGATAAATAAAAATATAGCTCCAAGTAAGGTAACCGATAATGTTGAAGACGAAAGATGGGATGCCTTCCGGGCCATCCCCAAGCTTAGTTGCTTGGGTATTCCTTGAATATTACCTTGGTGTGCCTTGGGAATCCCCAAGATTAGGGTCTTGTCACTCCTTATTCTTCTCATATCGATATCTCACCCAAAACTTGAAAACTTCAATCACACAAAACTTAATGGAACTTCATGAGATGGGTTAGTATGATAAAACAAATCATTCACTTTGGTACTGTCAAGACAAGATTCAAATTTTTTATCACATGATTCCTACTGTACCCTATCATTTCTACAATTTATATTGAGCAATATAAGCCATAAAAACTAGAAAACAAGCAAACTATGCATCGAAAACAGAATCTGTCAAAAACAGATTAGTCTGTAAAGATCTGAATTAAGGTCATACTTCTGTAACTCCAATAATTCTGAAAAATTAGGACAACTTAGAAAATTGTATATAAATCCTCTGTAAAAAATCAGAGTTTTTACACGTTCCAGTAAAATATAGGAATTTCTGTACTGGACGCAAAAGTTCCTGTTTTTGCACAGAATCAAGTCAACTATCATCCACACTATCCCAAAGGCTTTACTTGGCACTTTATTACAACAAAACCTATAAAACATGATTACTACAGTAGCCTAATAATGTGAACACACAAAAACAGTAGGGGTAAATATTGGTTTGTCTCCCAACAAGCATTTTTCTTTAATGCCTTCTTAGCTAGGCATGATGATTTCAATGATGCTCACATAAAAGATAAGAATTGAAACACAAAGAGAGCATAATGAAGCATATGACTAGCACATTTAAGTCTAACCCACTTCCTATGCATAGGGATTTTGTGAGCAAACAATTTATGGGAGCAAGAATCAAGTAGCATAGGAAGGCAAAACAAGCATAACTTCAAGATTTTCAACACATAGAGAGGAAACTTGATATTATTGCAATACCTACAAGCATATGTTCCCCCCTCATAGTAATTTTCAGTAGCATTATGAATGAATTCAACAATATAACTATGACACAAATCATTCTTTTCATGATCTACAAGCATAAATTTTTTATTACTCTCCACATAAGCAAATTTATTCTCATGAATAGTAGTGGGAGCAAATTCAATGAAATAACTATGATGTGGTACTTGATTAAAATCATGATGACAAGTTTCATGGTTGTCATTATTCTTTATAGCATACATGTCATCACAATAATCATCATAGATAGCAACTTTGTCCTCATAATCAATTGGAACCTCTTCCAAAATAGTGGAATCATCATTAAATAAAGTCATGACCTCTCCAAATCCACTTTCATTAATATAATCATCATAAATAGGAGGCATGCTATCATCATAATACATATTCTCATCAAAACTTGGGGGACTAAAAATATCATCTTCATCAAACATAGCATCCCCAAGCTTATGGCTTTGCATATCATTAGCATCATGGATATTCAAAGAATTCATACCAACAACATTGCAATCATGCTCATCATTCAAACATTGTATACCAAACATTTTATTGCATTATTCTTCCAACAATTGAGCACAATTTTCCTTTCCATCATTTTCACGAAAGACATTATAGAGATGAATAATATGAGGCAACCTCAATTCCATTTTTTTTGTAGTTTTCTTTTATAGACTAAACTAGTGATAAAACAAGAAACTAAAAGATTCAATTGCAAGATCTAAAGATATACCTTCAAGCACTCACCTCCCCGGCAACAGCGCCAGAAAAGAGCTTGATGTCTACTACGCAACCTTTCTTCTTGTAGACATTGTTGGGCCTCCAAGTGCAGAGTTTTGTAGGACAGTAGCAAATTTCCCTCAAGTGAATGACCTAAGGTTTATCAATCCGTAGGAGGCGTATGATGAAGATGGTCTCTCTCAAACAATCCTGCAACCAAATAACAAGGAGTCTCTTGTGTCCCCAACACACCCAATACAATGGTAAATTGTATAGGTGCACTAGTTCGGCGAAGAGATGGTGATACAAGTGTAATATGGATGGTAGATATAGGTTTTTGTAATCTGAAAATATAAAAACAGCTAGGTAGCAAGTAACAAAAGTGAGCAAAAACGGTATTGCAATGATTAGAAACAAGGCCTAGGGTTCATACTTTCACTAGTGCAAGTTCTCTCAACAGTGATAACATAATTGAATTATATGGCAATCCCTCAACGTGCAACAAAGAATCACTCCAAAGTTTCTATCGGAGAACGTAGGACGAAAACGTGCATCAACCCCTATGCATAGATTACCCCAATGTCACCTCGGGAATCCCCGAGTTGAGTGCCAAAACATACATCAAGTGCATCAATAGAACATCCCATTGTCACCACAGATATCCCATCACAAGACATACATCAAGTGTTCTCAAATCCAATACTCAATCCAACATAACAAAACCTCAAAGAGCAAGACTCAATTCATCACAGGAAGGTAGAGGGGAAAGAACACCGTATGATCCAACTATAATAACAAAGCTCGCAGTACATCAAGATCGTACCAAATCAAGAACACGAGAGAGCGAGAGAGAGAAATCAAGCACATAGCTACTGGTACATACCCTCAGCCCCGAGGGTGAACTACTCCCTCCTCGTCATGGAGACCGCCGGGATGATGAAGATGGCCACCGGTGATGGTTTCCCCCTCCGGCAGGGTGTCGGAACGGGCTCCCGATTGGTTTTTCGTGGCTACAGAGGCTTGCGGCGGCAGAACTTCCGATATAGGTTTCTTTTTGGGGGTTTCTGGATTTATAGGAGTTTTTGGCGTCGGTCTCACGTCAGGGGGGTCCATGAGGCGGCGGCAAGGCAGGGGGCGCGCCCTAGGAGGGGCGCCCTCCACCCTTGCCGCTGCCTCGGGACTCTTCTCTGGTATCTTTTCGCTCCAGTATTTTTTACATTTTCCAAAAATATTCTCCGTAAATTTTCAGCTCATTCCGAGAACTTTTATTTCTGCACAAAAAAACGACACCACGGTAGTTCTGCTGAAAACAACGTCAGTCCGGGTTAGTTCTAATAAAATCATACCAAAACCATATAAAATTGTTGTAAACATGGCATGAATACTTCATAAATTATAGATACGTTGGAGACGTATCAATATCCAAACGTCACTTTGTAACTGGGTGATCATAAAGGTGCTCTACACGTATCTCCGAAGGTGTCTATTGGGTTGGCATGGATCAAGACTGGGATTTGTCACTCCGTATGACGGAGAGATATCTCTAGGCCCTCTCGGTAATACAACATTTTAAAGAGCTTGCAAGCGATGTGACTAATGACTTATTCACAAGATCTTGTATTACGGAACGAGTAAAGAGACTTGCCGGTAACGAGATTGAACTAGGTATGGAGATACCGACGATCGAATCTCAGGCAAGTAACATATCGCCGGACAAAGGGAATTGCATACAGGATTAACCGAATCCTTGACATCGTGGTTCAACCGATAAAAGATATGCATGGAATATGTAGGAATCAATATGGGCATCCAGGTCCCGCTATTGGTTATTGACCGGATAGGTCTCGGTCATGACTACATGATTCCCGAACCCGCAGGGACGCACGCTTAACATTCGTTGACGCTAGAGTAGTATTGGGATATTTGATGATTGGTAACCGAATGTTGTTCAGAATCCCGGATGAGATCCCGGACATCACGAGGAGTCTCGTAATGGTCGAGAGGTAAAGATTTATATATGGGAAGTCATATTTTGGGTTTCGGAAAAAGATGCAATTTTTTCGGTATTGTACCGTGAAGCTTCTAGAAGGTTCTGGAGGATTCCAAAGGGGCCCGGAAGTCCACAAGTGGGTCCACCATGACGCAAGGGCTGGCATGGGCTGAGGGGAGGCGCCCTAGCCTTATTGGGCTAGGCGCACCAAGTCCTCAAAAGCCCATGTGGCTAGGGATGGAAAAAAGGGGAATCCTAGTAGGAATAGGATTGGACTTGGAGTCCAAGTCCTCTCCCCCTTGGCTGCGCTCTAGGGCTTGGATGGTCTGTTCCCCACGCCGCTCCACCTATATATAGAGGGGAGGGGGCGCCCAAAGAGTACACACCAAGCCCTTGGCGCCCCTCTCTCTCCCGTTACTCCGTAGTTCCTCCGTCCTCATTCTAGTAGTGCTTGGCGAAGCCCTGCTGAACTAGCTCCACCACCACCATCACCACCACACCGTCGTGCTGGTTGTGATCCCATCTACTTCTCCGTCTTCTTTTACTGGATCAAGGAGGAGGAGACTCCATCGAGCTGCACGTGTGCTAAACTCGGAGGTGCCGTCCGTTCGGCACTAGATCAATTGGATCATGATCGGATCACGAAGAGTACAACTACATCAACCGTGTTATATACGCTTCCGCTTTTGGTCTACAAGGGTATGTAGACACACTCTCCCCTCTCGTTGCTATGCTTCTCCTATATAGATCTTGGGTGTTCGTAGAAAAAGTTTTGATTTTCATGCTTCGTTCCCCATCACCTTCAATCCCTCCAACTTCCTCATCATGGGCACGTATACTTGAAAGGCCTGTAGAACACAACAAGAAC